>JBAWJQ010006688.1:4341615-4961846 GCA_037783105.1 Bactrocera zonata
AAATAAAAAACACTTAAACCGGGAGTGAAACCTTCGAATTAAAATGTATACGAGGGCTGCTATATATATTTCTGGCCTAATAATGAAAATAGGCATATTTATCAACGAAAATGGTTTTTTTTCGTTGGATTTGGACACGGTCGATTGCTGTTTTGTTTCGGGCTCATACGTATGGATCCATGACTCGTCACCTGTGACGATCTTATAAACGTCTTTTGAAGCACCGCGATCGTATTTTTTCAGCATTTCTTTACACCAATCCACACGAGCCTTTTTTTTTATCAAATTGTGCGGGATCCAACGAGAACAAACCTTTTTTACGGCCAGGTGTTCACGCAATATCGAATGTATGCTGGTGGGAGAAATGCATAGGCATGCCTATATCTGAAGGTATCTTACATGACGGTCTTGCATTATCAGTTCACGTACGGCATCGATGTTTTCTGGCACAACGGCTGTTTTTGGACGACCTTCACGGAATTCGTCTTTGAGCGAGCGTCGGCCACGATTGAATTCGTTGTAACAGTTTTTCACAGTGCTATAGGATGGTGCTTCATAGCCATACAATGATTGTAGTTCATCGATGCACTCTTGTCGTGATAATCCACGTCGAAAGTTGTGAAAAATGATCGCACGAAAATGTTCACGAGTTAATTCCATTTTTTGGCCAAATGAATTTTTTAATTCCCTGTAAATAAAACAATTCACGATTAAATGACAAAACGTTCTGAGTGATGTTATGCTAAAAAATGTCAAACTTTCCAATGGAAATGTCAGATTGCACCTGGCAACACTTAGTGCTGCCTAGTCCAGAAATATATATAGCAACCTATGTATAAACAATAAACAAACATACGAGCGCGACCACAAAAAATAAATCGGGCGCGAGTTTAAAAGCACCTAAATAATAAAACATACACAAAAGCGGATCAAACGGGCGCGAACAATTAAAACAAATAAACAAACAAAAAAGTACGAGGAGGTAGCTGGAGCACAGAAAAAAAAGAGAGAAACGAAGAAGCCAGCCAGTTGGAAGACTAAAAGAAAAGGAAAACAGGGATTGGCGATAAAACTCATATACATATGTATACGTTTACACACATGTATTACACCCCCCAAAAAAACCCTTGCGGGATGATAAAGTGAGTTGTATCGATTCCATTTATTATTATTGTATATTATGCACGACTGTATGTACAGCTAAATTTACAGTTCTATATAATCATACATAAATGGTAAGAATTTTCGGTTTGATTTCTAGAAAAGATCAAAATACTAATATAAAATAAATATATTTCCAAATATATACATACATACGTACATAAAAGTGATAGCCTTACATAATTACCTTTGTGTACCCAAACTCAACAATTTAACAATTAGAAAAACTAATTCAAGTATTACTTTCAAATTTGTCCGGCAATACCCCCTATGTTTAACAAAAACAATAAGCAGGATTGCATAAATTGTGTAAGCAAAGGCACAAACATTAATTACAATTATAAGATAAAAAACAAAACAAGAGAGATAAACAATACAAACATACATACAATAAGCATATTTACTTAATGCATATACCATATACATATTATGCATACATATTGCGAGACATATTTACAAAGTGCATATTTACATTTAAATGTGTGCACCTTTTTTTCAATTTCGTTTTCGCGCTCACTTCTCAGTGCATGAACAAGTAAGCTTACAAAAAGCGAATTGATCTCCCAACGAGCTCTCAATTGCTTAAGGGGGTATTCTAGTCTAGAAATTTAAAAAAATCGATTTTTTTTTATATTTTCAAAGTTTAACTATTCAAGAATATGTGTGCAAGAAGATTTTTCAAAATTCAAATTATTTTTCTGACCCGGCATCCAAACTGGTTCGGCCGGAACGCGGAACTTTAAACGCGTTTTTCTCAAAACTGACTTTTTCGGAACGATGCCCACGATTTCTCAGGTTCTACTGGACCGATTTACTTGAAATTTTTACAGAGTGTTCTTTATAGGCTTGTCTATGGTTGGAACGAGCCCCATCCCCAAATTTCTATTTTTATTATTTAAAAAAAAAATCGAAATAGTCAGAAAAGGTGATACAAAAAAACTTTTTTTTTAGGCAGTCGCCATTTTGTGAAAAATATTTTTTTGGTTTCAGATAACTAGGAGGATTGAAATCATGGGTATGGTCACGTGGAAATTTTTAGAGACCCCCACTTCGTCAGCTCGTAATTTTTGAAATTTTTTACTTCTTTTAGTTTTTAATTTTTTCTGTACTCTTCAAAAATTAATAAATAACTAATAAAAAAATGGATACTAAATATATCAATTGCCTTTTTTACGACACTTTAAAAATTACTTGAAATTCATGCTTCTAGACTAGAATACCCCCTTAAGAACATAAACATAATACTAACAATTCGTGCATACTTAGTAAGGTGTCCGTTATTTACCAAATTGATTATTTTTGACGAGACGCCCCCTAAACTTTCAGTTTTTCATCTAAAAAAAAATATCACACCATAAAAGGCCCTTAATTTTCATCATAAACCTTGCCCCAAACACGATACATTTCCCATTGAAATTACATGGGATTTTGCCACTTTTTACTGATATTTTTTTTTTCTCTGGAACTTTCTCGTTTGTAGAAATAAAAAAAGTCATATTCTTGTACAGAATTGAATGCTCTACAAAAAAAGTTTTTCGATATACTCACTCCTTTAAAAGTTATTCAAGGTTAAAGTTAACTTCCGGGTAATTCTGGAATTTTCGAACTTTTACGGCAAATTGAAATTTTTTTATGTAAAATTCAATTGTTTATTCTACAAAATATAATTTCTATGATGTTACGGCAGAACTCCACAAAAAAAATATACTAAATGTACAGAGATTTACTAGATTAGATTAGAATTAATTGATCAAGTGCTGTCAATGAATACAAGCTTATAAATGTTAATAAGAATAAACAACATGACATGTGATTAATTACTCTTCACGTTTCAGAGGTTTTCTGCCATAACATCATAGAAATTATATTTTTCAGAATAAACAATTGAATTTTACAAGAAAAAAAATTCAATTTGCCGTAAAAGTTCGAAAATTCCAGAAATTACCCGGAAATTAACTTTAACCTTGAATAACTTTTAAAGGAGTGAGTATATCGAAAAACTTTTTTTGTAGAGCATTCAATTCTGTACAAGAATATGACTTTTTTATTCCTACAAACGAGAAAGTTTCAGAGAAAAAAAAAATATCAGTAAAAAGTGGCAAAATCCCATGTAATTTCAATGGGAAATGTATCGTGTTTGGGGCAAGGTTTATGATGAAAATTAAGGGCCTTTTATGGTGTGATATTTTTTTTTAGATGAAAAACTGAAAGTTTAGGGGGCGTCTCGTCAAAAATAATCAATTTGGTAAATAACGGACACCTTACTAAGTATGCACGAATTGTTAGTATTATGTTTATGTTCTTAAGGGGGTATTCTAGTCTAGAAGCATGAATTTCAAGTAATTTTTAAAGTGTCGTAAAAAAGGCAATTGATATATTTAGTATCCATTTTTTTATTAGTTATTTATTAATTTTTGAAGAGTACAGAAAAAATTAAAAACTAAAAGAAGTAAAAAATTTCAAAAATTACGAGCTGACGAAGTGGGGGTCTCTAAAAATTTCCACGTGACCATACCCATGATTTCAATCCCCCTAGTTATCTGAAACCAAAAAAATATTTTTCACAAAATGGCGACTGCCTAAAAAAAAAGTTTTTTTGTATCACCTTTTCTGACTATTTCGATTTTTTTTTTAAATAATAAAAATAGAAATTTGGGGATGGGGCTCGTTCCAACCATAGACAAGCCTATAAAGAACACTCTGTAAAAATTTCGGTTTACACTGAGACAAATTTAACTCATTTTGACAAATATTTTACCATACGGTAAAAACAATGAATAATAACAAAAATCAAAATACACCTGCAGGAGCTACACGCTCAAAACAGGTTGTAAATTTATATCAGAAAGTGACAGTTTTTTAAGATACTGCACTAGATTTGCATCTTCACTGGTTTGCGAAAACTCGGAATCGCTACTAGAAATCAAAAGTCAAAATCTTAAAAATTTTTGGACTCGCCTCCAAGCGGCTGTTGACGCCATTGTAGAATCTGACGATCCGGATCTACCACAAAATTTTAAATTATCTGCTTACGCCATATGTGAAAATTGCTTGGACCAGTACGAAGAAACAAAAGCTATGATCTCCGATCAATTAAAGCTAAAAAAGCAATTACACCTACTCTCCACAGTAGAGTAGAGCTGCCACAAATAAACAATCAAGAGGCAAGTTTAGGCATCCAACTCGAGGTGCCTGCATGTGACACAGAAACATTCTATGGAGGTTATGAAGAATGGTCGTCCTTTCGGGACATGTTCACGGCCGTGTACATCAACCATCCAAAATTATCACAAGCTAAAAATTGTATCACCTCCGATACAAAACTAAAGGTCAAGCAGGCGTCATAGTAAAACAGTTCGCATTAAATGACGATAATTTCAATTTGGCTTGGGAAGCTCTAAAAGCAAGATATGAAAACGAAAGAATACAGGTCGATAAACAAGTAACGACACTAATGAACTTGCCAAAAATTAAGAAAGAAACAAATGTAGAATTTATCAAATTAGAATCCACTGTTTCTAATTGTATGTCGATCCTATCGACACTAAATATCCCCACAGACAGATGGGACCCTATTCTGGTAAATAAATGCACCGCCACATTACCAGAAAAATCGTTACTTTTGTGGGAGCAATCGCTCTCATCACGAAATATGTGCCCAACGTGGCAACAAATTAAAGATTTTCTCACCACCCAATATGAAATTGCGCAAAGGTTAGAAGAAAAAATAATCAAAACTAAGATCATTAAATACGACCAAAATGGAAGCTTAAATAGACCCCAAGTTAGAAACAAAACTAATTTAAACAAAAACTTTAACAAAACCCAATCGTTCACATCTGAACAACGAAAACCTACGTCATGCAAACTATGCAAAAGAGGGCATAAACTTAAATCTTGCGAGAGGTTTAAAAGCTTAAAAGTTAACAAACTTTGTACAAATTGTCTGTCACATGCGTATACACATAAAAATTGCAAAAGCAAATTTGATTAATTACATTGTCACAAAAGACACCATTCAATACTTCACTACAGCACATTTCCTAGCTCACCTCAAAAGAGCGCATGTAATAGCACAAAAGGAACCACGGGCTTAGTTGCAAAAGAAAGTCCCGAAAATTGCCAAGAAGCACCATGCTAATCAAAGGCATTAAAAACGCAAACGCTACACAGCGAAAATCAAAATAGGATACTACTACCCACAGCAGTCGTCTCCATCGAACACCGAGAAGAACTGTTCAGACTCAGAGCCCTAATAGACCAAGGATCACAAAGATCATTCATAGCGTCTAAGGCACGAAATAAACTAAAATTGTCAACCAACCAATCAAATTTTGAAATTTCGGGAATGGGCGGAAGAGTAATCCAAAACTCAGATAGAATCTGTCCCATTACCCTAATTTTCCCCCAAGCGGATAAGCGAATTAAAGCAGAAGCTATAGTCCTTCCGCAATTAACAAATATGCTTCCAAAGTATCACGTAGATAGCATACATTGGCAGAAGGTCTCACACTTAAAACTAGCAGATCCCGACTGCAACAAACCATCTCAAATAGATATAACATTAGGCAGCGACTTTATACCGCAAATGTTACTTAAAGTGGTGAAAAAATATCAACCACCCGTCTTATATTAAAAGCGCATACAACTTTCCGGCCCCGCAGGATGGCTTTAGCCAATAATGAAAAAAAAAAAAACAATTCTGAACAGATCCTAGAGCGGTGGCGGGCTACTAAACACCAAGCTAAGGGCATACGCATTTAAACATAAAATATAACAAAAGTGTCTCAAAAAGTCAAAGAAAAAAAATCGTCTCTTTTCATACAATATTGCCCCACGGAGGCTTAAATTTTCAAATAAATAAAATCTCAAAAGCAAGTTAAGGGATCACCATACTCCTAATGCGGTACAGTGACGCACCTTCTCTTACAAATAGCTAAAGATCCCTCCTATTGCATCTATCCAAGCGCTTCTCATGTGAGTGGGTTATAGGAATCATCTATAGAAAGCATCAAATTAATTATGAAGAATTCTCTACTTCGAGTCGAAGCCGTTCTCCATTCACGGCCACTCTCTCGCAATATCGCCATATTCTGGCCACATCTGAGCCAGGCGTGGAGTTACTATCCTTCATAGGCCGATAACACAGAAAAAGCAACTAATAAACAGCTAGTTTACCAAGCCGATGGTAAAGAAATTTTAAATAAAAACCACAAATTATTAACCGATCAAAGAAACAACCGCAAATATAATAACAAATTGTTACAAACTCATAAATCCGCAAAAATAATAACTAGTAGTAACAAACTCATAAATCCGCAAAAATGTAGTTCTTATTGCTATGTTTAAAACCAAACCCGTATTCGACATTTACAAGTAGTATGTGTTCTGCGCCC
The DNA here is from genome assembly GCA_037783105.1 of Bactrocera zonata. Taxonomy (NCBI): domain Eukaryota; kingdom Metazoa; phylum Arthropoda; class Insecta; order Diptera; family Tephritidae; genus Bactrocera; species Bactrocera zonata. Next base: position 4,348,173 of record JBAWJQ010006688.1, read on the forward strand.
TCGGCTACTCTACCAGCAGTACGCCGAAATACATGCAACAGCATAAAAGCGTTATACTAGGCAAAATATTCGAATAGGGGGCCCAGGATGTTCAAATGAGTTAAGCATCCACCCACTCTACCCGGGAAAACTAGGGCACCCTAATAAGACAGCTTAGTTCACCACTGCTTAGAACACCACAACACAAATCACCATGCCTATGCACCAACAAACTCATCAAAAAGGATGGAAAACGGGAATGAAGACACATTTCGGTACGCATCTTATCAACAGCGCTTCAACTTTTCAGTTTGCGACACCCATCCCGCGCACAGCATTTAAGTTGTAATGAAAACGTTCGAAATCGTTACCACCCATCTCCGCCGCGCTACAGCTGTACACTTCGACCGCCGTCTATCCTACGCGCATCGCTCAGCTTTTTCTAAAGCAGCCGGATGCTGTCTCGCTAATGTTCCGGATTATGCAATTCGACCACGATCCGAAGCAACTCGGTCGCCAGCACCGGCATCATAATTATTAACTTGTTAAAATACAAACGTGGTGCTTTAAATAAAATTGTTAAATACAAACCTAAGATACAGATGTTTTCATTACAGTCAGGGCAGTGGTGTGTGTTCCCAAATAAATTGGGTATAAATAATATTTAAATAACACCTATTAAACTATATATGTAAGAGCGATTGGGTTAAGATGGATGGCGTTAAAAAGATAAGATTTCGTATAAAAATGTTTTCAGATAGCTTTGTGATGGCTGGACTCGGTATTGCTTGAGTCTAAGATAAACTCTAGTCAAGGGAAAATATTTATTACATAAAGGCGAACAAAACGGTGCATAAATCACATCTTTCTAACTATGCTAAAATAACCTTCAATTTAATGTTAAAATAAAGAATATTTTACTAGACTAGTTGAAAACATACATAGTTCGTTTCGTAAAACTTTTAAGAAATAAAATGCACTACAAAATGGTCTCTTATGATTTTTTTGTACACCCAGATAATTTTTATACTCTTGCAATCTGTTGCTATAGAGTATTATAGTTTTGTTCATCTTACGGTTATTCGTATCTCCTAAAACTAAACGAGATAGATATAAGATTATAAATGATCAGAATGACGAGAAAAGTTGAAATCCGGTTGCTGTCTGTCTGTACGACCCTCCGTCCGTCCGTGCAAGCTAATACTTGAGTAAAATTAACATATCTAGATTAAACTTGGTATGTTTCTCCCATAGTACAAAAAAAATTCGAGTTCGTAGATGGGCGCAATCGAACCACTGCCACTCCCACAAATCGCCATTAATCGAAAATACTAAAATGCCATAACTAAGCACTAAATTAAGATACAAAACTTTAGTTTGGTACAGAGGGCACTTGTGGGAAATTTTTTTTGAAAAAGTGGGAGTGGGGCGGGGCCTTTAATAAGTTTAATGTACATATCTCCTAAACAACTTACGTTACAAATTCGCAGAGTACGAATTTCATAAAAACTTCTACCGACAGTGTAAAAATGGATAAAATGGGAGAATGACTCCGCTCGCGGATTCCGCAACGGTACTCTTAAAAACTACTAAAAGCGTGATAAATCAATAACTAAATACTTCTGAGACATACAATTTTACCATCGAGATGAGAGCCTTATGGGAGCCAGTATGAAAATTGGACAATGGGAACCGGCCACTTTTTGGTGAAATCTCATATCGCGGTACCCGTCCAACCGATTTCGACAAAATTTAGTACTTAGATCGGATAACAACCACGCCTATTTCCTATACAGCACAATTTTAAATTCCATTTGATTCGTCATAAATCAAAAAGCAATAATCAAACTGGATAAAACTTTGCACGAATAATGTCTTTAGTGCGTGGCACCTTATAACCAAAAAGTTTTTAAATCCAACAAAAACTGTACAAGCCCCTAGGTAGCGAATATTTAGACCCTTGTACCTATGTATGGTTGACTTTTGACCATCAAAAGTTGGCCAGTGTGTGATATATATAACTGAAATTAAAAGGAAATCGTTCTCTTACAATGGCATGTCTGTATGTCAAAAATGGGTTGAGTCGGACCAACACTTCCTTTAGCCCCCATACACTCAATATAAAGACTTTGTACCTCGCACTAATAGCCAATATATGAGTTACCCCAATGAAAATAAGAGAGCGTGATTTTTTCATAACCGTGTTATCCCCTATATAACTAATATCAGGATTTTTAAACATCCGGCTGACTTTACTTTATATGATTGATTTTATACCTTAAAGTAGTTCCCTAACTTTGATTTTTGCAAGTTGCTAGAGCATAAAATGTTCGGTTGCACCCGAACTTAGCCCTTTCTTACTTGTTCTTTTTTACATTTTATAACTCGGACTAATTATAATTTGCAAAACTAATGGTATTGTAGGAAATTGTTTGCTCTGAATTGTCTCCTATTCTTTAATTTATTTTTTGTTTTTTAATATGTGTATCTTTTTTTCATTTTCAACTAGAGGACCCGTCCACGCTTCACTGTGGCTGATACATAGATAATACTACTACCATCTATATATATGATTTCTGTTAGTTGGATTATAACTATTAGTTAATGATATATAATATTTTGTAAAGCAACTTGTGTCAGTTTACAAAAAAATGGATCATAAAGCATTTCGTGTGTTAATAAAGCATTTGGCTTTTTGGGGAAAATACTGTTGAATTTGGGCTCAGGGAAATCCACCGTTGAAAAGATATTTGCTAACCTGGAAACAGGCGAAATGAGCAAAGTAGGTGCCTCGCAAGTTCATAACCCAACAAAAACAACGAATAACTGATTCTGAGAAGTGTTTAAGTGCTCTCTAATCGGAATAAAGCCGAAATTTTTCGTCAGTGATAGAAACATAGCTCCATCATTTCCCACTGGAGTCCAATAGACAGTCATTGTATTGGACTCCACATGATGAATCTGATGAACCGGTTCTTAAGCGTGGAAAAACAAAAAGGCGGAGGGAAAGGTTATGACATCAGTCTTTTGGGATGCACGTGGTATAATACATACTCAACGACTGATTACTGAGCCAGTTATAATCTCTTTCACTTTCAAATTCAAATATTTAGCAGTTGTATTATTTTTGAGAAGACTCTGTTTAAAATTGTACGCATATATTCAAATGATATACAAACATGAATTTTGAACAAATGCTTATGATTTAAAATATAATTTTTGTATTTATGAGTTGTATTAAATTTTGACATAAAGAGATAAAAGGTATCCTATGTCCTTACCCTGGTTCTAAGCTACCTCTTCACCAATTTTCAGGCAAATCGGTTCAGCCGTTCTTGAGTTATTAACGGTGTAACTAACATCAACTTTCTTTTCTATATATAGATTTCCTGCAAAATAATAAGAAATAAACAGAGACTATTTTTGTACAGCAGTTGAAACTTGAAATGTTTTTTATTCAGTTATAATAGGTTGTCAAAAAATTCTTGCGGTATTTTTAATGAATCTATTCGTGTGGTACCCATACATCGAGCTCCTTAGTGACTCCAAGCTTCTTCAAATGGTTTATAACGGTTTGATGACTACTATGCCGGTCTCTTTCGACCAATTCAGCGATTTTATCGCAATTTTCTACGACATGCCTTCCGGAGCGTGGCGCATCTTCGACCACCTCCACACCAGAACGAAAACGTTGAAACCATCGTTGTGCGATGGAAATGGAAACTGTATCGGGTCCATAAACTGCACAAATTTTATTGGCGGCTTGAGATGCAATTTTGCCTTTATCGTAGTAGTACTGTAAAATATGCCGTATTTTCTCTTTATTTTGCTCCATGTTTGCGACGCTATAACTCACGAATGACTTAAAAGAAACGACAATCAATCAAACACGTGTTAGCGCGTGAAATGAGCTTTCCAAAAAGGTATAGCAACTAGAACTACGCGCTTTCAGCGCCAACTAGCGAAAATACCGCAAGATTTTTTGACAACCTATATAATTTACAAGAACTAATAAGAATTTCTTAAAATAATCAAGCATGAAACATTAATTTCTTTTATGCGGTACGGCTTACGAAAAAATCTTTAGAGACCATTTTGTAGAGCACTTAATTTCCTGCCAATTTTATGAAATGCGATATTTTTTCTAGTTATTCGAAGCGAGGTATGATACTCATATTTGTCCAGATTTGTAGAGCACTTAATTTCCTGCCAATTATATGAAACGCGATATTTTTTCAAGTTATTCTAAGCGAGGTATGATACTCATATTTGTACAGATTTTCTTGCAGAGGACCGAACAAACAAAAATATTCGTGTTTTACCGTCTTTTTTATATAAAAAATTCAATATATTTCCAATATCATGTCAAAAGCAGAAATACAGACAAAAAATTTAAAGAAATGCTCCTATTTTGCGATGTTTAAAACTTACATTTTTTACCGTTTTAGATTAACATAAGTCAACGTGAATATGTTACAAAGTATCGGGAATATTTGCGGCGAGTGCACGATCGCAAGCGACGAGAGCTAGCTCAATCAACATATGCTATTGGAAAAGCTGAGCAGGAATTAGAAAGCGCCCCCTTACGTATAGTCAGCATCGCTCCGAATGTCACGAAGTACGAGACTTATTTGCGTCGTAAACGTAACACTCAATCTTTTTTGGATAACTTTCCCCTTACAAAACATGAGGTAACCGATGCTGAAACAGTATCTAATAATTTCGTATTACCACGACAGCAGCGGAACAATAACCGAAAGTTTCGGCAAGAACGAACTACTATGATTTTACATTTTGCTCTGGAGACAAACGCTGCTCAATTGCAACCCGGCGATGTCGAAGAAGCCAACATTCGGCTTATGATTATACACAGCTCGACATTAGCAGTCAAGCCCAATAAAAAAAAGCAGAAATCTAAAAATCGGTCATGTGGCAGCAGCGTAGAAAAAAGTGGAAAGGACCATGCTAACGCCACGGCGGCCAATGATAAACAGAAACATCTATTAAATTTGAAGGTATATCAACGTTTGCGAAATGGTAAACGCGTGTGTCTCGATAGCTCTAAAGTGAACATCGAGATAGATCAAAGCCGCAAATATGATACTCATAGCCAATGGGTGCAGTTTGATGTGACAAAAGCTGTAGAGACATGGTTACGCGAGGAGCGGTCTAATCTGGGTCTGGAAGTACAGTGTGATAATTGCCAACGTGTTGGTGCCCGTATATTAAACGACATGTCGTCACCCACTAATGTAGACGATGGGGACGTCGATGGTGCACAACTAATGCCAATTTTGAACATAATTGGTCATCTTGGCGTGTCATACAAGGAAATAAGATCCAACAAACATTCCAATTCCGTTGAGAAGCCGCATCACTATTATAACGTGGCCACATTTTCAAATGGCCAACAACGTCCCATCGGTGCTATTGACAAACTTTCTTGTCATAAATTCAATCAACGTTGCTGTCGGCACACAATGGAAGTAATATTCAAGGAAATCAAAGGATTTGAATTTATTATTCAGCCAAAGGTATTCGATGCTGGATATTGTCATGGCCGTTGTCCACCGCGATATAATCCGGCTCACCATCACGCCATGTTGCAGAGTCTAATATGGAAGCAAAATCGTGAACGCGCACCTCGCCCCTGTTGTGCGCCTTCTAAACTAGTCGAACTCGAAGTATTGCATGTGGACGAGAAAGACAGTGAAAAACTAAAGATATCCACGTGGACAGACATGCGAGTGGTCGAATGTGCTTGCTCATGAATGTCACAGACACTACAGTGATAGCGAGATGAGTTCTATAGTATTTAATATTGCTTATTTATTTATACAATACATATAAGCGGACACAATTCTACGTTAAACGTTATTTACTGAAACATGTGAAATCAAATATACATTTATATAATTATTTTTTTATACAAAAGTTGTTTTTACATTATTTAAGTTTTCGTCTTAAGGTAACATGTATTTCGTTGCTTTAGTTTGCAAACGCGCATAACTAGTTTTACTATTTCCATTTTAATCAAAATTGAGAATTGTATTCGTATTCGTACGCAGATACTACAACTAAGAACAGATCATTACCAAAAACTTTGGCGGAATGCCGTTCTTACATGTTATTATGGAAAGGTATCCAAATGTGATAAGTAAATAAATAAATAATATATAATTCAAATGCTTTTAACAAGTAATTTAAGTTTGAAGAAAAGCCAATACCAATGAGCTCACGTTTTGCTTCATTTCCACAAATTTATTTTTCGTCTAAAAATTAATATAAATGGTTTAAGGACGTTTGCATACTAAGCTAACGATATTTTAATGTACATGTACATTGTACAAGTATAGTCATGACCGTTGTTAAGTCAAACAAACAGCCTGAAATTCCAGTGCGTTGGATGTATGCTTGGAAAAAATAAAATATGTAGTTTTACTGACATATGTAATTCTTGATTTGATGCCCCAAACGACACATGCACTTTTTCTCAGGGTGAAACTAATAAATGTCAGATATATTTGGTTCCCATATTTTGTATTTAGCGGAAATATAATTTTTTATACAACGAAAAACTCTAATAATAAAAAAATAAAACTATAATATTTTCCGTAAACTTTTTCATTTGTTACATAAATTGGCATATTGAAAGTTGGAAAGATAATTAATATATTTACTCCTGATTGTAATTAGTTATTTCCATTTCTAAAAAACAACTGGAATATACTCATATCAATGGTAAGTTATACTATACAATATTAAGGACTGTTAGAGCGCAGACGTCCAAATTTCGTGGGAGTTAAGTGAAGGTAAAGTCCTCGGATATAATAACGACTGACCTTAATCAAAAGTGTTCAAAAGCATTACAATGTATGAATACTGAAAATTAAAAGAGTATAAGAAGAAATCTCATTTGTCGATGTTTTTTTCTTGGTTGGTATGACTATCTGTACCAAATTTCACATGAAAATAATCATTAGTATTTAGTATACGCTTGTCTTTCTGAAGTACATAAAGTGTGTTCGGCGATTTTTAAGTTGAGTGAAATCATTCAACAATGAAGTTCCACTAATTTTTTTGTGTGGAATCAAATTTCTGGTCTTTGCACCACGATAATGCACCGTCGTAGACTGCATTGGCTTTTCTAGAATTTTTCGTAAAATTTGGTACTAATATCGTGCCGCCACAACCGTTTCAAGTCAATTAAAGACCTTAAACGTGAATCACTTCAAGCATCGAAAGCTATTCCGGAACTTCACTTTAACCACTGTTTCGGGAATTGGAAAAAAAGTTGCCACAAGTGGAATTAAAGGAACGCCATATATTTTGAATACTACTATAAAAACTTTAGAATTACATATGAATTACATAGTTTTAAGTAAATGTTAATTTATTACTATTTACTATGAACTACTTCGCATCCATAACACTTCCTCTCGCCTTTTCGCATTGCTTAAGTTTTGGAAGAAAATCTATCCTCATTAGCAATTTCCGAAAATGTTGCGGCGGCATCTTCTTTGATGTTTTAAATCATTTGTCGTCGTTGGATGCTAAAACCATATCATCTACGTATATATTGACCAACATAATTTTGCCACCTTGGATTAAATTTCGTTGTCAACAGCATATTTGGGCACGGGTTATACATACCATATAATTTATTAAGAGATACCGGTCATCATTTAGGATGCATTGTTACAACTGACATTTTAAAATATACTCTAAATGTTTAAAAATTAACAACTTTATTTTTCCTCTCATATTCAGCAAAAATTTCCCTTATCAACCTCCAAATATAATCACCCACCATGCTTTCAGGATACTGATCTTGGTAACGTCTTTCAAATTCCATTATATCTTGATGCAAGTGTTCTCTTCTGAATAAGCTCCCACATTATCTTTAAATTTATCTAAATGAGAATGTTACATGTCCATTAGGGTGATTCAAAAAAATTTTTTTTTTCGATTGGTACTCAGAAAAATGGGTTCCTAGACACCTCTAAGAAAGCCTCTCCAAATATGAGTTTTTAATTGTAACGGGAAGGTCCTCCTACATACAGTTTTCTATTTTTTCTTATTATCAGATAGAAAAATTTATATCTCGCGTCCAACTACTTGAAAAAATATCTTGTTCCTTATATTTTGTAGGAAATTGAATGTTCTACAAAAAAGATTTCTTATGATTTTTTCGTAAACCCAACCGTTTAAAAGATATTAACAGTTAAAGTTTGATTATTTTTGGGAAATTTTTTTATTTCTTATTAATTTTATAACTCAATGAAAAAAAAGTAATTATGAATGATGAAACTCATAGTTTTGTAGGAAATTTACTGCTCTATAAAAATGGTCTCCGATGATTTTTCGATTAAGTTAAGCGTTTATGAGATATTCATCGTCAAACATCAATGCACATTAGGGTGGATTAAAAAAAATTTTTTTTTTGTTTGGTACTCTGAAAAATAGGTTCCTAGACACCTCTAAGAAAGCCTCTCCAGAAACCTATGAGTTTCATCATTCATAATAAATTTTTTTAAAAACTCATATTTGGAGAGGCTTTCTTAGAGGTGTCTAGGAACTTATTTTTCCGAGTACCAATCGAAAAAAAAATTTGTTTGAATCACCCAAATGTCCATATTTAGAAAAATTATAAATTCGATGATGGAGATATTCATCATAATTGTCAGCATGGCTTCCTAGAAAACCACGCATTAAGCCATTGTTAAGTTAAGTATCTTAAGGAAAATATCACATTCCATATATTTTATTAGAACTAGACCAACTTATAAAAAAATGTATTCAAGCATTTTAAAAAAAGTCACCTGGGCTAGAGACGATAGTAAAACGTTTGGTGTAAACTGAACAATTGAATTTAGTTAATGTTGCCAAAATAGTTAGTATAGAATTATTAAATAGGCAATAAACTTACCATCCAGAATATCTGCAAGAGTTACATGACACATGTGGAGCCAACTTTTTGTTCTGAGGTTTAACACAATCATTTTTCTTTCTCATTTTAATAAATTTGCTGCGAGTCAGGGTCTCGTTTATAACTTCTCGAATACATTACGTACCGGTTGTTAGAGTAAATAAATTTATGAAACACATTGGGGGGATTCTCTTGATCTTGCAAGATTGCAGATTGCATAAATCCTATACCGAAATATACAAGGGCACGAGAGCACCCATCGCAGAATCTAGTGATATATAAACGGCTGATTCGGTCAATTTATTGTAAATGACTACTGTGCATGGCTATTGTGAATTGGCGCATCTTCTGCACTCATTTTTAACAAAAAAAACTAACAAATCTTTAAAATTTAAGAAGAAATTATAAAATCTATTTAAAATTTATTTATCTCAACAATTTAACGTCAAAACATATATTTAAGTAAAATGATAGCTAAAACAGGGCGTGACATTGCACGCAAATAAACATGGGTTTTGGTCTGACATATTTTACAGCCCTTGCAAATATTTTTCTGCGTGTGTTTGTTGTTGTGCCGTTGTATTAGGAGGAAAAATATGCCCCTATTATTTCTCAATTTCCAAATATACACAAACTGTCCTACACAACGTACGTACTCTTCCATCTCATTGAACGGTAACCGGATGTGAAGACCGATATTAAATAAGTGCCAAATATTTATAATTGATTAAAAAGCAAATATTTTCAATTTCCCACATATTCGCTTATAATATGTACAACCCATGGTAAAAACAAAAGAGTTTTCTTGTAATTTGTTTAATTTATGATACCATATTAAGACTGACTGACGCAAATCTTATAGCACTTTACTTAATGATGGTTGCCATGCTCCTGTCAGTCGCTGATACGTTTCGTCAAATCTTGAAAATCAGCAGGTTGCCCACGATGAAAATTCTTCAATGAACTCTTAAGCAAATCTGAAACATCCATGTAGATAACTTCATCCATATCCCCATTTATATACGTGATGACTACATCATTTTAATGTTGCTGGATATCCTCTTCTGCACTCCGCGCCGTAAAAAGTCGTATTGAAGTTGACCTTGTAACTGGAGAGGAAATTTCATGAAAGTCTTCCCCTAAGTGTTGAGCGTAACTAACAACTAGACGATCTTTCTTAAGATGCTCATCTTTAGTAGGGAAAACGAACTTGTTGGTCTTATTTTACCTTCGAAGGTCTTTTAACTACTTTCCAAGCTCTCTTCCTCATGAGCCCCTTTACCCGCATATAGACGTATTCGGATCTCAACGCACCCGCTAAATGTTGACGACCGTCAGTGACAAGACGTTGTATTCGGAGAAGTCGCCTACATCAACAGCGTTCTCCTTTGAATCTTTGTCAGAGATCGTTTGATATACAATACTTATTGTAAGCGTCCTCGCTGCACTATGAAGCATTATCCACCTTTATTCTTTCACCATTAAGCACGTCTACCTAATTTTCTGTGTTATTATTTCATTTGAAAAATTACACTTTAGTTTTCATTCCCATAAATGATTTAACTTTCAATTCATATTGTTTGAAAAGATTTAAGAGAGCTTTCACTATATTTTTTATTTATGAATTGTTTTAACTATCCTATCTTCTAAGTTGGATCAAACTGGACACAGTGTGCTAAATTTTACTAAAATCGGTTCAGTAGTTTAGGAGTCCATCGCGGACAAACAACGTGACACGTAATTTTTATATATAAAGATATGTATATATATACATTAGAGCGGGTCGATTTAAAAATCGCCCATTGTTCTATGAAAATCATATTCTAGGGATTAAAATAAGATACTTTGCCGAAGGAACCATACCTCTAAAACGAATTTTGATGTCCCCCAATTTGGGTCGAACTTTTGGGTAGGGGCAAATTTTGAAAAATCCCACTTTGACCCATTTAGAGTGCTCCAATCGAGTCGAAATGTATGACCGACCCCGACTAACTTTGGACGGCCGATCCACCCATGCCAGTGGCACACCCCCTGGAACTCCCCTGGGGGGTTCCCTATACAATCATTTCAAAAAATCACCATTTTTGGTGCTTTACATGAAAAAATCAGCTAAATTGCTACGTTTTTTTTTTTATTTTTATTTATTTATTTATAATAATATCTATTTTTTCTCTTAAGAAATTTATTTAGTCAGAACATATGTAAATGAAAAAAATTAATTTAAGTGAGTTATAGAAAAGAAATTAATTAATTTTAAAGAAGCTATTTTTGTAAGAATACAAATATCATAGTTCAAATATTTATGTTCGTTATCGCCAGCGCAAACGAATCTAGTCTTAAACGTAGATATGTATTTACAAATACTCATTTCTATCAACAATGTAATAAATGTTCATTTCGGGTATATTGATTAGTGACCTTAGTATTTAATGTATGCAATGTAAAGGGTTGTCTGCCCTTGAGATCGCAAATGATCCTAAACTAACAATAGACAAGAAACAATTATGTTTGGCCTGAAGATCGCAAATGATCTTAAACTAACAATAAACAATTGTGTTTGCCCTTAAGATCGCAAATGATCCTAAACTAACAATAGACAAGAAACAATTATGTTTGCCCTGAAGATCGCTAATGATCTTAAACTAACAATAGACAATTGTGTTTGCCCTTGAGATCGCAAATGATCCTAAACTAACAATAGACAAGAAACAATTATGTTTGCCCTGAAGATCGCAAATGATCTTAAACTAACAATAGACAATTGTGTTTGCCCTTGAAAACACTTATGCTTAAGATATGTGTACATACTGTCGGTATGTACAGTAGATTAGTGTTAAGATGTGTGTATGCACTCAGCATGTGGTGCATACATAAATTAGGATAAGGAATGCTATAAATAAAGGAGCTCTGGGCAACCAGAGCTGAGTTCTATTCAACAACCGAAACCCTACGCGTCATACTTTACAATTACCATTTTATTCTTATTACCTCAAAAAGTTTACAATGAATCCACCATCCTCTACACCGCAAGATGAAGCAACTACATCAACAACTATCGAAAACCCAATGAGTTATATACCCAAGCATGATGTTACTGTTTTTGGTGTGTCTACTGATTTGACTGATCTTAATTTACCAACCCATCTGGATATCTTGAGATATTATTTTTACTTAAGCGAACGTGCTAAAACAGAACAAAAAAAGTTTTCCCATAAATAATTCACTATTCAAGTACAAGATAAGTTGATTGGAATTTGGGAAAAACTTGGTATGGAAATAATGCTGAAAAAAAGTGTATGTAATAAATTGAATAAATTGCTTGACAAGTATCAAGAGCAAATCAACAGAAGAAACAACACCCAACAATTTACAGAGTATGTAAAATCTCTGGAAACAATTTTTTACATTGGAACATGTAAATGCGATTTGAAGGCAGCTCCATGTGCATGCGGCTGGGTTCCCGAACGCCTCAAAGAGTTCATGCACGATCAACAACAATCAGAGAAGACTAACAATGAATGCATTCATGATGGAAACTGAAGACCAAGGAGCAAGGTCTATGTCATCAATGCCAACATACCAAGATCCCGATGATTGAACATACGCACCGCCACAAGTTCAAGGAGATATGGATAGAAGCACAAGTTCACAAAGAGATACGATTGTTTTAACTTTGCCTTGGTATGTGACAGATTTGGTGTGCCTGACAGAGTAGCATCAGCATTGGGAACCGCTCTTTTGCAAGATTTTAAAATTAAAGATAAGCATAGGAAACCTCTCATCATGGATAAATCGAAAGTTCGCAGAGAAAAAGAGAAATGCAGACAAGAAGTGCTTCGCAAACGGTTAGATGATACCAATTTGTTAGCGTTTTCATTCGATGGCAGAAAAGATGATACTTTAACGATAGATAAAATTGATGAGAAGTATCATACTAGGATGGTAAAAGAACCTCATCTTGTTATTTTGAGAGAACCCAATTCTGAATTGATTGGTTACGTAAGACTGGAACATGAAACCGCTGAATACAAAACAACCAAATTAAATGGTTTTTTCAACGATAAAAATATATCACTGGATACATTAATTGGAATATGCACTGACGGTGAACCAACAAACACTGGCCCACACGGTGGAATTATACGACGATTCGAATTGCTGTTAAAAAGACCATTGCATTGGTTTGTTTGCCTTCTACACTTCAACGAACTTCCGTTTCGGCATTTGTTTGAAGCTTTGGATAAATCAACCAGCACTGGACCAAGATCGGCAACCGGAAAACTGAGCCGTCAAATCGAAACTTGTGAAACTCTTCCGGTAAGTTATTGCTATCGCTCATTTATTATAATTGTCAACCATTTTTAATTATTTTATTATTGGGCCTAATCATTGAATCCGTTTCGATCGAAATATGGTTCGATATGATCGAAAAAATTTGCGTTGAAATCATTGAAACCGTATCGAAAATAAAATTTTCGATCGAAGTGAACTCACTTACCGACTTGATAAAATGCTTTCCGCGGCACATAGATGTCGCTAATTTCGAAATTATTGATACCGCAATATCGAAAATTTGTGTCGAAATCAATCCGTTGGTGAGTGCGTTGCGGAATTCTTACAAAAATGGATAATTTGTAAGTATTTTTAAAAACAATTGCTAATGACGCAATCATTTATATTTTAAATTGATATTTTAGAGATAAGAGACAAAAACACACCAACAAAAAACAATTTGAAGTGTTAGTAAGTGAAATGAAGCTGCACCCCGACATAGCGAAAGGATTTTCGCAAAGAGCACCAGGCGAATTGAATCATTTTTGGGAAGAAATTTCAAACAAATTAAACGCAGTAGGTCCCCCAATCAAGGACAGAACTGGATGGAAGAAGGTATGAAAAATCACCATTTGTATATTATCGGAATTAAGCTACCTAAGTTATAGGTTTGGACAGATTTCAAGTTTGCGACGAAGAAAAAAATGGTCAAAAATGCAAAGCAAATTTCAGGAACAGGAGGTGGGCCCTTCAGCCAAATTTCTTTAAGTGCATTGGAAGAGGAAGTGAGTGTTATTCTATCACTCAATTCATCAGTGGAGGGATTAAAGGGCATTACAAGTTTTGGATGCTCAAAAGAAAATATTCCGGAAGAAATACCAACAACAAGTACTCCCCGCAAAAGACCGGTTGAGCCAATTTGTTCCCAGCCTGACATTGACTTGATTGAAACGTCATATATGACTCCTGGCCAGACCATAGAATCTAATGCAGATGCTGATGTGTTCTGTACCCCACATAAAAAGAGTAAAATAAACAAAATGGGTCTTCTTACAGAACAAATAAATATTCAAAAAAAGATGGAGGAAAATGTATCTAAATTGTTAGCCTCGCTCATTAAACATCAAAAAGACTATATCCAAGAACAGTCCGACACAAACAGGTGGCTTAGGAAACTAAGTGAAAATGAGAAGGATAAATTGAAAGAAATGAAGCGACATAATGCTGTCATGGAAAAAATAGCCTTTGATAAATTGGAAACCAAAAAAAAATTCTAGAACTGGAACTTGAACATTTAAATAATCCATAAGTTTTTATTATTAATTCAAATATTTACATTTTAATGAATTTTTACGTTTTTTAACTTAGTTTTAATAAAAATGAACTCAACGTATTTAGTTATATATGAACTTATACTAAAACATATCTAAAAAAGTTTCTCTTATTCTATTTGCTTCGTCGGTAGGCATATCATTTAAATCATTGTCGTCATTGTTTGAATATTCATTTTCAGATATATCCAGGTGTGGCTCATTAAAATTTTCGTTAGAATTAAAATGCAAACGAATATTATGCAATGCACAGCAGAAATTAACAATACGCGCTGCTTTAAATGGTGCGTAATGTAGTCCTCGTTCACTGCAAAGGCAACGAAATACTGATTTTAATAAACCTATTGTTTTCTCAACAACTATTCGGCCTTTAGCATGATACGTATTAAATCTTCTTTTTCTGAGGCATGTGATTGGTTCTCTAAATGGAGTTATGAGCCATGGTTGAAGAGGATACCCTTTGTCTCCTTTAATGCGTACATTTTTATTAGTTGATCGTACTTTTATCAATGATTTCTCACCTAATATTAAATTTGCATTTCCTCTCCGATAATTGGTTGCGCTGATAGTTTTTAAGTCACTCAAATCCCATATATGAGAATCGTGACTACTGCCAGGATATTTTGCATTAACGTAGCGTATTTGCATTTTGTGGTCGCACACCTATATACATTCAGAAAAGCGAATATATATAAATATTCAGTTTAAAGATAAATATAAAAGTCTCACTATCATAACGTTCAGACTTGAGATTCCTTTGCGATTATAATAAAGATGTTTATCTCTCGTTGGAGCCATTATCTTTATGTGAGTTCCATCAACTGCCATTGTCACACCCGGAATTTTTGACTTGGCAAAAAAAAATGTTTTTGATTCCAATTCTTCGTTTTCATTCATGTAAATAGAAATCCACCGTGAACATAGTCTGTACTCAATAATGTTTAGAACTTCCTCTAATATTCCACAGAATGTCGATTGGGCCACATTTATATTGAAGTCCTTTCCAACACAATGCTGATAGTTGCCTGTGGCAAAGAAGCGCAGACATGCAGCAAGTTTTATTTTCGGAGAAAGAGAACCTTGTCTCTTATCATTTCCACATACATTTTCGTATTCCTCTAAAATGTATATAAATGCTCCTTTGTTGATGCGAAAATTTTTGAAGAAACTGTAAATGTATATGCATGTAAACAAAGTTATCTATGTCGTTTTTAGCTTAAATACTCACTTATAATCATCCATTTCCAATATGTCTTTTGAATTATTCCTCAAATTTCGGCGCTCGCGACGAATTTGTATACAATTTTCATCCTCATTATCGCTATCACTTAAATGTAACATGATTGTATCCATTTCAAATATTTATATAAACGAAGCAAAAGCCCAGCCAATTTAATTTTTCAAACTTGTCAAATTTACCGTCGATAATGTAGTTTGACATTTGTGTTTTTTGATAAAGCAGTTTATCGACGGAATGAATGATTGCATGAAAATTTTCGATCGAAAATCTGTATCGTATCGAAATCGAATTCGTTGCGGATTCAATGATTAGGCCCATTATATATTTTTAGGTGGTGGACGGCTTCCAGAAAATTGAGTTGCAAAATATGCCCCCTGCCCAGAAAAAAAAGAATTTTCAACCGATTCGAAGTACTTATACGACATGGCCCATGCAATTTCTAGCGGCGTGGTTCCGGTGGATCTGGCTAACATCAAACCAGGGAAAATTGTACATTCTCGGTGGCTAACCAAGGCCGCTAGATTATTGCGATTATATGTGACAACGGAAAATCCAGATGCAAATTTAAGAATTCTGGTTGAATTTATAATTAAATGTTATGTGCCAATGTACTTCAATATCAAGTATTACAGCTCTGTCGTGTACGACAGTGCATTATTTTTCAAGTTCATTGGTTGGTCACGATTTCTAGAACCTCGCTGACGCAAAATTGTCGATCAAGTAATTAATGATAATTCATATTATGCGCATTCGGAAAATATCTTGTTATCAATGTTGTTTGACGATAGGAAAGAAAAGCGCGACTGTGCCATCAAGAAAATTCTGCGCTACCGATGTTGACGAGCCAATGGAACTTAGTGTTTATAAAAAACCAGATATAAACTTTAACTTTTACGGAATGATCAATTTGAATGATATAAATATCGTAATTGAACCACCATTCACGCGAAGCATTCCGTACGATACTTTGAAAGAATATTTAAATCAAGATGATCCACCGTTTAATGATCCAAAAATTCCATCACACATACAAGGAACGGAACGACATGTTCAATTGCTAGCTATCGTTTCCAAACGGTATAACGAAAATGTAGAGGCTGTTATGGCGACGACATTAGAGAGCCGTGCGAAATTGCCCAGACTTGAAAGTAAAAAATACTTCAAACAATAATTTTTATTTAATTTCTTTTCTATAACTCACTTAAATTAATTTTTTTTATTTACATATGTTCTGACTAAATAAATTTCTTAAGAGAAAAAATAGATATTATTATAAATAAATAAATAAAAATAAAGAAAAAACATAGCAATTTAGCTGATTTTTTCATGTAAATCACCAAAAATGGTGATTTTTTGAAATGATTGTATGGGGAACCCCCCAGGGGAGTTCCAGAGGGTGTGCCACTGGCGTGGGTGGATCGGCCGTCCAAAGTGAGTGGGGGTCGGTCATACATTTCGACTCGATTGGAGCACTCTAAATGGGTCAAAGTGGGATTTTTCAAAATTTGCCTCTACCCAAAAGTTCGACCCAAATTGGGGGACATCAAAATTCGTTTCAGAGGTATGGTTCCTTCGGCAAAGTATCTTATTTAGCCCGGTCAATTAGCATTTCAAATGAGTGTTTAAGGCAGGGGTGGGCATAATAGCCCTCAGTGGCATTTTGCCCGTTCGGGCACGAGTGCACATTTTGAGGGCTAGGTGAGGGGATCATCGCGGGAGTTAAGGAACACATCGCTCACCCAAAATTCTTATCAACTAAACAGACGAATATATACAAATATCAAATATCAATAGTTAAACATGCTTATCACCTCAACAAACATCACTATCGGTTAGACGAACCACAGCGGCACATTGGCTAATCTTTATCAAAAAAATAGTAAAAACATCTTTATCAGGAAAACAATAGAAACATCCTTATCAAGAATGCAGCAGTACATCCCTATCAGCAAACCACAACTATATAAGTAGTCTTAAGTCTATTATAATCACGTTGTAAGAAGAGGGAGTTGTAGGAAGATGGTTTGTTAATAAAAATGTAAAAATAAAATAGAAGATCTTTACATTATTAACTGGGGGCTCAAACCGGTCAATTAAGCCATTTTTTACTCTACAGTAATGAAAGAGTAAAATAGACAAAAAATTCCACGGGAAATAAGATTTCCAACACTAAATGTTTGAAAAAAGTGCTAAAATAATTAACAAAAAAAAAAAAAACAGAAGTATAGATCCTGAAATAGCGGACAATACATCACTAAGTATAGATCCTGAAAAAGCGGACAATACATCACTAATTAACTAGCAAACCTGGACGCACTAAAAGAACTTCGTAAGTCAATAAAAAAAACAAACATTTGACGACGGCAGACAAATAAAACCACAAAACGAAATGGAAGAACAAATGGCTCAAATGCATGCACAAATGGCGTCACTGATGTCATCTCTGCAGCAGCAACAAGAAGAACTGAAACAACGACTAATAGCAATGGAACAACAACATGTTCCAGAAGTCACACCATTCATCGAGCTTGAGGACATCAAACTCAACGTCCTCGATCCAAAAGAAATTGATTTGGAACCTTTCAAATCACTGCCTAAATTTGATGGCAGTCAGGCAGCATACAGATCATGGAGGTCACAAGTATAGACATTCATGGAAGCCATAAAAAACTTTAGCCATTATCCAAAATATTACAGCGCTCTCGGAATCATAAGGACGAAGATCGTAGGACAAGCGGCCGATATTTTGACAAACCACAACACGAAGATGAATTTTTACTCCATTATCAACCGATTGGACTATACCTTTGCCGACCAACGTCCCCTATACGTTTTATTGGATGAAATGAAAAAAATTACACAAGGAAGGAAATCCCTAGCAGAATTCCATAGCAATGTGTCCAAAGCGCTCAATTTAGCATTATCCAAAATCGAGATGTCTAATAAGCATAATAGTATGGATGTGAAGGACTATGCTAACCAAGAAGTAGTCAAGACATTCATTCTGGGCGTAAATTCAAAATACACAAGTGGAACGTTGTATGGCAACAATCCAAACAACTTAGAGGCAGCGTATGCAATAGCTTGTACCATCCATCATGACAACGCAAACCAGCAATTCGAGATACAATCTACTCCACCGAGATACAACCAAAATCCTCGCTTTCAACCCACACAACGTCACCAACAATTTGTTTCACAAAACAAGACAGAATATGATGATCCATCAAGACACAACTACAAGACCAACTATAATCCTCACTTCAACCATAACCAATCTGCATATCGTCACCAGCAGCAATATCGAGCTAATGACAGGATGCAACAAATTAACAATCAACCTCAACAATGGCAACCTGCACCAGTTCCAATGGACATAGACAGCTCCAGACGATTTGTAAGTACAACAAGAAATAACGTAGTAAATCGTAGCTGTAATAATAGACATAATGCGAACAAAGGAAATAACGAATTTAGCAATGGAAATGCAACACACAAAATAAATCAAACCAAAAGGGAAGAAGATTTAGAATCTGTAGACTACTCGAAATATGAAGGACAATATGAATCAGGGAGCACTTTTTTAGGCGAATAAACGGGCTGCCCTGCACTCAAACAAAATGTGGCCTAACAGGCACGCTCGTTAACTTATTAGTAGATACAGGATCAACAAACAATTATATAAATAAAATTTGTAACATAGGGAAATCAATTAAAGTTAAACCATTTAAAACTAAAACATTGCACGGTTATTCCGTCATAGACTCTAAAAAAGTAATCACGATGTACGGCCATCATTTAACCTTTTTTGAAAGAAATGAGCTTAACGAATTCGACATGATTCTTGGGAAACAAATGAAAGCAGAAATAAATTTATTCAATTATAGCCTAAAGTACCAAAAAAAGATACTTTCAAAAAATGAACAAACAATTAATTATACTATTAATAATGAACAATTCAAAGACCAGGTAGACAAACTCATGAAAAGAAATAATTGTATTAGTGAAACATTTCCCTTCACAACCACCATTCAAGCATCAATTAGGACAGAATCAGAAGATCCGATATGGACAAAACAATATCCATATCCTATGGCTGATCACGATTTTGTCAGGAAAGAGATTGAGAAACTGTTAAATGACGGTATAATTCAACCAAGCAAAAGCCCATATAACTCACCTATATGGACTGTTCCAAAAAAGGGCACCGATGACCAAGGTAGACCCAAGAAACGAATGGTTGTTGACTTCCAAAAAATTAACGCTCATACGATTACTGACAGATATCCTATACCAGACATTAATATGACAGTACAAAATTTGGGAAAAGCAACAATTTTTTCCACAATTGAATTGGAATCTGGGTTTCACCAAATCATAATTAAACAATCTGATCGAGAAAAGACAGCATTTTCTGTCAACGGTGCAAAGTATGAATTTATTAGGATGCCATTCGGTCTAAATAATGCTCCATCCATATTTCAACGATGCGTCGACGACATTCTTAGAGAATACATTGGTAAATTTGCATATGTCTATATTGATGACGTATTAATATATTCTTCCACACCAGAAGAACATATGGAACACATTAAAATAATAATTAACGCATTACATAATGCAAACATGAAGATTTCTGACGAAAAGTCAACCTTTTTTCAAGATTCAGTCGAATACCTTGGGCATATCATAAAACATAACAAAATAACAGTTGATCCTAAGAAAATCGACACTATAAAAAACTACCAAAAAATTTAAAAGAACTAAGATCTTTCCTAGGACTTGCCAGTTATTACAGGAAATTTGTGAAAGATTTTGCTAAACTTACGAAGCCACTAACAATTCCTTTAAGAGGAGAGTTAGGAATGGTAAAAAAAAATCAAAGCGCTAAAGTACTGATAAATCTGGATGATGCTGCAATAGAAGCTTTAAATAAAATAAAAAACGCATTGCAAGAACAGGTTGAACTTTTCTAACCAGATTTCTCCAAACCATTTAGTTTAACAACAGATGCAAGTAATTTTGCTATTGGAGCAGTTTTATCACAAAACCACCAGCCGATTGCATTCATCTCACCTATAGCACCAATGAAAAGGAACTATTAGCAATAGTATGGTCCCTACAAAAACTCAGAAACTATTTGTACGGTATAGCAAACATTACCATTTATACAGTCCATCAATCATTAATTTTTTCTATTTCCGAAAGAAATCCCAACTCAAAATTAAAAAGGTGGAAAAATTTTATTGAAGAATATGGTGCAAAATTAGTTTACAAATCAGGACACCAAAATGTCGTAGCCGATGCTCTTTCCAGGCAACAAATTAATACTAACACTAGTTGTTCAGACCATTCACAAAAAAGTTCATCAAACGATATTATTAAAAAAGTTAAACAACCTCTTAATTCATTTAAAAATCAAATAATACTATCGCAAGATAATGAAAGAAATGAAACAATCACCCAAACAATATTTCCTTGTCAACGTAGACATACAATATATTTCAAAGACACAGCAGATTTATTAACTAAACTAAAAGACACAATAACGCTAAATATTACTAATGCATTGAAAATAGATGACGAAATAATTTTCCATTTAAAAAATCAAATCGTCGCGGCTTTCCCAAACTATACTTTTGTATTAGCTCAAAATCAGCTTATTGATGTCACTTCTATGTAGAAACGAGCAAATTCAAATAATTACACAAGTACACAAACGTGCCCATAGAAATTACAAAAATAATACACAGGAAATATTATTAACTCATTTCTGGCCTAACATTAAGGAAATGTGTAAAAAAGAAACAATAGACTGCGAGATATGTCTACAACATAAGTACGAACGACAACCAAACAGACAACCTATAGGAAAAACACCAATTCCAACACAAACAGGAGAGTACATTCAAATGGACATATTCCATATCAATAACACGCAGTATCTTAGCTCTATAGATAGGTACTCTAAATATTGTTTCTTACGAAAACTAGACACAAAGATAAACTGTCATGAATACATAGAAGAAGTACTAACACAAGTGTACCTGAACGCCAAATATCTCATGACTGATAACGAAAGTGTATTTAACGCAAACACTGCAAGATGCGTATACAATCGACTACATATTACACACGTAATAACACCAGTGCATCACTCAACTTCCAACGCTCAAGTCGAACGGTTACACGGTACAATCATCGAGCTCTGTCAGAGTTTAGCCGCCCAAAATAGTACCGCGCCGGATGAAGAAATATTTAGCGCTGTTCGCCAATATAATGGAACAATACACTCCTCTACAGGATACAAACCTGAAGAAGTTTTTTTTAATCGTGAAAAATATCCCGACATCAAAAATACACTTAAAGTAAAACAATATAAACTACTTCAATATCATAACAAAAATAGGCAAATTATAACATACCAACCAGGCGATATAATATACAGTCGAACAGACCGCCGTAACAAAATTGCTGCGAAATACAACAAACACAAGGTAAAAGAAGACCGTGGGGACACGATCTTAACAGAGAGAGGGAAAGTCATACATAAAGGCAGCATTCGTAAACAAAGCACACAATGCAACCCGCAAACATAGGACTAATAATATTTTCTTGTGTAATTTCATTCGGAAATTCCGATAAAATTACAGATCTCATGAACAAAAAATATGTACTTACTGAAATAGATGCAGTATACACTTACAATAATTCTGCTTATCTTTACCACATAAGGAACATATCTAAAATATTAGCACCCTACGAAACCTTAAGGAAAAACCAATATAATTCGAAGGATGATATGTAGATAACATACTTTCAAGAAAAATAGAAACTCTTAAAGCTCAACTGCTACCATCTGCACATCGTGCAAAACGTGCCATTAATTTTTTAGGTTCAGTTTTAAAATTTATAACAGGAACACCAGATCACGATGATCTAATAGAGATAAGGACAGGATTCAATCAACACATTGAGAATAATAACCAACAACAACAAATTAATTCTCGATTCGAAAAGATTTTAGAAACAATAGATCCACAATCACTAGCCGATGATTTAGTTATTACTGAAGTATATAAAGAATTAGAAACGATCACAAACACAATCAATTTTGCAAAAACAGGCAGTTTTTATTTAGGAACACTTAATATTAAAGAAGTAGAAGAAATCGTAAAAAACGAAATTTATGATATTCCAATAATAAATATATTAGAATATTCCGATGTTCACATATGTATATTTAATAACGCCATTATTACAATTTATAAGTACCCAATAATAAAAAATAAATGCGAAATGTATAATTTAACACCATTAGCTTTCAACCACGGAAAATATGAACTTAAGAAAAGAGTTGCAAAATGCAATAACGAATTTACTAACATATTGTTACAAAAGTAGTATTAAGTTGTATTTGTATTGCTATATGCATCCATTATTATGAACAATAGCTGTAGGTATATGGAATAGCATTTGTCTTATTGTAGACATCTGGCGCCGCGGCTGTTTGTTTGTCGAAGCAATAGCTACATCTGGCGCCGTATAGCAGTATGTTCTGGTGGTTTCTAGACGCAATATTCTAGAAGGACACATCGGCATCTAGCGACATCTGGCGCCGTATAGCAGTATGTTCTGGTGGTTTCTAGACGCAATATTCTAGAAGGACACATCGGCATCTAGCGAGAAGTGCGTGGCTATATAAGCCGTGGCAGCGCCAACGTAATCAATCAGTGCTAAGAGTAAACTGCTATAGTGTAGACGAGTTGTGAAATAAAGAGTTGTTGAATTAAATTAAACAGTGTTGATTTTATTTGTCAATCCAGAGATACGAACCTAACAAAGTAAACTAGCAAGCAGTAAATTCGTAACAATTGGTGTCAGAAGTGGGATTGTCAAATAATCCAAATTCAAAATGGTTAAATTCGGAGAATTGAGAATTCAGCAATTAAAAAAGGAACTGGAGGGGCGTAATTTGCCGATAAGCGGGCAAAAGGCGGATCTGCAGGCACGATTACGTGAAGCAATGGAAGCGGATGGAATTAATGTCGACGAATTCGAATTTGATGGCCCAGAAACTTCTACAAAGGTAGAAGAAAAAGTAGAAGAACAACGAACATCATCAAGCGTAGACACGAACATGCTGTTAGTGGCTATTAAGCAAATAGCAGAAAATGCAGTGCAAACAGAAAATCGTCTGGCACAGCAAATAGCTGAAAATGTAGTGCAAACAGAAAATCGTCTGGCACAGCAAATAACGCAAATAGCTGAAAATACATCACAGTTAGAGTCTCGCCTTACACAACAGATTACGGAAAATACTACACAACTACAAAAACAAGTGCAAGAGAAATTTTCAAAATTTGAAGACGAATTAAGCACTTTAAAAAATGGCGAAGAAAATTTAAAATCAGAAGTTCTGCAATTAAGTAATCGTGTGCGAGAACTGCAACTACATGGCCCTGCACCATCAACAAATAATCAAAGATTGAAGGCACCCACATTCGATGGAAGTATTCCATTTCAAATTTTCAAACTTCAGTTTGAAAAGACAGCAACGGCCAATAACTGGAATGCAGCGGACAAAGTGGCGTCCTTGTTTGTATCATTGAAAGGACCGGCAGCAGAAATCCTTCAGACTATTCCAGACTGTGAACGGGACAACTATGAGGCATTGATGAGTGCGATAGAAAGACGATATGGTAGTGAGCACCGGAAACAAATATACCAGATCGAACTGCAAAATAGGGGTCAGAAAATGAACGAGTCATTGCAAGAGTTCGCAACTGAAATAGAACGACTGGCTCATTTGGCAAATGCAGATGCACCTGTGGATTACATTGAGAGGGTAAAAATTCAATGTTTCATAAATGGAATTCGTGATGTGGACACCAAACGCGCCACATATGCATTGCCAAAAAGAACGTTTGCTGAAACGGTTTCGCACGCCCTCACACAGGAAACAGCTTCCCTACTAAGTAAACCAGCACACAAAGTACAAAGGGTTGAAATGGAACAACCGGCACTGATGGAAGAAATATTGAAGACTCTGAAGACAATTGCTGCACCGCGAGTAAATACAACAGGAAGATGTTTCAACTGTGGAAAAGCGGGTCACTTTGCCCGAAATTGCAATATAAAAGTAAACCCATCAAAACGGAAACAACCAACAGATAACGAGGACGGAGCATCCACATCTCACAAGTCGTTAAACTAAAACGGAACAGTTCAAAGGGGCGTGAGCTGGTTCCCACAACTATTTGCCCCGCCATCTCGATATCACAAATAGGTCGCCATGACAACAATCTTACTATCAACGGTATCGTAAATGGACGACTGTCAATGCTTACTTTGGATACTGGTGCCACACATTCAATTATCCGACCGGATGTGGTAAGAGGAACGGTTGAACCATTAGTCGGTTGCAAGCTTCGAACGGCCACCGGAGAGGAAGCAGCTGTCGCGGGAAAAGTGTTTTGCGAAGTGATGATTGGTACCCTGGAAGTTAATCACACCTTCATCGTAGCAGAAATCACGGATGAAATTATAATGGGAGTAGATTTCATGATTGATCACGGGGTTACTTTGGATTTAAACAAGCAAATGCTGTTTTGCCAGGACATGGAGATGCCTATAAACACCGGATATGTGACCAACGTTGAAAGTAAGAGGGTGATTGTTGATGATAATCAGAGTATTCCACCAAAATCTGAGGCGATTGTATGGGCTAAAGTGAATGGAGGAGGTGGGACTGAAGAGTTGTGGATTGTGGAACCAACAAAAATAGATACACCCATATTGGTAGGAAGAACGCTTGTGAAAACTAGAGAAGACGCCACCATTCCGGTCAGAGTAGTGAATGAATTCAACACGCCTATAAGTCTGAAGAAAGGAGCAGTAATTGGACAGTGCCAGAATATAAGTGCAATAGCACGATGCGAACGGTCACAACAGAAGCCTACTATTGAGCCACAGCAGATAAGTCCTACACTCCTAAATAATTTGCTGAACGAACTGCATGGAAATGAAAAATTAAAAGCAGAAAAACTATTAGAAAAATACGCATCCATATTTGCAAACGAAGGAAACACAGGAAGAACCGGCATTGTCAAACATCGCATAAATACTGGAGACGCTAAACCAATCCGACAAGCTCCGCGTAGGGTTCCACTAGCAAAACGTGAAGATGCTAACAAAATTATTGAAGACATGCACAAAAACGGTGTAATTGAACCTTCAATAAGTCCATGGAGCTCACCTATCGTCTTAGTTAAAAAGAAAGATGGTAGCACCCGTTTCTGCGTAGATTATAGGAAGTTGAATGATGTCACAAAGAAAGACAGTTATCCTCTACCGAGAATCGACGATACATTAGACACCTTGTCTGGAGCGAAATGGTTTTCTACATTAGATCTACAAAGTGGATATTGGCAAGTCGAGATTGATGAACGTGACCGCGAAAAGACCGCTTTCAGTATGGGCGACGGGTTATGGGAATTCTCTGTGATGCCATTTGGGTTATGTAATGCGCCTGCAACGTTCGAGCGACTGATGGAACATGTGTTAAAAGGACTCAACTGGAAGACATGTTTGGTGTATCTTGATGACATTATCATCATGGGAAAAAGTTTTGATGATCATCTGAAAAATCTAGAGGAAGTCTTTCAGCGAATAGCATCAGCCGGATTACGCTTGAATCCCAAAAAGTGCTCATTATGGAAGAAGCAGGTCACATATCTCGGACATAAAGTGTCAACTGAGGGGATTCACACCGAGGAAGGAAAAATAAATGCAGTTAAAGATTGGCCTCGACCCACCAACATACATGAACTCCGCAGCTTCCTCGGTTTATGCACGTATTACCGCCGTTTTGTACCTGGATTTGCGAACGTGGCTAGAAGTTTACATGATTTAACAAAGAAGAATCGCCCGTTTGTATGGCAGTTGGAACAAGAAAAAGCGTTTGAGCAGCTTAAAGAACTACTTTGTACGGCGCCGATGTTGGCTTATCCAATACCTGGAAAGAAATTCATCCTGGATACAGATGCGAGCGCTTATGGAATTGGAGGTGTCCTGTCTCAGCTCATCGACGGACAAGAAAGAGTAATTGGGTATTACAGCAGAGTGCTCGGGAAACCAGAGAAAAACTACTGTGTGACGCGAAAAGAACTACTAGCTGTGGTGGAATGTGTAAAACATTTCCACAAGTATTTGTATGGACAACGATTCTTGCTGAGGACTGATCATGCAGCATTAAAATGGTTATTACAGTTTAAGAATCCGGAAGGCCAAATTGCACGATGGATCGAAAGATTACAGAATTACGACTTCGAAACAGAACACCGAAAGGGGATTCACCACAAAAATGCGGATGCATTATCACGTCGCCCTTGTCCACTGGAATGTAAACATTGCTCCAAATCAGAGGGAAAAGAAGGTATAATCGACGTGCGATTACTGAATATAGAACCTGAAGATGATTGGACTCCTCACCGCATCAGAATCAATCAGCTGGAGGACCCTGATCTTGCAAAGCTGATAATGGCCAAAGAAAATGGGGTACGACCACCAAAGGAACAAATAAGTAGCGAGAGTCCAACTGCAAAAGCATATTGGGCCCAATGGAACAGCATAAACCTCGTTAATGGATACCTTCATCGTACCTGGGAAAGCGAAGATGGCAAACAGTCTCGTCTGCTGATCATAGTACCGAAGTCCATGATCCCAAAAGTATTGAAAGAATATCACAATGGACCTAGTGGAGGGCACCTTGGAATTACAAAAACTATAGAGAAGATTAAACAACGGTTCTACTGGATCGGTTGTCGAGATTCCATAGCAGAATGGATAAGTAATTGCGTAGAGTGCATGGCAGCTAAAGGTCCTAAAGCCAAAAGTCGCGGTAGGCTACAACAGTACAACGTGGGATCGCCATTTGAAAGAGTCGCAATGGATGTTGCAGGTCCGTTCCCAACCAGTACGGCCGGAAACAAATATCTACTGGTTGTCATGGACTATTTCAGTAAATGGCCAGAAGTATATGCCTTACCAAACCAGGAAGCGAAGACAGTAGCCGAAGCGTTTGTAGAAAATTGGATAACAAGGTTCGGAGTGCCCGTCGAATTACACTCAGATCAAGGCAGGAATTTCGAATCTTCCATTTTCCAAGAAGTCTGTACATTATTGGGCATCCACAAGACACGGACGACAGCGTTACATCCACAATCAGATGGAATGGTGGAGAGATTCAACCGAACGCTCGAAGAACATCTGCGGAAAATCGTTGATAAAGATCAACGGAATTGGGACAAGTGCATCCAGATGTTCCTGCTGGCGTATCGTTCAGCGAAGCACGAGACAACTGGTTACACGCCAGCAAAGATTATTTTCGGATCTGATCTGCGACTCCCCGCTGATCTTAAGTTTGGAACGAATCCTACAGCTGTAAGAAATGATGGAGATTATTGTTCTGCCTTAAAGGAAGAAATGAATGAATTGCACCTAATGGTAAGACAGCATACGCATCTGATGAGCAATAAGATGAAGGACCGGTTCGATCAAGCGGCAAATTCAAAAGGTTTTGAAGAAGGTGATCTGGTCCTATTGTACAATCCACTTCGAAAGAAAGGCTTGTCCCCGAAACTGCAGTCAGCCTGGGAAGGACCCTATATGGTGATAAAACGACTTAATGACGTGGTATACCGCATACAAAGGAATGGAAAAGCACGATGTAAAATGAAAGTAGTACATTTGGAGAGGCTCGCCCCATTTGGTTCAAGAGGATTTGTGCCTAATCGGGACGATTAGGCTTTAGTGGAGGGCAGTGTTACAAAAGTAGTATTAAGTTGTATTTGTATTGCTATATGCATCCATTATTATGAACAATAGCTGTAGGTATATGGAATAGCATTTGTCTTATTGTAGACATCTGGCGCCGCGGCTGTTTGTTTGTCGAAGCAATAGCTACATCTGGCGCCGTATAGCAGTATGTTCTGGTGGTTTCTAGACGCAATATTCTAGAAGGACACATCGGCATCTAGCGACATCTGGCGCCGTATAGCAGTATGTTCTGGTGGTTTCTAGACGCAATATTCTAGAAGGACACATCGGCATCTAGCGAGAAGTGCGTGGCTATATAAGCCGTGGCAGCGCCAACGTAATCAATCAGTGCTAAGAGTAAACTGCTATAGTGTAGACGAGTTGTGAAATAAAGAGTTGTTGAATTAAATTAAACAGTGTTGATTTTATTTGTCAATCCAGAGATACGAACCTAACAAAGTAAACTAGCAAGCAGTAAATTCGTAACAATATTGTTACGAATTTACTGCTTGCTAGTTTACTTTGTTAGGTTCGTATCTCTGGATTGACAAATAAAATCAACACTTGTTACGAATTTACTCTTGCTAGTTTACTTTGTTAGGTTCGTATCTCTGGATTGACAAATAAAATCAACACTGTTTAATTTAATTCAACAACTCTTTATTTCACAACTCGTCTACACTATAGCAGTTTACTCTTAGCACTGATTGATTACGTTGGCGCTGCCACGGCTTATATAGCCACGCACTTCTCGCTAGATGCCGATGTGTCCTTCTAGAATATTGCGTCTAGAAACCACCAGAACATACTGCTATACGGCGCCAGATGTAGCTATTGCTTCGACAAACAAACAGCCGCGGCGCCAGATGTCTACAATAAGACAAATGCTATTCCATATACCTACAGCTATTGTTCATAATAATGGATGCATATAGCAATACAAATACAACTTAATACTACTTTTGTAACACTGCCCTCCACTAAAGCCTAATCGTCCCGATTAGGCACAAATCCTCTTGAACCAAATGGGGCGAGCCTCTCCAAATGTACTACTTTCATTTTACATCGTGCTTTTCCATTCCTTTGTATGCGGTATACCACGTCATTAAGTCGTTTTATCACCATATAGGGTCCTTCCCAGGCTGACTGCAGTTTCGGGGACAAGCCTTTCTTTCGAAGTGGATTGTACAATAGGACCAGATCACCTTCTTCAAAACCTTTTGAATTTGCCGCTTGATCGAACCGGTCCTTCATCTTATTGCTCATCAGATGCGTATGCTGTCTTACCATTAGGTGCAATTCATTCATTTCTTCCTTTAAGGCAGAACAATAATCTCCATCATTTCTTACAGCTGTAGGATTCGTTCCAAACTTAAGATCAGCGGGAGTCGCAGATCAGATCCGAAAATAATCTTTGCTGGCGTGTAACCAGTTGTCTCGTGCTTCGCTGAACGATACGCCAGCAGGAACATCTGGATGCACTTGTCCCAATTCCGTTGGTCTTTATCAACGATTTTCCGCAGATGTTCTTCGAGCGTTCGGTTGAATCTCTCTACCATTCCATCTGATTGTGGATGTAACGCTGTCGTCCGTGTCTTGTGGATGCCCAATAATGTACAGACTTCTTGGAAAATGGAAGATTCGAAATTCCTGCCTTGATCTGAGTGTAATTCGACGGGCACTCCGAACCTTGTTATCCAATTTTCTACAAACGCTTCGGCTACTGTCTTCGCTTCCTGGTTTGGTAAGGCATATACTTCTGGCCATTTACTGAAATAGTCCATGACAACCAGTAGATATTTGTTTCCGGCCGTACTGGTTGGGAACGGACCTGCAACATCCATTGCGACTCTTTCAAATGGCGATCCCACGTTGTACTGTTGTAGCCTACCGCGACTTTTGGCTTTAGGACCTTTAGCTGCCATGCACTCTACGCAATTACTTATCCATTCTGCTATGGAATCTCGACAACCGATCCAGTAGAACCGTTGTTTAATCTTCTCTATAGTTTTTGTAATTCCAAGGTGCCCTCCACTAGGTCCATTGTGATATTCCTTCAATACTTTTGGGATCATGGACTTCGGTACTATGATCAGCAGACGAGACTGTTTGCCATCTTCGCTTTCCCAGGTACGATGAAGGTATCCATTAACGAGGTTTATGCTGTTCCATTGGGCCCAATATGCTTTTGCAGTTGGACTCTCGCTACTTATTTGTTCCTTTGGTGGTCGTACCCCATTTTCTTTGGCCATTATCAGCTTTGCAAGATCAGGGTCCTCCAGCTGATTGATTCTGATGCGGTGAGGAGTCCAATCATCTTCAGGTTCTATATTCAGTAATCGCACGTCGATTATACCTTCTTTTCCTCTGATTTGGAGCAATGTTTACATTCCAGTGGACAAGGGCGACGTGATAATGCATCCGCATTTTTGTGGTGAATCCCCTTTCGGTGTTCTGTTTCGAAGTCGTAATTCTGTAATCTTTCGATCCATCGTGCAATTTGGCCTTCCGGATTCTTAAACTGTAATAACCATTTTAATGCTGCATGATCAGTCCTCAGCAAGAATCGTTGTCCATACAAATACTTGTGGAAATGTTTTACACATTCCACCACAGCTAGTAGTTCTTTTCGCGTCACACAGTAGTTTTTCTCTGGTTTCCCGAGCACTCTGCTGTAATACCCAATTACTCTTTCTTGTCCGTCGATGAGCTGAGACAGGACACCTCCAATTCCATAAGCGCTCGCATCTGTATCCAGGATGAATTTCTTTCCAGGTATTGGATAAGCCAACATCGGCGCCGTACAAAGTAGTTCTTTAAGCTGCTCAAACGCTTTTTCTTGTTCCAACTGCCATACAAACGGGCGATTCTTCTTTGTTAAATCATGTAAACTTCTAGCCACGTTCGCAAATCCGGGTACAAAACGGCGGTAATACGTGCATAAGCCGAGGAAGCTGCGGAGTTCATGAATGTTGGTGGGTCGAGGCCAATCTTTCACTGCTTTTATTTTTCCTTCCTCGGTGTGAATTCCCTCAGTTGACACTTTATGTCCAAGATATGTGACCTGCTTCTTCCATAATGAACACTTTTTGGGATTCAAGCGTAATCCGGCTGATGCTATTCGCTGAAAGACTTCCTCTAGATTTTTCAGATGATCATCAAAACTTTTTCCCATGATGATAATGTCATCAAGGTACACCAAACATGTCTTCCAGTTGAGTCCTTTTAACACATGTTCCATCAGTCGCTCGAACGTTGCAGGCGCATTACATAACCCAAATGGCATCACAGAGAATTCCCATAACCCGTCGCCCATACTGAAAGCGGTCTTTTCGCGGTCACGTTCATCAATCTCGACTTGCCAATATCCACTTTGTAGATCTAATGTAGAAAACCATTTCGCTCCAGACAAGGTGTCTAATGTATCGTCGATTCTCGGTAGAGGATAACTGTCTTTCTTTGTGACATCATTCAACTTCCTATAATCTACGCAGAAACGGGTGCTACCATCTTTCTTTTTAACTAAGACGATAGGTGAGCTCCATGGACTTATTGAAGGTTCGATTACACCGTTTTTGTGCATGTCTTCAATAATTTTGTTAGCATCTTCACGTTTTGCTAGTGGAACCCTACGCGGAGCTTGTCGGATTGGTTTAGCGTCTCCAGTATTTATGCGATGCTTGACAATGCCGGTTCTTCCTGTGTTTCCTTCGTTTGCAAATATGGATGCGTATTTTTCTAATAGTTTTTCTGCTTTTAATTTTTCATTTCCATGCAGTTCGTTCAGCAAATTATTTAGGAGTGTAGGACTTATCTGCTGTGGCTCAATAGTAGGTTTCTGTTGTGACCGTTCGCATCGTGCTATTGCACTTATATTCTGGCACTGTCCAATTACTGCTCCTTTCTTCAGACTTATAGGCGTGTTGAATTCATTCACTACTCTGACTGGAATGGTGGCGTCTTCTCTAGTTTTCACAAGCGTTCTTCCTACCAATATGGGTGTATCTATTTTTGTTGGTTCCACAATCCACAACTCTTCAGTCCCACCTCCTCCATTCACTTTAGCCCACACAATCGCCTCAGATTTTGGTGGAATGCTCTGATTATCATCAACAATCACCCTCTTACTTTCAACGTTGGTCTCATATCCGGTGTTTATAGGCATCTCCATGTTCTGGCAAAACAGCATTTGCTTGTTTAAATCCAAAGTAACCCCGTGATCAATCATGAAATCTACTCCCATTATAATTTCATCCGTGATTTCTGCTACGATGAAGGTGTGATTAACTTCCAGGGTACCAATCATCACTTTGCAAAACACTTTTCCCGCGACAGCTGCTTCCTCTCCGGTGGCCGTTCGAAGCTTGCAACCGACTAATGGTTCAACCGTTCCTCTTACCACATCCGGTCGGATAATTGAATGTGTGGCACCAGTATCCAAAGTAAGCATTGACAGTCGTCCATTTACGATACCGTTGATAGTAAGATTGTTGTCATGGCGACCTATTTGTGATATCGAGATGGCGGGGCAAATAGTTGTGGGAACCAGCTCACGCCCCTTTGAACTGTTCCGTTTTAGTTTAACGACTTGTGAGATGTGGATGCTCCGTCCTCGTTATCTGTTGGATGTTTCCGTTTTGATGGGTTTACTTTTATATTGCAATTTCGGGCAAAGTGACCCGCTTTTCCACAGTTGAAACATCTGCCTGTTGTATTTACTCGCGGTGCAGCAATTGTCTTCAGAGTCTTCAATATTTCCTCCATCAGCGCTGGTTGTTCCATTTCAACCCTTTGTACTTTGTGTGCTGGTTTACTTAGTAGGGAAGCTGTTTCCTGTGTGAGGGCGTGCGAAACCGTTTCAGCAAACGTTCTTTTTGGCAATGCATATGTGGCGCGTTTGGTGTCCACATCACGAATTCCATTTATGAAACATTGAATTTTTACCCTCTCAATGTAATCCACAGGTGCATCTGCATTTGCCAAATGAGCCAGTCGTTCTATTTCAGTTGCGAACTCTTGCAATGACTCGTTCATTTTCTGACCCCTATTTTGCAGTTCGATCTGGTATATTTGTTTCCGGTGCTCACTACCATATCGTCTTTCTATCGCACTCATCAATGCCTCATAGTTGTCCCGTTCACAGTCTGGAATAGTCTGAAGGATTTCTGCCGCAGGTCCTTTCAATGATACAAACAAGGACGCCACTTTGTCCGCTTCATTCCAGTTATTGGCCATTGCTGTCTTTTCAAACTGAAGTTTGAAAATTTGAAATGGAATACTTCCATCGAATGTGGGTGCCTTCAATCTTGGATTATTTGTTGATGGTGCAGGGCCATGCAGTTGCAGTTCTCGCATCCGATTGCTCAAATGAAGAACTTCTGATTTCAAATTTTCTTCGTCATTTTTTAACGTGCTTAATTCGTCTTCCAATTTTGAAACTTTCTGTTGCACTTGTGTATTACTTTCTGTAATCTGTTGTACCAAACGCTTTTCTAACTGCGTATTATTTTCAGTCATTTGTTGTGTAAGGCGAGACTCTAACTGTGATGTATTTTCAGCTATTTGCGTCATTTGCTGTGCCAGACGATTTCCTGTTTGTACTGCATTTTCTGCATTTTCAGCTATTTGCGTCATTTGCTGTGCCAGACGATTTTCTGTTTGCATTGCATTTTCTGCTATTTGCTGTGCCAAACGATTTTCTGTTTGCACTGCATTTTCTGCTATTTGCTTAATAGCCACTAATAGCATGTTAGTGTCTACACTTGATGACGTTCGTTGTTCTTCTACTTTTTCTTCTACCTTTGTAGAAGTTTCTGGGCCATCAAATTCGAATTCGTCGACATTAATTCCATCCGCTTCCATTGCTTCACGTAATCGTGCCTGCAGATCCGCCTTTTGTCCGCTTATCGGCAAATTACGCCCCTCCAGTTCCTTTTTTAATTGCTGAATTCTCAATTCTCCGAATTTAACCATTTTGAATTTGGATTATTTGACAATCCCACTTCTGACACCAATTGTTACGAATTTACTGCTTGCTAGTTTACTTTGTTAGGTTCGTATCTCTGGATTGACAAATAAAATCAACACTTGTTACGAATTTACTCTTGCTAGTTTACTTTGTTAGGTTCGTATCTCTGGATTGACAAATAAAATCAACACTGTTTAATTTAATTCAACAACTCTTTATTTCACAACTCGTCTACACTATAGCAGTTTACTCTTAGCACTGATTGATTACGTTGGCGCTGCCACGGCTTATATAGCCACGCACTTCTCGCTAGATGCCGATGTGTCCTTCTAGAATATTGCGTCTAGAAACCACCAGAACATACTGCTATACGGCGCCAGATGTAGCTATTGCTTCGACAAACAAACAGCCGCGGCGCCAGATGTCTACAATAAGACAAATGCTATTCCATATACCTACAGCTATTGTTCATAATAATGGATGCATATAGCAATACAAATACAACTTAATACTACTTTTGTAACAATATCAAATTGTAAAAATTATATTGGAACAAATATTTGCAAAGAAGAGCCGAAAGACAATTGTACTATCCGATTATTAACTAAACAAAAGGCTCTATGTAATGTAATTCAAGAAAATAATCCTTCAATACAAATCTTGGATCACGGTAATATAATATTAGATAACGAACATATATGGAATGGATTAAAAATAAATGGTCCACATTTAATTCAATATAATCATAATACCATCATAGACAATAAGACTTATATAAATCCCGAGCAAGAAATAAAAGATATAATACACGCTCATCAAAATGATCAAGTAGAAATATTGAATATTTTAAATTCCAATTCTAATTATAAATTCAATAATATTCAACAAATGTATAAGTTTTTAATACCAATAGAAGAACATCCCATAAGATTTACTCTGCATTGTATCTTAATAATCATAGTTCTAATTTTAATTATATACATATGCATAAAATTATACGCATGCCAACAATTACGTGAGAAAACAAAACGCCGCAAAAACTTCGAACAAACATACAACATCGAACTTCAGCGAATTACCCAAACGTCTTGAAATGAGGACATTTCATTTTCAACACAGGGGAGAGTTAAGGAACACATCGCTCACCCAAAATTCTTATCAACTAAACAGACGAATATATACAAATATCAAATATCAATAGTTAAACATGCTTATCACCTCAACAAACATCACTATCGGTTAGACGAACCACAGCGGCATATTGGCTAATCTTTATCAGAAAAATAGTAAAAACATCTTTATCAGGAAAACAATAGAAACATCCTTATCAAGAATGCAGCAGTACATCCCTATCAGCAAACCACAACTATATAAGTAGTCTTAAGTCTATTATAAGCACCAGGAATAAAGGGATGTTCAACTTATTCCAGTGTGAGAGCACCTGAAAATTAGCGTTTTTTATAACATTTTCCATTATGGCCAGATTTAACAAAATAATATTTTTTGGGCATTTATTAACTCAACACCCAACATTTAGTACGAATAAAAATTACTAAATAGTGGTTATTTATTATACGGAGAAAGTATTTAAATCTTTTTAAAGTATATTACAACAACTGACTTCTGACCTTTCAATACCCAATAAATGGATTTAAGCTTGTTAGCTCTCAATCATTAAATGTTTTTAATCATTTTTCATTGAAAATAATAATATAATGCTTCACATTACAAAACGTTCCCTGAAAAACCTTTAAATTATACAAATTTATTTAATTTTCATTGTTTTACATTTTTTATAAGTGGTCTTGAACGATGCAACAAATCCCTCCGTTTACATATTTTTTTGGTAAGATTTCAATCTGGCCATCGCTCGTTTCCAATTTCTAAACGTCAAAACCTCCTGAACTCGATCAACTGTCAAAGTTTAGGTGGTTTTGACGTTTAGCAATTGCTCTCTCACTTCCAGTGAGAGAGGAGTTAAAAATCTCTTTATCTCTGATAAGCACGTTGTAAGAAGAGGGAGTTGTAAGAAGACGGGTTGTTAATAAAAATGTAAAAATAAAATTGAAAATCTTTACATTATTAACACAGGCAAACATGAAGAGGGAAGTGGGAGCAAAGTATTTTACCACTCCATATTTACAAATGAGAGCAACGTATTTTACAAATGAGAGCGCGCGCATGTATGGGAAGTTGCACTGTGGGTAATAACTGTAAAATTGCCTAAAAATTCTAAGTTTCTTTGTAACTACTATAAATTTTTAAAATGTAAGACAAATAACAAAAAGTATAATGAATATTTTAGTTTAGTAATAATTTTTTTAATATGTCTTTATAACAGCATTGAATTTAGTTTATTTGACATAATAAATTCTATTTTTGGTTTAATCTCATTTGCTTAAGCTACACGCATTATTGTACCAAAATTTAAATTAGATAACCTACATCTTATTATATGTTTGTTTAATTTCATTATTGAAAAAATTGTTCACAAGTGTAGGTGCTTCCGAACATAGATACATATAATTTTCGAAGAAAAAAGTTTCAAACAAGGATATTTCTTTAAACAAAGATCTTTATAAAAAGTAATTCTGTCTGAAATTTGCGCAAACTTGTTTTTAAGAGAATAGAGCACTGCAGATCTATTATAAATATACATAGCAGAGCTTTTTTGACTTAAATACTTTTCTTCCCATTCCACATTAAATGGATTATTTTTTCTTTTTAAATTGTGGACATTGCTTTCACTCACACATTTAAATTATAATAATTTCAGTTTCTGAACCACTGTTTCTTCAAACGCATGTTCACAAATGAATCTTATGAGAGCCCACCGACTTGGGGTTTTCCCCGTAGAAACGACTCAGCAGATTGCTCTCTCACAATGCAGGGTTGCCAGTCTCGATATACTGTAGTAATTATAAAAATTGTCTTCAATGTACTTGAAATTTTCTTAAACTCACTCAAAATCAGAATCGAATGCTATTATTTATAAATATATAAACTATTTTTAATAGTTTGTTTTCAGTTTTGATATTTTATATTATGAAAAATTATAATTGAAAACTTAGATTTGTACAAAATTATATATGCGTATTGAGTAATGGCAACATTGTTCGAATGAAAACGAGAACAAAACGCTTGCCGCTCGTAGCGAAGAGAGAAGATGTTTCTGCCATCAGCGTTTGTATTCTATTTGTGTGCTTAGCCACTCTCAATCAATAATGCCATACCGCGCAAATATATTTTTATTTGATGATTTCTTATATTTTTGAAAATATGTGTTCCCTTTCTATAGCGCGTATTATTATTTTAATACATTTCCAGAGGCAACTTAGATATTTAAAATTTAACAAAACAATTATAGAAAAAAATCTCAATTCTTTGAAAATTTTGATAAAACAACCAAACTGAAAATATCACAAATCATATATTTATATAAGCATTTTCATTAAATGGAACTGCAATATGTTTAAACAAAATATATATTATGGTTACAAGTATCCTTTCTTTTTTATATATGCAGATATATAAAACTGCATTGCATATGTACGTACAAAAGCCCACAACTTGAGAAGTTTTCCTAATTGTAGCTAAAATGAATTTTTATAACTGGCATCGCCACCACTAACTGTTCTATCACATGCACAGTGGTGTGAACAAAATAGGAACGACCATAAGGTTTGTGAAATTTTAAAATGTGCTGTTTTCTCATTAAATAAAATTGTTTTTAGATACTAATATAACTTATGTAGTTTTTTCCTAATAGTGATTAGAATTTCGCGCCATGAAAAGGTAAGTAAAAACAAATATTAACTCGAATCCTTCTGGTACTTTTATTGTCTGGGATTTCTGAAATATTTAAAGGGATGACTTTTATAGGTCCAATGATCACTTACGTACCATCCTTATTTTAAGGCATCATTCCTAAACCGACTTTTGAGGTGTGGCCATATGGTCACACTGGGCATGTTTTTATTTGAAGTAAAGCAAAGATTTATCCCACATATTTCAACTAAACAAGTGTGAGTTAAAAGAAAATGATTTAAACAGTTATTTAAGTGTATATTGAAAACAATTTTTTATTAAAATAATATACATTAAAAACTATTTTTTATAAAAACATTTTATACCGTATCGTATTTAATAATTAAGACGGCATATGATATTTCTCAAAACATTTTACGCAAATCCCAACGTTAAATTTCGAGCACTCGGTTCTACCAACAGAAACGCACAAATCGGCAGCGAAACGTCTTCTTTTTTCGCATGGACGAACGAAATGATTGAGCCCATCATGTCTCAATGTCTCCTCTGCTGTTCCTTCCAAAGACCTTTTTCGAGGACCCTTTGATTTGGGGCGGTCACCAAAGTGTTTACAATAGTAAATGGCTATTTGTCGCCGAAACTCGAGCTGAGGTATTTCTGGGTAGACTGATCTGTGTAGCAGCCAGCTATTTTGTACCGAAACGTCAACTAGCCACGTAAAGATACTATTTCACCATTTCTTTCCTCTTATACCTATTCGATACAAGCCCACATTCTGATCCATACGATCTACGCCGCTCATATATTTATTGTACTCCCTGATAACTAATGGCGTGGAACATCAATAAATTTTTTTTGCTTCTGTGAGTATCGAACTGCATTTGTTACCGGGTTTGCGCCATACGTAGTCGAAGCGATGCTAACAACTGCGTTATCATTCCATTTTGTGAGAAAAATATTAGCTACTTTCAATTTTGTAGACTCAGTATGACCACGCTCCTTATTCCTCAATATTTTTTTATGTTCAATCGGGCAACTTTTTGGCAGCCGATTTTCCCGGATCGTACCTGTTGCGGATACCATTGTATCCACTGACCAACAAGAAGGCTGAAAACTTTAAGCTCCGCACTGGTAATTTGAGGATTTGGTTTACCAAGAAAAATTGCATATCTTCGCGATTCGTTTATAATGTGCTCTATGAGTTCATCGTCAAAAAACCTTTCAAGTTGCTCATGAGGCTTCACCTTACAGTCTTCAAAATTTCGTGAAGGGAAAATGGGGATCAATCCGTCCGAGTTATCTTCTACCCACGTAAAATGTGATTCCTTACGTAATAGTGGCGGTGGCACTGAAGACGGTGTAGGTTTCACTTTTCGTAAGCCGCTGACATACGTTTCAGGTTGTGATGAGGACGGTTCGATTGACATTTCGCCCTGTTCCTCTAAAAAATTAGTTTGC
The DNA here is from genome assembly GCA_037783105.1 of Bactrocera zonata. Taxonomy (NCBI): domain Eukaryota; kingdom Metazoa; phylum Arthropoda; class Insecta; order Diptera; family Tephritidae; genus Bactrocera; species Bactrocera zonata. The sequence continues at coordinate 4,387,937 of JBAWJQ010006688.1, forward strand.
AAGTTTTGAGTAGAGTTTTCTAATATGTCGATCAACACAGAATCAGCAACTTCCAAGTCATCCTCCTCATCATAATTATCAATCGTTAAAACCCTTTTACCACTGCTCATCACTAACTCACAAGGTGCCTTCAATTGACCAACACATATATCCTCTGGCTTACCTACGTCGTCTTCATCACCATCATCTTCTCCACTGATTGCACCAATTTCGTTGTCCGGAGGTAAGATATATAGAGCAGCGGGCGAATCTTCTTCATCGCTATCACAAAAGTCATTTCGATAATAAATAACCTCTTGTGTGTTTAAACGTCTGAAAATTTGGAAAGAATTCACCACGAATTATAAAGTTTTCAATTCATTTGAACGAAAATTACGTCACATAAAATGAGATTTTAATCTAGCCCAGCGTGACCATATGGTCACACCAGGAAAAAATACCGTTAATGGTCAAAAAGAACATTTTATTTTTTTACAAAATACAGTTGTCATATATTTTCACTTTATTATTATTCAAATTGAAACTTAACTTCTTTTAAAAACAACACACTTCAAAAAATATTACGGTACTTACCTTTTGTTTCTATTAAAATTCGCATTTTTTGCCATCTTTTTTTCTTTCAACTTTTTCACACCTGCTCACTTCGAAACAAAAACACTTTATGAAAAATTTTAAACGCAGTTCGCTTCGCGCATGTGTATTTACATGGAAGAAGCTAGTTCAAAGGAAATTATTTGGGTGAGCTCTGATTTTTTTTTTAAACTCAACTACTACTTCTTGCGTGACCATATGGTCACTCTGGGATTAACTGAGTTAATGCGAAATTGTAAAACCGGCATATTATGTTTACTTCGTTTTGTTCACAAAACTGTACAATTCCAATATGAAGTAATTTTCCGCTCTTTAATTTGTGTACAATATCCGTCAGGGATAGTGGGATGCCCAACTTATTCCAGTGTGAGAGCGCCTCAAAACAACCGTTTTTTATAACATTTTCCAATGGCCATAAGATCGAACAAAATAAAAATTTTTGGGCATTTTAAACTAAAATACCCAACATTTATTACGATTGCAAATTATTATATATTGGACTTTTAATGTATGGCGAAACTACTTAATTTCTTTTTTATGATTTTATGGTATATTAAAACAACTGACTTTCGATCTTTCAATACTTAATAAGCGTATTAGTTCTCAATTAATAAATGTTTTTAGTCATTTGTACTAGAAAATTAATTCTATTATGCATTAAATTACAAAACGTTTCATGAAATATATTTAAATTTCACATTTTATTTGATTTTCATAGTTTTAAATTTTTATTAGCGATCATGAACGACGGCAACAAACTCCTCCGTTCACATATATTTTTGGTATAATTTCAATCTGGCCGTTCCAGTCATTCCAGTTGCAAAACGTCAAACCTACCCAATCCAGTCAATTGTCAAAGTTCGGTAGGTTTTGACCAGAGATAAAGAGATGTTTAACTCCTCTCTCACTGGAAGTGAGAGAGCAATTGCTAAACGTCAAAACCTACTGAACTTTGACAGCTAATCGAGTTCAGTAGGTTTTGACGTTTAGCAGTTGGAAAAGAGGGACGACCAGATTAAAATCACGCCAAATTATTGTTCGAAGGGAGACATTTTTCATTTTTTTGTCTCCATTTGTAACGGCTATTATTTCGAAGAATACCGAAGGCGAAACAGCACGCTGATTGAAAGATGTGAGTATATTTTAATTTTTATTAAGTAAATTTGCATTTACTTTATACTTTTTTATTTTACTTTACAGACAAAATGCCGAAAACAACCAGCAGTTGGAAGAAATGTGTTGCTGGCTACAACGAGGGAGGAAGGACATTTAGTTTTCCAAACAGTGGAACGGACCTCGAACGGTGAGTGAAAAACATTAAATAGTGCAAAAAGTGTTTGTGAAAAATTTCGAAGAAATAAGTGTTTCGATTGTGCAATGAAAATAGTAATTTTGTATAATGGAATTGAATTTCCGTGTGTTTTTAAGTGTGATGTGCTGAACAAGTAGAGCGCGACAGACTGCAAGCGACATTTGTCAAATAATAAAATACACACGTGCAGCTGCCTCAATAACTGTGTACTTAAGAACATGTGTATTTTAATATTTGACAAATGTCGCTTGCAGTTTTTTTTTTTTTTTTTTTTTTTTTTTTTATAGTAGGAGGAAGCATCGAAAGCCGGAGTGCGGGACTTTAATCCGCTAAACCTAACCTACTCCCACCTCATGTCTCTCCCACGGGACCACTGGACAAAGTATTACTTCATGGGAGAGAAGAAGACGTTTAAGTCTCCTCTATTGCACGGACTGACTGACGCCTAATCTGTTCTAAATGTCTCAATTTTGTCGTAATTAGATTTGCCGCTCTGCTGACAGCTTTCCACTTTACAGAGGACTCGCACATATGTGCAGTCAAATTTTCCACCGTGACACTACCTCCCAGGGTGGTTTTCAATATTTCCCTTATACTTGAAAACCGTGGGCAATAAAAGAACACGTGTTCAGAGTTTTCTATACACTCTGTACACGTCGGACAGTATTGACTGAAGTCATGACGATATTTGAATAAATAGCTTCTGAAGCAACCATGCCCACTGAGTATTTGGGTAAGGTGGAAATCCAGGTCTCCATGTTTCCTACCTATCCACGAGTGTATGTCCGAAATCAGTCGGTATGTCCACCGTCCTTTGCATGAAGTTTGCCACCGCTGTTGCCACATTGCTATGCTTTTTATTCTCTCTTCTCTTTTTGCTGTGGTAGACGTCTCTGATAAGTTATATATTCGCGCGAATTCGTCTCCCTGGATGTCAATCGGTGCCATACTGGCTAATACCTCAGCAGCGTCCTTTGAAATTGTTCGGAAAGCACTTATCACTCGTATTGCTGAAAGCTTATGCACTGTGTTAATTGGTCTAGCATATGATTTTGTTTCTAGCGCCTGTATCCATATTGGAGCCGCATACAGGATCACTGAACTTATTGCCTTAGATATTAAACATCGTCGGCTGGCACGCACGCAGCCTTAATTTGCCATCATTCTAGACAACGCATTATATATTTTATTTGCTTTATTTGTCGCATTTTCCAAGTGTTCTTTGAACTTGAGTCTTGAGTCCACTATTACCCCGAGATACTTCAACTGCGGCTGTGAGGTAATCTCGCATTCTCCGATGGTCAGAGATATTTTCTCCTCAACTTTCCTTGAGCTTATGAGCAGGACTTCTGTTTTCTGCTCAGCCAGCTCTAGACTCATGGCAGTAAACCATCGTCGCAGACCATTTATGCTGGCATTGCATGTGATCCGGAGGTCATCCAGGTGTTTAGCTACAGCTACCACTATGAGGTCATCCGCATAAGCGATTGTTTTCACATTTTTTGATTGCGGTATTCTTAAAACCCCGTCGTACATCAGGTTCCATAGCAGCGGGCCTAAAACCGAGCCTTGCGGTACTCCACTGGAGATAGTGTAGCTCTGAGTTCCCTCGTCCGTCTCGTATAGCAATCTCCTATTTTGAAAATAACTTATTATAATATTTATTAAATACTGAGGAGCATGTATATCGTGTAGAGCTTTTATTATATTTGCCCACTTTGCGGAGTTGAACGCATTCTTCACATCCAGGGTTATTAGTGCGCAGTATTTTTTCCTACCACCTTTCCATCTTTTTCCGCTTATTGCGCATTTTGCAGTATCAACTATTTCTCTAAGTGCGTCAATAGCGGACCTCTTTCTAATAAAGCCGTATTGTCTCTCTGATAATCCGCCGGCTTTTTGGATTGCTAACACCAAGCGGTTTCTTACAATGCTTTCGTACACTTTCCCAATTGTGTCGAGCATGCAAAGAGGTCGATAAGATGAAGGTTCTTCTGGTGGCTTTTTTGGCTTTGGGAGTAGAACCAGACGCTGTATTTTCCACGGATCAGGGAACACCTCTTCTAATATACACGCATTGTACATATTAACAAATAAGCTGGGCCTTAGAGTTATGGCTTCCTTAAGTGCTCTATTTGGTATACCATCTATTCCAGGCGCTTTTGAGTTTTTGATTTTTTTCGCAATAGCCAATAGTTCGTCTTCTGTGACTAAAAGGGGTGGTTCCGTAGCTTCGTTTCGTTTAATATAGGAAATGGAGGCATGTGTCGGGAATAACGCTTCGACAACATTTTTCATAAAGGATGCGTTCTTAGGTTGCTGAGATTTATTTTTAAACTTCGACATACAAATCTTGTATGCCGTTCCCCAGGGGTCTATGTTCGCTTCTTCACAGAGCTTTTCGAAACAGGATCTCTTACTACGGATAATGGCTGACTTTAGGAGCTTTTTCTGATATTTAAATGATTCTCTGAGGCTGATTTCATTATCACCTCCCTGATTACGCTGGTGACGGCGTCTAGCTGAGTGACAGAGCTTCCTCAGCTTGGCGATTTCGTCGTTCCACCAGTATACCGGCTTCCTATTTACATTGTATCTCGTCCTGCGCATAGTTGCATCGCATGCTGCAACTAGCTCCTTACGCACAGCGGATACTAAGTCGGCGGCATCTTCGCCTGATGCCTTTGCCGCATTCCAAGCGCTCTCAAAAACGTCTGTATCAAATTCTTTTTGCCGCCAACTTCGCCTTCGAGAGGTATTTCTCGGACAGTGTTCCGTTTCTTCGGAGAACGAAACTTCAGCAATTATAGCCATATGGTCACTATTTGTGTACATATCTGACACTTTCCACTTAATATGCCTGCTAAGTGCATCGTTAGCAAACATTAAGTCTATTATTGAACCTTTATTTCCCTTTTGAAAGGTATTTTGTGCCCCACTGTTTAAAATTGTAAGGTTTGTTTGACTCAAAAATTCTAGAATGAGGCGACCACGATGATTAGTAATTCTGCTACCCCAAGCAGTAGACCATGCGTTAAAATCTCCCGCTATTATTATTGGCGATTTGCTTCTGATTTCTAGAGATAACTCCAGGAGAAAATCTTCAAACTCGCTAATTGTTGCGCTAGGACGAGCATAACAGCTTACAAAATAAATTCCTTCTATATTCGCCCATGTAAAGCCGTTATGGGATTCGTTAGAACGGGATGTGAAGGCTTGACCTTTGCAGGCCCATATTGCCGCCTTGCCACTTATATCTTTACTCCAAGTACTTTCCGAAGGTTGAGAGTATTGTTCGCTTAATAGGGCGACATCTATGTTTTCATCCAGCACCGTCTGTTTTAGAAAATCTTGTGCCGCAGCGCAATGGTTCAGATTTAGTTGCAATATCTTCATTTTTTCGTTGTCTTCAACATATCTGCGTATTTAGGACAGACCGTACTTAAAACGGAGTGCTCTCCTTTACAGAGCATACAACATGGGGAATTTGTGCATGTCTTTGCCACGTGACCTGGGGTTCCGCAACGTGTACAAAGGGAAGACCTATCAATAGGGCTGCAACATTTGTGCGCTATATGTCCTAGTTGGAAGCACCTAAAACAACGAGTAATAGGTGAAAATTCTCGGAGGCGGCATATAGACCACCCGATCTTTACTTTGCCACACTTAAGTAAGGTTTTGGCATCCTCAGCTCGTAGGCATATAAGAGCTATTTGAGTGCCACTTCGAGTTTTCCACAAATTTTTTATATTTTGCTTCCCCAGGTTTTGGATCCCACACTCCTTTTGTAATGCCTCACAGATTTCTTCAGGGGTTGTTATCTCATCCAAGTCTTTGCACATAATGGTAATATTGTGAGTTTTTGGCTGTATTACCGCCATCTCACCGATAACTCCTTCTAGGGCGCTTTCGAACGTGTCGGCTCTCTTTTCTGCTTGATTTTTTAGCTCGATTAGCAGGTCTCCTTTGAGGGTTTTTCTAATGTACCTCACGTTTGAACCCAGTTCTTCAAGGCCTCTGTCGCATTTTATTTTTTTCAGAATATCCGCATACGACGCTCCCTCCTTTTTTGTTAAGATTATAGCGTCTGGTTTCGATCTTATTCTCTTCTCGATCGGTTTCTTCCTTCTAACAACGTCTGTCCATTTTTCGACTGCGGGCTTGTCACCCAAACTGTTTTATGCATGTATTCCGTGACCTCACTATGTGCTGTTTGCACTTTGTGACTCATGTTTTTGGGCTTCTTCGTTGGTGGCAAATATCCCAACATCTCTCGTGGTCTCTTTGGAGCATTTTTTTCACTTTGAATAGGGGATACCGGCGACGCTTTCCCTACCATGATTATTTTCGACGGCTTCTCTTGCTTTTCTGCATTATCATACAAGCTTGTGATACAGCTTACAAGATCACGCATAGCTTGATTTATATGTCTCTGACCGGACATCATGCTTTCGAGCTCTCTAATTCTTCTACCCAGTTTGCAGAAGATATTGGGATTTTCTCCATTGTTAATCTCCTCATATTTGCCACCTTTGCCTGCTTTATCGGCATTTTCGCATATTTTTGCTGATCCAGCAGCGGTGGGTTCTTCCGGTTTGCCTTTTGGAGGCGTTCTCAAGATTTTTGAGTTCCTCCGAAAAGGATTCTCTGGTGTACATCCCAAACTGTTCTCAGAGGCCATAACTCTGCCAGAGAATAGTTGGGAACACCTGTCAGTGGGTACGTTCAGTCTTTGTCCTAACAAACCTTACTTATATTTTGATGGTTGGCAATGCCGTAACCAAAACAAAACGAAGAAAGGAGAAAAAGGAGAAAAAAAAAAAAAAAACAGCTGATAGACTAAATCAAAACGGCAAAAAAGAATTGAGTGCACGTTTTGATTCGCTGTTACCTGGGGAAATTCCTATTAATTTTTATAACTTTGCCAAAAAAGGGGCAGGTAAGTGCCAAATAAAATTATATTGAAAAAGTTTTTGTACTTATCTAATTTTGTGATTAGCTTCCAATCAGATTAAAAGTGCAGTTCCAGTCTCCCGGTAAGTCCCAAATAAATTTATTACCATTGCCGTTAATTAACTAAATAAATTGTTTTAAAGTAACGATTTATCTTTGAATAATAATTGTGATTTATAAAAAAAATCGTACTTTTAAATATTCATTAAGTATGCACTTTTTGCACTATTATTATTATTGTTATACATATTTTATAATTATATATAACATTTTGTATTTTATTTCGTTTCTTTTAATAGGCGTAAATGTTGGCTCAAACGTTTAGGTGTTTTTGAAGATTCAAATAAAAAAACACCTAAACACATTTTTGCGTGCAGCGGCATTTTTCAAATGAAATGCGTAACGCAAAAAAATTGCGTCCGAGAGCCGTTCCGGACATAAATTTAATAAATGAGCCAATATTTAACGCCCCAAATTCTGAAAATACATATAAATAAAATGGGCGTTGAAGACTTTTTTCCCCAAATGGGAGGATCTGCCTCAAATGCAAACAGTGCATCGATGTAGCTGCTTCCACTTTTAGAAAGGGAAGACCGCGAAAATATTTTAGAGCCTCTGCCACTTCTTGAGGAGGAACTACTAAAGAGTAGTGAAAAAGCCGCGCAAACAGGTAGGGGTCTGACAGCAGGGACAGATAGAAAAAAAAATTGAGAGAAGAGAATAGGATTTTAAAAATAAAATTAGACGAAAAAGAACAGGAGAATAGGAGTTTAAAAGCTCAGTTGGTCCAAATGGCAACTGAATTAGAAAGATGTAGGGAAATGTTAAGAAGTAGGTCATTTAGGGGAGAGTCAGATCCTCTTGAGATAGTTTGCAGCAAAGTTCCTCCTCAGTTAGGTGCTTGTATTTTAGTAGTTTTTTAAATAGTAATCGCCAAAGTCACGGTCGGCGATATGATACTTTTCTTAAACTTTAGCTTTGGGTGTATTTTTTTTGTCACCAATCGCTTACCGCTACCTAAAGCACCAACTTAGTTTTCCCTCGGAAATTACATTACATAATTTTGTCGCAGATTGGCCTCGTTTCCCAAGTTGCACCCAAAGCAGCATAAAGTCTTTACAAATTAGGAGTAAGGAATTTTCTTTCGAACAAAAGTTCATATCAGTTTCTTGTGATGAAATGTCACTGAAATGTCATTTGCAGTATGATAGGAAATTTGATAGGGTGATAGGTCTTGAAGATTATGGCGATGAAAATCGCACATCTAGAATAGCCACAACTGTAATGACCATAATGGTGCAAGGTATAGGTGGAGAACCTTGCTCCCACCCGTTAGCTTATTTTTTTATTAGAGGCTCATGTAAAGGGGATGTCCTCAAGAAATATATTCTTGAAGCCATTACCCAACTTCAAAATATAAGGCTAGTTCCTTGCCATTTTGTTTGTGACCAGGGTACCAATTTTCAAAATTTAGCTAATTTGTTAGGTGTTTCAATGTCACGGCCCTTTTTTAACGTTAATGGTAAGGAAATATGTTTTTTTACGATAGCCTCCATTTATTGAAATGTAGTCGAAACTGCTTACAAAATATGAAAAATAAAGTTGATTTTAAAAATAGTCGCGTATGTTGGTCAGATATAGTCCATTTTTATAAACAGGACTGTAAGTGGAGTTATCGGTGTGGGCATAAATTAACCGATGCTCATATTTACCCCAATACCTTTCAAAAAATGAAAGTTAAATTCGCGTCTCAAGTTTTAAGTAATACGGTCGCTTCAGGTATGCTTTCTCTTTACAGCTCGGGAGCCTTAAGCTCAAATAGTATGAGCTTCATTAATACCGCGGATTTCGTTTCTTTTTTCAATAAATTATTCGATATCTTTAATAGTAGTTTCACTGAGGCCATTGTACCCACTAAAAAAGTTTTTATAAGTTCCCCAGATCAAAACCAGTTTTTAGATGAGGCAGAAATAGTTTTGAAAACAATTCGGGTCATAGATGAGTTAGGAAACAACACAACAAATAATTTCAATTTTATAAAGGGGTGGTTAATTAATATTAATAGTTTAAGACGATTGTGGCGATTGCTGTCACACTCAGGATTTCCTTACCTGAAGACAAGACGACTATGTCAGGACAGCTGAGAGCATTTTTTTGGTCAGATTAGAAGTAGGAGAGGTACTAGAGTTACACCTTTCATGTTCTCTAGTTTATTTAGGAAGTCATGGGGTTTACGTTACGTAAATATCGTAACAAAAGGTAACTGTGAGCTACCTTTAGAACCCGAAGCCACAGCTATTCCGTTTTAAGTGACCTTTCTTGGCAGGATTTCCAGGGTTTACCAAGGCCCGAACACTCCATTGTTAGATCCATTACTTTAGATAGTAGTTTAGAAATTAGCTTCTTAAAGGAAAGTGCTTTTAGTTATTTTTGCGGCTACCTTTATTTGAAAATTTTTAAAATGCACACATGCCTCCTGCCATTACCTTATTTAGGAGATGAAATTCCTTCTGATGAATTCATCTTCATACATCAAAATCGGATCGATAAATGCAACTTAGTGAAGCCGCCTCAAGAATTTGTTGCATTTATTAATAATTTAGAAATACAATTTGTTGAGGAATTTGACAGAAATTGTCATAAAATAGGATTAGGAGAAATCCTTTTTGCTAAATTAAAAGATATTAGGCCCTTCTTGTGTTGTGAAGACTGTGACCCAAAGGTAGTTATTGCTCTATTTATTAGAATTACAATTTATTTTGTGACGAAGTTTTTAAATAGAGATTTATCTTTACCCAATTTTAAGAATAAAATTTTGTGTGTTTCACATTTGTAGATTTTATTTTCCTTTTTTAGTGGTTGCATTGAGCTAAATATTTTATACCAAAATAAGATTTTTTAAGCAGATTCGCATTAAGAGGCTCTAAAGTTAGAACGTTTAATAGAAAGTTTTTAATAACAAATTAGAATTTGGGGTTTAAATATTGGCATTTGTATATATGTATGTTTATTTTTATAGTTTTAAGTATTATATTAATATACTGTGATATGAAGTGATATTGCTTTTGTTATTTTTTTATACTATTATATATGAATTGTTATTGTTTTGTTTTTTTTTTCAATGGGTGATATAGGCCTACTGGGGAACCGAGCACCCAAAAATAACTTCGGTAGCGCGCCCTTTTGCATACCTCATAGGTGGTGTGGAAAATGCGAATTGGGTGTTTTATTTAAAATGCCCAAAAAATAGCTTTTCTTCTGATCTGGCTACAATGGAAAATGTTATAAAAAAACGCTTATCAGAGATAAAGAGATGTTTAACTCCTCTCTCACTAGAAGTGAGAGAGCAATTGCTAAACGTCAAAACCACCTAAACTCGATCAACTGTCAAAGTTTAGGTGGTTTTGACGTTTAGCAATTGGAAACGAGCGATGGCCAGATTGAAATCTTACCAAAAAATATATAAACGGAGGGATTTGTTGCATCGTTCAAGACCACTTATAAAAAATGTAAAACAATGAAAATTAAGTAAATTAGTGATATTTAAAGGTATTTGATGAAACGTTTTGTAATTTGAAGCATCATAGTATTATTTTCAACGGAAAATGAATAAAAAAATTTAATGAATGAGAGCTAACAAGCCTAAGTCCTTGTTTTGGGTATTGAAAGGTCAAAAATCAGTTCTTCTAATATACTTTAAAAAGATTTAAATAGTTTCTCCATATAATAAATAACCACTATTTAGTAATAATTATTCGTACTAAATGTTGGTTGTTGGGTTGATAAATGCCCAAAAAATATTATTTTGTTCAATCTGGCCATAATGGAAAATGTTATAAAAAACGCTTATTTTGAGGCGCTCTCACACTGGAATAAGTTAAACATCCCTTTATTCCTGTTTTGACGTTTAGCAATTTCTCCCTCACTTCCAGTGACAGGAGAGTTGGGGATCTCTTTATCTCTGATGTCCGTATTGCCGCAACCATTCTGCGATGAGCATTAAGTTACGGGGGAATGTAATTGATTTTTTTCGCAACTTTTTATGCCCTTCTCTCCGTAAACTGATATTCCCCTCATCTAGCCCTCGTGCGCACTTTGCTAACTTTGCGGGCTAAAAATGTGCCCATACCTGGTTCAAGGTCATTTTTCGGAATGCTCTTGAGAAAATCGGTCGTCGCCTTTTGGATAGCTGAAATGTCCTGAAACCAGTGTCCTTTCATGGGCAAATGAAGTTTTCCAAATAGGTAAAAATCACAGGGGGCCAGATCAGGTGAGTAGGTTGAGTGATTATTGGTTAATATGGAGTTTTTTGTCAAAAAATCTGTGACAAGCGTCGACTGATGACACGGCGCATTATCGTGCAACAGGCGTCAGGACCCTGCCTCACGGTATTTTGGTCGGGCACGACGAATGCGTGACAAAAGACGCTTCATAACACCAAGGTAAAACACAGCATTAATCGTTTGGCCGGGTGGGACGAACTCTCGGTGTACAATACTCTCGGAATCGTAAAAACAAATCAGCATTGTCATTATTTTTGACTTCTGAAGACAACTTTTTTTCGGTGACTTCTGATCGTGACAGAGGTCCTCACGACCTTCTTGGAATCACTTAAACCACTCATGCACATTACTTCGGGATAGGCATTGATCACCAGAAACTTTTTTCATAATTTGAAATGTTTCAGTAAACGTTTTTCCAAGTTTAAAACAAAATTTAATATTTGCTCTTTATTCAAATCGCATTTTACGACCGATGACCAAAAGCTGCTGTCACTTTTTGATCGATAACATCGATTGTAGTTATCCAATTGTCTTAAAATTTTTACGAAAAAAAGAACCCAAATTCTATGTTAGCACGATATTAAGCATTTATTGTATACTACACATACTCGTATATATAATTACTACATGTTTAGAGTATAGGAATGCAACTCCTCCGCCCTTTGATTTGAGATTCTGCTGGATCTTATAGCTTATTCGTATGTCTACATCATTCATTCAGTATATGGTTTGTTTAGTATCTCGTTTTGTTAACAATTTTAATTTTTTTTTTTTTTGTATAGAAAAATTCAAAATTATTTTTAATTACAATACGAGGTATGACAATTAAGTAATGAGACTGATTCCATAAAAACCGTATATTTGAAAATTATTCTACAACTCTACAACTCCATCCCCCTCAAAGTAGTCCCCTTGGGCAGCCATACAGCGATTCCAGCGCGTTTTTCATGCTTCGTAACATTTCTTGAACGCTTTGACTGGAATGTCCGCGAGTACCCTCGTCACGGTCGCCTGGATGTCCGTAATCGACTCAAAATGGGTTCCTTTGACCACCGATTTTGTTTTAGGAAACAACAAAAGTCACAGGGTGACATGTCGGGCGAATAGGGTGGCTGTTGCAACACGGCAATCCTTTTAGAGGCCAAATACTGGGACACGCTGAGAGCGGTGTGGCACGGCGCATTGTTGTGATGAAGGATCCAGATACGAGCGATGTTTGGGCGCCCCTGTTGACTCGTTTTCGCAATCTTTCGAGTACTTGGCAACAGTAGACTTGATTCACAGTTTTCCCGGTGGAACAAATTCTTTGTGGACGATTCCACGGCTATCAAAAAAGGCAATAATCATCGTTTTCACCTTCGGCTTGGCCTCCCACTCCGCGCCTCGTCTTCCACGCTTTCACTCCCCTCCTTAAACTCTTTGTGCCATCGAAACACCTAGGCACGACTAAGAGCAGTATCACCATACACTCTTACAATTTTAGCATATGTTTCCGAAGCTGTTTCGCCCATTCTGGCACAAAATTTTATCGCGACGCGTTGCTCTTCTTTTCGTTTTTGCATTTTCGTAACGAGCACTAGAAACACACGTGCATCTACTCAACTTGACGCAGCAGGCGAACTAAACAAGCTAGCGCGATGGTACATATATCAGTTAAGAGGGGAGGAATGCCCGAAAAATAGAAAGCAAATTTCAAGGTTACAGGTTTACAACAAGCGCGGCAATAAAATCAGTCTCATTACTTAATTGTCAAACCTTGTAGTTATGTTTGTTTGGAAAAGAAAATTTATTCTAGTCGTTTCATATTTAGGCTGTTCACGATAAAGTGGTTATCGGGTTATGTGATTATGTGATTAAGTAAACAACAACAAAATGCGGTATGACAAAATAACCAAAGTTGACCAACCTAGACCCTTGTTTAAAGATTATGTGGTTGTTTGCTTTTTCCAGTGTTAGAAAGTCGTTGGAATTTTACTAAATGGCGGCACAAAAAATAAGTAAAACTAAACGAATGGCATTTTCATTTAGATTTTCTTATTGGAAAATCTGCTATTAACAGCTGTTTTTTGTTTACAATCAGCAAATTAAAACCGAAATAAAAAGCATCGAAAAGCATCACAAAGTATCAAAAATCATCAAAAATTATCAAAAGTCATCAAAGTAAGTAAAAATCACAAAGTACAAAATAAATAAACACTTTTTGTCATTTATTTATACTCTAATTTTAGTGTCTACAGAAATACGAAAGCGCCGGCGAGAAAAGGAGGTGAAGAAATGGACGAAAGCCGAAATCAAAACCGTGCTTCCATATATGCAGAATCACCGAAACGTCGAGGTTAGTTTTCGACACATTAGTTATTTATTTTGATTTAGTTCCTTTAATTTCAGAAACCAACAGCGAAAATCTACTACAGTAAGTTGCTTGAAGTGACAAAAATTGAAGCAACGTGGAACATCTTAAAATGTAAGATTCGCTATATAAAAAGCCAAATGAAATCGGCAAAACACTGGCTAAATTCCACGGGCGCTGAAGTAGAGGATGGCGATGTGGAGCTGACTGTGATGGGTAGATTTTATATATATTTTAATATCAACTTTGGAATTAAATTGATTTGCTTTATTACAGATAAAGTGCTTAAAAGTTGTCTGCATTACAACATTTGCTACGGAGAGGGAAGCTGAGGTGGTGGTAATGAGCTCCTCTGCAATGGAACTCAACTGTGTAGAAAATGTTGTGGATGATTTGGAAGACCCCGAACCCGAAGCGCAGGAAGAAAATGACATACCTGAATTGGCATCTGGCTCATCTGCGGCCAGCCCGTTTGTAAAAAAAATTAAGGCCAAACACCAAAACACTGCCATTGATAAACTGGCAACATTAGAAGCTGAAAGAATGAGTTTTCGAGAAAAACAGCTTCAATTTGAAATAGAAAGATTCAATTGGATGAAGCAAATTGAAGCAAACAAACATGAAAATGAAAAAATGAAAAAAAGAAAATCGAAAACGATTTCCAACTCAAAAAAATAGAGTTGGAGCAGAATGAGAGAATAAGAAAATTAGAAATTGAAATGAAGTATAAAAATAATAATATAAATAACCAATAAACTTACTTGTTATTAAAACAAAAATATTAATTTTTATTGAAAAATTAAATTTTATAGTACTTGTCTTTTTAGATCGGAGGTAGGTGCAACAATAGCATCTCCATCATATTGGCATCCATGGGCTTCGACACTTTGCTTTTCAAAGTGTGAAGAATCTCGCCCTTTCAAGAGTATGTTGTGCAGCACACAGCAGACAAATACGAATTTATTAAAAAATGTTTGACTCTCTCGGTCTTTTATTTTTATCCGCATTTGTTTCAAACTACAAAACTTTTCTTTAAGAATCCCGAAACAATTTTCGACTCTAACACGATACTGGCTGTGTACTTTGTTGAATTTAGCTTGTCTTTCAGAGTCTGCTAAAGAAGAATTGCTTCGGTATGGTGTTATTAAATGTTTTGTCAACTTATACGCAGAATCACCTGCAATCCACTCTTCTCCACTAAATAAGCTAGTTGTGTTTTTTCCAATATGAGATTTCCTAAACACTTTAGAATCGTGGTAGCTTCCGGGATTGCCCGCTTCTGCATGTAATATGCGTAACTTATGGTCACATACGACTTGCAATTTGATAGAGTATATTCGTTGCCGAGAAAAATACACCTCATGATTTTTATTCGGCTTTTCGGCTAGTTTAATCTCGGTACCGTCAATGTAACCAATGCAATATGGTAATTCGAAGAATGTTCGGAAAACAAGTTCCCGGCGCTCTGCCGGTCCAGGCCAATGAATGAATTGGAGTAGTTTATTCAAAATTACCGAAAAAACTGTTTTGGTGATATTGGTCAATGTACCTCCATCTCCCACACCAAAAGTTGTAGCGATTTTACGTACAGAAGCATTTCACCCGATGAACCTAATCGGAGCAATACGATTGCGAGTTGCAAATCTACAGGTAATTGTAAACTAGAATTAGTAAAGTTCATATCATTAGAAAATATTTCTAGGAGATGAGCGAATTGTCATTTGCTGACGCGCAGCATTTGTAAAAATCTTCCATCGTCTAAGCAACACAGATCATTTTCTCGCCAATGAATAGATTTTGGAACATGTAGTTCACCTCCCCATCTACTACAAATGATTAAAGTTATATCCTCTAGCAGTTCATCTAGTATTTCATCCATTGCATTATGACACTGTTCAGGGTGCAAGATGTCTGCAAATTTTATACAAAGAATTTTTTGAACCCTTAAAATTCGGATTATTTAATAAGCACATACCTTCAATAAAGTCCATTTCCTGAATAGCAGAACTTATTTTAAATTCGATTATTTTGCTTTTTAAACTTTGTTTAGGCATTTTATAAGTAGGCTTTTCACTGAACTAAAATTGTAAACAATGAACAGCTGTTTGTGTAAAAATTAGCAAATAACCATACAACATAGGGTGCTCACGGAGCATAGAGGTTATTTTTAATCTAATAATCACATAACCCGATAAATTTTTGAACATATTGTATTTCACTTGATTTCGAATCTTCCGTTGAATTTCTCTTCTTAATTGGCGTAGACACCGCTTACGCGATTATAGCCGAGTAAACAACAGCGCGCCAGTCGTTACTTTTTTTCGCAACGTAGCGCCAATGGGATATTCCAAGCGTAGCCAGGTCCTTCTCCACCTGGTCCTTCCAACGGAGTGAAGGTCTTCCTCTACTTCCTCCGGCGGGTGCAGCGTCGAATACTTTCAGAGCTGGAGTGTTTTCGTCTATTCGGACAACATGACCTAGCCAGCGTAGCCGCTGTCTTTTAATTAGCTGTACTATGTCAATGTAGTCGTATATCTTGTACAGCTCATCGATTCATCGAATGCGATATTCGCCATGGCCAATGCGCACAGGACCATAAATCTTTCGCAGAACTTTTCTCTCGAAAAATCGCAACGTCGACTCATCAGTTATTGTCATCGTCCATGCTTTGTACAGCTCATCATTTCATCGAATGTGATATTCGCCGTGACCAATGCGCAAATACCATAAATCTTTCGCAGAACTTTGCTCTCGAAAACTCGCAACGTCTACTCATAAGTTGTTGTCATCGTCCAGGCCTCTGCACCATATAGTAAGACGGGAATTATGAGTGACTTATAGAGTTTAGTTTTTGTTCGTCGAGAGAGGACTTTGCTTCTCAATTGTCTACTCAGTCCGAAGTAGCACCTGTTGGCAAGAGTTATCCTGCGTTGGATTTCCAGGCTGACATTGTTGGTGGTGTTTACGCTGGTTCCAAGATAGACGAAATTATCTACAACTTCAAAGTTATGACTGTCAACAGTGACGTGAGAGCCAAGTCGCGAGTGCGACGACTGTTTGTTTGATGACAGGAGATATTTCGTCTTGCCCTCGTTCACTGCCAGACCCATTTGCGTTGCTTCCTTGTTCAGTCTGGAGAAAGCAAAACTAATGGCGCGGGTGTTGAGACCGATGATGTCAATATCATCGGCATACGCCAGCAGCTGTACACTCTTATAAAAGATTGTACCTGCTCGATTCAGTTCTGCAGCTCGAATACTTTTCTCCAGCAGCAGATTGAAAAATTCGCACGATAGGGAGTCGCCTTGTCTCAAACCTCGTTTGGTATCGAACGGCTCGGAGAGGTCCTTCCCGATCCTGACGGAGCTTTTCGTGTTGCTCAACGTCAGTTTACACAGCCGTATTAGTCGGGGATACCAAATTCAGACATCGCGGCATAAAGGCAGCTTCTTTTCGTGCTGTCGAAAGCAGCTTTGAAATCGACGAATAGGTGGTGAGTGTCGATTCTTTTCCAAGATTTGGCGCTTGGTGAATATCTGGTCGGTTGTTGATTTACCAGGTCTAAAGCCACACTTATAAGGTCCAATCAGTTTGTTGACGGTGGGCCTTAATCTTTCACACAATACGCTCGATAGAACCTTGTACGCGATGTTGAGGAGGCTTATCCCACGGTAGTTGGCGCAGATTGTGGGGTCTCCCTTTTTATGGATTGGGCATAGCACACTTAGATTCCAATCGTTGGGCATGCTTTCATCCGACCATATTTTGCAAAGAAGCTGATGCATGCTCCTTATCAGTTCTTCGCCGCCGTGTTTGAATAGCTCGGCCGGCAATCCATCGGCCCCGCCGCTTAGTTGTTCTTCAGGCGGGCAACTGCTATTCGAACTTCTTCATGGCCGGGTAATGGAACGTCTGCTCCATCGTCACTGATTGGGGAATCGGGTTCGCCTTCTCCTGGTGTTATGTGTTCACTGCCATTCAGCAGGCTGGAGAAGTGTTCCCTCCATAATCTAAGTATGCTCTGGGTATCGGTGGCTAGATCACCTTTGGGGGTTCTACAGGAGTATGCTCCGGTCTTAAAACCTTCTGTAAGCCGCCGCATTTTTTCGTAGAATTTTCGAGCATTACCCCTGTCGGCCAGCTTATCAAGCTGTTCGTACTCACGCATTTCGGCCTCTTTCTTCTTCTGTCTGCAAATGCGTCTCGCTTCCCTCTTCAACTCTCGGTATCTATCCCATCCCGCACGTGTTGTGGTCGATCGGAACGGTAGGCAGCCTGTTTTCTATCCGTTGCGACACGGCACTCCTCGCCGACCAGCTGTTCGTTTACACTTTCCGAAAACCAATGGTTTCGGTTGCAGCTGTACGTAAGGAGTTTGAAATGCCGTCACACAGTTCCTTATACCGAGTTGTTGACGAGTGCTCTCAGAGAGCAGGAGTGCAAGCCGAGTAGAAAATCGTTCGGCTGTCTGTTGTGATTGCAGCTTCTCGACGTCGAACCTTCCTTGTGTTCGTTGGCGTACGTTTTTTGCTGCACAGAGGTGGGTGAGAATCTTTGCTGCAACAAGATAGTGGTCCGAGTCGAGGTTAGGACCTCGTAGCGCACGCACATCTAAAACACTGGAGACGTATCTTCCGTCTATCACAACGTGATCGATCTGGTTGGTGGTTTTTCGATCCGGAGACAGCCAGGTAGCTTGATGTATCTTCTTAAGCTGGAATCTAGTACTACAGATAACCATATTTCGGGCCCCGGCGAAGTCGATCAGCCTCAACCCATTTGGGGATGTTTCCTCGTGGAGGCTGAATTTACCGATCGTAGTGCCAAAGATACTTTTTTTGCTCACCCTGGCGTTGAAGTCGCCAAGCACGATTTTGACATCGTGGCGGGGGCATCTCTCATAAGTGCGCTCCAAACACTCATAAAAAGCATCTTTGGTCACATCGTCCTTCTCTTCCGTCGGGGAGTGGGCGAAAATCAGCAATATGTTGAAGACATATCTTTGAATTACTTTTATTATTTTACAAATTTGATATCTAAATTTTTTTATTTTACGAAGTATATCAAGTTATTTCCATTTATAGTAATATAGTAATGTTCATTTATAACTACTTTAATAAGTAGAGAGTTGGCTTTTATCTCTACTATTTTAGTTTTGTTGTTTATTCTATATCAACATATGTAAGTTAGAATAAACCAAATTATTACTTATTTTTAATTCCTTAAGTTAAACATTTTTCTTAAAGTATAGTTTTTAGTATTTACATATGTTAACTATGAGTTAATTCGGCCTACATCTTCTATTAATTTTGTTTTTGTTTTTGTGTTCTAGTTTTTAAATTTAATTCTGCAATAATATAGCTTTTTGATAATTTTTTTAACACAAATGACTTAGTTATCAATTTATAAAAATCAATTGCAAACTATTCGATATTTTTTTTATCTTTATATAGGAAGTATCTATAAAAAAAATTTAATTTCTTTGAAGTAAGTTCAATAATAATTTTATAGTAATTGTTTTTTTGTTTTTTTTACTAACTTTTACTTTTCAATTACGCTTATATGTACTGTTTAGAGTTAAAATTTCTCTGACGAAACGTTAACCGTCGTTAAGGCTCCTGTTGTCAATAATCGTTATTGTGAGTATGAGAGTCAATATTAAATTTTTCGAATTTTATAGGACTCTTAATATTTGAAGTATGAATGTCTTTCAAGTTTCTTTTGATACATTTTGGGTCTTCTTTATGTCTTACACTTCTATAATTCTTAATAAAACCTTCGCCAATAGTTTCTAAATAGGATTCCCTTTTGGTGTCAGAAAATCACGAACGTTTTTTGAATTAAATTCATTATCGAAAATAAACTTTTTTACATTCCCTTAAATTGATAAAAATTCATTAATTTTACATACGATTGTTTGGCTATTTCTATTAATTAAATGAAAACAAATGACATGTTTCGAAAACTTATCTACAAAGACTATAAATGAGTGTTTACTATTAACGTAAGTATCTATATGCACAAGTTCATTTACTGTGTAGTGCAAATTTAGCTTTGATCGGGCTTCGGTCATATTTTCCTCCGTTACCGATTTCGCAATTATTTATTATTTCATGTATTTTAGTTTTTAGCTGTGGGTGATACACTCTATGTTTCATTCCTTCCTAAGTTGGGATAATTCCTGAATTTCGATTTTGTGGAAAAGCGATATCTGTTTTTTTAATTCATATTCTTCTACAATATCTTTGGGAAAATGGCTACAATTTACAAAAGAAATATTTTGATTTTTTTATAGGTACTTAAAAGAATTTGTTGAATTTCATTATATTCATTTTCTCCAAGTTTAGAGTATATACCTCTCCTTCATGGAAATGTCTTTTTACAATATTGACTATGTTAAAGCTATTGATATCTCCTTTGTAAATAAAAACACACTTATTTTTGAAAATAATGTATTTACTACTTCGTGTTCTTTTGATTCAACTAAAATTAACTGCTGTTTGAAACGATTTACAACCGTATCGAGAGTTGTAAAATGATTATAAGAACTTTCTTTCTGAGAATGGTTGATTTGAACGTCCATAGAAATTGTTTGATTTTGCTTCTCTCCAGCGTTCAAATCTTTAATTTTTAACACTTGTTCAACGGTCATTCCAAAATTTTTAGCATTAATCATATTTATCTCGTTACTCTCAGGAAATCGGCTATTTTATTTTCTACTCGAGCTATATAATCAATTTTTGCATCATACTCCCCCAATTGTACTAACCACAATTTTTCTCTTGCAACCACTTAAGAGGTTGATGATCTGTTTTAAGATCGAACTTTCTTCCGTACAAATAAGGTCGGTAGTATTTTATTGCCAACACTATCGCTAACAGCTTTTTCTATAGTTGAGCAGTTTTTTTCGTGAGTGTTTAATGTTCCCGAAGCGTATGTGTTCGACTTATAGAATCAAACTGTTTAATTTGTAAGATAAAACGTTAAAACTTAAATAAGATTCTTTAGATCCTTTCCACTGGTGGGGGCAAAATAAAGACCTTATTCAAGCTGAGAAATATTTTTTTTCTGATTTTATTTTTAAATTTGGAAACCTTATATACTACTGTCAAAATATCTTAAATAACTAAATATATGTGTAAGTTTATATGTATGTATGTTGGCTATTGTTTGAACCTATGTTTTGTGACCTTGGGTTTGTTTTAATGTGCGTACATTTACAAACAGTTGCTAAAATTTATTCTAAGAACCCGTGGGTTGTCATATGCAAACATCTTATCCTCGGTAATGTTTGTGTTATTGTCTGTTGAATGCTATTGCATTTTAAGTATGTGTCTGTTTATGTATATATGTATGTATGTTCAATATATTTGAACATAGATATTTAATATTAGTGGACCGTATCAATAGTAAGATTTTCCTACCTTATTTAACATTTGTGAAATATGTAAAAGTTTTAAATATAATGTTGTTGTCCGCCCTTTAGTAGCAACGAACATGTTTAATTTTGAACAGTATGAAATTGGATGCTCATCTTGAGAACTGCGTCAATAGCAAAGTTACTAGCACCAGTTATTAGTTAATCTTCTGTTAAAAACTGGATATCTTAAAATGGGAGGATTTGTAATCATATCTTTATATAACTTGGGTTATATACGTTAATTTTTGCATATTTTTTTAGATATGCTGTTTTGGAATAGTCTTAGTGAATTTCCTATATAAGCCTGTGATACCTAGGAAAGATTCTATTTGTTTTTGCGTAGTGGGTAACTTTAATTTTCATATGTCTTCCACCTTCTTTGGGTTTGGCCTTATCCCTTCAGGGGTTATTAAACGACCTAAAAAGTCGGTTTCTTTGTTTTTTAGAAAATTGCATTTCTCTAGTCTTACTTTCAATTTCGATTATTGTAGCTTTTTGAATATTTTCTTCATATTTTCTATGTGTTCTGACAAAGAGGTACTAAAGATTAGGATGTCGTCTAAATAGACAACGCGTATCATCGATGTTGGGTATCGGAAATGTATCACTAACGGTAATTTCATTCAACTTTCGGTAATCGATCACAATGCGCCATTTCTTATTTCCAGATTTACTTATCTGCTTTTTTGGGAACTACCCACAAAGAAGTATTAAAAGCAGAATTGGTTTCTCTAATAATGTTATGTTCAAACATTTCTTTTATTTATTTCTGAATTTCTAATACATATATGTATATATATATTTTCGAATAGATAGGTCTATCATCTGTCGTAATAATTGTATGTTTAACTATAAACTGTAAAAGAAAGTTTGGCTCCTTCTTTACAAAATAGTTCTTTGTACTCTTACAATAAATTTTTAATTAATTGGCTTTCTTCGGAATTCAAATGAGATAAATCTTAGTTTTCCATGTCCCTGAATTCGATTGCGCAAATTTCCTGCTTTTTATATAGACTATCTCTTTCAAAATGTACTGTATTTCCTAATATATTAATAAATATATTCTCTACATCAATCTTAGCTTTAAGAGGAATGAGAAAATTTTGACCTATTATAGCTTCATACTTTTTGCTATCAAAATCAATTACCTTCCACGATAAGGTATGTACCTGAAGCATTAAATTCATCAGGCATAGAAGTATAATTCTGTGCGTCACTTGATTGATACCATTTATTGTCTTGTACCAAAGAGGTCTAGAAAGCTTTTGTTTAGGAAAATATTTATCATGTATAGCATGTAATTTCATGACCGCCAATTGTTACAGTTATTAAGGGCAATTCGCAGGTGGAGGCATTTTACATACATTACTTACCTCGATCGGCTGATAACTCGACTAGGTCCGACTACGTCTAGCACTTTGACTATCAACATTTTATCCTATCAACAAAAACCTCTTTCGACGGCGCTGATGACAGCGAGTAAATTGTCACCCTTTTACCCGCTGAATGGCTTAAAATGACGGAAGTGACTTATAACTTTATCGTAAGAACCAGCTACTGCGAATGCTGGTTATGTAGCTGCTCTTGTTGTTGTTGCATTTGGTACTGCAGCTGTACCTGTTGCTGCTGCATGTTATTAATTACCTCCTCTTGTCTTCTTATTATTTGGTCAAGCTCTTCTGAATTTATATGGTTTGTCGAATCGCTTTTGTCGACTGATCATAAGTTATTTTGCTGATTATTTTAATTAATACTATTTTCTTAAACGCACTGTACGCAGTTTAGCCAAAATTTGATATTTATTTTTATACACCACAATAATTGAAATTTTGTTACTGTTTACGAAATTTTCACTATTTTTATACTCGAATTATATCCGGTTTTTAAGTTGCCACAAAGTTCGTAACAATCCACTATGGTTCCTAGGACCACATTTTCTGGCCAAAATCGATTTTTAAAAGTTCCGATTTTTCGTCTGTTTTTTTTACCATCACTAAGCTGATACTTCGCATGAGTTAATTGCATATTTTGTTTTCCCTTTAATCGGTTTACCGTTATGTGGTCAGCAGTTAAATTGTAACTTTGCCTATTTGCTTATACAAGTGGTGAAATTTGGCTGAAACTCAAAACTGAATATTTTATAAACAAATTAAAACTAACTAAAAGGAAAAAATGGAAACTAACGATAAAGGTAATTATATTTTGTTTCTCGAATATTAATACATTCAACTGTTGTTAAGTTTGAAAAAAATTTATTTAAATATTTACTTTGGCTTAAGTAATATTTTTCAACTTTATGTAGAGCTTAAAAAAATTGGTAGCAGTTGGTAGTCTTGGTACTTTGTGATTGTATAAATAACTCAATTTGGAGTTTGTGTGCAAAAAATTATTTTGCTCTTTTTTGCGATTTTTGAATAATTCACATTTTTCTTAGACCACTACTCCGTGCGATTTGCTGATTTATTTGAAGTATGGAAGGAGGAGGCAAACACGTGCCTTAGACAGACAGCAGTTTTTAATTTTTTGTTAGAAAACGTTATTGCAATTGAGGTTTCCGATGAATACACTGTCTATTTAAAGGAAAAAAATAGAATTATATGTAAATATATTAATGACAGATGGGGAAAAAGTCATCGGCGTGTACATAGATGTATTTTTGAAACAAAATGCAAACTGGCTTTTAACAAAAACCGAAATAATGAAACCGGAGTTGTCATATTCTATACCTCGACAAACGCATAAAAAAACAAAAACGAATGCAACTTCCTAAAGAAGTTATTGCTTTATTAAGCTCTGCGGATGGTGACGCTGATACATTTTCTGCAAACGACGTTGATGAAAATGATGCGAACGACGAAGGTAATTTGGGCCTTAACTGTGGATACGAAGAGCTATTAAATAATTTAGAATTAGAAAATGATTCAATTTAATATTTATGTACATATGTTACTACGCTGGTGTTTAGCTTCTTATATGTTAACTAAAAAATATTTTATTATTTACTACTAACGGTAATAAGTTTAAACATACATACAAATATTATAAAAATATCACCCAATAAAAATCAGAAATTATTTAAATTTCAAACCTATTTTGTAAATTTTCCCACAGTTTTAGAGAATATTTTTCGTATAACGAAAATTGTTTTTGTAGTTGAAAGTTTCCAAGAGAATATACAATAATTATTACAAATCAACGAAAATTTAAAAAAATTTATACGTTATACGAAAAAAGTTTTCCAAAATATTGTTAAAATCATTGCGCAGTCTGAGCCGACGAAAACGTGTACTTCCTTATACCAAAATTCGTTGGGCTGCGTACTCGCAATTTGTTTTGAAGCTCTAAATACAAGGTTCAAAATTTTGGGAAAACTCATCGAATTTTTTGAAATTTTGTGTAGAATGTTTAACGTTGATTTGCGCTATTTGTGTTGAATTATATTTTAATAAAAAACTTAAAAGAAATTCGAAAGGAATGTATTCTTGCTATGGCAAAATATTCCCCACGGGGTCATTTGTTTGAGTCACTGTATATTAGATAGATGCGCGTGGCGGCTTTTCAAACACTCCCATTCTTTCTATAAACCCTATTTACTATATATATGCAAAATTTTAAAACTATATTACAGTTATTTGAATTTTGGCCAGAAAATGTGGTCCTAGGAACCATAGTGCACTCGGAAGAAAACGTTGAATTGGCGAAAAAAGTATTTTTCTTTTATAGAAGCTGTTATTTATGAAAGGTATTTCAGCTTCAGTGTAACTGGAATTAACGAATTTTCTTATTTTGTAACCGAAAATACACTAAATATTTCTTTAATTTAGCTTAGAGTTCGGTTTGTCTTAAGACAAAGTTCCATTGATTGCGCCAGGAATGAAATAACTAAGGTTGAAATAAAAAACTTAAGCTGTTAATTCTTCCTTTATTGCGTTGAATCTTAAGACAGACTTAATTTTACGTTGCTTATTAGTTCACTTACTACTTATCCTAAGGCTAACTGTACTAACATTCTTTGTTAGTTCGCTTCTAATATTTGGATTAACTGTTTAAACATTCCTTATTAGCTTGTTTACTTATATATATGCTATATCTTAATATATAAAAATCACGTGTCACGTTGTTTGTTTTCGATGGACTCCTAAACTACTGAACCGATTTTAATGAAATTTTTAACACTGTGTGCAGTTTGGTCCAACTTGAAAGATAGGATAGTTTATAACTCTCCTTATAGTCGCATTATTTATTTATTGCAAATTATTTGTTTATTATTAGCAAAGAGCTATCCACCAGTTGGTGGCGCTAACAGCGGTATTGAGTAAGTGCGGTATGTTACAGTAGATGGCGCTACATTTCCTTCTAAATTTTCATGGATTTAGGCTATCATGACAAAAGCTGCCACTTGCTAAAAACATTAAATGAAAATGCGTTGTTTGAAGTTTATATTATTTGTGGTAAAGTTATACGAATCTATGACTTCCAATATTCTAAATTTAAGAAAAAATCACATACAATCCGTGAAATAAATAAAGTTATGTACATATGTATGGTCAGACAAATAAGCAATGCTGCCACTCTTTTCCAGTAAATCTTCCTCGAATTTGGGAGATTTCAGAGGAATTTAGGAAGGAAGGTATATAAAAGAAAGTTGACGTTAGTTACACCATTTATAACTCAAGAACGGCTGAACAGATTTGGCTAAAAATTGTATTTTAAATCATAAGCATTTGTTCAAAATTCATGTTTGTAGGAATCATTTGAATATATGCGTACAATTTTAAACAGGGTCTTCTCAAAAATAATACAATTGCTAAAAATATTTGGAATAGAAGAAAAGAACTGCAACCAAATACGCAGTGAAATAGATTATAACTGGCTCAGTAATCAGTCGTTGAGTATGTATTATACCACGTGCATCCCAAAAGACTGATGTCATAACCTTTAGCGCCGCCTTTTCGTTTTTGCAAGCCTAAGAACCGTTTCATCAGGTTCATCATGTGGAGTCCACTGCAATGACTGTCGATTGGACTCCAGTGGGAAATGATGCAGCTATGTTTCTGTCACTGACGAAAAATGTCGGTTTTATTCCGATTAGAGAGCACTTAAACACTTCTCAGAATCAGTTATTCGTTGTTTTTGTTGGATTATGAACTTGCGAGGCACCTAATTTGCTCATTTCGCCTGTTTCCAGGTTAGCAAATATCTTTTCAACGGTGGATTTTCCTCAGCCCAAATTCAACAGTATTTTCCCCAAAAAGCCAAATTATTTATTAACACACGAAATGCTTTATGATCCATTTTTTTGTAAACTAACACAAGCTCTATCACAAAAATGCTATATCTCATTAACTAATAGTTAGAAACCAACTAATAGAAATCATATATATAGATGGTAGTAGTATTATCTATGTATCAGCCACAGTGAAGCGTGGACGGGTCCTCTAGTATATATATATATATATATATATATATATATATTTATGTTTTAAGTTGAGTTGGAGTTAGCATACCAGAAATATGCTCACTCTCTTTTTCCACAACTAAGCTTAATGTGGAACCCAAATTCTATGTTAGCACGATATTAAGCATTAACTACATACATACATATGGGCCATTCCATCAATTGGCGACATGGTTTTGTACCCGTGGTTCTCCGATTTCGACCAAACTTTAAAATATCATAATATAGACCAAAATAAGAATATCTGTTAACTTTTTAGTGGTCGGGGTTGCTCCATTGTTATTTGGCACGCAATTCAAATTGAGATCAAACAAAAAAATGACTATTTCTTTTATTTTTTAACGACCACAAAATTGAGTGAAAAAAATTTTTAAGTTATCCAATGTTATGTAAAAAAATCTCAGCTTTCTGATAAAGATATTTTCAAAATCCAAAAAAATAATTTTTTTTTCCAAAAATACCGTTTTTGTGCTTTCTTCCCAATATTTTTTCAAAGTTGACTTTTCCATTCGATTCTTCGCTCAATTTTACATATGAATCAGTGTTTAAAAATATGGGACTCTGCTCCCATGAACAGCAAATAAAATTCAAAGTTGACGCTCAAAATCCAAAAAAAAAACGTTTTTTTTTTTCAAAAAATCTGGTTTTTTGTGCTTTTCCATCAACTTTTTTTCAAAATTGGCTTTTCCATTCGATTCCTCGTCCAATTTTACATAAGAATCAGTATTCAAAAATATGGGACTCTGATCCCATGAACAGCAAAAAAAATGCAAAGTTGTCGCTATACGGCGCATATTTTTATGAATGAAGACACTGATTTCTTCATTAATTCAATTCTATGAATACAATTCACATATTTACCTCCTTCACACAACCTTCTGAGCGAACAGACTGCGCCGTATTGCGACAACTTTGCATTTTTTTGCTGTTCATGGGATTAAAGTCCCATATTTTTGAACACTGATTATAAGAATAAAAAAAAAATAAAAATTGGACGAGGAATCGAATGGAAAAGTCAATTTAAAAAAAAAATTGGTGTAAAAGCACAAAAAACGGTATTTTTGGAAAAAAAAAATAATTTTTTTGGATTTTGAAAATTTTTTTGGATTTTGAAAATATTTTTATCAGAAAGCTGAGATTTTTTTACATAAAATTGGATAACTAAAAAATATTTTTCACTCAATTTTGAGGTAGTTAAAAAATAAAAGAAATAGTCATTTTTTTGTTTGATCTCAATTTGAATTGCGCGCCAAAAATCAATGGAGCAACTCCGACCACTAAAAAGTTAACAGATATTCTTATTTTGGTCTATATTATGATATTCTAATGATTGGTCAAAATCGGAGAACCACGGGTACAAAACCTTGTCGCCAATTGATGGAATGGCCCATATATATAATTACTGCATGTTTAGAGTATAGGAATGCAACTCGCGCTCTTGCTTTTCAACGGCAAAATCTTTACAGTCGACTAGTTTTTTAGTTTGTTTAAGTTTTTCCATGTTTTTAAATGATAAAAATTACCAATTCGTTCAAATTCCAATATAATTTTATAGTCACTGGTCATAATCACGGCTTCATTCTTTTGAAAATTACAACGTAAGCCTTGTCAGCAATTTTTACAACTGATAGCAAATTCACACACAAGTCTACCATTACAAGCACCACTTATCTTTATCGAACAATTGTTTGCTGAACTTAATTCGTCATGTACTATATTTGCTTAACACTTTTAAAATGTTTGTATTGTCGTTGAATGCATTGAGATGTTCTCCAACTTTCTAGCCTTCGCACATGGGCGATAATGCTGCACGTTAGTAAGTAGTACTTACATACATATATACAACACGTGGTAAGTAACGTCGCTTTTCTAGTTGGATCTTTAACCTGAAATGTCGATTCCAATTGCAACCCAACTTCACGTGCACTGGTGCTATCGCCAACGTGACGACCGCTGATGCTTTCGGCCAAAAATTTCCCGCTCCTGAAGCTTTATCTCATCTGTGGAGCGCACTTTCGTGCCGACAGTATACTCCAAATCCGAATCTATTGTAATCGATACAGCCCGTATTTATAATTTCTACGAGTCACATTTCTCCGCGTCTAGCGGCTCAATTCTCAAAATACCAACTATTATAATTAAACAATCAATTGAACTTTTTACCGAAAAATAAACTTATTTTACGCAGTCGTCTTAGGACAGGCGTGGACCCATAATCTGAAGTTCCAAAACCGACTGCCTTCATTTAAATATGTACAAAAGCATTACAGTAGGGCAATTCAGAATCTGGTGCATTTGAGTTTGCAAAATTATGCAATTGCAAATATTTACCATCAACAGTGAACGTGTTGTGATTTCTGTGCAACCCTTGCACCACTAATTCACAGCTGATCGGTGAGGAAAAACATTGTTTGTAAACAAAATTTTCGGAAAAATTGGAAAATATGCCGAAAAAAGTTCTAGAAAAAACTAACTGACGCATTAATTGATGAAGCTGCTGATAAAATTATGGACATTGAAGGTAAGAAATATTTTTAGGCAGAATTTCAGTTAATAACAATTTTCTTCTAGAAATCGAAAGTGATGATGACGCAGTGGATGCAGTGTTTGATGAATTGGCTGACAATATACCTGTTGTTATGGAATGTCGGCAAGGAGTTTATAGCGCAATACCTAAGTCAGACATTTGAGGAATTCAACAAAGCGCACTCATGTAAGCAATTTTCTGTCGAATTACAATTAGCAATCACACTGTTTCGGTTGGGTTCGTCGAGAGAAAGCGCAGCATATAGGAAAATAGCGACAATTTTTGGAGTGGGAGATGGCGAAACTACATATATCGATAATAACAAAAAGAATCTTTAGAGTGTTCTTGTGTGACCAATCTAAGTATATATGTATATTGGCCCGATGAGATTGAACGATCGAAAATAGTATTTGATACCTTTGATGAGTTACCATTTTGTATTGGATATATTGATGGAAACGAGATTAAATTAGCAGAACCGCCAATTGAGGACCATACATCATACTTCCCGAGAAATCACATACATATATTCAATAAAAGCACAAATAGTTTTTGACTATAAACGAGTAATTCGACATGTTGTGGTGGGTCACTCTGAGAGCTGGCATGATGCCCGTATATATCGAAATGGCTCACTGTTTCAACAAAATTTTTTTCTTGACAGAAATGGATTTCTGGGTACTCGGCATACCCTTTAACTGGAACGTTAATAACCCCTTACAGAAGCAACGCAAAAAAGTTGGATAGAAATGCCCAAATAGCATCTAATTTACGGCACAGTAAATACTGGGATAGAGTAGAGCATTGTTTTGGGCTTTTAAAAAAAAAAATTGAAAGCTTTAAGCAGCTTAAGATGCCTCTATCTAACAAACAAAACAAAAAAACATAAATTATGCTGCGATTGGTTTCTTGTCTGCTGTATTTATATTTTAGTTAATAAAGGTTCCACTTCGTTCGATGATGGTTCAGATCCATCAACTACTACGGAAGATTCTATTGAGCCTGATGACCATATACCCAACAATGTTGGACAATTTAAAAGACAAGCCATATACGCATTAATGTTTTCTTAAATGTATTTTAAGTCATTTGTCAGTTTTTAATTACATATATTTATACATTAAACTTTTGTATGCAAAATAAATGGTTATTTTAATTTAAGTACTTAGTTTACACGACAAACATGAAAAAGATAACGCTTTGAATGATAGAAGCTAGTAAAACATCAATAACCGTATTAAATAAGTATTCATCTCAACAGTAATTGGAATTAAATATTTTGAAATACAAAAATAAATAAAGTACAGAGATCAATAAATTAAGATAAATAAATAAAGATAAATAAAGTACAGAAAAATTACTGTTGAGAGGAATACTTACATTTCATTTTAATTTCGAACTTTTGTAAGCGTTCCTCCTTTTCAATTTGAAATTTTTTCAATATTTCATCCTTTTCCAATTCTAAGACTTTTAAGCCCTCTTTCAATTTCTGCTTGCAATCTTCTTTCATTCAAAGCGTGATCTTTTTCATGTTTCTCTTTTTCCCATTCCATTTTTATTTTAAACATTTGCCTACGCTCGACTTGAAAACCAACAAGATTTGCAGCAGAAGATTTTGGGACATGTTTCTTCATTTTTTCCGCGAAATCTCTTGCCTGGTGGTAAATTTTCAATATTGGCAATGTCAATTGGTGACGTAATTTCTTCGCCGACATCAGTAAAAGTGATTTCCAGTATTTGGCTGGCCGCGCTTTCGTTCATTATGGAACGACTGCCACTATCAACCACTTCAAAAAGTAATTCTCTTGTGTTTATTTTTCCAAATATATATAAGTGTATTAAACACATCTGTAACACTTTGCCTGAAATATAAACATTAGACAAAATTTTATCGCATTCATTACGTTTACCTTCAACACTCGACGTCCCAGCATCAGACTCAAGAAGGCCTGTTCCTATTGACATTCGCCGATCGCTTGCTTTTTGTATGAAGCCTCCAGGTGCCGCACTTTCCACCGTATTAGATCTCAAGTGGCGTCTATTTTCGAGCTCTCAATGAGCTTTTTATAAAAAACTTGAGCTGTTAGTGCCTCTCAAAATTAAAGTTATTGTTAAATAAATTGATGAAAATAATCACTTAAATCACTTACTTCTACTTCTGAAGCTTCCTGCAAGAAATCCAGTATACTCTGGATTTCTTTTTCGCTCTACTTTTTGTTTAGTTTTTCACGTTTTTCTGTTTAAACCGGTTTGCTCCATTTCTTTTGTTTGTTTGTTTTTATTTTTGGCAACAGCTGATAATTTGCAAACCAGTGTTGCAAATAATACAATGGCTTTTTTGTGTTGCTTCTTTGCGAGAGTGTAGCAGGTGCATCGCTATACTCTAAAGCAAAAATATGCTCGCAAATTTGCAATTGCAAAGATGACAGACCATTTGCACCAGATGAATTACCCTAATACATGACAATTTTTACACACCTGCCGCAATATGAATCTGTGCATCGAGGGAGAAGACGCGGGGCAGAACGTTCAAAAATCCCGCGTTGCATGTCTGCTTGAGAAAAATATATAAAGAAAATCTAAATCTTAGAAATCGCTGCTTAAATAACTGAATTTTTTGTATTTGCCATTATTTTCAGGAAGCTAAATTGCTAACAGTACTCACTATGCAGACGGGAGACACCACAGGTAAAGAGACCTATGTTGCCACACCACCACCACAGTAATTCATGAGTCAAAAGTGTAAGGAGCGCCTATTTCAATATAAACAAAACTAATTTTTATATATTATATTTAAAAAGAAAAATCTTAATAAAATAGATTTTTTTAATATTTTTCGGTTTTGTAAGTAATGGAGGTAAAGAGAAAAAATTAAAAAGGATGAAAGGCAAAATATTATATATGTATACTATTATAAATACCATAGACTATTGGTAAAAAGTGCACTTCAGTTCGGACTTCCGGTGCTAAAAATAATCGATATAGACTTTCTGTTCATTCGTCCGTCAAGTATTACTCAAAATCAAACTAAAATTATTCAAGAATCTGTGTACTTATTTCTGGCAGCAGCAACAAAAAATTTAAGGCAGTGAAATTCCAACTTCTGCACTGGAAACATTAAGAAAATGTGATGTCGACATATTCCCAACAATCCACACCTATCTCCGAGTATTCTGTACACTTCCCGTAAAAATCGCGAGCTTTGAACGTTCTTTCTCTTATCTTCGCCGCATCAAAACATGGCTTAGGACGACCATGCTTCAAGAAAGACTAGTGATTAGCGTTGCTTCATACGCATCATGACATCGAAATCACCGCCGAAGAAGTTATCGAAAGATTCGCAAAACTTGGCAGTCATCGTTTTGTATTATGAAACACGCATTGTAAAAGGATTTTTCTGTTTGAAGTTTTAATAAAATGAGCCACTATGTAATGCATGCATATGGACTTTTCGATTATAACCACTTTGTTTATTTAAAAATTGGAATTGATAACACCGGTCAACACGATTTTTGGGTCTGACATCTACATGTTAAATTTTAGTTTCTCCTATGACAAAAATAAGAAAAAAAAATTTTCCGGTTAAAGTTTGCTTTCGTAGAAATTAGAGCAATTTTTCGATTTTTTTCTTACCTTCTAAAGTATTTTTACAATTAACTCAGGCGAAGTGAGATACCCAATTTTCATTTTGATTACTGACTTTTAGGTTGAAATAGGCTTCATAGGCTTCATAGGCTTCGCAAAGTTTCAAATTTGTTGATAAAGCCAATTTTTTACTTTTAACTTTAATAAACTCACCGCAAATAAAACAGAATAAATCAACATCATTTTACACTGACTTGATGCCATTTTTTAACTGAGTAATACACTAATATTGTTGTTATAGCTATAATAAACAGGTTAACATTCACTACTGTGCCTCTTACAAATAATAATACTGTTTACTTTCGGGTTAATCAAAGTGCTGCCATCTTTGGCTTATGAAATAAATTAAAATATACTTATCGATGTAGATCAGCCCAAAGCAAACTTTAAGAACTATAGATTAATATCAAGTGTTTTTCAATGTCTAGAATCAGAATTCAAGCATGAGAACAGAAACCCAAAAAAAAATATTTGTTTTGTTGACCGGTGTAATTTTTGTTTCATAATTTGTACTGCATTTCTCTCGCAATAATAAGTTTGAACCCCAAATCGAAGAATAAATACAATTCTTATTCTGTAAGTGACAGTCATAAAATCTATTACATTTCATTATTCAGAGATGTTTCTGCACTTGAATGAAAATAAATATGTCGATAACAAATATTAAATTTTCTATAACATAGTCACATAATTACCGATAAAAATAAAAATATGTAAAATTGATTTATTTTTAACCTTTTCGTGTTTGAGTTGCTTACAAAATATAAAAGAACGACAATCGATTAATATCTATGATGATCTCTATTCAGTATATTCAAAATGGCGGACAAGAGTTCTTTTTAGTTTTGTGATCTAGTAACTACCATGTCTCAAATTTGAGGCAATTTTTGAGACTAACGCTAGAGACTCTAACTCTTTGCTCTGAGAAGCAAAGTCCTCTCTCGAAAAACAAAAACCAAATTCTATAAGTGCAGATGCTTGGACGATGACAACAACCGATGAGTCGACGTTGCGAGTTTTTGAGAGAAGAGTTCTGCGAAGGATTTATGGTCCTTTGCGCGTTGGCCACGGCGAATATCGCATTCGATGGAACGATGAGCTGTATGAGATATACGACGACATTGACATAGTTCAGCGAATTAAAAGACATCGGCTACGCTGGCTAGGTCATGTTGTCCGGATGGACGAAAACACTCCAACTCTGAAAGTATTCGACGCAGTACCCGCCGGGAGAAGAAGAGGAAGAGGAAGACCTCCACTGCGTTGGAAGGACCAAGTGGAGAAGGACCTGGCTTCGCTTGGAATACCCAATTGGCGCCACGTAGCGAAAAGAAGAAACGACTGGTGCGCGGTTGTTAACTCGGCTATAACCGCGTAAGAGGTGTCTACGCCAATTAAGAAGAAGAGCGCTAGAAACTGTTTAGTGAATAGTAACTAGTCACAAATAGAGATTTTACCTCAAAATGTCTCAAATAGAGACTAGAAACTGGTTACAGAATCCCGCTATTAAATCAAACAGTCTTGACTCGCAGCTTACTTTAGTTTATTTAGTTTAGCCAGAGAACTTAAAAGTATAGAGAAGGTGCAAATCGAAATCTGTATGATGGTTCGATTGCGCGGCTAACAGAGCTGATAGAATCATAGTAGGGAATTCACCATATTCGCTGCTATTTAGCAGAATTGAGCACGTGCAGTGGCAGAAATATATGTAAAATGGCTGAGAATAAATAAAGAGAATTGCTTTGTAGAAAAATATACAAAATATACAAAGTCACACAAAGAATGTAAAAAAGCATTCTCTGAGTGACATATGCTTGCTTATATTGTATTATATGAACCATTGTCACATATGCGTGATTATTTTGTATGAAATGAACCATTTTTTCCGAAAAATGGTAAAAATTTTAATTCTTTTTACAAAATCGGGAGAAATTAGGAAAAATTATTTTAATTTTATTTCTCCTTATTTCTATTTTTTAATTTTTAAATAAATTAATATTTATTTCCACTATTACAAAGTGACGATGTGCAAAATGAACTTAATTTCTTCAAAAAAATTAATGACCTTCATGAAATATGCATATTCCCATTATTTCGTTATCATTTCCATATTTGTACCAATAGAATTTCTGTGGCATATACATACATATGTATATTATTTCTTTGGCGCATTTGTACATATGTTTACGAAAGCAAATGCGAGCCACATGCATATATATGTACATACATTCATAATAACAAGTGTCGCACGTGTCTTTTCGCATCTCCGTTGTCACGGTCAACCAATGGCTGTGCCGAAAAAAATAAACTAATGGCCGCCGATTGTCACCGCTTCCCTTGCCCCTGTAGCAGCTTCGCCTAACAACGTGCGTAAATATGTATGTATGTATACGTATGAGCATGAATACATATCGACGCAGATTTTTGTCCCGGAAAAATATTTTAGACAAATATTATTAATCGACAACTCCTTGTTGCCACTTTTCTCACTTCTTTCTTAGAACAAACACCAGAAGATGTTCAATTTATGATTTTTAGCTTTTGCCATAAAATAAAAGGCAAAAATTAAAAATAAATTCTGTCGAGATTTGAACCCGCGTACTCAACGCGACTTTTCTAGCGGTTACCACCAACACCACCATTCACACTTACATTGTGTTGTCCTAATTATGGTTTGGTTATGCATGAAATGGATCGCCGATTGTTACCGCTTTCCTTGCCGCTGTAACAGTTTCGCCAACAAGGTAGCGTAATTAAATCGACAAGAGCTACATTGCCACTTTTGTCGCTTCTTTCTGTGAAGAAGCATCAGAAAGTTGTTCAATTTATGATTTCTAGCTTTTGCCATCGTCGCGAAAAGACGCTTGT
Source organism: Bactrocera zonata (assembly GCA_037783105.1). Classification (NCBI taxonomy): domain Eukaryota; kingdom Metazoa; phylum Arthropoda; class Insecta; order Diptera; family Tephritidae; genus Bactrocera; species Bactrocera zonata. The sequence continues at coordinate 4,423,344 of JBAWJQ010006688.1, forward strand.
AGGCAAAGGCATGCTCGGGGAGATGTTACGGCGTCTGAATGAAGCGAGGTCGCTTGTGGCATATGCGCCTGCGTTTATGAATGAAATCGTTTTTGTTGTAAAATTTACTACATTTGGGCTTCGCCAATTCGGCTGCCATATATGTATAATTTTGATGCTTCTGCTATTTAGACAATTGTTGTTTTTGTAGAACAATGCTTCAATTTTTGGTGACATATTCACATGTGTACGCATATGTATGTTTGTATGCTTTTGCATTATTTGTTCGGAAGAGTATACAAATATATGTACATATGAGTACATATGTGTATATGAACATGCAGATCTATGCGCGCACATGCAATAAGTATATTGATAAGTGCTAAAATCATGATATGAATTTCTGAACGCGCACATGCGTATACATGCAATCATATGAGCAGATAATAGATTAATATGATAGACGACGTATTTATATGTACATATATTGTTGTGATAAATTCAATTTCTATTACTAAGGAACATAATACAAAAATATTTATTAGTAATAAAAATAGTAAAATCAAATAAAATTATTAAATATTCAAGTCCAAATTGACTGTAAATAGTACTGCATGCATAGTAGTTAATACAAAATTATACTCATATACTACATAATTATGTTTACATACCAATATGGAAATGCCGACAGCAAAACGCAAAAGCATATATACATATTTGCATACATTGCGATTCCCAAGTTGAAAGCAAAAACTGAAGCATGAGAATATCACAAGGGTGTTGTTGGGAGTATCATAAGGAGCATGCATACATATTATATATTTATGTCTCTTCATATTCTTGGGTATGTGAGACAGAGAAAATAATATGTTTCGTACACATTTTTCGCTGTCAAAAATGAAACAAAATATAAACAAGCAAAACGAAATTCTTCATTGGGAGTTTCTTCACATTCTCTGCTTGGGCATAAATGCTACGGCATCATATGCCGAAAATACATACTTACCGTGCGATTCTGTAACGTGAGACAGTATCAAGTCTCTAAATTTGAGATTTTGAGTTAGAGACAATTTTTGAGACTAGAGACGATTTTGCTATTCTGTAAGTGACAGACCCAAAATCTATTACATTTCATTATTCAGAGATGTTTTTACACTTGAATGATAATAAATATGTCGATAACAAATATTAACTTTTCTATAACATAGTCAAAAAACATAATTATCAATAAAAATAAAAATATATGTTGACTTTGTTTCATAATATTTACGAAATTTACTCTTTGAATTGCTTACAAAATGTAAAAAAACGACAATCGATTAATATCTATGATGATCTCTATTCAGTACATTGAAAATGGCAGCAAGAGTTCTTTTTAGTTTTGTGACCAGCTAACTACCAGGTCTCAATATTTTGAGACTAACGCTAGAGACTGTTTAGTGAATAGTAACTAGTATCAAATTGATACTTTGTCTCAAAATGTCTCAAATAGAGACTAGAGACTGGTTACAGAATCCCGCTATTATATTTATTTCTCTTCATCTTCTCTGTTGAGTATGTGGAGAACTGTTAAAAATGTTAACATTTTACAGCGCGAATTCTGTGCTTGTGAGGTGAATTCCCTACTATAAATCTAACGAATGTTCGCTGTCGAACCTGCACCTTCTCTATACTTTTAAGTTCTCTGGTATAACGCTAAAGACTGTTTAGTGAATAGTAACTAGTCACAACTAGAGATTTTACCTTAAAGTGTCTCAAATAGAGACTGGTTACAGAATCCCGCTATTAAATCCTCCTTGAATTTAGTTCATGAGTGCGCTACCTATTGGTGATATTTTTATCACATACTTTCCCTTGACCTTTGAAGACTACTACATTTCTAAACCTTTGTGCCAATAGTTATTTCTTAAAGAGGGTTTTGGTGGTGTTTCTTATTGCTTTTAGCGCCCTCTATTTTCGATTCTTGTTAAGAAACTGTCTTTAATACCGTGTTTCGCACTCACAAAAACCACCATCCTTATTGAGACGTCTTTGCCATTTGTGAGGTTTTCCGTATGCTGAGATATTGCAAAAGCTCAAATGTTCGCAATTTCTTCACAAATTTACAAATTTGTGATTTCTAAATGCAAACCTCACAATACAAAGTCGGTTGGTCTGTTAATTTAAATTTTTTAAAGAAATTTGCAATTATTTTATTGAAATAGAATGGAGGAACTATTCTTTCCAAAGGCGTTACCTGTAATAACTTACGGTCTTTGTACATTTTACTTCATTCTAAGTATGAATAAAAAGACATGTCATTATTTAATATACATATGTACGAATAAAAAGATATTTATGTTTAAATAATATCCTGAAATCCTAAAAATAAGTTTGCACCAAATTTAATGGATTTGCAAAATTACTCATTTATCTTGGTTGTCCGTTTGTCTTGTTTGTTTTTGTAAAACAGCAGTTCCACAGCAGAGTGCCTTTCATTTCCTGTAGTAGGTTTATTGTGCTTTTTTCTTGTGAGATTTGATCAAGAATAACCTCACAAAATAAACCTCACAACCAATCTCACAAATCAGTTGTGAGGATTTCTCAGAATATGATTATCCCACTAATCTACTAAATTTAGACGGAGTGAAGGTCTTCCACTTCCTCTGCTTCCCCCGGCGGTTATTGCGTCGAATACTTTCAGAGCTGGAGTCTTTTCGTCCATTCGGACAACATGACCTGGCCGGCGTAGTCACTGTCTTTTTATTCGCTGAAGTATGTCAATGTCGTCGTATATCTCATACAGCTCATCGTTCCACCGAATGAGATATTCGCCGTGGCTAACGCGCAAAGAACCATGGTTCTTTCGCAGAACCTTTCTCTCAAAAACTCGTGACATCGATTCATCAGATGTGGTCATCGTCCATGCCTTTGCACCATATAGCAGGACGGGAATAATGTGGGACTTATAGAGTTTGGTTTTTGTTCGACGAGAGAGGACTTTAATTGTCAATAGCATACTCAGTCCAAAGAAGCACTTGTTGCCAAGAGTTATCCTGCGTTGGATTTCGAGGCTGACATTGTTGTTTCTAGTTCCAAGATAGACGAAATTCTCAACAACTTAGAATTTATGACTATCAACAGCGACGTAAGAGCCAAGTCGCGAGTGCGACGACTGTTTGTTTGATGACAGGAGATATTTCGTCTTGCCCTCGTTCACTGCCAGATCAGTGGGCTAACCAGGGGCCCTCAAACTCAGAAACTGAACTTTTGGAAACTTCACTCATTTTCAAAATAAATAGGAAAGGTTGTAAAGTCTTTCTATATATCATATTTTTATTTGATAAAACCTAATTAGCTTACATAGCAGTAGGGCTCCATTTTATAATTTGCCTCAGGGCCCAATATCATCGGCATACGCCAGCAGCTGTACGCTCTTATAGAAGATTGTATCTGCTCGATTAAATTCAGCAGCTCCAATTATTTTCTCCAGCAGCAGACTGAAGAAGTGGCACGATAAAGAGCCGCCTTGTCTGAAACCTCATTTGGTATCTAACGGCACGGAAAGGTTCTTCCCGATCCTGATGGAGCTTTTGGTATTGCTCAACGAAATCTTACAAAGCCGTATTAGTTTTGCGGGAAACCAAATTCAGACATCGCAGCATAAAGGCAACTCCCTTTCGTGCTGTCAAAAGCAGTTTTGAAATCGGCCAAAAGGTGGTTTGGGTCGGTTTTCCTTTCACGGGTCTTTTCCAAGGTGAATATCGGATCAGTTGTTGATTTGCCAGGCCTAAAGCCACATTGACAAAGTCCAACCAGTTTGTTGACTGTGGGCTTTAATCTTTCACACAGTACGCTGTTCTTTTGCTTTTTCCGGAAACCAATGGTTTCGGTTGTAGCTGTACGTAAAAAGCTTGAAATACCGTCACACAATTCTCTTATATCGAGTTGTAGACGAGTGCTCTTAGAGAGCAGGAGTGCAAGTCAAATTATCAATTGAAATTAAAAATATGAAAAAACCTTAAATTGGGCTTCACCGAAGATATTGTACCCTTCACATATACAAAATATTATATTCCTTACAAGAACTTGGTCATAAACATATTGACATAAATGCATAAGCAAACAATATTCACTTCAAGAAACACTTCAAATAAGAACTCTTTCTTGAAGCGAATATAACTTGATCACACATTTCTACTGACCAAGCAAATAACACCATCATGCATTATGAAATTAGATACACCAAAACTTATAGCGTATACATACATACACACAAGTTCGCGCACATAAAATTAGAATGTAAGCGGCACAGATTAAAAATAAAGATTAGTTCAGTTGAAGATAGATGTAAGTGAAGAAGCTCAGTGTTTTTATTTTTAACTCTAGAGTGGAAGAATAGACCTATGCGACGAAGCTCGATTCTTTTATATTCTTACACTAAAACTGGTGACGAGGACTTAAAAATCGAGCAACATCAAGCGTCAAGATTTCATAAATAAGTAAACCAAGTTCATAATCAACAAAGTTAAAAACGCGTAACTAAACAAAATAAAAACAGAGTGGAAATTAGGAATCCTAAAAAAAAGAGATAACAACAGCAGCAGCAACAATTATAAAAAACAACATCATCAACAGAGGTAACAAAAGCAACAGCAGCAGCAGTACCAAACAGCAGAACCAAATAAGAGTAAGAAAACACGTAAATATACATACATACATATATCGACACTTTTTTAGAGTAAGTAATATGTATTCTATTACTTCAATGTGTAAGAATTATCGCACAATAACAAATAGTGTAAAATAAAAAGTCAATCGTGTGTATACAGACTGTTGCAAAATTTAAAACAAATAATAATGTTTCACTAAAACAGTGACTCCAAAACTGTTACGATAAAATTGTTTTCTAACTGTTAGATAGGTTTCTTCACTACAAGAGTAGACAGTACCTCTCAAACCGTACAAGATCAATTAAAATATTATACAGTAGGAACTTCTTAAACAAAACAAAGTTGAATCAAAACAAATACGAACATATTTTTTATTTTAACTTGAAACAAAATTCTCCTAAAATGGAAGCATCCACCATACCATTTTTTCAACTAATTTTAAACTGTATTAATGGGATTGGAATGGAAAAAAGGAAACATTGAAACAAATACTTTTGAGCAATTGCGGCGAAAAGAAAAGTTCAGCGGAACTTATAGATGAATTGAAAACCATCAGTCTCGACTCAACAATAGAAAATTAGGAATAAACAACATAATAGAATATTAGCGCATAATGATTAAAATAATAAGGAACATCTTGCGGAACCCACTAAAACTATGATTATAGCAAGAAACCAGGATAGTAGATAGCAAAATAATATTGGAAGCTAGTCATCAAGGCTTCACAGCGCTTGGGCAACAAAGGAAAGATCCGAAACAAATTAGTTATCGTGGGAGTAGTTTCAGTGTTAACATTAATAATAGATATATGTAATAATAACAATTATGTGCCACAAAACAGGTATAATGGTGGCTATGTCCCAAGAAGTTAAAATAATAACAATAACAATTATGTGCCGCTTAACAGGTAAAACGGCTATGTCTCAAGGAATGTAGGTAATAACTATAACAGTGGCATCGGATCAAACCAAACTAGAATGTCAAACCGAACAACAAACACAAATTATAGCCAACAGGGAAATTTTAATTCAGAGAAACTTTAATCTACAAAGAGACGGGAATCAAACGAGAAATTATAATCAATCAGGAAACTATAATCAGCCCGCAATATCAAATCGAAATAAACCAGGACCTATGGATATTGGCAACGCAAATAAAAATTTTCAGTGGGATTCACAAAACAATTCCCTATATAATAGTAGATACACACATAAGAAAGTTACATTTCATCATTGACACTGAAGCAGAATTCAGTCTGATCAACGAAAATATTTATAACCCGAAATTGAAGAGGGAAGTACATAGATATGCAAGTCACAACAATGGGAAGAAAAAGGGAAGTTAAAAAACTTTGCAGATTCGCAATATTTAAAGAATTTAATGAAATATAATTCATATGTGAATTCCTTGAATGTAATTTCAACAAGGCTTTGACTTTGACAAAGTTTGACGGACTTATTGGTAACAATATCTTAACGAAGGTAAATGCTATAATAGACTACCCAAACAGAATTGTAAAAACAAATAAAACAATATTGACTTTTTATCTAACAAAAGAAGAAGAAATATATAACAAAATGAGCTATAAAGACAATGAGGTGGAAATCTTCCATAATAACGGTATAGACAAAAATAGACTTATAAATGTACTAAACAGATATAAAAGCGTATTTTACAACGAAGATGATAATTTAACACTTACAAGTACACCAAAACATAGAATAATAACCAAAAATGATATTCCGGCTTACTCTAAAATCTACCGATACCCAGAAATACACAAACCGGAAATAGAAAAACAAATAGACCAAATGTTAACCCAAGGTATAATAAGAGCATCCTCTAGTCCTTACAACAGCCCTATTTGCTGGTACCAAAGAAGCTGGACGCAGCCAATGAACAAAAATGGCGTCTTGTAATCGACTACAGGAAGTTTAACAGCGTAACTGCGGAGGACAGATTTTCAATTCCAAATATAGACGATATATTTGACAAATTGAGAAGATGCTAATATTTTTCCACTCTCGACTTAGACAAAGGTTTTCATCAAATTGAAATGGACGGACGCGGGATACATAAAACAGCTTTCTCCACTGCAAATGGACATTATGAATTTCTAAGAATGCCCTTCGGATTGCGAAATGCACCGGCAACGTTTCAAAGGCTAATGAACGATATATTAAAATAATATATAGGCAAAATTTGCATTGTGTACATGGACGATAATATAGTATTTTCTACAACCGTAGAATAGTACCTAGAATCATTGAGCAAAATTTTAATGAGAATAAAAGAAAAAAATCTAAAGATCCAATTAAATAAATGCGGCTTCCTAAGACAAGAAACAAAGTTTCTAAGTCACTTGATTACAAAAGACGGTATTAAACCAAACTCTCAAAAAGTGGAAGCAATAGAGAAGATTCTACGTCCAAAAAGGGTTAAGGAAATAAAAGCATTTTTAGGTATTACGGGATACTACAGGCGATTCATAAAGCATTACTCTAAAATCGCACATAATTTTATAAAGTATTTAAAAAGGGTGCAAAAATAAACGTTAATGAAAAGGACTACGAAGATTGTTTCGATAAATTAAGTCTGTTGATTAAAAATTATCCCATTCTTATCTACCCAGACTTTATAAAAATATTTACTCTGTCACAGATGCTAGTAATTTTGCTCTAGGAGCAGCCCCTATGCAAGATAACAAAACAATTTTATTTGCCAGTCGTACCTTGAATGGGTATGAAAAAAATTATAGTACGAAAGAAAAAGAGTTACTTGCAATAGTTTGGGCAACGAAATATTTCCGTCCAAACTTATTTCACCGCCGTCGTTATTAAAATTGATCATAAATTAGTTTGGCTGAATAACTTAAAAGAACCAAACGCTAAACTCCAAAGATGGGAAATAAAACTAAATGAGTGCGATTTCGATATTAATTACATAAAAGAAAAGAAAAATGTAATTGAAGATGGTCTAAGCAGGCTAAATTGTGAAAATACTAATGTGATGGAATTGAATTTAAACGAAATATTCAATGATGATGACATATATACAGTGCACAGCGCGGAAACGGACATATAGTACTTCATAAAAATAACAGAAACCGCAATCAATATATGTATATAAAAATCAACTTATAATTTAAAGAGCGCAAAGACAATCAATAACAAAGAAAATAATATATCAAAAGAAAATAAGAAACTTAATAAACGTAACACTTGAAAGTGACATTTTAAAAATAATGCAAGAGAATCTACCCGAAAAAGGATTAATCGTAATTTACTGCCCAGATGACAAATTATTTCTACAAATTCAAGAGTTATAATATACATAAAATTTTTCGCAAATAATGCAAATCTAAAAATAATGTAATCAAACATAATTTTAAAGGATGTAACAGACAAAGGAAAACTTTTAACATTGATAGAAGAGAAACACCAGGAAAATAATCACAGGGGAATAAATGAAGTATTTGAGGAAATAAAAAAAGCACACTACTGCCCCAAACTACAAAAAGAAATACAGAAATACATCAATAATTGTGAAATGTGCAATAAAGCGAAGTTCGATAGAAACCCTATCAAACATAATTTGAATATTATGGAAACTTCTAAAAAACATAATGAAATTGTTCATTTGGATATTTGGTACACACAAAATATAATAATAATATACCTCACAAGCATCGATAAATTAACAAAATACGCAACAGCCCCATCATTAAGGACAGAACTTGGACATCAATCGTAAATGCCATAAAACAAAGAATTCAATATTTAGGCAAACCGGAAACTTTAGTAACAGACAATGAATTAGATACAGTACCAATAAAACAATTCTTAAAAGATAATAAAATAAACCTACACTTAACGACAACTTTAAATAAAACACGTAACTCAACTTTGAATGGACACTTAAGACTTTTTAAGACGATGCAAATAACAACGACAATTTGAAAGAAAAAAATATTCAAAGCAATAATATCAGTAATACCATTCATTCTACGATAAAAAAGAGACCAATAGATTTCATAAATAACCTACTTTCCGAACAAAAACTAATCAAACTCGCGGAAAAATTACAAAAGCGGAAAGAATGTGTAATAAATAATATCAATAAAAAAGAAAATAGAAAACAGAAAACAGAGTAAACATAAAAATTTTCAGAATAAATATATAAAGAATCATAGTTAGGGGGTATTCTAGTCTAGAAATTAAAAAAAAATCGATTTTTTTTTATATTTTCAAAGTTTAACTATTCAAGAATATGTGTACAAGAGGATTTTTCAAAATTCAAATTATTTTTAGAGATACTCGTATAGGCATTTTTCTGATCCGGCAACCAAACTGGTTCGACCGGAACGCGAAGCTTTAAACGCGTTTTTCTCAAAACTGGTGTCGAATCGTTACATCCGTGAACGTATCACTCGTCACGTAAAAGCCTGTATTTCGGATTACGACATATGTGATCGTAACGCTTCTATCGTAATCTGGCATGATGACATACGTGAGCGAGTATATAATCGTATCCGTTCGTTCGAATCGTCATTCGAACGCAAATTACCAATCGTAATATGCAAATTTATGGAAATGTGAGCAAATTTTTTTAAATTTCATGTTTTTTGTAATTTTCAGTAATAAAGAACATAAATAAGAAACCAATAAATGGAATATCTCATTAAAAATTAAAAAAAAAATTATTTATATGAACAAAATTTTTGTACTTTAGTTGAGATTAAAAATAAAATTATTTACAAAGTTAAGAACATATAAGCTTTTTTAATTAAATTTATTAAAGAATACTTTATTAGGTCTCATATCGTTTGTTCGATTGCGGTGAGGCGGTTCGCTACTCCGGTGTCCATTTCTTGTATGTGTTAAGAATCGCAATTTTGAGGGTCGTAAGTTATTGTAAATTTTTTGTAGATGTTATGTAATGACTAACAAACAAAAGCAAATCTTCCACTTTTGTGGGGTGATACCATTCTCTCTTGCCATATCCTAAAATACACCACAATCTTTTTAAGATTCCAATGCTTTCTTCAACGATACATCTACAAAGAAAATTTTGTTAATTGGGATTCATAATTTGTTTTTTTTTTTGTTTATACTTACGCTATTGCTACGATCTCTTAGCTATCTCCGCACTATTTTTTTATCCCCACCACTTTCTCTAGAGCTCAAATAAAAAAAACAAAGTTGAATCCATTTTGATATTTAATTAGATTTGTTAGTTTAATGAAAATTTCGCGACAGTTTTGACAGTTTCACATCTATTGTGACCTAAAAATACGATCCAAAGCAAAGTGAAACTTAAAAACTATTGTGAATTAAAAATACATTACGATCCGTTTGCTATCGTATGTCATAATGCCAATTACCGCATACGATTGACGTATCACGTAATTTTCTTTCGTATGTTTGCCGATCCGTGCACGGATGTAACAATTCGACCCCTGACTTTTTCGGAACGATGCCCACGATTTCTCGGGTTCTACTGGACCGATTTACTTGAAATTTTTATAGAGTCTTCTTTATAGGCTTGTCTATATCCCCATCCCAAAAATTTTTATTTTATTATTTTTAAAAAATTCGAAATAGTCAGAAAAAGTGATAAAAAATTTTTTTCAGGCAGTCGCCATTTTGTGAAAAAAATGTTTCCCACTTTTCCGTAGTTACGACCATTGCGACATTGTTCTAGATTAATAATGTTTTTTTTTTTTTTTTGGTTTCAGATAACTAGGAGGGTTGAAATCATTGGCATGGTAACGTGGAAATTTTTAGAGACCCCCCATTTCTCAGCTCATAATTTTTGAAATTTTTTACTTTTTTTAGTTTTCAATTTTTTTCTGTACTCTTCAAAAATTAGTAAATAACTTATAAAAATATTAATTGCCTTTTTTTACGACACTTTAAAAATTACCTGAAATTCATGCTTCTAGACTAGAATACCCTCTTAATAAAGTACAACCAAGAAAAAAGAGAATAGAAAATTTTAAAGACGAGGGAAATAACTTAATATCAAAAGATTTAAAGTTTAAAAAAGCGTACAAAACTCAAGTTAAACGAAAATTTAAATTTCAGGACTAAAGATGGGGGAGGATGGAGGATGGAGTCATGTGTAGAAGTTCACGCAAGTGAGGAAAGTACTCTGATCGCCATTCACTTGGGAGTGGCCAGAAACGATTCTTTTACATATGACTCAAGCAGCTCACGACTTCCGGTCTCTGACCAAGTATACTCTGGGTAGCCTAAGAACATCCGTTTGAAGGCGAGCTAAAGTGAGAAGGCGAAGTATCCCCTTCTTAGGGTTGTGCGCTGGGTTTGGGACCCGCCACGTAAAAAAAACGCACCAATGAAAACCAACAACCAGCCTCGGATGAGACACCCCCCTTTTGATGACGACCATGGCAAGCGAAATAAGGACTACGAATTGAGGGCATGCACCTGGAATGTCCGGTCCCTTAATTGGGAAGGTGCCGCTGCCCAGCTGGTTGATGTCCTCGCGAAAATAAAGGCTGACATCACCGCCGTCCAAGAAAAGCGATGGACGGGACAAGGACAGAGACGAGTAGGTCCTTGTGACATCTACTACAGTGGCCATATAAAGGAGCGCAAGTTTGGTGTTGGATTCGTGGTGGGAGAGAGACTCCGTCGCCGAGTACTATCATTCACTCCGGAGAATGAACGTCTAGCCACAATCCGCATCAAAGCGAGGTTCTTCAACATATCGCTGATTTGCGCCCACGCCCCGACGGAAGAGAAGGACGATGTGACCAAAGATGCCTTTTATGAGTGCTTGGAGCGCACTTATGAGAGATGCCCCCGCCACGATGTCAAAGTCGTGCTTGGCGACTTCAACGCCAGGGTGGGCAAAGAAGGTATCTTTGGCACTACGGTCGGTAAATTCAGCCTCCACGAGGAAACATCCCCAAATGGGTTGAGGCTGATCGACTTCGCCGGGGCCCGAAATATGGTTATCTGTAGTACTAGATTCCAGCATAAGAAGATACATCAAGCTACCTGGCTGTCTCCGGATCAAAAAACCACCAACCAGATCGATCATGTTGTGATAGACGGAAGACACGTCTCCAGTGTTTTAGATGTGCGTGCGCTCCGAGGTCCTAACATCGACTCGGATCACTATATTGTTGCAGCCAAAATTCGCACCCGCCTCTGTGCAGCAAAAAACGCACGCCAACAAACACAAGGAAGGTTCGACGTCGAGAAGCTGCAATCACAACGGACAGCCGAACGATTTTCTACTCGGCTTGCACTCCTGCTCTCTGAGAGCACTCGTCAACAACTCGGTATAAGGGAACTGTGGGACGGCATCTCAAACTCCTTACGTACAGCTGCAACCGAAACCATTGGTTTTCGGAAAGTGCAAAAGAACAGCTGGTACGACGAGGAATGCCGTGTCGCAGCGGAGAGAAAACAGGCTGCCTACCTCGCAACGTTACGATCGACCACAACACGTGCGGGATGGGATAGATACCGAGAGTTGAAGAGGGAAGCAAGACGCATTTGTAGACAGAAAAAGAAAGAGGCCGAAATGCGTGAGTACGAAGAGCTTAATAAGCTGGCCGACAGGGGTAATGCTCAAAAATTCTACGAAAAGATGCGGCGGCTTACAGAAGGTTTCAAGACTGGAGCATACTCTTGTAGAACCCCCAAAGGTGATCTAGTCACCGATGCCCAAAGCATACTTAAATTATGGAGGGAACACTTCTCCAGCCTGATAAATGGCAGTGAACACACAACGCCAGGAGAAGGCGAACCCGATTCCCCAATCGATGACGATGGAGCAGACGTTCCATTGCCCGACCATGAAGAGGTTCGAATAGCAATTGCCCGCCTGAAGAACAACAAAGCGGCAGGGGCCGACGGATTGCCAGCCGAGCTATTCAAACACGGCGGCGAAGAGCTGATAAGGTGCATGCATCAGCTTCTTTGTAAAATATGGTCGGACGAAAGTATGCCCAACGATTGGAATTTAAGTGTGCTATGCCCAATCCATAAAAAAGGAGACCCCACAATCTGCGCCAACTACCGTGGGACTAGCCTCCTCAACATCGCATATAAGGTTCTGTCGAGCGTATTGTGTGAGAGATTAAAGCCCACCGTCCAGACCTGGTAAATCAACCACCGACCAGATATTCACCATGCGCCAAATCTTGGAAAAGACCCATGAAAGGAGAATCGACACACACCACCTCTTCGTCGATTTCAAAGCTGCTTTCGACAGCACGAAAAGGAGCTGCCTCTATGCCGCGATGTCTGAATTTGGTATCCCCGCAAAACTGATACGGCTGTGTAAACTGACGCTGAGCAACACTCAAAGCTCCGTCAGGATCGGGAAGGACCTCTCTGAGCCGTTCGATACCAAACGAGGTTTCAGACAAGGCGACTCCCTATCGTGCGACTTTTTCAACCTGCTTCTGGAGAAAATAATCCGAGCTGCAGAACTCAACAGAGAAGGTACCATCTTCTATAAGAGTGTACAACTGCTGGCGTATGCCGATGATATTGATATCATCGGCCTCAACACCCGCGCCGTTAGTTCTGCTTTCTCCAGACTGGATAAGGAAGCAAAAGAAATGGGTCTGGCAGTGAACGAGGGCAAGACGAAATATCTCCTGTCATCAAACAAACAGTCGTTGCACTCGCGACTTGGCACTCACGTCACTGTTGACAGTCATAACTTTGAAGTTGTAGATAATTTCGTCTATCTTGGAACCAGCGTAAACACCACCAACAATGTCAGCCTGAAAATCCAACGCAGGATTACTCTTGCCAACAGGTGCTACTTTGGACTGAGTAGGCAATTGAAAAGTAAAGTCCTCTCTCGACGAACAAAAACCAAACTCTATAAGTCGCTCATAATTCCCGTCCTGCTATACGGTGCAGAGGCTTGGACGATGACAACAACCGATGAGTCGACCTTAAGAGTTTTCGAGAGAAAAGTTCTGCGAAAGATTTATGGTCCTTTGCGCGTTGGCCACGGCGAATATCGCATTCGATGGAACGATGAGCTGTATGAGATATACGACGACATTGACATAGTTCAGCGAATTAAAAGACAGCGGCTACGCTGGCTAGGTCATGTTGTCCGGATGGATGAAAACACTCCAGCTCTGAAAGTATTCGACGCAGTACCCGCCGCGGGAAGCAGAGGAAGACCTCCACTCCGTTGGAAGGACCAAGTGGAGAAGGACCTGGCTTCGCTTGGAATATCCAATTGGCGCCAAGTAGCGAAGAGAAGAAACGACTGGTGCGCTGTTGTTGACTCGGCTATAATCGCGTAAGCGGTGCCTACGCCAGTAAAGAAGAAGAAAGATGGGGGAAAACATATTACAACATCTAGAAGTAATAGAGAAATATATATAACCATAATATAATATAAAGAAATATAACCATAATATATTTAAAGAAAAATTAATATAAAAAAAAACAATTTTTAAAAGAAAAATAAATAAAAAAACATATTACGTATATGAAATATTAGTAAACAAATTTTAAGAAAATTTGATAAAAGCAATTTTTTTAAGAAAAAGTCATGATGTAAAATTGTAAGAAAAATGTTTTGAAGAAAAATGCAAAAATAAATATTTTGTATTAAGAAACTAGAAAGTAATTTTGTAGGAAAGATTAATATTAAATAAAAAATATTTTTAAGTAACATTAATAAAAACAAAATTGTAAGAAACATTAATATAGTTACTCAATGGAGACTATTGAATCTAAGGATGGAGGAGTCACATATTGGCATATGTACATATTAACATAAATGCATAAGTAAACAATATTCACTTCAAGAAACACTTCAAATAAGAACTCTTTCTTGAAGCGAATATAACTTGATCACACATTTTTGCTGACCAAGCAAATAATTCCATCATGCATTATGAAATTAGATGCACCAAAACTTATAGCGTATACGCACATAAAATTAGAATGTAACCGGCACAGATTAAAAATATAGATTAGTTCAGTTGAAAAATATACCTAAGCGAAGAAACTCCGTGTTTTTATTTTTAACTCTAGAGTGGAAGAATAGAATTAAGGGGTTAGGGGTAGTTAGAATTTTCAAAAAATTATTATTTTTTTTTTTTGCATTTTCGTTAAGTGAATATCTTAAAAATATTCTCAGAAAATTTCACGTTGATCCGGTAATTAGTTTTGAGTTATTCGACAAATAACAAAGAGAGCTCGGGCACTTCAAAGCGCTAGTCTAAAACTTTAAACGCGTTTTTCTCAAAAATATGTTTTTTTAACTGGTGACAACTATAACTCGAAAACCGCTCAGTAGATTTTAATGCAATTTATACAGCTTTTTGAATACATAATAAACTCGGGCCTGATTGAAGAATTTTTTGTTTTTCAAAAATTTCGATTTTTTAAGACCAATTAACTGTTGATTTTTTTCCAAAAATTTAGAAAAAAATTTCCGGAGGCCGCCATTTTGTTAATTTTTGAAAAAAAAAAACAAATCCTTCGATCAGGCCCGAGTTTATCTATTCATAAAACGATTTTTTGTCCGATTGGTTTTAGATGAATCTCCAAGAACTTATAGTTGTCACCGCAAGCACTTTTTTTTGGAACTGGTCAACACAAACAACTATAACTTTGGAAATAATTTTTTTTTGAAAATTTCGTGACTTCAAGTCAACACAAGAATGACATGATTTAATAGAAAAAAAGACCCCCTAACCCCTTAAGCGAAGAAGCTCGGTTCTTTTTTATTCTTACACTAAAACTATATGCTAAAATAGTTCGATCTGAACAAATTCTTTGGAGAATGTACCGCTGTTTTGAGTAATATGCCAAACGAAATTTCGTAAATACGTGTGCAAAAGTTCAGATTTATATCTCAAAACTGAGATACTAGTTCACGTATATGTAGAGATACGGATGGACAGACGGACGTGACTAAATCGACTCAGCTCATCATTCTTATCATTTATATATTTTATAAGGTATCGGACCTTTCCTTTTGAGTGTTACAGACATCGTAGCAAACCAAATATACCATGTTCAGGGTATAATAGTTGTTTGATTGAAGTTTCAGTGCCTTTTGATTTTTAAAAGTTGGCAGCTTTGTATGTTTAAACATTTCTATGTCATTGCAACGATTCCAAGTATGGGTGGAACACACGTATACACAGAGCACGCTCAGAAAGTGCCATGCGAGCAAAAGGCGGCCAAGTCGTACATAAATACAGTGCACTTAGCATTTTTTATATAAAAATATGTTGGTTCTCGTCTGCTCCGAACATTTCCGAATAGTCCAGAACTGTAATGGCGGCACTATGGCCAATCGGACTGCATTGCTTTCATTAAGCATATAACGCATCGGCAATAAGGCTTGAATTAGGTGATGCGAGCAGGATAGCTAGTGCTTATACAATTAACTGTTTAATTAACACCGGTCGGACGGCGCGAATGAGATTGTTCATGGGCAATACTAAGCCACGCCTGTACAATTTTCTTATATGAGGGTAGTTGACAGTTGGAATTGTAATTGAACATAAACACTTATTATATACTTATATGTTCGTGGTTGAATATGTGGTATATTTAGCTTACAGGCATTTAATCTGAAGGAAAATGAATTCAAATTAGAATTATTTAGTTACCATTTGCTATAACATATAACATAACTTCTTTCATAAAATATTTATCATTATTCGCATAAATATATATATGTATATAGGTTAAAAGCAAAAAATATTGTTTAGTATTATAACAATAACTTAGGGTTATACATGCAGGTATGTAAATTCATTAGGTATAGATGAAGTTTAAACAGTTTCCAAAAAATCTAAGCATTTGAAGCTTTAAATGAATTTAATAATAATAATAAACGTCCTTATAATTTATTATAAAAAGGGATGAATCGCAACTACACCCACTGGAAATCGAACTATATCGTCATCAAATGCCGGATGCAGCTTCATGTCTGAAAATCAGATTGTCTGTTCTGAACCACTCCATCATATACGCGAACCACTACAGGTGCGCTTTAAAGATGATCAACAACAGGCCAACTGTCCTTGGTGGCCAAGTAAACTTTCAGATCTTAGGAAAAAAAGTATGAAGGCTCGTCAATAAGGTTAAGCGTATGGGGAGCTGGGAGGAATATAAATGCAACATAACTTCCAATAATAAGGATATTAGGTCCACAAAACAGCGAAGCTTAAGCAACTCTACACCGGAAGCAGCGAGGCAAGACTGACATAACATTGGCAATTAAAATATGTGTTGGGGCATATACGACCAGTGCGGAAGGAAGTGCTAGGGTACTTCAGCGGGCGCAATTCGGGAAGACCAGTTTCTACCTGTAGTCGAAAACAAGTCATCTCGTTTATATTGGGTAGTCGTAAGACAACTCTTTACTGCGGAATCAACCATCATTCGCGAAATTCAAGCCCCCGAGGGCAGATGGTATCTTTTGTGAACTTTTACAACACGGAGAGCAGGTTTTACTGCCATACCTTATTCGGCTGATCAAAAATAGCTTTGCACTGGCTATCTTGAACCATGGAAGACCGCGAAGATGATCTTTATACCCAAGGTAGAAAGGAAGGACTCTTCATTGGAAGAGTAGTAGGGATGTCTAATATGGTTAAATATCTTGGTCTCGCGCTGGATTCCAGCATGTTGACCTGATCAAACATCGCAGACTTCGGTAGGTCTTCAGGCGTGTTGGGTGCCTTGCGCACATGACCAGCGGCAGCACTTACTCACACCGCTTGACATATTAATCAGTCAGGTAGCCAAACATACACTGTTTCAAATGACAGCAAAAGGGTTTGGCAAAAGGTAAAGTAATCTCATCCCCGATGGGTATGTAAACAAGCAAAATAGCCGCATTTGGGACGAAGAGCAACCTGAAGATATTCAAGAACTGCTATTTCTTTCAGAAAAAAAGGTTTGGTGTGGTTTGTGGGCTGGTGGAATAATCGGTTCATATTTCTTCAAAATGATGCCGGTGAGAAAGTCACCGTCAATGTGCTATGATAAGCGACTATTTGACGCCTGAAATTGAAGCCTTTTGTATAAAGGATCAGCGTGACGAGTTGAGTTGATTTAGCCATAGCCGTCAGCACCTCAGTGCGATATCGATCTTAAATTATGCACTCTTCCTATTCTACTCAAGAAGCTGCTCATATGTCGGAACCGTCGATATCGAATCATTACAGCATACAAATTGAACGATCAAAAGCATGTCCTTGACTGAAAAATGTTTGTATTTGACAAAATATCTTATCGAAATTTTGCACGGCTTATTGTCAAAAGTAACAGTATAATCTCCGAAAAAATTGTTAAAAACTGAGGAATATTGGAATAGCTGTCATAGTAATTGACCGACTTTGTTGAATGTAAGCTCTTTTATTTGAGGTGCAAGCGAATTCAACGTTTTTTTTGTATAATACAACTGATGACGGATAGAGTTATATGAGTCAAATGCCACGCAAGTGAGGAAAGTTCTCTGATTGCAATTAACTTCGGAGTGACATGAAACGATTCTTTTACATATTTATCAAGCAGATCACGACTTCCGGTATTAGACCAAGATTCTTCTGGGTAGCCAAAGAACATCCGTTTGATGGCGAGCTAAAGTGAGAAAGCGAAACATACCTACTCAAGCCACGTATAAGAAGCCCTCAATAAAAACTAAGCTTCGGATGAGAGACCTCACTTTTGATGACGACCATGGCAAACGCATTAAGGATTACTGTTTGAGGCATGCACCTGGAATTTCCGGTCCCTTAATTGAGAATGTGCGATGCTAAGCTGGTAAAAATAAAGGCTGACATCACCACCGTCCAAGAAGTGCGATGGACGGCGGCGGAGAAGAACTGATAAGGAGCATGCATCTGATTCTCTGTAGAATATGGTCGGACGAAAGTATGCCCGATGATTGGAATTAAAGTGTGCTTTGTCCAATCCAAAATCCCCTCCGCAAAACTAATACGGCTGACGTTGAGCAATCAAAAGCTCCATCGGGATCGGGAAGGACCTCTCCGAGCCGTTCGATATCAAATGAGGTTTCAGAGAAGGCGACTTTTCTTCGTGTGACTTCTTTAATCTACTATTGAAGAAAAGATTTCGAGCTACAGAACTAAACAGAGAAGGTACCATCTTCTATAAGATTGTACATTTGCTGGCGTACGTTCGTATTGATATCATTGCCTTAACAATCGCGCGGTTAGTTCTGCTTTCTGTAGAATGGATAAGGAAGCGAAGGAAATGGGCCTGGTGGTGAACGAGGGCAAGACGATATGTCTCATCAAACAAATAGTCGTCGCACTCGCGACTGCGCTCCCACGTCACTGTTGACAGTCATAACTTCGAAGTCGCAGATAATTTGGTCTATCTTGGAAGCAGCACCAACAACAACTTCAGCCTCGAAATCCAACGCAGAATATCTCTTGCTAACTAGACTAGGTAGGCTATTGCGAAGTAAAGTCCTCTCTCGACGAACAAAAACCAACCTTTATAAATCACTCCTGCTATATAGTGCAGAGGCATGGACGATGACAACATCTGATGAGTCAACATTACGAGTTTTCGATAGAAAGGTTCTGTGGAAGATTTATGGTCCTTTGCGCGTTGGCCACGGCGAACACTGTATAAGATATATGACGACATTGACTTAGTTTAGCGAATTAAAAGACAGCGGCTACGCTGGCTAAGTCATGTTGTCCGAGTAGACGAAAACACTTCATCTGTGAAAGTATTCGACGCAGTACCCGCCGGGGGAAGCAGAAGAAGACATGCGTTGGAAGGACCAGGTGGAGAAGGGCCTGGCTTCGATTGGAATCTCCAATTGGCGCCACATTGAAAGAAGAGACGACTGGCGCGTTGTTGTTGACTCGGATATAATCGCGTAAGCGGTTTCTACGCCATTAAAGGAGAAGAATACAACTCTAATCAAAAAAATTATTTTATTGACCTTTAACTTCTTAACATGACATTACAAAATAAATAAAAATTTGTATTGTTAGTAGCTATATAATGAACGACGTATTTACGTCAAAGGAATGTTTTTATATTATTAGAACTGAAAAGACAGTCGATAATAACTTTGCTCCACTTTTAACTGAATTGTGTCCGTACAGAAAGTATCAGCCGGAGATATTATTTATTTATACTGTTATGAAATTTGAATGATTTTGAATATAAAAAAGTTGTATTCACCACAACCGTGCCAAATACCACATTTGCCGCGTATTCTTACAATCTTTATGGAGTAGGGCTAGCACTGGGATGGCATGTAGGTAGATGAATATTACGGAAATTAAAATTAAAAACGAAATTTGTACTATCAAATAAATAATTAAAGAAAAATAAAAGCTGTAATTGCATTGAACTTATCACTACTTAGTATAAAACAAACTCGTTTTCTCTGTCCCTATGTATGCTGAAATCTTTAAAACTACGCAACGGATTGTGATGCGGTTTTTTAATAGATAGAGTGATTGAAGAGGAATGTTTATACTTATGTATAATTAAATAGTGGAAAATTACTGTTATTTTTGATGTTTCTAATGTGATATCGTAAATAATTATAATATTATAATTTTTTCAGTTTACATTGTAAATGCAGGCTGAAGCCTACGAGATTTATCACTAAGTATTGTACACATTAAAAAGGTCGACAGAAAACTCTGGGATGGTGTATGTCTCTTATGGATATGCTAGAAGAATATTTTTTTGTCATTTACTTTTTACGACAAATAATGCCTAATTTTCGAAGCGATTTTAACCAATACAGCATTAACCTTTATCCAATTAAATACCTTGCGTGAACTTGCGTGAAGTGAGGCCTACCTCGCAACGTTACGATCGACCACAACACGTGCGGGATGGGATAGATACCGAGAGTTGAAGAGGGAAGCAAGACGCATTTGTAGACAGAAAAAGAAAGAGGCCGAAATGCGTGAGTACGAAAAGCTTGATAAGCTGGCCAACAGGGGTAATGCTCGAAAATTCTACGAAAAGATGCGGCGGCTTACAGAAGGTTTCAAGACCGGAGCATACTCTTGTAGAACCCCCAAAGGTGATCTAGTCACCGATGCCCAAAGCATACTTAAATTATGGAGGGAACACTTCTCCAGCCTGCTGATTGGCAGTGAACGTACAACGCCAGGAGAAGGCGAACCCGATTCCCCAATCGATGATGATGGAGCAGACGTTCCATTGCCCGACCATGAAGAGGTTCGAATAGCAATTGCCCGCCTGAAGAACAACAAAGCGGCAGGGGCCGACGGATTGCCGGCCGAGCTATTCAAACACGGCGGCGAAGAACTGGTAAGGAGCATGCATCAGCTTCTTTGTAAAATATGGTCGGACGAAAGCATGCCCAACGATTGGAATTTAAGTGTGCTATGCCCAATCCATAAAAAAGGAGACCCCACAATCTGCGCCAACTACCGTGGGATTAGCCTCCTCAACATCGCATATAAGGTTCTGTCGAGCGTATTGTGTGAAAGATTAAAGCCCACCGTCAACAAACTGATTGGGCCTTATCAGTGTGGCTTTAGACCTGGTAAATCAACCACCGACCAGATATTCACCATGCGCCAAATCTTGGAAAAGACCCGTGAAAGGAGAATCGACACACACCACCTCTTCGTCGATTTCAAAGCTGCTTTCGACAGCACGAAAAGGAGCTGCCGCGATGTCTGAATTTGGTATCCCCGCAAAACTAATACGGCTGTGTAAACTGACGCTGAGCAACACACAAAGCTCCGTCAGGATCGGGAAGGACCTCTCTGAGCCGTTCGATACCAAACGAGGTTTCAGACAAGGCGACTCCCTATCGTGCGACTTTTTCAACCTGCTTCTGGAGAAAATAGTTCGAGCTGCAGAACTCAACAGAGAAGGTACCATCTTCTATAAGAGTGTACAACTGCTGGCGTATGCCGATGATATTGATATCATCGGCCTCAACACCCGCGCCGTTAGTTCTGCTTTCTCCAGACTGGATAAGGAAGCAAAAGAAATGGGTCTGGCAGTGAACGAGGGCAAGACGAAATATCTCCTGTCATCAAACAAACAGTCGTTGCACTCGCGACTTGGCACTCACGTCACTGTTGACAGTCATAACTTTGAAGTTGTAGATAATTTCGTCTATCTTGGAACCAGCGTAAACACCACCAACAATGTCAGCCTGGAAATCCAACGCAGGATTACTCTTGCCAACAGGTGCTACTTTGGACTGAGTAGGCAATTGAAAAGTAAAGTCCTCTCTTGACGAACAAAAGCCAAACTCTATAAGTCGCTCATAATTCCCGTCCTGCTGTACGGTGCAGAGGCTTGGACGATGACAACAACCGATGAGTCGACCTTAAGAGTTTTCGAGAGAAAGGTTCTGCGAAAGATTTATGGTCCTTTGCGCGTTGGCCACGGCGAATATCGCATTCGATGGAACGATGAGCTGTACGAGATATACGACGACATTGACATAGTTCAGCGAATTAAAAGACAGCGGCTACGCTGGCTAGGTCATGTTGTCCGGATGGATGAAAACACTCCAGCTCTGAAAGTATTCGACGCAGTACCCGCCGCGGGAAGCAGAGGAAGAGGAAGACCTCCACTCCGTTGGAAGGACCAAGTGGAGAAGGACCTGGCTTCGCTTGGAATATCCAATTGGCGCCAAGTAGCGAAGAGAAGAAACGACTGGCGCGCTGTTGTTGACTCGGCTATAATCGCGTAAGCGGTGCCTACGCCAGTAAAGAAGAAGAAGAAGAATTAAATACCTTAAATACATTTTTGATTTAATATAGATCTAAACGACTCTTTTCAGCATATGGTTTAAAATTTTCGAAGATATCACAGATTTAAAAATTGCGTGACGTAGCGGTTGCGGCGGTAGCGCTCGGACAAGACGACGTGAGCGGGCCTATAAAAAGGATGTGGGATGTCGCGGTACTCCCTATATCACTTTGAATTTAGCATCGATCGAACGGGTTTATTATAGGATCTCTCTAGCGAGGAAAATAACAATTATATCTAATTATATGAAAGAAAGCCTTGTTAGTTACACTATTATAACTCAAGGTAGCTTAGAACCAAGGAACAGACATAGGATACTTTTTATCTTTTTATGTTAAAAGTCAATACAAATAATACAAAAATTATATTTCAAGTCATGAAAGAATCATTTGAAAATTTTATTACTTGAAAAAAGGAAAGAAATAAGTAATAAAATAATATCGCAGAGCTAATGCGGGAGAACACAAATTTTCATATGTATGAATGCTTAGTATATGGGTTATACTGATTATTGCTCCTGAACCAGGCAGTTTTTGTAGGACGAACCCGTCAGTATTATATCTAATATCAAAATAAAAAATGGCGTTGATATTTTCGTCGTCAAGGCATTGCGGCTACTTTACTAAATTATGGGCGAAGGACGCAAATGCATTCACAAACGCGATATCTAACTGAAGTGTTGATAAAAAGGTCTTTTATAATTTGAGACATACATAAATATTTTCGAAGCATTGCACAGAGCAGTACAATGTTTAAATGGAAACTATGAAATATAAGCGTACAATTTCAAACTGATGCTTCCCAAAAAATAATAAAATTGCTAAATATTGGGAATGGTAGAATAGAACGGCAACCAAATACGTAGTGCAGTCGGATTAAAACTAGCTCAGTGATCATTTGATGAACATTGTACCACGTGCATCCCAAAAGGCTGATGCCATAACCTTGTCAGCCGACTTTTTTGCCTTTCCACGCTTGAGAATCGGTTCATAATATGCAGTCCACTAGGCGGACTGTCGATTGGGCTTGATTAATATCCCTGATGCACAGCCCAAGTTCAACAATAATTACCCCTAAAAAGCAATGCTTTATTAACACACGAAATGCTTTTTGATTCATTTTTTTGTAAACTAACACAAGTTGCTTCGCCCAAAATGCTATATCTCTTTAACTAATACAGGGTGGGCCATATAAAATTTTAAATTTAAAAAGTCAATAAAAAAAGAACGGCTTGATATTTTTCAAAGGTCTAACATTTATTTAAAAGGTTGTTTTAGGAAATTTATTTCTGGAAAACAATTTCGGACAAGTGATCACCACGGCTGAGTTTACAGTAGCTTATCCGATCCACCCAATTTTGGAGTACTTTCTCGATGGTTTCAGGCCTTATGGCAGCTACAGCAGCCAACAGAGTTAAATCGCAGTTCTAGGAGGCCAATTCACATCACCTCTTCTGCTGATTATGCGATTTTCGAAGATAGGGCGTAAAAGATTGAGTGTAGCGTTTGCTGTATGGCACGTAGCGCCGTCCTGCTGGAACCAAATGTTGTCCAAGTCTTCCTCTTCAATTTGCTTGAAAAAAAATTCGGTTAACATTGCGCGATATCGCTCATCATTGATGGTTACGGCGGTTCCTTCTTCATTTTCGAAGAAAAATGGGCCGATGATTCCACCAGACCAAAGTCCGCACCATACAGTGATTCGTTCTGGGTGCATTGGCTTTTCGACGATTACGTGCGGGTTTTCTGTGCCCCAAATGCGACAATTCTGCTTGTTAACGTATTCATCGAGGTGGAAATGAGCCTCGTCCGAAACGATGATTTTTCGGTAAAATTGACCATCCTCGGTCAAACGATCTTCTGCCCAATCTGCGAACTGTAGACGGCTCGGGTGGTCAAGTGGCTTCAGCTGTTGCACCAATTGAACTTCATATGGCTTCATAGCGAGGCCTTTTTTCAAAATTCGTCGCAAAGTTGATCGCGGAATGTTTAATTCTTGCGATCGACGGCGAGTTGAGGTGGATGGATTCTCACTAACATTTTCAGCCACAGCCGCCATATTTTCGGTTGAACGCGCGGGAAATGAACGTCGACGTTTTGGTTTATCCAGCAATGAGCCAGTTTCACGCACACGCTTGACAAATTGTTGCAGAAATTGAACTGATGGCACTTTTTGTCTCTCCATTTTTTTTGCCAAATTTTTCACAGTTTGGGTGAAGACTCACCACATTGGAAAAAAGTTTTCAATACTTCCCAGTTTTCTTTTAGTGAATAGCGACCCATTTCGTAAATTTTAGACTTTTTACTGAATATCTGTCACTTTCCGAATGGTATTTGACGTTTCCAATGTCGAAATATAGATAATTCAAATTTAAAACGTTAGATGGTCCACCCGTTAGTTATAATCTTGCTAATACATAGCAATCATCTAGATGGTATTAGTGGTAATATCTATAGTACGGGTCCTCTGGTTAGTTATATTTTCATATTACAAACTTTCAAGAAGACCCCGTCCGCGCCATTGCAGTGACTGAGGTATACATTAAATTATATTAAAGTAAACTATTACTTAATAAAGTAAAATGGTATTTACAAATAAGGACGAAAATATTGTAAGCGGTAAGAAATTGACGTTGTTAAAATTCGAACATTATTTGAAAATTTTAAAATTACACCGGTCAACACGATTTTTGGGTCTGACATCTACATGTTAAATTTTAGTTTCTCCTATGACAAAAATAAGGAAAAAAAATTTTTTCCAGTTAAAGTTTGCTTTTTTAGAAATTGGAGCAATTTTTCGATTTTTAAGCAGAAATGACTGATTTTTATATTTTTTCTACAATTTCACTATAGATTATAATTAGAAAACTTTTCTTCAGATACAAGAGTCGTTTTTATTCAAGATGTGTGATAAACAATAATGTATAAATGTAAAATAACAAGAAATTACTGTTTAAAAGTGAATAACGTAGGCGAAGTGAGGTACCCAATTTTCATTTTGATTACTGACTTTTAGGTTAAAATAGGATTCATAGGCTTCGCAAAGTTTCGAATTTGTTGATAAAGCAAATTTTTTACTTCTAATTTTAATAAATTCACCGCAAATAAAACAGAATGAATCAACATCATTTTTGCACTGACTTAATTCCATTTTTTAACTGAGTATTACACTAATATTGTTGTTACAGCTATAATAAACAGGGTAAGGGGTTACATACATCCAGAATTTAAAAAAAAATTGATTTTTTTACGTTATTATTTTTTATAGTTTTTTGCGTATTTCTGTGAAAGTCCATTGTAGAAATTCCCCATTTATACAAAGTTATGGTAGAAAATCAGAGCGCCCGACGAGAGTTTTATGCACACAGGTAGCTGTCCGTCGTTTGAGGCACATGAAAGTTTAAACGCGTTTTTCTCGAAACTACTTTTCCCGGCACGGTCTGCATGATAACTCATACAGTTTTTAATATTTTTTGATGCGATTTTTCTTTTAAATATTCGAAAATGTTTTCTCTATAGTCTTTCGAGCCGGGTTCTCGATATTTTTATAAAAAAATTTTATAAACATAATTGTAGTGTGACATTTATGACGTAAAACGCATACTTTTTTTCCAAATTCCGTATTTGGAAAATTTTTCAAAATTAAAAAATTCGGCTCGACAGACTATAACTACAACTTCATTTTACAAGAACTTTTTTTATTTTTACCGATCCATCAACATTTCAAGGATAAATGATGCTGACCGTGGAGCAACTTTTTTCATTGTACTTTGGGTCACGTGATATTTTATGTACTAATTTTTGTAAAGAAAAATTAAAATATATTTTTTTATAAACGTGTATGCGGGCGGATGAAGAACAAAAGAGGCCGGGCGCCGTCCGTCGGTCCCTTTTGTTAATTATGTGTGGTGTTATCATGCGTGTGGTGTGTTGGTATACTGTTTATTTTCTGGTTAATCAAATTGCTGCCATCTTTGATTTATGAAATAAATTAAAATATACTTATCGATGTAGATCAGCCCGAAGCAAGATTAAAGAACTAAAGATTAATATTTAAGTGTTTTTCAATGTCTAGAATCAGAATTCAAGCATGAGAACAGAAACCCAAACAAAAAATTTTTTTTGTTGACCTGTGTTATTGATACTAATTCTTTTTTTTTTTTTTTGAAGTTGTTACTGAGCACATATCAACATAAGATGTTAAAGTTATTATTTTTAGACTTGCAGCTTATCACTAAGGAGTACTATAGTTTTGTTCACTTAACAGTTGTACATATCACCTTAAACTAAATGAGATAGATATAGGGTTATGTATGGGGTATTCTATACCAAACCCGACCCCTTTAGATTTTGCTGCAACTTATCCATTCTTTTCTACCATTTGAAAAACATTTTTGAGAATTATCCCTGCTAATCCCGGAGAGGGCGGATTTTTTTTATTAAAAAAAAAAAATTGTCAAATTTTCAAAAATAAAAATTTTTTTCCCGCACCCTTTATTTCTATCATATAAAAATATAATTTAACAATTTTATGATATAATATTCTCAATTTATAGACTTAATTTACGAATATAATGACTAAGTTTAATGATTAATACAGTTAATATCCAAATAATCCATTTAAATAAATAAAAAAAAATATTTAAAAAATCGGCCCCCAGACAATAATCCCAAAAATGTTCCACAGTGTTATATTACACAGTACAACAGCTAATCTGGGGGGTGAGAAATTCCAAGGCAGGGTGATGGTACTAGGTCAGTATAGTAAAACCCTCAAAGGGTTTGGCGTTCATATGTGTCAGTTTTTTTTATGACCTTTTAAATTTTAAATTTCCGCTAAGATAATTAATAACAATATATAATTATATAATATATAGTCCGATTACCGAATCATTTATGATCCGATTCGATTACGATTTTTATTCAAGGAAATCATTCTGAAATAATAAATTTTTTCATGAACAACAGTGCACAAATTGTCTGGCCGTTTAATGAATTGGGCATTTGGTTGCACATTTATTCCTTCATTCCCATTATCAAGCAATTGTTTAGAATGTCGAAGTGTTTCAGCAGTTAACCAGTCTAGTGTTGAAACAGTTACTTATCTCACCTGCTAAAGTAAAGCGAGTAAGACAGCACCGCCACAAATTTCACCGTTCCCGCTTAAATCTTGCATTGTTCCGTGCAATACGTCGAAAACATTTGTGAGCCATGATGCACTCAACTCAATTGCCAATGCGATTTTCTGTTGTAATGATATATATGTTTTACTGGTTTCACATGGTGGGCTTAAGGAAAAAGAAGAATAAAAATTACGTGTCACGTTGTTTGTCCGCAATGGATTTCTAAACTACTGAACCGATATTAGTAAAATTAGCACACTGTATCCAGTTTGATTCAACTTAGAAGATAAGATAGTAAAACAATTCAAAATAAAAATACAGTGAAAGCTCTATTAAATGGACGCCCTATTAAGCGGACAACTCTATTAACTGAACAGAAAGGGTGGTAACCGGACATTTTTAAGGCAGCCTTAAATTCGTTATCTTTTCCAATGAAATTTATTTGCATGAACATATTCAAAATTAAATCTCAAGTACAATCCCTTGGATCCTTATACCGACGAAACCATTTTCGACTTTATTCGTAAATAAAATTGACACTGAATAATAGTATAAAATGTGTACCACAGCAACGCGTGGCCGAATCCATTAGTAGTATATATGGTATACGTACACATATGTTTAGAAAAATTACTGCATTCTGGAGGAAGCTTTTTGTTGTATTTTATTTTTTAAGATAACAAAATAATCATGTAATTGATTTTTACATGATTTTTGAACTAATTATTTTGAATTTAGGCATCTCAAATTATCATGCTTTTCAGAATAATCCACACACATAAATATGTACATATGTATACAAAAATTACTTTACTCTTACATGAGCTACATATGTGTTATCTATATATATAAAAATGAATCGTCAAAATGTATGTATGTACGCTCATAACTTTCATACGACTGAACCGAATTTGATAATTCTTTTTTTAAAATGTTCGTTGAGGTTCAGGGATGGTTTCTGCGGAGAAAACAATTCGAATAATTGCCGGAAAACCCCTAAAAACAGCCCTTTTCTTTTTCTCATACAAACGAATGAATGTTTGTTCGTTAGTAACGCTAAGAGAACGGCTGAACCAATATTGATGAAATTATAAGAGGTTGTTTGTTGTGGATCAAGGAAGGTTTAGAAAAAAGCTGTATGCTTTTCGTGAGGAAAAGTCGGAAAATTGGAAAATTCCAAAAAGTTAATTTTTTCCATACAAATTTTTTTTCAATTTTTTTGTTTTTCAATTATTTGAATCGTTCAAATTTGTCGTTTGCGTCAAAAATTTTTGAAAATTATTCAGTGAAAACGTTATGTGTGTTGCACACAAAGTGATCAATTACAGAGTGAAATTTGTTACGATGCCACGAAGAGGTCGCGCTAATATCGGTCGGCGTTCTTTTTGGCATCAACATACATTAGCAGCCCAAGGCACATGACCGAGTGCTCCCAGGATACGATGACATACGTGCGGTATTATGGATCGAGGTCAATCAGCAAGCGATCGTCACGATGTCACAGCAAGACTTCTCAAGCAACAGCTTCGATGGACTTTATCTTGAAGCAACGTACATATGGCGCTGTTAGATGCTAGATGTACTCTGTTGAGTGGCAAAAGAGAGGTTTGCCGCACACACATATTCTTTGGATGGTGGATGGTAGTTGCACCAGATCAAATTGATGAAATCATTCAGTCATGCGGAAATTCATGATGCAGTGAAAGGTCCAGTATTATACGAAGTGATGAAAACCAATATGGTTCATGGACTTTGCGGACACCACAATCCCACTTCGGTTTGTACGTCTGACAATAAATGCACGAAGCAGTATCGACGTTTCTTTCGGAAACACAAGCTAGAAATGAGGAATATCCACTCTATCGGCGTCGCTCACCAGACGACAATAGCAGAACATTCAGCATTCAATTTAGAAGAATGAATATCGAAGTTGACAACACATGGATCGTACTACGAGTATATTCACCATTATTGTCTACTTCATATTCAAACCTCACATCAGTGTTTAGTATTGCAGTTTGGTGTAATCGATAAAATACGTTTGGAAGTACGTCACGATAGGAAGCAACATGGGGGTTATTGGACTTGAACGATACAGTTGATACATAAACTGCAATAAAGCGCTTTGTAGGACATTTACTTCTGCAATTCATGAACGTTCTCCGGCTGTTGTGCGTCTCACAGTTAATTTGGAGAAGGCCAAAGTGTGTACTTCAACCCAGAGAACAGAGTACAGCAAGTGGCAACACCGCCAGCAACAAAATTAACATTTACGAGTTTTTGCTCAACTTTCGTCAGAGATCCGTTTGCGAGGACATTCGGAAATACCTTAATATTATACATGTAATGCATCGTTGAAGAAATAGTTCGCAGAAAGCAAGGCCAACCAGTAGATAGACATCCAGGTGTGCTATCAACTAATGCATTAGGACGAATTTACACAATCCACCCGAAAAACGATGATTGTTTCTACCTTCGGTTCCTATTGATAAATGTTCGCGGTTCAACTTCATTGGAGTCATTGCGTACTGTGAATGGTACGGTGTGCAACTTTTTGAGAAGAAAGCCAGCAATTACAATTGCTGGAAAGTGATAATCACTGGAATGCAAATGAAGTTCGCACACTTTTCGTGATAATCATTTCGACATATCAGCCTTCAAATCCGCGTCTATTAGCGATACGAACAAAAATGAAATTGCCGAAGACATTTTATACCGTCTTCACTAAAAATTGGAAATGGATCAATTCCGGTTGATACTTCCGGTGGTTTGATATCAATTTCATCTGCCGTTTATCAGTTCACGAAATATGAACTCATCATGAATGTTCGGGCATTGACCAAATTATCGTAACTACGATTCCTTAAGTGTACGCGCAATGTTAGCTGCAAAAAGTACCGATATTGTTGACTTAAACTGGAAGATTCAAAGTCAATTTCCGGGAGACTTGCGCTCATACAAATCGATGGTTCGTCTTGACACTGAATGAATTATCCAGTGGAATTTCTAAATTCTTTAGAGAGGATTGGTATGTCACCGCACCATTTGCGTCTCAAAGTAATATCTGTCGTTATTATGTTTCGCAATCTTCATGCGCCGAAACTGTGTAATGCAGGGATGGGCATATTAGCCCTCAGTGGCATTTTGCCCGTGCGGGCACGAGTGCACATTTTGAGGGCTAGGTGAGGGGATCATCGCGGGCAAACATGAAGAGGGAAGTGAGAGCAAAGTATTTTACCACTCCATATTTACAAATGAGAGCGCGCGCATATATGGGAAGTTGCACTGAGGGTAATAACTGTAAAATTGCCTAAAAATTCTAAGTTTCTTTGTAACTACTATAAATTTTTAAAATGTAAGACAAATAACAAAAAGTATAATGAATATTTTAGTTTAGTAATAATTTTTTTAATATGTCTTTATAACAGCATTGAATTTAGTTTATTTGACATAATAAATTCTATGTTTGATTTAATCTCATTTACTGTAGCTACACGCATTATTGTATCAAAATTTAAATTAGATAACCGACATCTTATTAAATGTTTGTTTAATTTCATTATTGAAAAAAATTGTTCACAAGTGTAGGTGCTTCCAAACATAGATACGTATAATTTTCGAAGAAAAAAGTTTCAAACAAGGATATTTCTTTAAACAAAGATCTTTATAAAAAGTAATTTTGTCTGAAATTTGCGCAAACTTATTTTTAAAAGAGTAGAGAACTGCAGATCTATAATACATATACATAGCAGAGCTTTCCTGACTTAAATACTTTTCTTCCCATTACAAATTAAATGGACTAATTTTTCTTTTTAAATTTTGGAGACTGCCTTTACTCGGTGATAACATTTCGGCACATTTAAATTATAATAATTTCAGTTTCTGAACCACTGTTTCACTTTTCTTTCCAACGACTTGGGGTTTACCCCGTAGAAACGACTCAGCAAATTACTCTCTCACAACGCAGGGTTGCCAGTCTCGATATACTCTAGTAATTATAAAAATTGTCTTCAATATAATTGAGATTTTCTTAAACTAACTCAAAATCAAAATCGAATGCTATTATTTATAAATATATAAACTGGTTTTACTAGTTTGATTTCAGTTTTGGTATTTTATATTATGAAAAATTATAATTGAAAAGTTAGATGTGTGCAAAACTACATATGCGTATAGAGTAATGGCAACATTGTTCGAATGAACACGAGAACAAAACGCCTGCCGCTCGTAGCGGAGGGAGAAGCGAAATACGATGTTTCTCAGAAACTCTCTGCCATTAGTATTTGTATTCTATTTGTGTGCTTAGCCACTCTCAATCAGAAATGCCATACCGCGCAAATATATTTTTATTTGATGATATCTTATATTTTTGAAAATATGTGTTCCCTTACTATAGCG
Organism: Bactrocera zonata; assembly: GCA_037783105.1. Classification (NCBI taxonomy): domain Eukaryota; kingdom Metazoa; phylum Arthropoda; class Insecta; order Diptera; family Tephritidae; genus Bactrocera; species Bactrocera zonata. The sequence goes on from JBAWJQ010006688.1 coordinate 4,455,284, forward strand.
CGCATTATTATTTTAATACATTTCCAGAGGCAACTTAGATTTTTAAAATTTAACAGAACAATTATAGAAAAAAACCCAAATTCTTTGAATATTTTGATAAAACAACCAAACTGAAAATATCACAAATATTAATATATATTTATGATATATATTTATATAAGCATTTTCATTAAATAATTGTATACATATAATATATTATGGTCACAAGTATCTTTTTTTTATATATGCATATATATAAAACTGCCTTGCATATGTACGTATAAAAGCCCGCAAACTTGAGAAGTTTTCTCAATTGTAGATAAAATGAATTTTTACAACTGGCATCACCACCATTAACTGTTCTATCTCATGTATAGTGGTGTGAACAAAATAGGAACAACTATAGGTGTTGCGAAGTTTTAAAATGTGCTGTTTTCTTATTAAATAAAATTGTTTTTAGATACAAGTATAACTTATATATTTTTTCCTAACAGTGATTAGAATTTCCCACCATGCAAGGGTAAATAAAATCAAATTTTAATGCGAAACTCTAAACCCGGCAAATTATGTTTACCTCTTTTTGCTCACACAACTGTACAATTCCGATATGAAGTAAGCTTCCGCTCTTTAATCTGTGTACAACGTCAGTATTGCCGCAACCACTCTGCGATGAACATTAAGTTACGGAGGAATGTGATTGATTTTTTTTTCCAACTTTTCGTAACTTGTTATGCCCTTCTCTCCGTAAATTGATATTCCCCTCATCTAGCCCCGTGCGCACTTTGATAACTTTGCGGGCTAAAAATGTGCCCATCCCTGGTGTAATGGAACCTGACTGATTGTGACGCACCTATCGAAATACAAGGAGCAGAATGATTGATTCTACGAATTCCTGTGAGTTCTACCGATTTGCCATTTCAGTTTAAACGTATTCGGTTTCCAGTGAAAATTGCATTTGAGATGACAGGACACAAGGATATTCGCATAGTGTGTGGCATAAATTTGGAAATGCTATGTTTTTCACACGGTCAAATATACGTGGCGTGCTCACGAGTTGGAAAACCATCTTTTCTGTACACCGGAACAGAAACCAAAAATGTTGTTTATCAAGCTGTGTTGCATTGAAAAAAAAATGAAATGATAAATTTGACTTTCCTTTCATTTCAAAATACATAATTTCACGCAGGACAACGGCTGCGGGGTCAGCTAGTTGTTTATATTTTTCTTTTCGAAATAATAATTTTAAGCCAAATTTTTAAAACCGTTTTTGGGTTGTAAATAGTATAACTAACAGCACTTTCTTTTATACACAATATACTATATGAAAAGTTACACACTTGCTTGGATCTCTATACGATTTATTTGAAATAATTGAAAGTTTTGAAAATTTTCAGATATGAAATAATAATATAATTTACTAATCTATAGAAGAATTTCCCTTAAATAAAATAAAATAATGGCCTTAATATTTTTTCTTCACTCATTCAAAATACAAAGTTCGAATAAAAATGTTACAGTGAGGGAGAAATTTTCATTTCATATTGTTAAAATTTGAGGAAAAAATAGGAATGTCAAAGTATTTAAACGGCGCTCTAACATAGTAGATATGTATTGCAAATTAAATTTCTGAGGAGAAAATTCCATGAAGTTTGTGTTCAAAGCCATCAGAGGCGTTTGTCACCCCCAAATTGTGTTAAATTATTTTGTCAGCGATGGTGGCCTTTGAAATGGAATTTAAAGAAATTCCGCACTGGTGTCAAAAGGCCGTGCCTAAGTACCTTTGTTACGTTTCTGTGGGGATTCTTAAAATTTTTTAATTCGTTCCTTGTAATATGTACACATATTCCCCTGTGAGACCGTTATGTGGCTAAGCCTGATACGTACTGGTATTATGAAGATAAGAACATCAAACGTTTATGTGAGAGAATTTATAAATTGTTGTTTTCTGCTCACTATATTTGTGTTGTTTGTATTCGTCACTATTAAATTTTATATATCGGATGCCGTGTTCGTGTTCACATATGTATTATAATACACACATACACCCCTATTCTGTGCACTTGACAAATTCAACATATTTATAATTTGTCAAAATTTGAAATTTATCAAGCATTTCGTATTCTGTGTCTGAAATAAAATACTCTTTTCTTTATAAGTTGTTAAGATGTCAAATGCTCTTGACAGTGCTCGTTATGAATTAAATATCTGATTGTGCATCTTGTTGTAAAAATGGAAGCTATTTTACTTTTCCCGAAGTGCGTGAGTATGAAGAGCTTGACAAGCTGGCCGACCGGGGTAATACCCAAAAATTCTACAAAAAAAAAAAAAAAAAAAAAAAAATGCGGCGTTAGTTTAGATGGTTTCAAGACCAGAGTATAATCTTCTAGAAGCCCCAGAGGTAATTTAGTAACCGATGCTCAAAGCATACTAAAATTATGGATGGAGCATTTCTCCAGCCTGCTGAACGGCAGTGAAAGCACAATACCAGGAGATGTCGAACTCGATTCACCAATCGAAGATGTTCGAATAGCAACTACTTGTCTGAAGAACAAGAAAGTGGCAGATGGATGGGTCGATGGATATCCGGCCGAGCTATTCAAAAACGGCGGCGAAGACCTGATAAGGAGCATACATTAGCTTCTTTACCCGACTATTGGAATTAAAGTGTGCTCTGCCCAATCCACCAAAAGAGAGACCCCGCAATCTGCGCAAATTGCCGTGAGATAAGCCTCCTCAATATCGCATATAAGGTTCTATCGAGCGTATTGTGTGAAAGACTAAAGCTCACCGTCGACAAACTGATTGGACCTTATCAGTGTGGCTTTAGGTGTTGAAAATCAACAACTGACCAGATATTCACCATGCGATAAGTCGTGGAAAAGACCCTTGAAAAGAGGATCGGCACACACCACCTCTTCGTCGATTTTAAAGCTGCGTTTGACAGCGCGAAAAGAAGCTGCCTCTATGCCGCTATGTCTGAATTTGGTATCTCTGCAAAACTAATAAGGCTTTTTAAACTGACCTTGAGCAAGACCAAAAGCTCTATCAGGATCTCTGTTGAGAGAAATCCAAAAGTTATGCCTAGGGAATTCCCTTAAATTATCAATTGTTAATTGTGGTAACACTAACGATGATAATTTTTTCCGGAGATTCCATAACGACACTTTTTTCTTTTTCCTTATTTTTTACTTTTAACGTCGTCAGTGAACAGTGAGTACTTGACCTCAATCTGTATCTGTATTGTATTGTTTAAATAAGCTAGAAAACTAAAATTATGGATAAAAAGAAGAAACCCAGTGGTGCATTTAAACGGAAACAACGCCAAGAAAGAGAAAATAGTAAACAAAAAAAAATTGTTCAAAATTTACAAGTTTTTTAATCAGCCTTCTGCAAGTACTTTGCAAAAATATTTCTATTGATAGTGACTCAAATTATGTGGTAACTGCAGTGTTGGTTGTGAAGCCTACTAAAGAAGATTCCACAATTATTGCAGTTAGAGACGAGGATGATGTTTGTATGACACCTTATGGTGCAGGGGGTTTGGAGGAACAACATTCCTCTACATTTTTCGTATATGTGTACGATACATTTTCTTATGACTTCGGAAACTTCGCGAACAAAATACTATGTGATAACGAAAACCGTCAAATTCTTGATACAGCCTTCAGTACCTTTTCTATCAATCAGAAGCAAAGGTGTTTTTCAAAATCGTATTACGTTTCGTATTCTAAATTTTTGGATGTGTTATTCCGAAATAGTTGACACTGCCTATTGCCAACCCTGCTGGTTATTTGCTTTACAAAGGAATAATGTTTGGTGTACGGGAATTCGAGATTGGAACCATTCAGAAATAATTAAACAACGCAATTGTTCGGGTGGCCATTCGGAAGCATGTGCTGTGTATGAATTTTGAAAAAAAAAACGATACTAATGCTATCGACAAGGAACTTGAAAATGTAATTCACAAAGAAGTACATCAAGAATACTTAAGTCAGGAAGGATAACACGGAAAGTTTCTGTCCTTTGTAGAGCTTGTCGCCCAGTATGATCACATTTTGGGGCAAATTTTGGATATGCCCAAAGGTAATTTTAATTATTTCCAGGTTGTTCTATCATTTAATTTTTATTGTAATTATTAACTGTTTAATAACAGGACTTTTTTGAAATTGTGTTTTTCTACGTTTTTAAGATCTAAAAGATATCTGAGTGCAACAATTACAAACGAAATTATTGAGAGCATGAAAACCAAACTCGAAACCCGTCTCCTTGAATAAACTAGAGCGACACCGTTTTTTGCCATCATAATGGATACGACACAGAACATATGGAAACTAGATCAGATGAATAGCCAATTGATATTGAAGTAAAAGAAGTGTTTCTCGGCTTTTATATAGTCAAAGACGGCGCAGTAGATTTAGTCGCCCAAGAGCCAACAATATTTATTGACAAAAATATTAATTAAAAAAATTACAATGATTTTGTTTGCAATGTTGCAAGATTTGTATAATTTTTTCGAAAACGGCATTAAACGTTGGGATCTACAAATTTAAATTTATTGGTGAGTCAGACACCACTCAAAAAAAACTAAATCCGACTAGATGGGCCAGCAAGGTCCATACGATATCTGCAATAAAACTTCGTTATTTTGATATTATCAAAGCATTATCAGAAATAGTTCTAAGGAGTCCTAATAAAGATGATCGTAGTGAAACAGAGTGTATTAAATCAATAATGCAAAATTTCGAGTACGTGTTACTTTTGCGAATTCATGCACAGTGAATTGCACAATATCAATTATGCATCTTAAGTAGCTTAGCATTTTGAAGTATTTGTATATTTCATATTTTTATTTGATAAAACCTTATCAGTTTACATAACAGTGGGCCCCCTTTTTTAATTTGCCCAGGGCCCTTGGTTACTTAGCTTCTCCACTGTCTAGAAGAAAACATTAATGTAGGCAACGTGACAACTGCAGCTCTAATCATTCATCTTACATTGATAACACAGTACAACAGCTAATCTGGGGGGTGAGAAATTCCAAGTCAGGGTGATGGTACTAGGTCAGTATAGTAAAACCCTCAAAGGGTTTGGCGTTCGTATGTGTCAGTTTTTTTTATGACCTTTTAAATTTTAAATTAAAAAAAAAAAAACTGTCACATACGAACGCCAAACCCTTTGAGGGTTTTACTATACTGACCTAGTACCATCACCCAGACTTGGAATTTCTCACCCCCCAGACAATAATCCCAAAAATGTGCAACAGTGTAATAAGAAACAAATTTGAAATAAATGATATAGAAAACGAACCAATGACTTAGTATGAGTCCAAAAGGTCTCTATTCCTAAGAAACTAACAATATTCTGAATTACATACAATTTAACGTATACCTTTCTATGTACTCATGATCGATGATGGTAATATTTAGGAGGGAAGGAGTAAGTACAATCGGTCAAAAAATCTCCACGTGCAACTGATCAACTGCTGATGCTACTGCCTCAGCAATATTAGTTTGATTTTACACACTCATCCGTATCATCAAATCGGCAACGTGCGCAACCCGTAGCAAATGTAGCACAAATTTAGACTTATGAACTTAAGTCCGCTCGTTTTAAATATATAAAGGTTTTAAAATAAAAACAGTTTTTAAAAAAGCCTTATGAAGAGCTTAAACAGGTTTAGTGTGAATATATCGGCTCGTATGTAAGTGTGTATACATATACATATATACATACAATATACATAAATGATATATATTTATATAGCCAAACATCGGCCATACAGCTGTATTTCGGCTAAGGTCATGCTGTCATGTATGTTTGAAAATTATTCTGTTCGATTCGCTATGTGTTAGCATCGTTGACTTCGGCGCCAACGTTTTGACGGCATGCGACGCTTATAGGGGCATTTGGTCTCAAAAACCGGAAAAAATTATTTTAAACGATTTTATGAATGAAAATGAATAAAAATGCATGATTAAATACAATAATGCATTATATTAAAATAAAACAAGTAAGGAAGGACAAAGTTCGGATGCAACCGAACATTTTATATTGAATATATTTGAGAAGAGGGTAGTGCCCAACAGATTTTATCTATTTTTTCTCATCCCACATACTACTAATATGCCACATACTCAAAAAAATGTTCCCTCGGTTTCATTTAGGTACCTTACATACAATCAGCAATCATATGGAACAAGGTCAAGTGGATGTCCGAAAATGTTGGTAATAGTTATATGGGTGCGGGAGTTGTGTTGGAGGCGTCAAGTTTTCGCGCAACTGTATCTATTTTGGGCGCAAAGATACACTGTTATGAATAAAACATGTTCTGCAATTTTCATTGAGACTTGACTCAAATCTAAAAATCTTTATTTAGGTATATCGGGGCTCAGGAAAGTATTGACTCGATTCAACCCATTTTTGACACAATGAAATACTATTGTCAGAAAAGGATTTTGTGTGAATTTCAATTTCATATCTCACACGTTGTACGATATTTTCGGACAAAAGTCAACTATTTGTATCGGGTTCATATATTCAGTACTTAGGGGCTTGAACAGTTTCGGTTGGATTTAGACAATTATTGGTCAAAGACGGGGAAAATGTTTAAGCTTATATGTTAAGTAGAAACCCTTTAGTTTACTAGAAAAAATAATTCATAGCTCGACCTTGCCCGACACTATAACAAAAACACTAATTTCTAAAAAATTTAAAAAAAAATTTGTTTTTTAATGATTCATTGTTTTCCCGAAAAAAACATAATAATACATTAACTAAATTAATTTTTATATCTTCTTCTTCTTCTTTACTGGCGTAGACACCGCTTATGCGATTATAGCCGAGTCAACAACAGCGCGCCAGTCGTTTCTTCTCTTCGCTACGTGGCGCCAATTGGATATTTCAAGCGAAGCCAGGTCCCTCTCCACTTGGTCCTTCCAACGGAGTGGAGGTCTTCCTCTTCCTCTGCTTCCCGCGGCGGGTACTGTGTCGAATACTTTCAGAGCTAGAGCGTTTTCATCCATCCGGACATCATGACCTAGCCAGCGTAGCCGCTGTCTTTTAATTCGCTGAACTATGTCAATGTCGTCGTATATCTCGTAAAGCTCATCGTTCCATCGAATGCAATATTCGCCGTGGCCAACGCGCAAAGGACCATAAATCTTTCGCAGAACTTTTCTCTCGAAAACTCGCAACGTCGACTCATCGGTTGTTGTCATCGTCCAAGCCTCTGCACCATATAGCAGGACGGGAATAATGAGCGACTTAGAGAGTATGGTTTTTGTTCGTCGAGAGAGGACTTTACTTTTCAATTGCCTACTCAGTCCGAAGTAGCACCTGTTGGCAAGAGTAATCCTGCGTTGGATTTCCAGGCTGCCATTGTTGGTGGTGTTAATGCTGGTTCCTAAATAGACGAAATTATCTACAACTTCAAAGTTATGACTGTCAACAGTGACGTGGGAGCCAAGTCGCGAGTGCGACGACTGTTTGTTTGATGACAGGAGATATTTCGTCTTGCCCTCGTTCACTGCCAGACCCATTTGAGTTGCTTCCTTGTTCAGTCTGGAGAAAGCAGAACTAACGGCGCGGGTGTTGAGGCCGATGATATCAATATCATCGGCATACGCCAGCAGCTGTACACTCTTGTAAAAGATTGTACCTGCTCGATTAAGTTCTGCAGCTCGAATAATTTTCTCCAGCAGCAGATTGAAAAATTCACACGATAGGGAGTCGCCTTGTCTGAAACCTCGTTTGGTATCGAACGGCTCGGAGAGGTACTTCCCGATCCTGACGGAGCTTTTGGTGCTGCTCAACGTCAGTTTACACAGCCGTATTAGTTTTGCGGGGATACCAAATTCAGACATCGCGGCATAGAGGCAGCTCCTTTTCGTGCTGTCGAAAGCAGCTTTGAAGTCGACGAAGAGGTGGTGTGTGTCGATTCTTCTTTCACGGGTCTTTTCCAAGATTTGGCGCATGGTGAATATCTGATCGGTTGTTGATTTACCAGGTCTAAAGCCACACTGATAAGGTCCAATCAGTTTGTTGACGGTGGGCTTTAATCTTTCACACAATACGCTCGACAGAACCTTATATGCGATGTTGAGGAGGCTAATCCCACGGTAGTTGGCGCAGATTGTGGGGTCTCCTTTTTTATGGATTGGGCATAGCACACTTAAATTCCAATCGTTGGGCATACTTTCGTCCGACCATATTTTACAAAGAAGCTGATGCATGCACCTTATCAGCTCTTCGCCGCCGTGTTTGAATATCTCGGCCGGCAATCCGTCGGCCCCTGCCGCTTTGTTGTTTTTCAGGCGGGCAATTGCTATTCGAACTTCTTCATGGTCGGGCAATGGAACATCTGCTCCATCGTAATCGATTGGGGTATCGGGTTCGTTTTCTCCTGGCGTTGTGTGTTCACTGCCATTCAGCAGGCTGGAAAAGTGTTCCCTCCATAATTTAATTTTATACCATGCTCTGGGCATCGGTGGCTAGATCACCTTGGGGGGTTCTACAAGAGTATGCTCCGGTCTTGAAACCTTCTGTAAGCCGCCGCATCTTTTCGTAGAATTTTCGAGCATTACCCCTGTCGGCCAGCTTATCAAGCTCTTCGTACTCATGCATTTCGGCCTCTTTCTTTTTCTGTCTACAAATGCGTCTCGCTTCTCTCTTCAACTCTCGGTCTATCCCATCCCGCATGTGTTGTGATCAATCGTAACGTTGCGAGGTAGGCAGCCTGTTTTCACTCCGCTGCGACACGGCACTCCTCGTCGTACCAGCTGTTCTTTAGAATTTTTCGAACACCAATGGCTTCGGTTGCAGCTGTACGTAAGGAGGTTGAAATGCCGTCCCACAGTTCTCTTATACCGAGTTGTTGACGAGTGCTCTCAGAGAGCAGGAGTGCAAGCCGAGTAGAAAATCGTTCGGCTGTCTGTTGTGATTGCAGCTTCACGACGTCGAACCTTTCTTGTGTTTGTTGGCGTGCGTTTTTTGCTGCACAGAGGCGGGTGCGAATTTTGGCTGCAACAATATAGTGGTCCGAGTCGAGATTAGGACCTCGGAGCGCACGCACATCTAAAACACTGGAGACGTGTCTTCCGTCTATCACAACATGATCGATCTGGTTGGTGGTTTTTCGATCCGGAGACAGCCAGGTAGCTTGATGTATCTTCTTATGCTGGAATCTAGTACAACAGATACATATTTCGGGCCCCGGCGAAGTCGATCAGCCTCAACCCATTTGGTGATGTTTCCTCGTGGAGGCTGAATTTACCGACCGTAGTGCCAATAATAGCTTCTTTGCCCACCCTGGCGTTGAAGTCGCCAAGCACGATTTTGACTTCGTGGCGGGGGCATCTCTCATAAGTGCGCTCCAAGCACTCATAAAAGGCATCTTTGGTCACATCGTCCTTCTCTTCCGTCGGGGCGTGGGCGCAAATCAGCGATATGTTGAAGAACCTCGCTTTGATGCGGATTGTGGCTAGACGTTCATTCTCCGGAGTGAATGATAGTACTCGGCGACGGAGTCTCTCTCCCACCACGAATCCAACACCAAACTTGCGCTCCTTTATATGGCCACTGTAATAAATGTCACATGGACCTACTCGTCTCTGTCCTTGTCCCGTCCATCGCATTTCTTGGATGGCGGTGATGTTTGCCTTTATCTTTACGAGGACATCTACCAGCTGGGCAGCGGCACCTTCCCAATGAAGGGATCGGACATTCCAGGTGCATGCCCTCAAATCATAGTCCTTATTTCGTTTGCCGTGGTCGTCATCAAAAGGGGGGTCTCTCATCCTAGGCTGTTTTTTCCTTTTCATTGGGGGTGTTTTTTAACGTGGCGGGTCCCAAACCCAGCGCACAACCCTATGCAGGGGATGTTTCACCTTCTCACTTTAGCTCGCCTTCAAACGGATGTTCTTAGGCTACCCAGAGGATACTTGGTCAAAGACCGGAAGTCGTGAGCTGCTTGAGTCATATGTAAAAGAATCGTTTCTGGCCACTCCCAAGTGAATGGCGATCGGAGAACTTTCCTCACTTGCGTGAACTTCTACACATGACTCCATCCTCCTTTTTATATCATTAATATTAAATACATACCATGCTGCCCTGAATCCATAAAAAATATTTTCAAGAACTCCGTTCACGCAATAAAAACACCACTTGCAATTTCGAGAACAATGGTGATTTTCGCTAATAAGTACGTGCGTTCTGAACGAAGTCTAGATTCCGACTACTTGTGTGGCAATATAGCGGCCTGAAGGTCATTCATTTAATCGGTTCATTGTAGAACGGTTATTTAGATACCAAAAAAATCAATTTTGAGCACCATCGTTGAAGTTTGTAATTTTCAATTTTGTCCGGTTTTCGAGGGTAAGTGCTCCTATGTGCGACGGTCAGTCATGCAAGTGCAATTTGAAAAGGTAAAAGGAATAGCGATTAACGCGCGCGCAAATGTGAGCAATGTGACTCTTTGACATTGCGGTGAGCTTTCCGCCGGTTTATGTCGGTGTTTATACGTAAACATAATGTGTGAATGTGTGACAGTATGTAGCGTATGTCGTGTGAGACTTGTAAATATGTATGTAACTAAATGTTGACGTGTCGACCGACTAAAAGGTGTTACAATTTTAATTAGCTCGAATCAATGTACATATATGTACATGTGTACAAACACGATGGTCAATGTGGCGAAAACAAAATGTTCGCAAATTGCACTTTCATATATGTAAGTATGGAAAATATACCATCTAAATGAGTGTCGTTGTACTGAAAGTTTTTACTAATCAAAATCCTAATATAAATTATTCAAACATCGTTATACTCATAAATATCACCAGTACAGAAAATTTGTTTATGTTTTTTATTTTCATGCTCAAATTCTGAGACATTAAAAAACACTATAATGTTTATTTTTAGCGCATACGAACATAAAAAAGTACGAAATAAATGTCCACAAAAGCAAATTTCATGAAAAACAAAAGTCTTGTTTCCCATGTGTTTGGTATAGTACTGTAGAAACTGAAATTTAATCGACCGGTGTTAAAACAAAAATACGTTCATATGTAATTTAAAGGGTATTCCCGCAACATTTTATATTCTTTTAACTTATAAGGATCAATGCCTAAGAAGCACCTTAATTTTTTCGGAATTTTATTTAGGTTTCTTGCATATTGACCGATAGATACGTTATAAAGTGAACCTGAAGTCCAAAATAATTTATGTTATATACGAGTATATGGGGGTTAAAAGAAGTGTGGACCCGATTTTATACACATATTTATAACCAAATTGGCCGTAAGGTAAATAACCTGAGGACACTATTTGTGTCTCTAATAACTTCATTGATATTTGAATTGTATACTGTAAAGTGAAAGACTTGAAGATGGAATTCGGGTTGGGTGTGGTTGTCAACCAATATGGCTCATTTCTCACACAGCAAAGTTGGTTGAAATTGGTCAAATAGTATTTGAGATATAGGATTTCATATAGGTGGAGCCACGCTCATTGCCAAATTTTTACACTAGTTCTCATAAAGCCACTTACCTTTTTATCCTTTTACCTTTTTGTCTCAATTTTTTTACTAAAGTTACAAATTTCAAAAACAGACGCTCGGACGGACGAAAAGACGGATATCCGAATTTCAACTTATCATTCTTCGACGAAATTGTTAATGAATTACAATCAAATTTAGTATCATAATAACTTATTTTGAAGATCAAATACTCACTTTGTCTTATTAGTATATCTTATTTTCCGTCGGAGAAAATTATACTAACATCATTCTTAAATAAGATACTTATTTATCTTACACTAGCCTAAACCCGAAGTTTCGCTCGCTCCTTGTTGTCAGGGATATCTTTAAATATGATAACAATATAATGGAATAGTTAAATTGGTAATCTACATTTTATATTGATTTCGTAATATATGCTTACTGTTATAGTGGATAAAAGTGCATGAGTAGAGCGGGCGCTTTTCACGCCCTATTTCTAATCAAATATGTATGTATGTAGTATTGTATGCCATTCATCGAATGCAATAATCGACGGCTAAAACCCAGATAGTAGTACACTTAAGAAAACACAAACTTGATCGTTGCCGTTTAAATATTGCATTCTTCTGCAAGTCAGGAATATTTGTGACATATTATGCTTTTTCTTGTTCAGTAAGAACTATCATATACTTGTAGGTATGTATGTAGACAAAAACTACTCTACCCTGCCAGTACCTGTGTAATGTTAAATCGTTTTTTTTAAGTAAAAAAAATATTCAAATGATTCTTACATGAATACTGAATACATGCTTATGATTTGAAATACGTTTTTTTTTTTAAATATGAACTGTTTTGACTTTTAACATAAAACGCCAGTGCCTGAGCCGATGTTCCAAGCTACCTCCTAACCAACCTTTCAGCCAAATTGGTTAAGTCGTTCTTGAGTTATTAATGTATGGAGATATTGCTAAATCGACGGAACCTTCTGCAAGAATAAAGGAATACCTGTGCAAATTTTTATGTCTTTCCGTGCAGTGGTTCCGACGTTATGTGGGCACATAACGAAATAGTGTTCCATTTTTATATATAACTAGAGGACCCGTCCAGGCTTCACTGGAAACTGGAAAATTTTGAACAAATGCTTATGATTTGAAATATAATTTTTGTATTTATGAGTTGTATTAAACTTTGACATAAAGAGATTAAAGGTATTCTATGTCCTTACCCTGGTTTTAAGCTACCTCTCCACCAATTTTCAGCTAAATCGGTTCAGCCGTTCTTGAGTTATAAATGGTGTAACTAACATCAACTTTCTTTTATATATACATATAAGATGTGAGTTTTTTTATTGTTTTTGAGTTTTTTTTTAAGAAATGAAATATTCAAATATTCCTACAAACATGAATTTTGAACAAATGCTTACGATTTGAAATATAATGTTTGTATTTATGAGTTGTATTAAATTTTGACATAAAGAGATAAAAGGTATCCTATGTCCTTACCCTGGTTTTAAGCTACCTCTCCACCAATTTTCAGCCAAATCTGTTCAGCCGTTCTGCAGTTATAAATGGTGTAACTAACATCAACTTTCTTTTATAAATGTATTATATTATATATAGATATAAGAAGATAAAATAAACACAATTCACGAATACAAATTTAATATGTTATATTAAAGGGTCGGAATTCATAATGATAGGGATATGATGCTTAGACCAAGGCCCAAGCCAAAATTCTAAGTCAGTGCTAAACTGTCAAAATAATTTTGAATTTCAATTTTTTAGAAACCTTGTTCAATTGATTGCATTAATAGCACATATTTTAATCAACTTAAATGGTTTAGAATAAGCTGGAAAGCGGAAATCGCTATGTAGAGGATATTAAGTCTGACACCACGTTCAGACCGACACTTAATCACACGATTTTGGCTGTTGAGTATTTTATCCCACTAATCTCATAAATTGAACAAGATTTCGCCATACAAAAATGATACTTCTTAATCTCGTCTCCGAGGTGTTTTGAATTTAATCTATGCGAAAACTCTTTGTGTGACTCCGATTTCTACTTGTCAACATTGGAAATCCATTACATTTCACAGCTGATTAAAACACTACAAAGAGAAAAAAGTGTAAACAAACAAATCAATTAAACGCAATGAATCTGAATTCACCTTAGTATCGGCTTCCCAAATAAAAAATACGTCCATTATTTCTATTATATGGAAAATATTTAAAAGAAGACGGCTTTTATAACAAAAACTATATAACAATGTTTTCTTTTAATAAATGTTAAGAGATTAGAATTCTTAAATGGCAAAAACATCTGTTTTATCATCTGTCCGACTGCAGTGAGAACGGCTAGATTAGTGAAGAGGTTAAATGTAATCTAATCCCTTAAAATTTTTCGTGGGAACATCATATGAACTTGTTGCTTTATACTTTAATTTTGTTCAGGTATACTCGAGAGCATATTTTCAAGCAATTTTATAAATAATAAATTCACACAGTGATGCACATATTCGGCATACGATTTGTTAGAATAACGAAAATCATTATAGGCAGTATAAATAGTTTCAGATTCGGCATTAAACTAAGTATATCCATTTCATACAATCAGTTAATTTTTCTAAGATATCTTACATATTGGCCGATATATACAGTATAAAGCCAACCGGAAGTCTGAAAATCTTATATAAGGTAAGGGGATGGGGTAGTATTGACCCCATTTGTATTTTTGGATTTACTATAAATTAATAACAAAACAGTTATACTCTTTGAGTTTCATTAAGTTTCATTTCACATACCATCACTAACATATATGGAGTAAAGTCAAACGGATGCTTGAAAATTTTAATATTTAATATATATGTATGATAATTCAGCTGAAACTCTAAAAATTGTCTCTTAGATATAAGAAGACTAAAGAAATTATTGACCATATTCAATCTATTCTTAACATACACGCATACTATTATCAGGAAAAGATTTTCTAAAATTTTTATAATATATCTCACAGATCGACCGATATTTCCGATAAAAAAACTCGCAATAGGAACCGGGGTCCACATATTCGGTGCCGAGGGTCTTGAATAGTTTTGGTTCGATTTGGAGAGTTTTTGATCATAGGATGACATTATTCGTATTTAAAATAGGCTTTATGATGGAAATCGGTAAGGTTGTAGTCCGATTTGGCTCATTTTCATACTGTAACTTTGGGATGTCAGTATAATGATACCTGTTGAATTTGATCGGAACAGCTGGTCACGAGATGTGGGTTTTCACCTAACTGGGGGCGCTCCCACGACCATCGCACAATTTTGACAGCGGCTATGAAGCCTTTCGTATCATCTCGGGTGTAAAATTGTATGCCTCTAACAAATTTATTTCTAGATTTCTAGACTGTCACCTGGACTTTAACTCATCTCTTCATTCTGAACATATTTTTGTATCTAATTCTATATCAAACTCCAGTAGGTTTAGGTGATACAAACCACCGTTAGCTTTGACTGATATGATTGTTTGTCGAAAAATATTTAAATTTAACGTATAAAAATAATATATGCCATAAAAGCTGAACCTGTGGACCATGCATGCCCTTAGCAGGCGTTGGTTGATGACCAGTTCCTGTGCGACTGCGAGATCTTTCGAACCTAGAGTAGAATATAGTAGACCTCCCGAACTACTTGCTCTTAGCAAAGTACATCTTGCCGCAATCGTAGAAGTTCTTACTGGACATTGGTTGATTGGTGTTCATGCTGTAAGTCTAAAAATCCAGTCGGGCGTAAATTATCAAAACTTTATTGAAGAAAGAAACTGGCTTTGAGCAATATCAAAAGCTCCGTCAGGATCGGGAAGGACCTCTTCGAGCCGTTCGATACCAAACGAGGTATCAGACAAGGTGAATCCCTATCGTGCGATTTCTTCAATCTAATATTGGAGGTACAATATTTCATAAAAATTTACAGCTGCTGGCGTATGCCGGTGATAACATTGGTCTCAACATTCGTGTCGCTAGTTCTGCTTTTTCCGGACTGGATAACGAACCGAAACAAGTGGCTCTGGTAGTGAATGAAGACAAGACGAAATATCAAACAAGCAGTCGACACATTCGTGTCTAGGCTCCCACGTCACTGTTGAAAGTCATCACTTCGAAGTTGTAGATAATTTCGCCTATATTGGAACCAGTATTAACACCAACCGCAATGTGAGCTCGAAATCCAACGCAGAATAACTCTTGCCAACAGGTGCTACTTCGGAATAAGTAGGCAATTGAGAATTTAAGTCCTCTCTCGACGGACAAAAACTAACCTCCAAAAGTCACTCATTATTCCCGTTCCGCTATATGGTGCAGAGGCAAGGACATGAGCCCAAGTTACGAGTTTTCGAGAGAAAAGTTCTGCGAAAGATTAGGGTCCTTTGCGCATTGGCAACGGCGAGTATCGCATTCCGTGGAACGATGAGCTGTATGAGATATACGACGACATTGACATAGGTCAATGAATTAAGAGACAGCGGTTACGTTGGCTAGGTCATGTCGTCCGTATAGATGAAAAAACTCCAGCTCTGAAAGTATTCGCTTGCCGGAGAAAGCAAAGGAAGAGGAAGGACCTGGCTGCACTTGTTGCCATTAGCTATTCCTCCTCCTGCACGATCTTAACTTTTTCTAGCACGTTTTGTGCATAAAAGTACCAAAACTACATACTTTCTTATATTATTTATTATCGCTTATATGTTTAGGGGGTTAGAACGTACTTAATGTTTACATTTAATTATGTGTTTTAGCTTGTAAAGTAGTTTGTCCATTTCAGTGTTTGTTTGCCACCCAATTAGTTTATGCAAAGCATTGGGTGCTCATTCGGCGAGGGCCATTTGAAAAAATTGCTACACGTGCTGCATAACGCCCTATAAGTCCATTGATAAGCAGGCAGCTGTTGAAATGGATCAATCCTGACTCCCATTGTGCGCATTACCATTTCGTTTGCTATTTCGCTGTCATTTACAAGACGACTAAATTTGGTGGATTAATTTATTATATGACATTGCGTTTTCATTGTTGTTGTTTTTATTGTTATTTTGTGTCATTGCCATAATAGTGTTTATCGCCATTTGAATGAGTTCTCTATTCGTACTTGAGACATTATCCACGATAACTCAAAAGCATAACTTTCAAATTGTAATATAGTACGTCGAATACTAATATATTGGAACTATTACAAGCAAGAAGATAAGAAAAAATACTTTCAACCAACCAATTATTATGGAGAGACGGTGACATACAATTTGGACTACATAAAAATCTTTTAATTTATCCTGTCCTCTTTTCTGTAAACTAGTAGGCTGGATACGACTCAGGGACGTGCCGGTTACTTTAACGCTGGATCTTGGACTGAATTAGAAACCCTAAATAACCTCGGAAAATAACTATTTATTTATGACTATTTATTTAAATAAGGAATGAGTTCTTAGTTTCATTATATCGTTTGTCAAAGTCGAAGACCCTAAAAAATATATACATTAGGGTGGGTCAAAAAAAATATAATGTTTTTTCACTTGAAACAGTGGCTAAGCTCTAAGTTCTTAATTGTAACGGGAAGGTCCTCCGCCTAAACGTTTTCTATTTTTTCTTATTGTGTGACATTTGTATCTTGCTTCCAACTTTTTAAAAAAATGTTTCGTTTTATAGATTTAATATGAAAACGGTCTCTTACTTGTTTCGTAAACTTAGCCGGTTCAAACCCATTAACGGCTGAAATTCGACTACTTTATGGCAATTTTGTTTCTTATTTTGTAAGAAATATTCTGCTCTACATATTTTCGATTAAGTTTAGCGTTTACGAGATATTGTCGTCTAAAATCAACGAAAAAAATATAAAAAAATAATTTAAAAACGAATAAAAATATTGAATATATTAAATATAAGTGGACATTTTTGTAAAGCCCTAAATTTCTTACTACCCTAAATGTTTGCCGATTTAGAATATTTTTATTCGTGCAGTTACACAAAAACAAATCGTTTAAATACTTTAACCGTTAATACCTTTCCAATGGTTAGGTTTACGAAAAAGACCCACAATACAATAACCAGTTGTATATGTATTCCGAGTTTATTGTACGCTTATAGATACCATACATACTACGTATCTTGAGATCACTCCTGGCTACGCACACTCAAAATACGCAGATCATAATTAACAACGAAAAATTTTGATAAATAATAAGAAGAAATAGCATAAGTTAGATTACAGTATGAGTATAAGTTCTTATTGTTATTGTGGTGATCGAAGTTTCCTTTAGACTTCATGGAAAATCGCCTCGTACAGATTATATTAGATTCATCTTTTACATCGGTATTTTATTGTGCTGTCTGGGTAAAGAACAATTTCTAACAGAAAAGATCGAGTACGCATTTTGTATGTCGAGTACTGTGACCGCTCCAATTTTGATGGTTATACGAATTCTGCAAATAGGAGAATGCTATTACAAAACGGCTCATATGAAACACAATATTTTGCAAGGGAAAAGTAAATGCTTTGAAAATAATAATTAGGATAAGGAACAAACAGTACCGACACGTGGCAGCGAAGATCAATGCTACATTGTTTCTTTACTTAAAGGTTTAATGCACACATACATACATACGTTATGAGCTGAAGAAACGGTAGCAATGCCTGCACCTACGGATAGAGTATACACAATATTTCTCATAAGTGTTTTGTGTTTTGAGGTTAACATAATCCAAATTCCGCCTAAGCCACTATATTTACGCATGCGCACCTACCTAATCTGCAACCGAATATGAGGCACCTATGCTCAAACGACCATATGTACTCAGCCTTAGACATATATTTCAGATGCTATTCAGGCATATCCTTCGTTTCTGCTTTGCAATTATGCCGTTCAGGATAGCAGACTTCACAATGTACATATGTATGTACTTTATCTCGTCATATTGTGAATTATTTAAGTGAAATGGACGAAATTATAAAATACTTACATATGTACTATATATAATATGCCCGAAGTTGTGCCTTGAATCAGAATATACATTAGTGCTTATAGCTAAGGGAGAGCTCGCCTGATATAAAATATGTACATGTATAAATATACACATGTTTGTGCATGGACTAACCACAACAATACTAGAACGTTTAACAACGGCAGTACGCCCTCCCGCTATTGTTCTGCTTCACTGATTTAAAAAAAAAAAGTTTGTTAATTATATTCACTCATTCCTAGATATTCACAAACATGCAAAGCTAAACGCATTCGACCATAAAAAACCTAGTCCCTGTTGAAAAGCGCAAATATACGGGGTTCTTCATCAGTCACTTTCAGCTACGGGCAGTGCTACGCCTGGTGCAGTGGTGATGTGTTAATTGTGAATATGTCTGACAATAGAATCGAAAAATATGTAATTTCTTGTTGCTCAGCTGTAAACGCACGAAGACTAATCCATTTGGATTTTCAAAACATGTCAGCGTGTGTATGCAAATATGTATGTGTGTACATATGTACATATATATAATGTTATATTTTAATGCTTAATTCAGAAAAAATTTATATGACGGACTCGAATATACATATATGGTAAAACATCGATTACCAAACGCATATACAGGTTTTTAGAATCCTTATACCACAGCTTAAATTGATCATCCTTTTAAACAATCTCATTAACAAAATCAAATGAAAAACTTAATTTTAATCGACGTGTTTTATGGCGTATTCTATAGATTTTTTGGTATTTTATGATCTTGGCTGGAGCGCGGTTATGACGACCGCCCGCGCCACGATGTCATAATTGTACTTGGTGATTTTAACGTCAGGTAAGAAAGGCTTCCTTGGTGCAATACTTGGAAAATTCAGTCCCCATGGCGAAACCTCTCCCAATGGGTGGAGGCTGATCGACTCCGCAAAGGTTCGAAATGTGGTTGCCTGTAGTACTAGATTGCAGTATAAGAAATTTCATCAAACTACTTGGCTGTCTTCGGATCGAATAATTGAAACCCGAGCGATCATATTGTGACAGATTGAAGACATGTTTATAGTATCCATGAAGTACATATGTTCCAAGGACCTAACATCAGCTCAGACTACTATCTTGCTGCAGCTCGTAACACAGAGAAGGTACATATGTACAACGTCGGGAAGCTACAATCACAACCGACAGCTAAACGGTTTTCTACTCGACTTGCACTCCTGCCCTCTGAGAGCACTCATTAGCAGCTCGATATAAGGGAACTGTGGGACGGCATTTCAAGCTTCTTACATACAGCTGCAAGCGAAACCATTGGTTTTTGGAAAGGTCGCTAGAACCGCTGGTACGTTGAGGACTGTCGTGTCGCAGGAAATAGAAAGTAAAAATCCTACCTCGATCGACCGCAACACGAGAATAGTGGGAAAGATACAAAGAGTTGAAGAGGGAAGCGAGATAGACAACAAAAGAAGAGACCGAAATACGTGAGTATGAACAACTTGAGAAGTTTGCCGACAGGAGTACTACTCGAAAATTATACGGAAAGATGCGGCAACTAACAGATGAAATCAAGACCGAAGCATAGTCTTGTAGAACCATAGGAGGTGATCTTTGTGTCTGACGTTCGGAGCATACTGACATTTTGGAGAGAACAATTCTCTAGCCTACTGAATGTTTGTGAAAGTGTAGCATTTGAAGATGTCGAACCAGATTCCCCAATTGATGGATGGCTTGGATCAATTGATGGATTACCGGCTGAGCTATTCAAATACGCGGTGAAGAACTGATAAGGAGCATGCATCAACTTCTTTGTAAGATATGGCCGGTTGAAAGCATGTCCGAAAATTGAAACCTAAATGTACTTTGCCCAATCCAAAAAAAGGGAGACCCACCAATCTGCGCCAGCTACCTTGGGAAAATCCTTTTTAACACAGTAAGTTTGGACCTGGAAAATGTACTATCAATCAAACTGTACGCCAAATCTTGAAAAAGACTGGTGAAAGGTAGATCGACGCATACCACTTCTTTGTCGATTTTAAAGCCGCCTTCGATAGCACGAAAAAGAACTCTCTCTGTGACGCTATGTCTGAATTTTTTATCTCCACAGAACTAACACAGCTGTGTAAGCTGACGTGGAGCAACACCAAAAGCTGCAACATGATTTCCGAGCCGTTCCATGCCAAGCTAGGTTTCAGACAAGGAGACTTCCTGTCGTCTATTGCTGAAGAAAATAAAACGAGCTGCAAAGCTAAATAGAGACTGTACAATCTTCTGTAAGAGTGTACAGCTGCTGTCATACGCCGATGATATACATAACATTGGCCTCAATAATGGCGCCGTTGGCTCTGCTTTCTCCAGACTAGAAAAAAGCGAAGCGTATGGGTCTGGTTGAGTACGAGGACAAGACGAAATATCTCCTGCCACCAAGCAAACAGTTATCGCATTGGCAACTTGGCACACAAGTCTCTGTTGATAATCTTAACTTTGAAGTCGTAGATAATTTGTCTATCTTGGAACCAATATCAACACCAACAACTGGAAGTCCTACGCAGAATCACTCTTGCCATCAGGTGCTACTTCTGACTGAGACAATTGAAAAGTAAAGTATTGTCTCGACGAACAAAGACCAAACTCTACTATGACATCATCTGATGAGTTGGTCTTAGGACTCGTTTACAAGGTTTTGCGGAAGATTTATGGTTCTTTGCGAATTGGAAACGGCGAATACCGTACTCGATGAAACGATGAGCTATACGAGATATATATAAGAGACAACAGCTGCGCTCGCTAGATCATGTTGTCCGGATGGGAGAGAACCCTCCCTCCCCTTTTGAGGACTTCGATGCAGTACTCGCCGGTGGAAGCAGAGGAGGACCTCTATTCCGTTATATAGATCAGGTGGAGTAGGACCTTGGTATACCGAATTAGCGTCAAATTGCGAAAATAAGAAACAACTGACATGCTGTTGTTATCTCGGCTATAACTACGACAGTAAAAAAGAAGATGAAGAAAATATAATATATAACATTAGTATTGGTTTTGAACGCCTTTAATAGCTTGTGATCTTAAATGATTTTAGTCCGTTGGCTTATGTCATAGAAGGTAGGGCGGTTTATGATAAAATTGAGAAACGTTATTAGTATTCACAATGGCAATATCGTCAGCACACAAAAACCACACAAAAAACTTGAAGAAGGGCAAAAACATTTGCGCACATATGTAAGCTAGGCTAGACTTAATCATATATATAACAAATGTTTCCTTAATTTTTATTAATTCAAAATCATTGAAATGTAATAATGATAATCCTGAAAAACAATCAAAGGGCTACACAGACATTGTTGGGAGGAATAAGAAATCGTGTTAAGGACATTTTTTATTTCTCATACACATGCATAAACCAACTACGTCCTCTCAAAATATCCTGTGAATGACAGTTTCGGATTTCTACATAAATAAAGCACTCCGCGCGACTTGTGCAATACTATGAGTATACTGTATCAGGATTATATGTATGTTCAACATTGGATTAATCTAGCGAAATAGTAAACATGTTACAGAAATGTATAAGGGTGAGAAATGCCGCGCGATAAGGTGGTACCCTGTTGCTGATGGATTAAGAATCCAACAATGCCGCGTGTGCAAAACTTTCATTTGTAGTTGACTTTGCCCGCCTGCTGATGCCTGAGGCGATGCAGTCAACTGTGAATATAAAATTAATTGTGGCGTGGCTTTTATTTCCACAAAATAAAATGCTGGTTTATATTGTAGGTATGCCAGATCCAAGTTAGATTTCACACAGTTAAAAAGGAATGTAAGGGAAGGCCGAGTTCGACCGGTAGAAACTACATATTTTTTTTAATTTTGTAATCAAAAATTTAGCTTCATTGAATATTTCACTTATTTGTGAGTTGAAGCTTAATCTTATGTATTTATCTATCTAACAAATTATAAAGCCTAAGAAGAAATAAATTACTTTCCGATCGGTGGATATGGGAATTAGTGATCGGCGATGTTGTGACTTTTAAGGAACACTGCTACTTGTGACTGTGACTTTGTATGTAGTAGCAGTGATTTTAAACTGTGACTGTGATTGTAATAAAAATTATAACAGACAAAGGCCAATAAAGTAGAACAAAATTGTTTCCTTTTTTCATTTAGGTACAATTTATTATAATAATCAGAAATTAACAAAGTTAATTAATTTTTAGAAAATCACAAAATACAGAATATATACATGAAAGATAAAATTAAATAGTGTTAAAAATATTTACATTAAATGGAAAAGAAGGCCAAAATATTATGTTTATAACTATTTTCCATTTGTATTCAAAAACAAAAATATTTCAGTATTCCTTTCGCTTAATCTTTACCGACGATCATTTACTATTTGGAAAAAATTCTCTCGCAAGGAACGGAACATAAATACTTTTTTGCTAATTCTACCATTTTAGGGTGTCTGTATTTATTTTCAAGCCACCAATGAAATGGGACACAACTACGGGAAACCAGCCCATCTTCTAAATAACGCTGAATTTAAATAATGGCTTTTGCTTCTACGCTACTATGTGGTTTATGTTCATTAGCGTATTTATCGAAAGAACTCCATATTGATACTGATTTTTCTACATTTTCTTCTGCTCTTTCAGTCTGCAATTCTATAATTCTATTTCTTCCCTTTGTATTTATATAAGATAACGTTATATAAGTTTTTTTGTGTTATGTGCTGCCGATTCATCAGTCAACGCCACTAATTTGAATCTTGGGCCGAGTAGCTACCGTAATTGTATTGCTGTGTTGTAAACTGCTAAAACGTTCCCTAATTCCATTTAAAAAAATTTCAATCACTTTTTGTATGGTGTTTGAAAACATATCAGTTCGCAAGTGTCTATACACATCTAATAGACCATTTGCGATTGGTATTACCATCGGACCTGTGCTTTCTCCAACTCCAAAAAACGCTCCAACATTGCCAGTGTGGAGTTCCACCTCAATTCAACTTGTTGAATAAATTTTAGAGGTTCTTTACCGCTGTTACGCTGGTAATTTTCAAACGCTTCATTCGCTGAAGTAACGGGTGATTTTTTTGAGGTTAGGATTTTCATGCAGTAGTATTTGACAGATCACGTGGGATGTCAGACATGGTGTCAAAGAGAAAGATGCTCAGTATGCTTTGACATTTCATCATGAATAGACTTACTAACGAGCAACGCTTGCAAATCATTGAATTTTATTACCAAAATCAGTGTTCGGTTCGAAATGTGTTTCGCGTCCGTGTCCGATGAGCGATGAGGCTCATTTCTGGTTGAATGGCTACGTAAATAAGCAAAATTGCCGCATTTGGGGTGAAGAGCAACCAGAAGCCGTTCAAGAACTGCCCATGCATCCCGAAAAATGCACTGTTTGGTGTGGTTTGTACGCTGGTGGAATCATTGGACCGTATTTTTTCAAAGATGCTGTTGGACGCAACGTTACGGTGAATGGCGATCGCTATCGTTCGATGCTAACAAACTTTTTGTTGCCAAAAATGGAAGAACTGAACTTGGTTGACATGTGGTTTCAACAAGATGGCGCTACATGCCACACAGCTCGCGATTCTATGGCCATTTTGAGGGAAAACTTCGGACAACAATTCATCTCAAGAAATGGACCCGTAAGTTGGCCACCAAGATCATGCGATTTAACGCCTTTAGACTATTTTTTGTGGGGCTACGTCAAGTCTAAAGTCTACAGAAATAAGCCAGCAACTATTCCAGCTTTGGAAGACAACATTTCCGAAGAAATTCGGGCTATTCCGGCCGAAATGCTCGAAAAAGTTGCCCAAAATTGGACTTTCCGAATGGACCACCTAAGACGCAGCCGCGGTCAACATTTAAATGAAATTATCTTCAAAAAGTAAATGTCATGAACCAATCTAACGTTTCAAATAAAGAACCGATGAGATTTTGCAAATTTTATGCGTTTTTTTTTTTAAAAAAGTTATCAAGCTCTTAAAAAATCACCCTTTAGTTTTCTTGAAGTGAGTAACTATTACTTTAGCTTTATCAGTTACTTGTTCTACCTCAGGAAAGCGCAATCCTTTTTTTACAATTAAATTAATTGTGTGAGCCATACATCCAAAATGCTTCCAACCTAACTTATTAATTATGGCACTTTTTATGTTATTACCATTATCCGAAACAGCTAGCAATATTTTGTCGTTAATTTTCCAATCACTTATGATTTGTTGTATCGCCTCACCCAAGTTTTTAGCTGTCTGATTTTGCTTTAGTTGGGATGACGATAAAAGTACTGACGTTAGTTCAAAATTTTCGGAGACATAATGTGCTGTTACAGCAATGAAACTAGACGTGTTGCGCGATGTCCAACATTCTAATTATTTCTCGTACCTTATGTTTCCATTCCTCATACAATGCAGGAATCATTGATTTTGAAATCACACGTCTGCTAGGAATGTCATAAGATGGATTTAGGGCTGTTAAAAATTCCTGAAAACCTTTGTCCTCAACTAACGAGAAAGGTTGCAAATCCACCGTAAAGAGCTGTAATAATTTGCTTGTAATTTCACTTTTTGATTTTAGCCGCGTGACATTTAAAAGCTTATTTTGTGTTAAAGGCTTTGGTAATACAGTCGAAGTTGATGGAATATCCTCTTCAAAAGTAACAGGCGCATTTTGTGGCGCTGGCGTAATTTCCGACTGCAAAACCATTTTCGCAATACCAATTTGATATAACTTCAAAATTATATTAGCATTTCCAATTGAATAGTAGGATGCCTCCATTCCATATGTTTTTTAAATTTGATGTTGACGTTTTACATGATATTTTGGATTTACAAATATCACATTTTGCGAAAACAGCATCCACCTCTCTAAAAAATTGCCACACATAACTAGTTTTGGTTATTTTTTATACAGACATCTTTAATTATACCCTGAACAGGATATATTAAGTTTGTCAGGATGTTTGTAACACCCAGAAAGAAGCGTCGGAGACCCTATAAAGTATATATATAAATGATCAGTATGTTGAGTTGAGTCGATTTAGCTATGTCCGTCTGTCCGTCTGTCTGTATATATACGAACTAGTCCCTCAGTTTTTAAGATATCCTTTTGAAATTTTGCAAACGTCATTTTCTCTTCAAGAAGCTGCTCATTTGTCGGAACGGCCGAAATCGGACCACTATAACATATAGCTGCCATATAAACTGAACGATCGGAATCAAGTTCTCATATGGAAAACTTTCGCATTTGACAATGTATCTTCACCAAATTTGGTACATATTATTTTCTAAGGCAACAATATAATCTCCGAAGAAATTGTTCAGATCGGTTAACTATAGCATATAGCTGCCATACAAACTGAACGATCGGAATCAAGTTCTTGTATTGACAACTTTCACATTTGACAAGATATATCCACGAAATTTGGTATATATTATTTTCTAAGGCAACAATGTAATCTCCGAAGAAACTGTTCAGATCGGTTAACTATAACATATAGCTGCCATACAAACTGAACGATCGGAATCAAGTTCTTGTATGGACAACTTTCACATTTGACAAGATAAATGTGGTATATATTATTTTTTAAGGTAACAATGTAATCTCTAAAAAACTTGTTCAGAACGGGTTACTATAGCATATAGCTTCCATACAAACTGGACACATAGTTACTAACAGAAATGCACCTGTGAAGGGTATTTAGCTTCGGAGCAACCGAAGTTAACGTTTTTTCTTGTTTTTATTAAGTATAAGCAAAATGATTTGTAATCGTTTCGTACAAAAATTAATGTAAATGATCCGTTATTTTTTAAGAAGCACATTTTTTAAGCCACAATAAATATAACCTCTGAAGGTTGTTTTTTCCATATAAGGATACTCAATAGAAACTATTTAAAGTGAACGAGAACATACTTTTAAAAATATTTCGTTACTTATGATATATTTACAGTACCAATATATCTTATACATATATAAAAATGAATCGCAAAATGTGTTGCTAAGCGCATAACTCAACAACGCCTGCACCAATTTGGTCGATTCTTTTTTCTAAATGTTCGTTGAGGTTCAAGGTTGGAATTCGAATAATTACCGGAAACCCCCTAAAAACAGCCCTTTTCTTTTTCCCATACAAACGAATGAATGTTTATTGGTTAATAACGCTAAGAGAACGGCTGCCCCAATCTTTAGGAAATTTTCAAAGGTTGTTCTCTGTGGATCGGGGAAGGTTTGGAAATAAGAAAACCGTATACTTTTGGTGAGGAAAAGTCGGAAAATCGAACAATTCCAAAAAGTAACTTTTTTTCATACAAATTTTCTTTAAATTTTTGTTTGTTATGTTTTTCAATATTTTGATTTGTAAATTATTTGAATCATTCAATTTCAGTCGCTTGCTTTTTTATTCCGGCTATTCAAAAGAAAAGTTTTTTAAAATTATTCAGTGAAAACTTTATGTGAGTTGCACACAAAGCGGTCAATTGCAGACTGATATTTGTTACAAAGCCGCGATGAGGTCGCGCTAATATCGATCAGCGTTCTTTTTGCCATGAACGTATGGCAGCCCAAGGCAAGGCAAGGCAAGAAGTACTCCCAGGATGCGATGACATACGTGCGGAATTATGGATCGAGGTCAATCAGCTAGCGATCGTCACGATGTCACAGCAAGACTTCTCAAGCAACAGCTTCGATGGACTTTATCTTGAAGCAACGTACATATGGCGCTGTTAGATGCTAGATGTACTCTGTTGAGTGGCAAAAGAGAGGTTTGCCGCACGCACATATTCTTTTTTGGATGGTGGATGGTTGTTACACCAGATCAAATTGATGAACTCATTTCTGCGGAAATTCCTGATGCAGAGAAAGATCCAGTATTATACGAAGTGATGAAATCCAATATGGTTCATGGACCTTGCGGAGACCATAATCTTACTTAGGCTTGTATGTCTGACAATAAATGCACGAAACACTATCCACGTGCTTTTCTTTCGGAAACACAAACTAGAAATGTTGAATATCCACTCTATCGGCGTCGCTCAACAAACGACAATGGCAGAATATTCAGCATTCAAAAAAAGAGTGAATCACAGTATATATATACCGAGGAGTGAATATCGACGTTGACAACACACGGATCGTACTAAATATATTCACCACTATTGTCTAATTCACATTCAAAACTCATATCAATGTTGAGTATTGCAGTTTGGTGAAATAGGTAAAATACGTTTGTAAATACGTCACCAAAAGAAGCAACATGGCGGTTATTGGTCTTAAACGAGATGAGATCAGCAAATTTCAAATGGGTCGATACGTGAACTGCAATAAAGCGCTTTGGATATTTACTTTTGCAAATCATTAACGTTCCAGTGGAAACACCGTCAGCAACAAAATTAACATTTTACGAGTTTTTTCTCAACTTTCGTCAGTGATCCGTTTGCGATGACTTGCTCTATTCGGAAATGCCTTGATATTATACATAGAATGCATCGTCGAAGAAATATTTACGCAGAAAGCAAGACCAACCAGTAGATGGACATCCAGGTGTGTTCTCAACTAATCCATTAGGACGAATTTACACAATCCACCCGAAAAACGAGGATAGCTTTTACCTTCGGTTGCTATTAATTAATATACGCAGTTCAACTTCATTTGAGTCATTGGACAACTGTTGGAGATAGACGCCAGCAATTACAATTGCTGGAATATGATAGTCACTGGAATCAAACGATGGACGATGCGATAGCTACTTCGAATGTAAATGAAGTTCGTACACTTTTTTGGCGATGAGCATTTCAATTATGGGATACGAACAAAAATTACATTTCCGAAAGCACTTTATATCGTATACGCTCAGAATTGGAAATGGATCAATACCGGTTGATACTTCCGGTGGTTTGATATAAATTCCATATGCCGTTTATCAATTCAAGAAAGATGGACTTATCACGAATGTTTATACGAACATTGGCCAAATTGTACGATTCCTTAAATGCATGCGCAATGTTAGCTGCCACAAATACCTATGTTGTTGACTTAAACTGGAAGATTCAAAGTCAAATTCCGGGAGGTTTGCGCTCATAAACATCGATCGATCATATTGACAATGAAAACAAAGCCGTAAATTATCCGGTGGAATTTCTAAATTCTTTGGAGAGGCTTGGTATGCCGCCGCATCAATTCCGTCTTAAAGTTGGATCTGTCATTATTATGTTTCGCCATCTTCATGCGCCGCAACTGTGTAATGGAACCCGACTGATAGAGACGCAGTGCCATATCTTTCACACGGCCAGTTATACTTGGCGTGTTGACAAGTTGAAACCGGAACAGAAACCAAAAAATGTTGTTTATCAAGCTGCGTTACATTGAAAAAAATTTAGAAAAATCGCAAATAAATAATTATCAACACAATATGTATTTTTGTCTTTTCATTTCAAAACACATAATTTCACGCATGACAATGGCTGCGCGGTCAGCTAGTATGTATATAAAATTGATGCAATTTTAAGATTCCAAGTTTTATAATTGGCTTTAGTACCGCATTGAGGTTTCTGTAATCAATTTAATTTGTACATAAGTATTACCAATTTAAAGCTATGTAAATTAACTTACATATTTTATATGTCAACCAATTTTTACTTATCTAAAATTGAAGAGAATTCATAGTCTTAATGAATTTCAATTCATCACAGCCGCAATTTTTTATGTTACACTGTGAATGCTATCTTGCAACAGTCGCAATTTTTCATAATTCGCTGTGATTGCTATTTTGTCACAGTCGCAATTTTTTATGTTCCACTGTTAATGCTACTTTGTTGAAGTTTCCCATGTCACTGCTGTGCCCAGTGATTTTTAACTAGCAGTGACAAAATCACAGGTACGGAAATATTTGCCATCTCAAATGGGAATCTGTAGTTCGAGTTGAATAAGTGCGGTAGGGATTTTGTGCTAAAAAGTCTTTTCACATCATTTTGTGATGGCTGGACTCAGTATTGTTTGAGCACGCGTCTAAGATTGGCAACGTAAAAAAAAAATACGCACGAATGTAAATGGGAATAGTGTTTATAGTCCTGATACCGTAGCAGATAATCACGCACAACTCCATTCCGTTAACTTTGATATTAAAGATGCATCACCTTCTGGAAGGTGAAATCATCGAGTCTGAACATCTTGATAGCACTGTTTCGATTGCCAGGAGCTAAACCTTGCTTAAAACTTCATTGGAAATTGTTTAAATAAAATTAAGTACATAAAGAAACTCGATGTATGGGTGCCATACTAATTAACTCCAAAAAAAAACTCAAGGATGCTAAATCGCAATAAAATCGATACATGAATAGTGATATTTTTTTATTACATTATTAATGGTTCACGATAACAAAAAGCGAAAATAGTCTAATCGTAGAAAGCCGACGCAGTCGTTGGAAGAAAAGAAAGAAGATTTTCTATGTGTTTATCGGTATAACTATAATATTTACTATGAACTACTCCCATATGGCCAAAATGTTAAATTGTACCTGTACTGTCACCAATTTGAGGATCTGAAGCAAGCAATAAGTCAGCTTTTGAGAACAATTAGTACAACGCTAGGTTGTTATGCATCTACCTTATAAATAGCTCGAGCCTGAAATCAAGTCATCGTTATCTGTTTCCTTATATTATATGATAAATGACTTTTCCAGTGAAAATTTCACATCAAGAGAGGCTACTGAAAAATTGACTGTTCCAGTTTGCCGGTAGGGACGAAAATTTTCATGAGAGTGGCATTATGAAAATACCTTCGAAATGCCAACAAGTTACGCTTGTAACATTTTTAACTCGCTAAGATAGGTTTGTATTATATTATGTTAACACGGCAAGTATGATGAGTTGAATTGACAGTCTAATACGTGTGGATCCACCCGTGCAACCGATAACTTGACGAAAACTTGAATGTGAAATAAGTAGAAGTGGCCAGGATAGACAAATGTGCGTTCGGTCCATATGTACACACACAACTGTTCACTTGGAAAAAGTCAAAAATTATAGCCGAGTTAACAACAGTGCATAGAACCAAAAATCTTTCGCAGAACCTTTGTCTCGAAAACTCGCAACGTCGACTCATCAGTTGTTGTCATCGTTCAAGCCTCTGCACCATACAGAAGGACGGGAATTATGAGTGGCTTATAGAGTTTGGTTTTGAGATAGGATTTTACTTTTCAATTGCCTACTTATTCCGAAGTAGCATCTGTTGGCAAGAGTTGTCCTGCGTTGGGTTTCTAGACTGACATTGGTGGTGGTGTTTATACTGGTTCCAAGATAGACGAAGTTATCTACGACTTCAAAGTTATGACTGTCAATAATGGCGTGATGATATCAATATCATCGCCATACGCCAGCAGCTGTACACTCTTACAGAAGGTGGTACCTTCTCTATTTACTTCCGCGGCTCGAATTATTTACTTCCAGAGTAGATTGAAGAAGTCGAACACTAAGGAGTCGCCTTGTCTGAAACATCGTTTGGTATCGCAAGGTTCGGAGAGGTCCTTCCCGATCCTGACGGAGCTTTTGGTATTGCTCAACAACAGTTTACATAGCCGTATTAGTTTTGAGGGGATATTAAATTCACGGCACTCACGTAAGTGGCTCTCACGTAAGTGTAACAGTCATATTTTTCAATTCGAATATAATTTCGCCTATCTTGGAACCAGCATCAACACCAGCAGCAATGTCACCCTCGAAATCCAATGCAGAATAACTCTTGCCAACAGGTGCCACTTCGGAATAAGTAGGCAATTGAGAATTTAAGTCCTCTCTCGACGGACAAAAACTAACCTCCATAAGTCACTCTTTATTCCCGTCCTGCCATGTGGTGCAGAGACAGGGATATGAGTCAAAGTTACGTATTTTCGAGAGAAAGGTTCTGCGAAAGATTTATGGTCCTTGCACATTGGCAACGGCGAGTATCGCGAACGATGGAACGATGAGCTGTATGAGATATACGACGACATGAACATAGGCCAGTGAATTAAAAGACTTCAGCTCTGAAAGTATTCGACGCAATACCAGCCGGAACAAGCAGAAGAAGAATAAGACCTCCACTCCGTTGGAGAAACCAGTTGGAGAAGGACCTGGCTTCGCTTGAAATCTCATTGCGAAAAGAAGAAACGATTGTCGCGCTCTTGCTATAACCGCGTGAGCGGTGTCTTCGCCACTAAAGAAGAAGAAGAATTTATAATTATATGTATGTATATAATTTTAAGAACTCCTGAAGAGGTTTACGTTCTTTTGGTACGTAGAAATTAAGAGATTTTTAATTTAAATTATGGAGTTGAAAAAAGTTCTTTAATGTTGAAAATAGTCTCCATTTTGAATTAGAACAAGTAACCTCAGTTTAAAAAATTAATATAATTTAATTTGTACACTTGTTCTTTTCCTCTCACTCTACACATTATTTGCTTCGGATACCATTTTTGTCGACTGTCTGCCAGCCAAACCCTTACATATTATGCCTTTATCAACATAAATACATATACATAGCAGCAAACGCTTTAAAAGTTATTGCCGACTCATAACATAGTTTCTAGTGTTGGCAGAAGGCTAGAGTATGAGCTCGAAATTGCATCAATTGTTTTTCCCTATTTCTTTTCCAATTCAATGCATAATTGTGCATGGATGCGTAAATTTACGGATTTTTGTACAATTTCAAAAGCTCCGGCTTAGCACGATACAATTTGTTGTACGTTTCCTTAAGTTTGTATTGGTAAGATTTGGTGGCTTTCTTCTTAGAGCTCTTCTTTGATCTCCTCGTCCTGCCGTCCTATTGGGTATATCTACTTTTTAATATTCTATATAGAGACTGGAAAGCAAAACGATATCATACAATAACGAAGTTTAAAACACTTTTTAATCTATTTTTACAAATAATTGGGTAATTCAAGCTTCACATCAACATTGCAAATATGTTGATCATCATCCACTTAGATATCTGATATTGGGGTTTTTCATATCTGAAACATATTTTAACACTTGGTTCGGTAGACCCCTATTACATACTATGCTATTATGAGCAAAAAATAGTAAGACTTCTTAGTTTAAATTTCGCGCGAAATATTTTATTTATTTTTACTAATATTGACATCTGTGCTAAATGTCACATCAAAGCAATCATTTCTGATAGTATACGCTTGTCTTTCTGAAGTACATAAATTGCATTCTGTGATTTTTACGATGAGTGAAATTGTTCAACAAAGAAGTTCCATAAAATTTTGTATGTAGATTCAAATTTCTGGTGCCGTTTTTGATTAGTACAATTTATTCAAACAGGTAATTTTATGTGCAGAAATTTCTAAATACATATAGTTATGTACATATATAAAACATTAAGTTCTTAATCGTAGGTAGGTCTTTCGATTTTTTTCGGTACATAACAAATTACTTTCCACTGGAGGAGCTGGTTCTAAAAATACTTGTTAACGCCTGAACGAATGCCAAATTTTATGTTTACTCCCTCAAAATTAATGTATGTTGTGATCCAAATCAGTCGCGTTCTTTATTGTACATACTTCCGTTCAATAAAAATGCACCACCAAAAATAATTGAAACAAGATCACGTGAGCAATTTGTTTAAAAGATAGAATATTAAGGCAACTTTTATTTGTTTGACTACATAGTATGAAGTATAGTTGTTCACAAAATTTTTCCTCGAAAATGGTTTTTATAAGGGACAGCTAATAAATTAAAAAAAAAATTACAAAAATGTACAAGCCGTGATATTCATGATTTAAAATAAAACAATGTGAAGTTTATTTAAAACGACTAAGTCATTTTCGCCACTAGCGGTAGATTCGTCCCTCCTTTAGCCTCAATAACTACCTTAATTTTTGAAGGCATGGAAGACACTAGGACCTGAATTGACTTCCCTATAACGAAACCATACCTAAGCAGTTTTAAAATCTTTATTAATTGACTTTTGTTTAACAGCTTCACACTTCATTATGTGGAATAAGTGCTCAATAGAGCTTAAATCGGGGGAGTTTCCTGGCCAATCTAAGCGTTCAATCCTTAAATCTTAAAGATCCTTAAATGTAATGGCAAACTAAAAATAAAAAATCAAGCTGAATGGGATCTTATACAAAAATATTGTATAGATGTTTTGTACAAGATTTGTTTCCAGTCAAAACTTAGCCATTTTGCACGATAGCATGGGGCTGAGTCATCCTGGAGAATTAGACGATCCCTATGAGGGTAATGCTCTTCAATTGCGAGTACTAAAAATTTAAAATTTTAAAATTTTTGGGAGCTTAGCAAACTAAATTTGCTTTCATCATTTTTAAACCAGTAAAGGTGTGCAGACTACATTTTTTGTGTCAATAGTGGCTTTTTGGCAGGACATCTTCCATATAAACTTAAATTTCTTATCCTTCGGCGTATGGTCGCAAAACTTCAATCCACTTGCTGAAAGTGCACTTTTAAAAGCGGTCGCTTAAACTTATCTGTCGCAGTAAATTTACTTTCGAAGACGACCTGATCCCTTTTTTGTAAAAGACGAATAATAGTTGAATATCTACAACCAATTCTGGCTACTATTTGCCGAGAAGATCACTTTTCTTCATCTTATGCCAATTTGGGACTTTTTGCTCGCCCCTTAATTTTTTAAACTTTTCAAGTACACAACCAAAACAAGACTATAAATGAAATGTGTTCAACCCATTCCCATTTCATTGGAAATAATTAATTTTTAAGTGCCTACTAGATTTAATAGAATTTTTCTAAAAATTATAGTTATATGTGACCTGGTCTACGGAAAGGGGGCTTAGGTGTCAAAAAATCAATTATCACTTTTTAGTTGATTCGGATGGAAGAGCTGATGGAACAACTGTTTCCCAGAAAACTAGTTTTCGCACGTTAGCTCCCTTTTCGTAGACCAGGTCACATATAGCTAAAGTCTACAAAATTGGTGGTGCGTTTTTATTGACCGCAAGTGTACCAATTGTATATACGCGCGTATTCACATGTTACATAACAGAATACGGAATTGTCATGAGAGTGCCTCTTAAAGTAAAATCAATTTGTGCTTATAATAAATTCAATTTTAAAATTTTAATTTAAAAAAGTTCGTTGCTTCAATATGACCATAAAAATTGTATTACTTCCATCTGACTTGTTTCGTAATTCAGTTAGTGATGCTATCACTTAATGGATGCTGGTGAAGTGATCGTTTACTAGACAGATGACAATGGGGTTGCCAAAAAATTATGTTTGATAGAAGCACGACATATGCGCATATTGTGTATATATATCCTTGATTTTGGTCTGTCCGTGAGAAATACAAGTTCGAAGGATAATTGAAAAATATTTACATTACATTTACATTTGGTTCATGTCCAAAGCAAAGGCCGAGTTATTGTTGATTAATATCTATTGGAAAGTTAACCAGAAATCATTCAATTCTCATTTGCAACTTATTCACACCCTTTATAATGGATATAATTAGTTCCATTATTTGTTTATAAAAAAGTACCTTTTGTAAATTCGAATAAATTAAACGTATTTGGCGGACTATTCATATTGACATACTTTTCTTTGTATACGCAAATTTACTTTTTTCAAAAGTTGATTTTTTTTATATTGAGTCGAAACAAAAAAAAATACCTGTCCAATATTTTGCCTTAAAGAACATAAAAAAATTTTTCGCACGAAAAAAAAGTTGAATGCAAATTTTGGAACATGTGGCTGAAAGTGCTGTGCATGGAACATAGAAACACAATCATTTTATTCCCAGAATTCATAAATCATCAGTTAAACACACTTTTGCTATTTTAATTTAAGCCCGATTATATTTTGCATTTATATCACAAATCGGAAGAGAGGCTCTACTAAGTGTTTAGCAAAGATATATGTATGTAAGAGCAGAATTAGAATTAAATAGAAAACACAGTTTTTAAACTTTCGATTGTAATTTTTGTATTGCATATTAAATTACATACATAGGAATATGGCTTCCCATACATACGAGATATGACAATTAAGTAAAGAGACTGATTCCATAAAAACCGTATATTTGAAACTTATTCTACATTTCTGCCATCCCCTATAAAGTAGTCCCCTTGGACAGCTATACAGCGATTTCAGCGCGTTTTCCATGCTTCGTAACATTTCTGGAACGCTTCTACTGGGATGTCCGCGAGTACCCTCGTCACGGTCGCATGGATGTCCGTAATCGACTCAAAATGGGTTCCTTTGACCACCGATTTTGTTTTAGAAAACAAAAAAAGTCACAGGGTGACGTGTCGGGTGAATAAGACGGCTGTTGCAACACTGCGATCCTTTTTTATCGCTACGCGTTGCTCTTGATTTCGTTTTTCCATTTTCGTGACATGCACTACAAGCACACGTCTACTCAACTTGACGCAGCAGGCGAACTAAACAAGCTAGAGCAATGGTGCATATATCAATGGAGAGGAGAGGGATGCCAAAAAAAGAGAAAGAGAATTTCAAGGTCACAGGTTTACCAAAAGCGCGGCAATAAAAGCAGTCTCATTACTTAATTGTCAAACCTCGTAAACGTACTCGTTTGTCGAAAATTTTTCATGACTATTCTGCAAAAATGTGGCTAAATTTGAATCTTATCCTTTAAATCATGCGTAGTTTTATGTTTTTTCAGTTGCTGTGACCCCTGTGTAAATAACCCCATGAAAAGAAATCTAATGGTTGAATTGCCCCATTTTCAGAGAAGAATGATTCAATTATGCCTCTATCCCAAAATTCACACCAAACAGAAACACGTTGTGAATACATTTCGAACTGCGATCACCAAGCTCTCATTCTTTTTGAAATATTGTTCAATAATAAAGACTCAATTTTAACTCAACTGTCTGCTGTCGATATGTGTTTTGTTTAGGATTGTTAACACTTTACGACATACATATGTAAATGGCGACAAATTTAAATCTTGCGTTGGTTGATGGACACCCAGTTATATTAAATGTTAGAATTAGCTCTCCAATATTCCGAATTTTTTCGGTAGGGAACGTTTCCTGGGATACTTTGGGCATCCGCAGATTTGATCCGACGTGTTATTTTATATATTTGTCGTTTTGTATTAGCATATACAGAAATAAGAAGTTTACATTAAATAAAAACCAGTACCTGTTTCTCGAGGATATCAGCTCTATTTTAAAAAAAACCCTTAGATTTTAAAAAATCTATCAGATAAAATCCAATTTTTGCACTGATCTGCATTCAAGCTCTCTGTATCATTACTTTTGTTTAATTAGATGCTAGTGACATTAAGTTTTTAACAGTTGGTAATGCAGGTAGGTGGAATCAGACCAGCCGATGTGAGCATATTACAAAAATACCGCTCTTCGAAAAAAACATAGCTATAACTTACTGATGGGCCAAATAAGCTACAAAACTCATTTGGTACAGGGGTGGGAATGGCGTACAGGAAAGGGGTGTGTGGTACAAAAGGAGGATGTAATAACGCCCTATAATAATGAATTTATTGTATGTATTACAAACTACTAAAGTTTTGTTAAGCTTTGTGCAAACAAACAAAATCGGAGAATAGGTGCGTCTACCTTTGCTGTTTTGTTTTGAACTATCTAAAGTGCTAAAACGGTCTATCCAATTACGCAAGAAAATTATATTGAACGAATGGAACTAATATATTCTCACAATTATACAAGTGAAATTTGACAATGGGCGTTTGCAATAAAGACTTTAGTTCGACATATGAGAAAAGA
Organism: Bactrocera zonata; assembly: GCA_037783105.1. NCBI lineage: Eukaryota > Metazoa > Arthropoda > Insecta > Diptera > Tephritidae > Bactrocera > Bactrocera zonata. The sequence goes on from JBAWJQ010006688.1 coordinate 4,492,459, forward strand.
TTCAAATTAATATTGTAATGTTGTAGCGTCAGAAAACAGTCCTGAAGGAGGTGCCGAATTGACAGTTCTTAGCTGGATAAAAACCCGGGTCCGTTCCGCTTTCTTATGTGCGAATGTTCTGGGAACGGATCGTTATGCGTGCGGATTCCTTAAGCATACCAATTCCTACAGCTCTGCTTGACTTAATATCCGATGATGTAACAAAATAACGTGACATATGGGATAGGTTTTTAAGATATGTACCAAAACTGTCAAATGTATTGTGCTTTCCACGGACCCTTTATATATCGAAAGCTTTATTTTGGTTTTGATGAATCAGTTTGAATCGCAAACTTTTTAAAACATTGCAGCCTTAGACAGTAATCTGTGCAAAACTTTGTAAAGATACCATTTCAAATTTCAGATCAATATCTCAAAAACTGTCTAGTTCGCTCATATATGATAATATATAGATTTTATAGGGTCGGCGATATTTCCTTCAGTGGAATAAAAACTTTTAATTTCGGTATTGAAGGACTTTTTTATTAATATATATTATGTTATGTAAAAGAATTCACTATTCATTATTTGACGAAATTGTGAATGGATTACAACCATATCAACTTATATAGGCCCCGGATATATATAGCTTCTTTACAATTTTTTGGAATATTGGGGCCAAGAGAAAGTGGCATATTATTGTAATACCTCAATTATTTACAGATGCATTCGGTATTTAGTCCACTAGAATAGCGGAAATCAGTACAAGTAGTATATAGCGGCAATGGTAATTTATGGACGTATTTCCCTTACTTTTCGCACTATACTTCAGTACATCTATAGAAAGATGTGTAAGTAATTATATTGGGAAATCTTGAATATTGGCTGATATACATACATACATACATATGTATTTATACGACATTAAATCAACTCAAAGTTCGAAAATCGTTATAATAGATATATGAGCCAAAATATTATTAGCAAAAGACGCTTACTTCATAGGCGTCTGATTTCATTTACAGAATTCAGGAGTTTTACTTTATCCATAAACTCTGACAATTATACCTTTTATTAGTATCAGGGCTGTTTATTCTTTGACCCTCTATTGCGGAATCTAATGTGACTGCATCTATTTCTTCAGATCGTGTGGCAAACAGTTTCCCTATACATAAAAGAAAGGACAAGTGAGTGATTTGCGTATATTCCCGGTTGAAATGTTGCCAGAGTTGATTAACCCTTGTCGCTTATTTCCCCAGCCTTTGCGCACTTCGTATTATTAAAGCGTGTTTTCGAATGCTTAAACAAATGAATTAAAAAGTTTAACAGTAAATTATTTAGGGCTCATGAATAATATTGACAAGTTCCTCCCATATAGCAATAGGCACTTGAACGCACAACCACGAGGATAAGCATAATATATACTCGTATTTGGTTGACAAAAAAGTCTTGCGGTATTTTCGCTAGTTGGTGCTGAAAGCGCGTAGTTCTAGTTTTATTCGTGGCATCGGGTCATGCTATACTTTTTTGGAAAGCTCATTTCACGCGCTAACACGTGTTTGATTGATTGTCTTTTCTTTTAAGTCGTTCGTGAGTTATAGCGTCCCAAGCATGGAGAAAAAAAAGAGAAAATACGGCTTATTTTGCAGTACTACTACGATAAAGGCAAAAATGCATCTCAAGCCGCCAAAAAAATTTGTGCAGTTTATGGACCCGATACAGTTTCCATTTCCACCGCACAACGATGGTTTCAACGTTTTCGTTCTGGTGTAGAGTTGGTCGAAAATGCGCCACGCTCCGGAAGGCCTGTCGTCGAAAATTGCGATAAAATCGCTGAATTGGTCGAAAGAGACCGGCATAGTAGTCATCAAACCGTTATAAACCATTTGAAGAAGCTTGGAGTCACTAAGAAGCTCGATGCCACACGAATTGATTCAAAAAAAATACCGCAAGACTTTTTTGACAACCGATTATTTAGGTTTGAAATATTTTGAAATTAAAGAATCAAAAATCAAAATTTGTATAGATATCTCATAAAAGAAAATAGTTTTCCATACAGGACCTTGCTTTTTATTTATAGTGGATAGATCTACCATAAGCAATTTCTACGGTTTGCCTTGCAAAACAGTTTATGTCAAATTTCATAAAAATACCTCATCAAATAAACAATTTACCCTATAAGGACTTAAGTTTTATCGTTCAGTTTGTATGTCATCTATATGGTATAGTAATTCGATATCGGCGGTTACGACAAATGAGCAGTTCCTTGGGAATAAAAGGACATGTGCAATATCTCAACAACTGCTGTACCAGTTCGCATACAAATAGACGGACATGGCTAAATTGATGCAGCTCGCCACTCTGATCGTTTATATACCCATATACTTTGTAGGTTATTACAAACTTTAAGACAAATTTAATATAAAAATATTGTGAGTAGAAAAGTCCGCATGGGAAATGAGAAGTCCCTCAATTCAATCTAGATGCCATGAACTGCACAAACATTGAACAAACAAGGTTTACAGAAAATAAATTAAAATTAAATTAAGGTTTGTTTCAAACAAAACTTATTTAACTTAATGTTCATATCGTAATATTTACTTTATTTTGTCACTGTAATTGGAATTGGATTGGATTCATAAAAATCGTTCAACTCTTGAAGACTTTAAATTTAGATAACCGTATTTTAAAAACTTGTTAAATTTATTAATTTGATTTCATTAACATTCTTTATCCTGATAAATTTAAAACCTGTTTGTGTTTTTTAGAATTACAGAAAACTAATCAATTAGGAATACTAATTTTGTTGGAATTATTCATAGGTAACTGTTATCAACATATAAACGAAATTAGTGGATTTTTATGTCTAAACATTTGTTTTGAGGAATTTTTGATGGTATTGTTTTCTTGTATGGACTATGTTGTTTAAGGAGATATTAAATAAATAATATATATATATACTACACAAATACACTTTTTTTGAATGGTGCCATACTTGAAAAACTGCATGTAGATTTATTTTCCACCAAATCGATTACATCACTAACACTTCTGTGACAAATTATAATAATGTACTCTATGTTCAAGAGCCACCCTTCAAATGTTGCAAGCCATCACGGTTATTATCACAGCACAAGCATGTAAGCATGTCAATGCTCACAGTTCTTGCAGTGAGTTTTTAAACAAAGCAAACAAAATTTATGCTGTCAAAAGTAATACGACCGTGCCAAATGAGTTTGAGACTTTCAACACTTGTCGCTTTATTCTTTATAAATGCAGGAGGGTTGAGTTCGAATCCTTTATTAGCATGCTAAAAATTTAAGAGCGGAGTTACATGACCTTAAGTCTATAGTCACTGAGTTCAAAAATTTCTTTTAAAAAACACAACATACCCTAATACAAAAATGATTTTCAGTGTGCGACTAAACTAAAGCCCAGATTTTAATATGCATTACTGGTATTAAAATAAATAAAATCATTAAGTAGATATTAAATGCTTTTATTTTTATTATTAAGACATTCATTGTTTTTTATAAGTTAGTAAAAATCAAGTAAAAAAAAAAAAAAAACAAATTTATTTATGAAAAACGCAATAATTCTGGTGCGACAAAACCAAAGCACAGGGCTGTGATTTCTAATTGTGCACATTAATTTTTTGCCTAATGGTTTTTAATGATCAGTAAATATTGAATATGTGTAGTTATTAGCTAAATAAAGAAAAATTGTGCATATTCAGTTACAATTCGTAATTCAATGAAGTTGGTTGTATACTAAGGTGAACAGTATTTCAATGGCTTACGAGATTTTAGAGAAAAAGTGTTTAATAATCTTAAGAACGGAGAATAGGTTATGACTATTGCAAGAAGATTTGGAATAAATCATGTATATATCAAAAACTAATTACACATTTTCACTGACAGGAAAATATTCTTATAGAAACCGCAGCACGTTCATGGACCTAAAAAATTGGCTTTTATGATATTTTTTTGTTTCATTTGACAGTTAGTAAGCTTTACAAAATGAGCTCAAAATGTAAGACACTGACATGCGATGCAAAAATGAAATTTTTTATTTTTTTAATTTAATTTCATTTACATTATAATGGAAATTATTGTTTTATTTTTTTTTTTTAATTGAAACACGAAAACAATAAAGTCGGTCGCTTTTGTATAAGCACAGCAAAGCTAGTTTGTGTTCTACTTATTAAACGTAATAAATTGAGAACTATAATTATAATTAGATAATGTAATTTAGTTTACTTCTGCTCAATAAAAATAAAAAACAAAATTGAAGAAAATCCCGAACGAATCAAAATGACTTAACAAAAATTTAATTTGGTGTTAAGCTTTGCATGGCCACGAGTGATGTATATTCTATCGAAGTTCTATAATCAATACACACATCAAATGCAGGGACTGACAGCGGTTCTTTTGTTGACACTGTCACCAGCATGCTATCTGCGGTCAAATAAACGATATTCAGAATTGCCTGCGCATCTGTTAGTCATCTTTTATAGAGCAGCCAGTGAATTCCGTTTCGCCATTCCGTAATGACAACATTTGATAGTTTTTGTTGTTTCAATTTAAATTAAAACTCACCATCGTATCTACGGTCCCTTGTTTGCCAAATTGGATTTTTTCCGAATTTTGCTCTCTTAAACGCAGAGTAGCCAGTCTAAATATTTTATAGTATTTAAAAAATATACTTGAATATATTTCAAATATTCTTAAATTAGCTAAAAATTATAATGAAGCTTTGATGTTTTTCCGTTCCGCCCTTCCGTAGTGACCACGTAGTTGTTGTTGTTCTCTCCTGATCACATTTGAGCAATATTGCCAATGCTCAATTTGTATACATGATTTTGCACACATCTAGTTTTTCAGTTATAAATTTGTATAATGCAAAATATCAAAACTAAAATTTAATTATTAAAAAAAGTCTACTTAATTATAAATAATAACCCTGTAATTTTAAGTTAGTTAGTTAGTTAATTACTACCAAATATATATACTGGCAACCCTGCTCTTAAGAGAGCTATCCCGTTAAGAGAACCAACTCGTTTCTACGGAAAATATCCAATTCGGATAAATATGCACATAAGGGAGCGTAGAAACGGTTAATTCACATTGAAACAACAAAAATGCTTAAATCGGAACATGCATTGTCACTACGGAAGGTCGGAACGGAATTCACTAGTTGCACTATTATTATTATGCTTTAAAATCAATGTGACAGTCCCATTGACAATACACATAATCGTCACCACTCGATAACTCCCTCAAAAAACATTGCATATACGAATAGTGCATGTACATACATACATATAATAGTATTCCAGATAAATATATGTATATTAGTGTTCACTAGTATCTCTTTAAATTCTATTATTTAGATAGTTAGTACGTATTTTATGGTTGTAGATAAGAAAAATTCCAAAATGCCAACCGAAAACACTTAAAGGACCATTACTAAGCACAAAATTAAAATACAGAACTCTGATTTGGCACAAGGGATCCTAGTAGCATGGGGCACTTGTGGGCAGAAAGATTTAGAAAAATCGATGATCTCGTGGTCCCGCTCTCTAATTGATCTACAACAATCAAATTCTTCTAGCAGAAATATAGGGCTTGTCCAATCATTACAATTATTTAAAGCATTCCAAGCATTGAAGGCGTAACGAAAGGTATTCTCCGGAAAAGCCTTGAGACCTGAGTTGCATGCTGCTTGACGAGGAGACGTCGGCATGTGCCACTCGGAAGATTGCCTCTTTGTCTCGGGATCATATCCAAGAACCATGAGGTGACGTCACAGTGTCATGAACCACAGATTTTGATAAATTTAACATCTAAGCAATTAAACGAATACTTGGTCGACGGCCTGAGTTCAAAACTTTGCTCACACGAGTCACATTGTCGAATCCAGTCGGTGGGCGTACGTTCCGAAATACAGTCGCAGAGGAAGAAAATCAGTCCTATTACTTTCCGGACAAACACCGTACTATAAAAGGAGTTCTTCTACCGACAGTCTAAAAATGGATGCACTCGAAAATAACCCCGCCCTCTCCCCATATAATGGTACTGTTAAAAGCGCGATAAACCAATAACTAAGTACGCCAAAGACATTGAGTCTTGAGGGCTATGTTAAAGTGTGAAAATAATAGAAGATTGAGAGTATACAAATCAAGAATCAATTAATACATAAGATTAAAACTTTGCACGGAAAGTGCCTTTAAAGTGTGTCACTTATGATTAAAAATTTCCCAAGTCAAACAAAAACAGTACTAATAGTTGAATTTTAATCGAAAATATCGGTTAACATGTGAGATATACAATGTATGATTGAAGTTTTGGGATAACTCTTTGTAATATGTCCGTTAGATAAAAATGAGTTGAAACGGGCCAATTCCACTGTGAAATATCCGGTTAATACAATTTTTGATACAAGTTAAACTTAAATTATTTTAATTAATTGATTGAAATGGATATTCAAAATATATAGTTATTTTAAAATCAAACGAATTTTACTTAACATTCTCGATTGCTGTCATCAAATTCCATCATTATTTTTGAAATTTTAACGTCTGTTCTATGGAAGAATTTTGAAATATGTAGCTCCAGCAATGCTTTTATTTCTTCGAGGTGGCTGCTCCAACTGCACTACCAACAACAAAGTTGTAATTCTGTAAAATTAAATAGTTTAGGTATGTTTATGATGTCGAGTTTGCTTATACCATTGACACAAGTTAAATATAAGTACCTGTAAATTTAGCAATTATTTTCGAACATTTTATCTCTAGATTTCGCATTTGGTGCAACCATCATCATCATTCATCCTTGGAGCTCTCAAATATTTTGAAAATTCTTTATTTATTCTTCCAAATCAATTTCATACCCTTCAAAGTAATCCCTTTCCGATGCAATGCACTTATGCCGACGGATTTTCCAATCTTCGAAACCCTGGTTGTAGTCACTTTCCGGAATGGCCTTCAGTTCCGTCTTCGCTGCGGCTTGAATCTCCTCTATCGTATAAAAACGGTGTCCCCGGAGCGGTCTTTTGAGCTTAGTGAACAGCCAGAAGTCGCACGGCGCCAGATCAGGTAAATACGGTGGTTGCGGAACGATATGGGTTGAGTTTTTGGAGAAATGATCACGAATTACGAGGGCAGTATGGGATGGTGCCAAGAATTGTCTTTCCACAATTCCGGCCTTTTTAGGCGGATAGCGTTACGCCAACGACGCATAACGTTCAAATAATATTCCTTGTTGACTGTTTGACCGATTGGAAGGAATTCATAATGCACAACACCACGATAATCGAAAAAAACAGTCAACATGATTTTGATTTTTGAGCGACTTTGGCGCGATTTTTTTGGTATCGGCTCTCTTTTGGCACGATATTCGTTCGATTGATCGGTTGTTTTGGGGTCGTAAACATAGATCCAAGTCTCATCGCCAGTTATAATGCATTTCATGACACCCTGGTAGTCGGAAAGCATCGTTTCACACACTTCAACGCGACGCCTTTTTCCAAAAAATTCAATGTTTTCGGTACATCCTTCAAAATGGTATTAGCTAAGCCTTTCGATATGCCAACTTCATCAGCAAGGTCTCTAATTGTTAATCGATGGTTTTTCAACACCAAATCTTTGATTTGTTGATCGTGAGCTTCGTCGGTTGAGGTTGATGGTCGCCCTGGACGTTCTTCGTCTTCGACACGTTCACGGCTCACTATATCACTTGTAAACATTTTTTTAGACATAGCCCCATCACCAAAGGCTTTCTGTACCATCCTCAACGTATCCGCAGCAGAAAATTGATTCCGTAAACAAAATTTAATGCAAATTCTTTGCTCAACAAATTTCGACATCGCAAAAAACGAAAAACTCACTTTTAGCAGCTCACAAAACGACACGTATCTCAAACACTAATGAATATTTTGACATGAAATTTTACATAAATGTGACTGACAGTACTATCAACCTAAAAAATAATAATTCTCCAAATCCTTCGACGCGCGCAGTTTAAATTCAAATCTTATTTTTTTGGGCACAGTAGTATGTAGTATATAATTAACTGAACAAACAATTTAAACTTCAAATACAGTAATTCGCTTACCTCCAAATTAATTACCTGATTGGCGGCCTCTCGTACTCTTCCGTCGAAGTTTACTTTCCCACCCCTGACGTCATGGCCATATTCTTACTTGAAGCATATGAAAATAACCAAAACTAACATACAATTTTACAATTTATACACAATATATTTTCTAAGAATTAAATTTTAATGTTTTGTATAGATTGAGGCCTCATTGGCAATCTGCTGTCATCATTACATTGAAAAAGCAGACGCTAAAGCCGCGTCATTTCCTATAATATGTAATAATATGTACTATGAGCAAAAAACAGTAAGAATTTTGCTTATAGTTTTAAAATTCTTAATTTATTCTGTCAACCAATTAGCTGGGTATCGGCACCTTCCCAGTTAAGGGATCGGACATTCCAGGTGCATGCCTTCAAATCGTAATCCTTTTTCGTTTGCCATGGTTGTCATAAAAAAGGTGGTCTCTCATCCGAGGCTGTCGATTAGTTTCATAGGTACTGTTTTTTTTACGTGGCGAGTCCCAAACCCAGCGCACAACCCTGTGTAGCGAATGTTTCGCCTTCTCACTTCGCATTTGTCTTCAAACGAATGCTCCCAGGCTACCAAAGGGAGAAGTGAGCTGCTTGAGTCATACGAAGCCATAAAAGAATCGTTTCAGATCACTGAATGGCGATCAGAGAACTTTCCTCATTTGCGTGAACTTCTACACATGACTCCATCCTCCCAAAATATCTCCTGTTATCAAACAAACAGTCGTCGCACTCGCGGCTTGGCTCTCAAGTCATGTTGACAGTCATAACTTTGAAGTCGTAGATAATTTCGTCTACCTTGGAACCAATAAAAACACCACCAACAATGTCAGCCTAGAAATCCACCGCAGGGTAACTCTTGCAGGTGCTACTTCAGACTTTGTAGGCAATTGAGAAGTAAAGACTTCTATCGACGAACAGTATATGGTGCAGAGGCTTGGACAATGACAACAACTGATGAGTTGACGTTGCGAGTTTTCGAGACAAAGGTTCTGTGAAAGATTTAGGGTCCTTTGCGCGTTGGCCACGGGGAATATTGCATTCGATGAAACGATGAGCTGTAGGAGATATACGACGTCCATGCCGTCCTTAGTTCAGCGAATTAAAAGACAGTGGTTAGACCTCCACTCCGTTGGAGGTTAACTCGGCTATAATCGTGTAAGCGGTGTCTACACCAGTAAAGAAGAAGAAGAAGAATTTATTCTTTAAAATCAATATCGTCTCCCCGGAGCGGCCGTTTGCGTTTGCTGGATAGACTGAAGTTACACGGAGCACAATTAGAGGAATACGGTGTTTGCGACATGATATTAGTTGAAAATTTGGCGAAAAACTCACGAAGAATCAATGCAGTATGAATCAGTGCATTCTCATGGTGCAAAAACCAAGAGTTTTCGGCCCATAATTCTGGCCTTTTTTTACGAGCAGTTTCGCGAAAGTGATGCATAATACTCAAGTACTGTTCTTTATTGCCAGTTTGGCCGGCCTGAAGGAGTTCGAAGTGCACCACTCCTCGAAAATCGAAAAAAAATTTCAACACAACCTTACCTTTTGACCTGCTTTGATGTTATTTTTTCGGCTTCGGCTCACGATATTCGGCCAACAGACAGTATAATACGTTTTATGACATGCTGGAATTCATTGTTTTGCAAACGTTAATGCGACGCTATTTTTCGAAAAAATTTACAAATCTTGGATCCAATCGTGCTTTCACTTTTCTTAGGCCCAAATGATCTTTCAAAATGTATTCCAACGATGCTAGTAAAAAATCTCATTGTGAATCTCCTTTCCTTTATTTTATTGGCGAGCTGATGACGTGGTTCGTCGTGAACGACCCTCTTTAAATAATTTGTACCAATCAAAAAATTTTTTCGCGACAAACAATTATTACCGAAAGCGTTCTCCAACATTTTAAACATTTCGAACATAGAAATTTAAATTAAAAATTCTTACTATATTTTGCTCGCAGTAGTATATACAATATACTTACCTAAATTTACTAAATAAAAATTTATAGAAAATTACGCTTCTTATTTTGTGAAAATCTTGCAGAGTGTTTTGTGTATACATATATGTGCATAATACTACATGATTCTACATGTATTCCAAGTGCCCTTTTAGCATATGCTAATAGCTCTTTATACATACTTTTTTGTTAAAAGTCAGTAAATGTATCACTGTAACAAAACTACCAAATAATAAATGTAGTTACCATAGAGGTGTTCCTGAAGTTGCAGTAACCCAGTCGCACGTCGAGAATAAGCGCGATCAATCATGTTGTATTTGACAACCACTGTCAACAGCGATAAAGAACGGCAAAGAAATTGTCTTCAAGATCAACATCAACATGGACAGCCGCATTTTCGGTGTTAAGCACCTGATTGTTGTTGGTATGCCGCAAAGTGGCTTCGACGAACTGAACGAATTGTGTAGCCGGCAAATGTATGCAGAAACATATTCAAATTCATATATAATAAGTAAGGATGGGCTAAACTCGAGTGTAACCGAAAATTTCATACTCTTGCAACTTGCAAGGATCAAAAACTTTATCTTATATTAAAAAGAAAAATAAAAAAAATCAACAATCAATATTCGACGAAATGGTATTTTTTTAAGTTATATTATTGGTTATAGACTCAATTAGTTTTACTGCAATAATTTTCTTCGTGTCAGCTAATTTTATTAAAATCTAGTTCAAGTTTTACCTCCAAAACACAATGATGCACTGTAAGATTCTGTCAAATTTATTAAAATAACTTAAATATTTGCTGATAACTATATGTACATATAATATATAATATAAAGTAAGCCGGAAGTCCTAAAATCTTTGTATCAGGTTTATGGCGGCTAAGGGAAATAGTTTCGATAAATAGTCAGCCATGGGTTATAGGAATAATTCTGATCCAATTTTGTCAATTTTTCGACTTGAGATAATATACCTTTAAGGCAATATTCGTGAAAAGTTGTATGCCTATATATTGGGTAGTCGAAAAAGTCTTTTCGTCTCCAGTGCTACCAGTTACATTGTGTCATACCATGTAATGTTGGAAAGATGAGTTTTGAGCTTCATTTAACCAAAAAAAAGATTAAATTCGGGGAAGTTGAAAAAGTTACAGCTGTTCAAAAATTAGTGAAAATAATGAAGAAATTCGCTATATCTTGAAATTTTTATATAAAAAAGGAAATAATGCCACGCAAGCCATCAATGAAATTTGTGAAGTTGACGGAAACTATGCTGTATTAGTTCATGTAGCACACTTCCGCTCGATTCCGTTCTGAAAATTTCGACTTACACTGATGGAATAATGTCTCTGGTGGAAAAATGGCAAAAAGAAATCGACCAAAATGATACAACAAATGAAAAAAAGTTGAAGTTAGATTAGAAATACGAAAAGACTATCTAATAATAATTGATGCTCGATTTGTATACTGTAAAGTGAAACAATTGGATGGAATTTAAAGTTGTTTTAGATGGGATATAGGCGTAACATGGTAAAATAATACTATGTAACAAATATGCTTGAAATTGGTCGAGTGGATACCGAGATATGTATGTGATTTCACCTAAACATGAGCGGTGCCATTCCCGTTGTTCAATTTTTCCATCAGCCACCTCGTACCATCCCGAATATAAAATTTAATGTCTCTGACGCACTTAGTTGCATTGTCGCAAGAGGTATCGAAATGATTTGTCCTGTGTAAATTTCGGTAATATAGCTTGAATGGTTTGGGTTAAATACATTAACCAAATATCTCAATTTTACTCAAGTTGTAGCATGCGCAAACAGACGGTCACTCTGACTTCAACTCATCTCGGTATCCTGACTATTTATATATTTAAACCTATGTATATCTATATCAACTAGTTTTAAGTGATATAAATAATAATTGTGTAAACAAAACTACTATACTCTGTATTAACATGTTGTAAGAGTATGAAAGTATGAAGCATATGAGCAGTAATGCAGTGAAAAGTTTTTAAGAGGAAACGAAAATATTTTTCTTCTCAAAATGTATACATATGCATGTATCAAATTAATTGTGTGTTATAATATCGACAGTTTTTTTTTAAAAATGACTCATGCAGGTGATAAAAATACAAAGTAGAGACAAAATTGTAAAACATGTGTAATGAAAACATCTGTTTTTACAAAAAATTTACCACGGGTGACGCGTTGGAGCGCAAACCTTTAACCTTCAGGAATGTTTTCTGCCGCTGCAACAACTATCTTGGTATATGTATGTATTAATTTTATCAAGAAAATTTTAACATCCAGAGGGAAACGTTGGAGATCTTATAAAATATATCCTATATTTTGTATAAAACTCTCGTGTTACGGTGTTTGTTGCCGAAACGGCTAGATCGATTTTATGAAATTTGGTGTGCTAATCGGATAGGTCGAAGAATCGGGTGGTTCAACCCAAATATTATTATTATTTTCTTTTTTGATCAATATTTTTTGTTTTTATTTTTTCATGATTCTCTGATTTTTTATCGCAATGCCTACATATGTAATTCCGTTCCATTTACAGATCTGCAAAATGTCAATCGAATATAATAATTATAGTATACTATATACTATGCCCATAAAATAAGAAGACAAAAATATAAGGAAAATTCTTTATTTACTCTTCCAAATCAGTTTCATCTCCTTCAAAGTAATCCCCTCCCGATGCAATACACTTATACCAACGAATTTTCTAATCTTCGAAACATTGGTTGTTGTCACTTTCCGGGATGGCCTTCAGTTCCGTCTTCGCTGCGGCTTGAATCTCCTCTAAAGTGTAAAAACGGTGTCCGCGACGCCCTTTTTTCCAAAAAATTCAATGTTTTCGGTACCAGTCGAGATTTGACGCGCTTGAGGCCCAAAACATCCTTCAAAATGGTATTAGCTAAGCCTTTCGATATGCCAACTTCATCAGCAAGGTCTCTAATTGTTAATCGATGGTTTTTCAACACCAAATCTTTGATTTGTTGATCGTGAGCTTCGTCGGTTGAGGTTGATGGTCGCCCTGGACGTTCTGGCCGGCTTGGAACTCACTATACCACTTGTAAACATTTTTTTAGACATAGCCTCATCACCAAAGACCTTCTGAACCATCCTTAACGTAACCGCTGCAGAAAATTGATTCCGTAAACAAAATTTAATGCAAATTCTTTGCTCAACAAATTTCGACATCGCAAAAAACGAAAAACTCACTTTTAGCAGCTCACAAAACGACACGTATCTCAAACACTAATGAATATTTTGAAATAAAATTTGACATAATAATAATTCTCCAAATCCCGCGACGCGCGCAGTTTAAATTCAAATGTATTTTTATTTTTTGGGCACAGTAGTGTGTATAGTTTTTTAATCAATCAGCTATTCCCTATTCCCGTTGTCACTTTTTAACCAGCAACCGTTATAAAGAAGGGGTGAAAACGAAGGCGACATCTTTTGCTTCTATATAATTTTCAAAAAGTTCCTCCAATTTTCTCCATTAATTTTTTGGTTTTTTATGTATTGCTCTTAGCAGGGACCATTATACGCTTCATTTAAATTTTTCAGTGTACGTAACTCTCAATTAATTTTATTTTCATAGTGAATCTAACAATATTTCTTAGCATTAAAATCAACAATAACGCAATCATTGACATTCACAATCGTTGGGAGGTACCATACTCACCTCTGCTGCATTTTGAGTGATCAGTATTCATTTGTATGAAAAATTTCGAAGATGCAACACATCCCATTTATACATATACCGACGGCAATTTAATTTCGGTAATATTAAATTTTGTAGAGCGAGTATTAAGACGTTTGTGTTAAATTATAAAAATAATTTAATACATATTAAAAAAAAATAATATTTAGTTTAATATTGTTAAATTGCAGAAAAATTATACAAAATGGATTGGCAACTGAGCGAAGTCTTAAATTTAATAAACTTATAGAAGCATAAATCAAGATATCATTGCTCATTAAATTTATTATTTAAATTGGTATATAAAATTTATGCTACAAGAATTATAGTCCGAAAATATGAAATATTTTTTGTTTTTTCAAGAAATTCATTTGTAGATAAAAGTATATTTCTCCTTTTTTTATTTTCCATATACATCTTTTTATCCATATAAAAATTTAAACACTTCAAGAGCTCAAAACATGCGCTACATCAGCTCGAATCCACCTATCTGACGCCTTTTCGCAAATGATTATGTCATGATAACAAATGTTCAAATACAAATTTGGCAATGACAATAGATTTGACAGTTGGTATGTCATAAACTTTAGCCTGTCGAGATGCGGGGTTAAAATCATCGCATGCCGATATATTGAAAAGTACTACTGACAGTGAATAGGATCGTTCATATGCTTCAATATTATATATTATATCCAAAATTATTGGTTCACGTATTGCCAATGTATATTAACTGATTATAGGGTGTAGAGCCATACAGAAGCTGAAATTCTAATATTATATATATGAGAGCTAGGTTATATTTTGACCCATTTTAAAAGAGCAGTTACAGGCACCGAAGTCAACATATACGGTATCTGGAAACTTGACAATTTATTGTCCGATTTCGACAATTTTTATACGTAAGATACCATGCTCTTAATAAACTCTTTGTACAAAGTTTTATTACGATATTTTCCTTAACACTTGATTTATACTGTTAATACCTCAATACAGTTTCTTACAATCCCTACCTCTGGTGGGGGGCAATGAAAGACTTATATTCAGGGAGAACTTATTCATTCTGATTTTATTTCGTATTTTTCTTGCTTATATACAAATTTAATTTTAAAACTATTTTAAATAACTAAATATATGTGTATGTGTGTATGTTTGTACGTATTGCAGCATATTGTTTATAGCTGCTTGACATGGGGTTATTATCAAGAGTACAATTTAATACATGTGTGTGTGTATGTTTAATGTTATCTCTTCTGTAAATTTATGATTTGTGTCCCATGCATTTTTATTATTATTACATAGATGCATTGCATGTAAATGCATTATGTATATATGTATGTATGTATGTATATTAATATATAAATAGATATTTATATTTAGTAGAATTTCGGCTTTGCTGATAAGTAAGCATGTTCAATGATATTTGAACATATGCACTGTAAAGTTACAGAATCAGAATGAATCTTCATAATGTAACTGGTGGAGTTGTTAATTAGCTCCTGAGATATAGGATTTCACTTAAAAGAGGGGGCCAGTATTTACACCGGCTCATACAAAGCTATTTCCTACTATTTTATTTGTGGAATTTATATCTAGGACTGGTTTAGTTAGTGAGGTATCGTACTTTTAGTAGTTTTCAACAAAACCGTCATAAGGTTACCACCCAAGTTCATCTATTCTTACACTATCGCAGGAGGTGTTAAAAAGATGTTTCCTAAGAAATATTGATCGATATAATTTGACGGGCTTGGGAAATGTATGGGCCATTCCATCAATTGGCGACAGTCTGTTCGCTTAGAAGGTTGTGTAAAGGAGGTAAATATGTGAATTGTATTCATAGACTTGAAAGAATGAAGAAATCAGTGTCTTCATTCATAAAAATATGCGCCGTATAGCGACAACTTTGCAATTTTTTTGCTGTTCGTGGGATCAGAGTCCCATATTTTTGAACACTGATTCTTATGTAAAATTGGACGAGGAATCGGACATGAAAAGTGAATTTTGAAAAAAAGTTGATGGGAAAGCACAAAAAACCAGATTTTTTGAAAAAAAACGTTTTTTTTGGATTTTGAGCGTCAAATTTGAATTTTTTTTGCTGTTCATGGGAGCAGAGTCCCATATTTTCAATTTTCAATTTTGAAAAAATATTGGGGAAAAGGACAAAAAACGGTATTTTTGGAAAAAAATTGTTTTTTTTCGGATTTTGAAGTTTTGTTTGGATTTTGAAAATATTTTTATCAGAAAGCTAAGATTTTTTTACATAAAATTGGATAACTTAAAAACTTTTTTCACTCAATTTTGAGGTCGTTAAAAAATAAAAGAAATAGTCATTTTTTGTTTGATCTCAATTTGAATTGCGCGCCAAAAAACAATGGAGCAACTTTGACCACTAAAAAGTTAACAGATATTCTTATTTTGGTCTATATTATGATATTCTAAAGTTTGGTCAAAATCGGAGAACCACGGGTACAAAACCATGTCGCCAATTGATGGAATGGCCCATATAAATTAAGCCTGTGCCCACTTTTAAGATGCCACTTCCTCTTGCGATCTGTTGCACCAATTACAGTTGTGTAGGTTATTTTACTGTTCAGTTGCCGCACTTTATAGATTAATGCAGTGTCGTGGCGGTGGTCGCATTCCGCCCATACCGAACTTTTGATGATACCAAGATACACGTGTCCCAAGATTCCTTAAGATATTTTAGCCTTTACTCAAGCTCGTACGGACGGACAGACAGTCATCTGGATTTCAACTTCTCTGGTCATCTTGTCATTTAGATAAGTATACCGTATACATATATGTATCTATATATCTCGATTACTTTTGGGGGATACAAACAATCGTTATTGTTGACCTATTTAACATACTCTGTAGCGACATATTACTGTATATCTTCTGTTATATAAAAATTAATCGCAAAATGTGTTGCTAAGCGCATAACGTTAAATGTTTGTTGAAGTTCAAAGATAGTTTTTGGGACCCCCACGTAAAAAAACACCCCAATGAATAATAACAACCAGCCTCGGATGAGAGACCACCCTTTTAATGACGATAGAAAACGAAATAAGGACTACAAATTGAGGGCATGCACCTGGAATGTCTCGTCCCTTAATTGGGAAAGTGTCGCTGCCCAGCTGGTTGATGTCCTCGTGAAAATAAAGGCTGATATCACCGCCGTCCAAAAAATGCGATGGACAGGACAAAGACAGAGACGAGTAGGTCCTTGTGGCATTTACTACAGTGGCCATATAAAGGAGCGCAAGTTTGGGGTGGGATTCATGGTGTGAGAGAGACTCCGTCGCCGAGTACTATCATTCCCTCCGCTGAATGAACGTCGAGCCACAATCCGCATCAAAGCAAAGTTATTCAACATATCGATGATTTGTGAACACGCCCCGACGGAAGAGAAGGACGATGTAACCAAAGATGGCTTTCATGAGCGCTTGGAGCCCACTTATGACTCGGACCACTATCTTGTTGCAGCAAAGATTCGCACCCGCCTCTGTGCAGAAAAAACGCACGTCAACAAATATAAGAAGGTTTGACGTCGAGAAGCTGAAATCACAACAGACAGCCGAACGATTTTCTACTCGGATTGCATTCCTGCCCTCTGAGAGTACTCGTCAACAACTCGGTATAAGGGAACTGTGGGATGGCAATTCAAACTTCTTGCGTACAGCTGCAACTGAAACCATTGGTTTTCGAAAAATTCAAAAGAACAGCTGGTACAACGAGAAGTGCCGTGTCGCAACAAAGAGAAAAAAAAACTGCCAACCTCGCAACGTTACGATCGACCACAACACGTGCGGCATGGGATAGATACCGAGAGTTGAAGAGGGAAGCGAGTGGCATTTGCAGACAGAAACAGAAAGAGGCCGAAATGCGTGAGTATGAAGAGCTTGATAGGCTGGCCGACAGGGGTAATATTGAAAGTTCTATGAAAAAGCGCGGCGGCTTACAGAAGGTTTCAAGACCGGATCATACTCTTGCAGAACCCCCAAAGATGATATAGTCACCGATGCCCAGAGTATACTTAAATTATAGAGGGAATACTTTTCCAACCTGCTAAATGGCAGTGAACGTATAACATCAGGAGGAGGCGAACCCGATTCCCCAATCGATGACGATGTAGCAGACATTCCACTGCCTGACCATGAAGAAGTTCGAATAACAATTATCCGCCTGAATTATCCGTTCGAAGAGCTGTTCAAACACGGCGGCGAAGAACTGATAAGGAGCACGCATCTGCTTCTTTGTAAAATATGGTCGGACGAAAGCATGCCTAGCGATTGGAATTTAAGAGTTCTCCAGAGGGAGACCCCACAATCTGCACCAACTACCGTAAGAAAAGCTTCCTCAGCATCGCATATAAGGTCCTATCGAGCGTATTGTGTGAAAGATTAAAGTCCACCGTCAGCAAACTGATTGGACCTTATCAGTGTGGCTTTAGACTTGGCAAATCAACAACCGTCCAGGTATGTATTCACCATTCGCCAAATATTGGAAAAGACCCGTGAAAGGAGAATCGTCACACACCACGTCTTCGTCAATTTCAAAGCTGCTTTCGACAGCGCAAAAAGGAGCTGCCTTTATGCCGCGATGTCTGAATTTGGTATTTCCGCAAAACTAATACGGCTGTGTAAACTGACGTGGAGCAACACCAAAAGCTCCGTCAGGATCTGGAAGGACCTCCAAAAGCCGTTCGATACCAAGCGAAGTTTCAGACAAAGCGACTCCCTATGGTGGGACTTCCTCAATCTGCTGCTGGAGAAAATTATTCGAGCTACAGAACTTAATCGTGCAGGTACAATCCTTTATAAGAGTGTACAGCTGCTGGCGTATGCCGATGATATTTATATCATCGGCCTCAACACCCGCGCCGTTAGTTCTGCTTTCTCCAGACTGAACAAGGAAGCAACGCAAATGAGTCTGGCAGTGAACGAGGGTAAGACGAAATATCTCCTGTCATCAAACAAACAGCCGTCGCACTCCCGACTTGGCTCTCACGTCACTGTTGACAGTCATAATTTTGAAGTTGTAGATAATTTCGTCTATTTAGGAACCAGTATTAACACCACCAACAATGTCAGCCTGGAAATCCAACGCAAAATTACTCTTGCCAACAGGTGCTACTTCGGACTGAGTAGGCAATTGAAAAGTAAAGTCCTCTCTCGACGAACAAAAGCCAAACTCTCTAAATCGCTCATAATTCCCGTCCTGCTATATAGAGCAGAGGCTTGGACTTTACAACATTGAGTCGACGTTGCGAGTTTTCGAGAGAAAAGTTCTGCGTAGGATTTATAGTCCTTTGCGCGCTAACCACGGCGAATATCGCATTGACATAGTTCAGCGAATTAAAAGACAGCGGCTACGCTGGCTAGGTCATGTTGACCGGATGGATGAAAACACTCCAGCTCTGAAAGTATTCGACGCAGTACCCGCCGCGGGAAGCAGAGGAAGAAGTAGACCTCCACTCCGTTGGAAGGACCAAGTGGAGAAGGACCTGGCTACGCTTGGAATATCCAATTGGCGCCACGTAGTGAAAAGAAGTAACGACTGGCGCGCTGTTGTTAACTCGGCTATAATCGCGTAAGCGGTTGAAGATCAATTACAGATTGAAATTTGTTACGATGCCACGAAGAGGTCGCGCTAATATCGGTCGGCGTCTTTTTTGCAAACAACGTATGACAGCCCAAGACACATGAACTTTTACTCGCAGTACATTCTACATTCAATTTTGAGAAGTAAATATCGAAGCTGACAGCACATGGATCGTACCATATTCGCCATTATTGTCTAATTCACAATCAAAACTCATATCAATGTTGAGTATTGCAGTTTGGTGGAATCGATCAAATACGTTCGCAAATGCGTCAACAAAGAAAGCAACATTGCGGTTATTGGCCTTGAACGAGATGAGATCAGCAAGTATCAAATGGGTTGATACGTTTACTGCAATAAAACGCTTTGTACGATAGTTACTTTTGCAATTCATGAACGTTTTCCGACTGTTATGCGTCTCGCTGTTCATTTGGAGAATGTCCAAAGAGTGTATTTCAACCCAGGGAATACATTACAGCCAGTGGAAACACCGTTAGCAACAAAATTGCCCTTGACGAGTTTTTTCTCAACTTGCGTCTTGCCTTAATATTATACATGGAATGCATCGTCGAAGAAATAGTTATGCAGAAAGCAAGATCAACCAGTAGATGGACATCCATCTGTTCTCAACTAATGCATTAGGACGAATTTACACAATCAACCCAAAATTGATAAATGTACGCGGTTCAATTTCATTTGAGTCATTGCGTACTGTGAATGGTACGGTGTGTGTAACTTTTTGAGAAGGAAGCCAGCAATTACAATTGTTGGAACATGATAATCAATGGTCTCAAACGATGAAAAATTTGCATGCCACTGAAGTTCGCAATGATCATTTCCACATATCAGCCTTCAAATCCAATTATGGGATACGAACAAGAATTACATTGCCGAAGACTTTTTAAATCGTATAGATAAGAATTGGAAATAGGAAAATTCCAGTCGATTCTTTAAGTGGTTTGTTATCAATTCCACCTGCCCTTTGTTAATTCACTTCAACGAAATACTTGTATGAACTCATCACGAATCGAAATTAGCGTAACTACGATTACTTGAGTGCACGCGCAATTTTAGCTGCCAAAAATATGAAGCCATGAACTATCCAGCAGAATATATGAAATCTTTGGAGAGGCTTGGTATGCCGCCACATTATTTGCGTCTCAAACTTGGATCTGGCATTATTATGTTTCGCAATCTTCATGGGCCGAAATTTTGTAATGAAACCCTGCGGATAGTGCCGCAGCTATCAAATACAAGGGGCAGAATGCTTGATTCTACAAATTCCTTTGAGTTCCAACGATTTTCCATTTCAGTTCGAACGTAATTAGTTCCATTTGTAAAGACAATCAACAGGACACAAGGATAGTCGCTAGAAGGGTGTGGCATAAATCTGGAAACGCCATGCTTTTCATACGGCCAGTTATACGTGGCGTGTTCACGAGTTGGAAAACCTTCTTCTCTGTACATTCAAAACACATAATTTCACGCAGAGCAACGCCTTCGGGGACGGCTAGTTAGAGTATAAAAATTATGCAAACTCTGAGGCTTAACCCCTACTTGTTTTAAGTTTTGTGTTGTTTGTAATTAAAAAATAATTATTATTAATGAATGTAATTGTTCCGTCACTCTTACTAAAGGACGCCTCCAAATCCATGGTTTAACCATATACTACTGTGATCAAATTATAAGGTGAATTTTGTCCATTTCATCTCCTTACTTCCCTCCCGCTGCAATACACTTATGCCAACGAATTTTCCAGTCAACATAGCACTTGAAAAAATCCTCCGTCGTGATGCCCATTAGAGCCTTCTTCGATTCAACTTTTATAACCTCAATTGAGTCAAAACAGTGTCCTCGGAGTGGTCATGTGAATATGCTGAATAGCCAGAAGTTACACGAAGGTACATCAGATGAATGCGGTGGTTGCAGCACGATATTAATTGAAAATGTGGCGAAATATTCACGAATATCTAATGCAGTATGAGATGATGCATAATCGCACTTCTTTGTTCAATAAATTCAGACATAGTAAAAATCGAAGAATTCACTTATAGAGCCTCACAAAACGACGCGTATCTCAAATACTAATGAATATTTTGACGAGAAATTTAGCTTAGATGCCACTGTAAGTTGGTAGTACAGAAAAACCGATTCCAAAAACACGCGAAGTATAAATTAAAAATTCACCTTTCAATTTGATCAATCTGCATGTAGTATGTACATATTATGTATATATTATGTATATATTATGTATATATTATGTAATTGAGTTTATGCAATAAGCAGGCTTTTCAAATATCTGATTTGTCGGAGGATAAGTTCACACGTGTGGGATGTATTTGCGTGTGCCACAGCTTAAACCATGCTTAATTCATCAGCGTAGCATCGAAAGCAAATAAAGTGTGCAGCGTTGTGCTCCGGTTAGATACGTACAAACATAACCTGTTCAAGCTTCTGGGGAATGTGAACCAGTACACGCATACATATGTACATACATATGTAAGAGCAGTTAATATGTTGATGAATATCGTAAATGTAGAATTACTCGAAGCTTGGGGTAATTATATTGTTGTGCTCTCCAAAGAATACATTGAATCATTCAAAGAAATGCTTTGTTTTTACATATGAGACCTTTTTTCAACTTGCTTAAGCGAGATA
This sequence comes from Bactrocera zonata, assembly GCA_037783105.1. Taxonomy (NCBI): domain Eukaryota; kingdom Metazoa; phylum Arthropoda; class Insecta; order Diptera; family Tephritidae; genus Bactrocera; species Bactrocera zonata. The sequence goes on from JBAWJQ010006688.1 coordinate 4,514,510, forward strand.
CTTTGACTGTATCTACATATTCGATGGCGTGCGAATTATTTTTTTAGTTCCATTCGGCAACGTGTTGCACAAATAAATTCCAAATGCAGCTAACCTAGGGATAATGAGTTGGGTATACCCTTCCTGTAAACTCAACCCAGAAATAAGCGCAGAGGAAATCCAAGAGCTATCAAAAAAGGCCCTTTTCCCTGAGCCTTATAGTATTAATAATTGATACTGAGGGTAGTCCTACGATAATTTACCATACAAGCAAACTGTAGGAGAAACCATCCATTGAGGGGAATGTTGCCACCGGAATTTAGTAGGAGTATTCAGACCGAACTTGTTAATCCGGTAATTCATTAGTTAAAACATCGTTAAAATACTTAACTGTGAACATACTTTTTGCTCTACCTCAGTAGTGGATATAAATTTTGTTCCAAAATAGCTGATTAAATTTTATTAAGTACTTACTTTTGAAAAATTTGTCAAAAACTTTTTTTAATGGACAGAAAATGTACTTTTTCGCAATAAGTAAAATTAACTTTTGAGTCAACGACGTATACCAAAAAGCCGAGTGATGTTACCAAGTAAAAAAAAACTATCATGCTTGCCAGTCTGGTACTTCGTTACTCGGTAAAACGGTAAACTGTTAATTTTACAAAAACAAAACGCACGTAAAAAACTACCGAGTAACGACTAAGGAATTAACAAAACTGGTCTGAAAACCCCTAGTATACAAAAATACATACAGTAGAATCGCGCAAAAGTTAACTCACGAGAAAGTAAAACTTTCGGCTAAGTTAGCCGATTTTGAGCGTCCACGTACCGCTCTAATTTTGGTTAACATTTTCGAACTTATCTATTTTTTCAAACCCAACCGTTTGTTTGGCAAGAAAAACAATTGCTATGTATTCCCCGATTTTCTATGTAAAAAATTAGGTATATATTATACATTGTTTGTCATGGGCGTTTGAACTTGTGAGTTGTTTATAGTCAGTGTATTAAAAATGTCAACAAAGCAGAAAAAATCATTGCAAATCAGATTAAATTTACGAAAAGACGGCCTGGTCTGCTAAGGATAGAATCACATTTATGTTGTGTGCGAGCGCAGAAGGTTCGCTTAAGTTGAAATTATTGATAATTGGTAAATTCGCATCCCCCGTTGCTTCAAATGGTTTGAAAACCCATTGGAATAATTCAGAGTTGAATCCAGAAGGTACAATCGTTATTGTCCAAGGTCGGTGGTGTCAGTCAGTTTTCCGGAAGCAGTTGAATGCATCAATCATCAATACGTAATTCCTCCAAAAAGTGTCTTTATTTACTATTTGATGTGCGTATTCATTATTCAATTCAGGTGTGATGCTTCTGCGGTTAATAAATGTCATAGCCGCTTTCATCAGTACGTTGTTGGAAGTCCTTCGATAAACATGGAAATCCGATTGCGAGGTCCAAATGTCTCAACTTTTACTCAAATAATCAAATAATAATCAAATAATAAGTAATAATAAATTCGCAATAGAAGTCAAATTTTCTTCTGTAACTAGAAGTCTCTCGAACTCGCATTTTTTTAGTATATTATCGTGATTCGAGATCGGGAAGTTCAACTGTATATCCATATAGGGTTGGGATTGTAATCTTCGATTTCAAAATCCCTAAATTGAAATTGGACATTTTTTCATACATGTGAAAAATATGTATGTAATATACGGGGTTTGTCTGGAAAGTAATAGGACTGAGTCGATTAAAAAAAAAATTATTTAGTCAATCCTTACAATTCTTTAAAAACTTTCAAAGTAAGCTTGAGAGCCGAGGTGCATGGAAGCAAACAAAGTCCGGCGGGCCACATCTGGGCTGTAGAGCGGTTGAGAAATTGTTGGAATTCCGGCCTTGGTTAGGTAGCTGTTCACAAGAAAGGCGGTGTGATCCGGGGCGTTGTTGCGGTGCAACTTCCAATCGGAAACGATGTCTTGCCAGACCTGATTGACCATTCGTTTGAGTCTCTTGAGGACTTCCAATACAACTTGGCGTTGACGGTTTTTCCCGGAGAAACAAATTCATGGGCGATGCTTTTAATGTCAAAAACAAAAAAAAAACAATAAGCATCGTTTTCACGTTGGATTTGCGCCCTCTTCCCGGCCCTCCAAAAAGGCCTGGTGCCACCGAAACGCATCACTTCTTGCTAAAGCAACATCTGAGTAAACCTGCTTGAACATATCCAACGAAACCGAGTTTTACACAGAATTTAATCGCGTACCTCTACTCTAACGAACGCTGCATTTTCGACTTGCACCACTCACAGAAACACATCGCGCGAAAATGTTTTTCCTGACTCTCCAGGTGCTCTGAGACAACTGACCAGCCGCTCGTTCATTAGCTAGGAACACCCTCTACCGACTGCACCCTCTGAAGTAGAGTCGCGGCGGGAGAAGATCAGTCCAATTACTTTCCGGACAAACCCTGTATTTAATAAATACAGATGAGTGTTGTGTCGAACTTCTTGTCCTGTTACTTTTTAGTTTGGCGATTAAAATGTTATGGAGCTTTTTATATTGGGTATTTGTGTTTGAGAAGTGAATTTTTGGAGGTTTTGAACTGTATATCTAGGCTTGTAGACAAACAACCGATAGAAAAACAAAGTTATTGAAAGCTGAATAAAATGTTGTGAGAGTAAAAAAAATGTTAATCATTAACGCAATAAAATAAATGTTACATGAAAGAGCGAAATGCGTCAACAGTGCGGGTTGTATTATAACTGCACTGAGAGTGACAATATTTTTTTCGGAATATCAAATGGAATTTTCACTTTCAGAGAAAAATGACTGTACATTTGTGAATTTCATCACCGTTAAATGGCTGAACGAACGTGCGTGCGCGTGTCGACTACGACCCTTGCGGAAATCTCGATGATTCTAAAGCAGTTCGACTACAAAAAGAGTACATCAAAGTCGAAAGGGCGCAGCGGCAGAGTCATACATATATACAAGTATGTATTCTTGACGAATTGAAGCGATTTGAAACTCATACATTTGTACATAAGAAATGATGTGATTCAACCAACCATTCAACACCAACAACCGTCACTTCCATCGCCATTGTGCCCACAACCATTATCATTACTCCCACCATCAATCGACATCATCATAAGCAGCATCATCGCAAGGAGGGACGACTTTAACCTGCTGTACTATAGCCAACAACACTAGCACCACGCCATGCGGCACGTTTTTAGGATTTTTTTAGGTCTTGGCATTGAAAGTACGTCAGCTATCATTTATGAATATATATTTGTATATTCTTACCGCCGGAAATCTGTCGGGTGCACTAGAGCGAAGTGATTTTATTTTTTACTGGTTGCAATTAAAAAGGTGGGCGCTAAGATGTAATTATACCATATTGGCGTCACACAATTTTAGTAACTTACATTTCATAAAGGGTCTGTGGGAGGCTTTTGAAAATTTGTAACTAGTTTTAATTAGTATATTTTTTAAGATTTATACACAAAGTTAAATATTTTTCAGTAAAAATTGTTTACTGATAAGTTGGCGTATCGTTCTCTATGCGGGCATTTCTTAGCCAAACATTACAATTATCCAACAACCAATGCGAGATCCCCAAGCCGGCAATAGCAAAGGAAAATATTTTGAGTGTGACAAAAATTTAACACAGAATTCGCTAGATGTGATGTACCGAATTTTTTCTGCTGAACCATACGAAAAATATGCAAATCACAAAACATCACATAAGAAATTATTTCATAATATATACTGAATGTAACTCAACGAATTACTCAGGCAGTTTTGATCACTGCTATACAAACTGAGAGATCAAAATCATCCTTGCATTGAAAACATTCTTATATGCTGAGATATCTTCACGAAATTTAGCGAGGATTATTTTTTAAGGCAACGGTACAATTTCTGAAACAATTGTACAGATTGGACTACTATAGCATATATTTAACTATCACAAAAAACTGATGGATCAAAATCAAGGCAAAGATCTGTTTATATCTCTTGATAATTTAAGAAATGTACCTGAGAAATCTTTCTTGAGACTTCAAAACTCGTTAGAGGGTAGGCGGTTAGCATTTCTCTTTTAAGTAATATCAAACTATAGGAAGCAGACGTCTGCTGTACAGAATAACAATAAATTAATAAGTCGTTGGGATCTTGTAAAATGTACATTTATCTACACATTCACAAATAAAACACAGTAAATAAGACAAGCGTATAATGGGCAATAACAACTAAATTTTAAGCGTTCAATTGAAGGGTGGGAGACGATTTGCAGCAACTCGCGCTGCATTGGCACTTTTTGATAATTTCCTGTTGAACACACTTATGAGAATTTCCCAGCATGCCGCTTACATCCACCACCTAGACATCTCTTGCTGTTTCCAAGTCTCATTGTTGTTTTTCTTGATATCTTCGACGCACGCACTCGTTGGAAACAGATCGGCAGCATGCTGCAGTGGGTTGGCGTTTATAGAACAGCTAGCTGATTTAGCTATTTAAAATAATATATCCGTATCCGGTCGGCAATAGAAAACTCATGCTGCATGCATGTGCTCGCACCCTTACTGATTTTTTCACATTTCATGTAACAATTCACACCCACACAAATGCTACTTAAATCTAAAACATTTCAAATTTACAAAAATAATGTTAATATACCATAGATATATAAGTATGTTAATATAATATACCATATGATACTATATAAGTATATGCCAACAGGCAACTTTTTATCATTTTGTTATACTTTTATGTAGACGAAAATCCCTTTTGGACCTATTACCGATTTCTTCATTCTTAGCAAATTGACGGCCAATTGAAAATAGTTATGTAAACGTTGCTCTGTTTTCGCCATTGTTACAGTATGATAGAGCTTTAGTCCTTCAACAACATTTGCTACGCCTTCTCCCATTTGATACATCTTATGGTGAAAGATACGGCACTTATGAGTTTATGGATGCTGATGAAGAAAAAAACTATAACTGTCGCTCATCGGTTACAAAAAAAAAAACAAAAAACAAAAAAAAAAAAAAACAAAAAAAAAAATTGTTACTACTAAAAGAATCAAAATAGCACCACTCTAAACCATCGGTATGAAAAAAGCGCTAATACTATATCAACACAGCTATTTTACTATGCTAATGACTACTAAAGATTCAACATAGGATTAGGATTATTTACTAACGAAGACACCGCTTAGGCGATTATAGCCGAGTTAACAACAGCGTGCCAGTCGTTTCTTCTTTTCGCAACGTGGCGCCAATTGGGAATTCCAAATCTATCCATTCCAATTCCATCAAATGTGGTCACCGTTCATGCCACTGCACCGTATAGCAGGACGGGAGTAATGACTTACTTATAAAGTTTAGTTTATATTCGGCGAGAAAGAACTTTACATCTCAATTACCTACTCAGTCCAAAGTAGTACCTGTTGTTATTCTGCGATGAATTTCGAGGCTGACATTGTTGTTGCTGTTAATACTGATTCCACGACAGACGAAATTTCTGCTACTTCAAAATTATGACTGTTAACAGTGACGTGGGAGCCTGGTCGCGAATGTAATGACTGTTTGTTTGATGACATGAGATACTTCGAATTGCCATCGTTCACTGTCAGATCCATTTGCTTTGCTTTTCTTATTCATTCTGGAGAAAGCAGATCTAACGGCGCGGCTGTTGAAGCCAATGATATCAATGTCATCGGCGTACACCAGCAACTGAACACTCTTATAGAAGGTGGTACCTCCGCTATTTAGTTCCGCAGCTCGAATTATTTTCTCCAAGGGTAGAATGAAGAAGTCGAAAGGAAGTCGCCTTATCTAAAATCTCGTTTGGTATCGAACGGCTCGGATAGGTCCTTCCCGATCTTGACCGGGATACCATTCAGACATCACGGTAAAAAGGCAGCACCTTTTCTTCCTGTCAAAATCAACTTTAAAATCGATGAAAAGGTGGTATGTGTCGATTTATTTTTTCACGGTTTTTTTTTTGCGCATGGTGAACATCTGGTCAGTCGTTGATTTTCCAGGTTTAAAGCCACCCACATTACGCTCAATAAAACCTTATATGCTATGTTTAGAAGACTTATCCCACGGTAGTTTGCACAGATTGTGGAGTCTCCCTTTTTGTGGATATCGCAGAGTACATATAAATTCCCATCAAAGTTAATGCTCCTTATCAGTTCTTTGTCGCCGTTTTTGAATAGCTTGGCCAGCAATCTATCACTTTTGTTGTTCTTCAGACGGGTAATTGCTATTCGAACTTCTTCATGGTAGGACAATTGAACGTCTGCTCTATCGTCATGGCTTTGAGAATAAGGTTCACCTTTTCTTAATATTTATGCTTAATACGCTATGCTTTCACTGGCATTCAGTGAAGTGTTCCCTCTATAATTTTAGTATGCTCTGGGCATCGGTTACTAGATCACCTCTGGGGGTTCTACGAGAGTAAACTCCGCTTTCAAAACCTTCTGTTAGTGTCCGCATTTTTTCGTGTAAGTCGTTCGTTTTCGGTTGTGATTGCAGCTTCTCGACGTCGAACCTTCCTTGTGTTTGTTGACGAGCGTAAGCGTGTCTTGGCTGCAACAATACAATGGTTCGAATCAATTTGATCTCGGAGCGTACGCACATCTAAAACGCTGGAGACGTGTCTTTTGTCTATCAAAACATGGTTGATTTGTTTGGTGGTTTTTTGATCCGGAGACAGCCAGGTAGCTTGGTGAATTTTTCTATGCTGGAATCTAGTACTACAAATAATCATATTTCGAGCACCGGCAAAGTCGATCAGCCTCAACCCATTTGGGGATGTTTCCTCGTGGAGGATGAATTTACCGATTGTTGTGCACAGCGAACTTTCCCACAAGACTCCATCCTCCTTAAGCTTAGTTATTATTAATATACTTTTGAAATTATTCATTCACTGTACATTTGTGGAAGCTTTATCGTTAACGAAGAGGGTGCGTCAACTTTGCAGCAATCGTCAACGCTGCCGTCATCACTGACTATCGGGCACTCCAATCCCTTTTGACTATTGTATACGTTAGTTGAAGCGTGATCACTCTCAATTTAAAGCACGTGATCAATTTCGAAAGAGTTTATTATAAAATTTTTCGACTTAACAATTTAGTACAGAAGCGAATCGATGTTCATCGCACTCAGTACTAAAGTGACGAAATGAGTCGTAGTACAGCAACAAAGAACCTGAAATTAAACGTGGCGCAAACACTAAACTGAATCGGATAAACGCGTAGTCACAATTAATATCGGCGCCCAAAAATAAATAAAGTTATTGAGTACATCTCCTTTAAATGCCTATGCCATGCATGTTGAGAGTTGTTATGGCATGAGAAGTAGCACACCAGTAAAAGCCGCCTGCTTACCTATAAATTTTATTGATTGCATAATATTTAGATATATGCACAAGGTGCTTTTCAAAGTAAACAGGACTTTTTGAATCTAGCGCCCCCTAGTGGCGCCATTCATATGTCGACTAGTGCGTTAGAATCCGTTATCTTTATCGATTGTTCAGTGAGAATTTCATAAAATTTTATTAATTGGAAGTGAAGTTATTGCGTTTTAAGTGTCTGTATGTTTGGTGCGAAAATGAGCTTCGAACAAAAAGGCAACATTAAATTTTGTTTTAAAATTGGTAAAACTTTTACCGAAACGTTTCAATTGATGAAACAAGTTTATGGCGATGATTGCCTATTCCGTAGCGGAGCGCACGAGTGGTTTCAACGTTTTCAAAGTGGTCGTGAAGACATAAATACCGATCAAGATGTGGGCCAATAAAAATCCGTGATCACCGGAAATTCCATCGAAACTGTGCGTGAATTCATCAAAAATCAGCCAAAATCATCATTAAAATTCATGGAAATGGAATTGAACGTCTTCAAAACATCGGTGTGTGCACGGTTTGTTCCGCACAAATTGACTGACGACCAAAAATTCCTCAGAATCCAACATTCGAAGGACGATTATTTGACCAAAAATTACATTTTAACCATTAACCACTCCCCGTATTCACCTGATATGGCACGGTGCAACTTTTTCCTTTTCGGAAAAATGAATTTGCCCATGAAAGGAAAACGTTATGCAGACGTAGAGGCCATTCATAAGGTTTTTACCGGCTTACTGCCGACCATACCGGCCATCGAGCTAAAACACTCATTCCACATGCTTTTGGACCGTGCAAAAAGCTGTGTTGAAGGAGACTATATTGATTTTGTCGAAAAAACCATTCGTTCTGTTTTTTTTTTTTAAATCCTGTTTACTTTGTAACACACCTTGTGTGTAAATGTATTAAAATATATAGGCACTTATTTTAACGTTAATTCAATAAATGATAAAATTATCGCATCTCCTAAATTTATTGCAATGTTTTATTTGAAAACATTGCCATTGTATTAATTTGGACACTTCTTGAAACCAATAAATTAATGAAACACAAATTTGGGAAAATAACAATATTTACAGACAGACAGACAGACAGACGGAAATGGCTGAATTAACTCAACTGATTATTTAGATATGTATATAGCATATACTTTGTAGGATCTTTGAAAACGTGTGTTAGTAAATTTCCTAATAAAAAAGTGTAAATATAAGCACCGGTCTTGCCGTGCAAATGGCCTTTCTTACTTAGGCATGTAAATGGTATTTCTGCAGGGTGCCACGCTCCACGATTGATATCAAGAATTTATGAATAGTCGCTTTTTGTTGTTTATTGGTGCGGCAGCCGCTCTTGTGGTAGGAGGTGGCAAAGGCGTGGCATTTGCATCCAGCCTGCTGCTGTTGCTCATACCGTGAGTTCCCCGTGGCGAGCACGAGGCATTGACTGAGAATTTTTGCAAATTGGTTGCAATTATATTTGAACAGAACAAAATTTGTTACCATCACCAACAAGAATGCCGCTGAACCAGGCTTTCTAACCACTGGTTGTGGCGCAACAACCGCTATTTGTTCGTTTAACCCTCTCCACAACTAAAACTGAACGGTCTGCACGTGCGTCAACTCAAACGCGTCAAGTTGAACGGATGAAGCAAACGACCGAATGACTGATCCAAATAATATAACGATATGGCAAATTCGCTAAACAGTTATTTTAATAGTGTGTTTTTTGAAGAAGAAACTACACATAGTGTAACGAGCACCCATGAAAAACGAATACTCCAACATTCTACAATTAGCTTTCCCCATTAATGACCAGTGTCACTGTAATATTAAATGGAAAGGTAATGCTATGTCAACAAGATTATAATGAGAATGTTAGGTTTACACTTCAAGCGAACTTTTTTGCCTTTTCCCATCGATCGATAGGGACAAATTTGATAAAACTATTAAGTTATATTTGGTTCCCCAATGTCCAGCATATTATCACTTAATTAATTAATTATGATTAATGTATGATTAGCAAGAAAAAAGTTAACTTCGGCTGCATCGAAACTTCACATTTCCATTTTTCATATCACAAAAATTATAAAAAATTTTCTTTAACTTTATTATGATCGGCTGCCTATAGTGGTTCGTTAGTTATGATGATCATTTACATATGTACAGTGAAGTTCCCGGATGAAAACAATCTTCATGGCCGGTAATTTCATGAATACAATGTTTTCACTATCAAAAAGCATTATCATACAAAAACAATTCTTATAAGCGGACATGAGAACGTTGCAATGATTGGGCACGGTCACTATTTTTTTCGTTAAAATATTGTTATTCATTCACTAATGCCTGACATTGGCTCGCATTTTTGAGTTCAATATAAATACGTATAGTTCTGAGTTGCAACTTCTGACTCTAAGAATAAATTTTAAACATTCATTTCTGCCACGCCCCTATCATCTATGAGTTTTATGTGGGCCATAAACCCATTTTATGTAGGGGATCCTGCAGTTGATCGTATATGTATATAGCTAATGGTTGGTAACACGTCAGTTGTTGCACATATTATGCATATTGGTACAAGTAGGCTTACTTTTCATTTTGTGATACATACCTTATTTTTGTTATTTTAATATTCAAAATAAGAATAAAAAAGTTCTTCATTTGCTTCTATGTATAAAAAATTAAAAAATCCAACTTAATAAAAATACTAACAAATTTTACATATGTATTTATAAAAAATTATTAAAAGATACCAAACATTCATTTAGAATCTATTATCTTAACAGACATTTTGAAATAGATTCCACGTGTTTCAAATTAATGGTTTTACTTTTCCATGTTTTGGAGTTTCTCTTATATTATTTCAAACATAATCCCCAATACTTTATACTGGCATTAATAACGTCTCTCAAATTTCATTATACATATATTGATGGAAGCGTTCTACTAGTTCTTCCATATATTTTTTTGAGTGCCTATAAGGATTCCAGAATCTTCTTCCCTCTGAAAGCTTTGGAAAAAAACTCCTCAAATATTTGAAAGATAATCACACAAGGGAAGTCCATTTTTTGCTATGCTTCGTAAATTTTTACTTAAATCATACTTTTTCTTTCTATTTTTTATAAATGCGCCGCAAACATGACAAAGCGAGTCATGGTATCCTTTACAACTTTTCGAAGACATTTTGTACCCATTCTCTGCAATGTACATGTACTTGTACATACTGTACACAACGAGCGATGCAAGCGACACTATCTCTCGTGCTCTTGCCTCTCGTTTGACCACAACACTGAAAACCAACCTTATTTGTGTGCTGAAATCAAAAATAGATTCTATATATAAATAATTTCGATTATTTAGTAGTATGTGTAACGACTGCCTTAAATAGTTGCAGGACTATGGCAATCCTTTATCACAATAGTCTTCGAACTCATTTACTTTTTTCTGTAACTTGGAGGAGATTGGCACGACTCCTTCCTAAAAGAGTGGTAAGTCTTACCATACTAACAGTAACCATTACGATGAAATGCTTTATTGTCACCTGGAATGGCGATGCATCCGTCGCTGTGCACGAACAAGGGCAAAGTAATGCTTCAGGAGAGCTGAATTCTGGGACCTACTGACATCTTCAATACCTTCTAATGTTGTAATGTCATGAGGGCGCCATACTAAAGATATAACTGAAAAGTTTCTTTTTGATATGTAACACATGTATATAACCATCCAAACATCTTTAAAAAAAAACTCTGATAAGAAAAACACAATACAACATTTTTCCAATAAAAGCTACAAGTAACTATCTGAGGTGAAATGAATGCTTTGCTTATGCACATCCATTCATACACTCATGTATGTACCGGGATTTCCAATAAGGATGATATGATTTCTAAGTGTAGTTTCGGCCATTTTTTTCAATTTCGTTATGTTAGGAAATACACAGGAATATATTTTACAAACTATTCAATTTTGATATCAAAATAATCGAACATTTTTAGGTCGTAATAATCGTCCCCTGTGGTAACTATTCGCAGAATCTTTGAAAATTTCGTGCGTACATATCTTCACATAATGTTCACGTGAGAAAAAGATAAATAATCGCCGTTCAGGCAAGTGTTACTGTATCGATTCCAAAACGTTTTCAAGAATTGGGACTATCTCAAACCACAATCTGGCAGATTTTGAGAAAGGATTTGGGCTTTCCTCCGTATGAAATTGTTCTCACCCAAGAACTGAAGTAATTTGATCATGATAAAGGTCGTGAATTTGCTGATATTGCCTTGCCACATTTTGAAAACGATAACGGTTTTTAAGAAAATCAAAATCTCCGTTGAGGCTCACTTTCATCTGAGTGGTGCGGTAAATAAACAAAACTGTAGATTTTGGTGCAAACAAATCTACAAATTGTCTATTAAGTGGAGAAAGTACTCGAAAATTGGTTTCGTTCCTGTAAAAGAAGTCATGGAGGCCGTTTGAATGATGTTATTTTCAGAACTTAATTGTATCGATTGTACTTCAGCTTTAGAAGCTTCAAAAAATTAATTCTTTTTTACTTAAATCTCTTTAAGAATTATTTAAGAATATGTCTCCAAAGCTATTGATAGGAATTCGAGATATTATCGATGCTAGAGGGGAAATAGTGTCCGGGCGTCTAGCAGGTATGAGCGCTTGGGCAGAAAGCGAAAACTTTGATCTGCGATTTCTCGGTTTTTCATTTTTACGATTTTTCTTAACGCGGGCAGAATAGCGGCAGAATATATAAAATGAGGAAACTAGTATATGTCCGCACAGTCATTTACATACTAAAGTATGTATGTAAATATGCCTTGCTCTTATATGGGTCTTATAATTACGAAATGGTTTAATTTTTGTAATCCTCCAGTTGGCTTGTAACTACACAGCGGTTTACCATCGACATTGTTAATACTAAAAATATAGTTTAAAAAAACTAAAAAACATGCTTTTAAAGCATATCAAACTAAAAAGTGAAAAATAATTCTTTGTATAAACTAACAATAATAATGAAGGAAAAATTCCTGCATTATTGTGAGAAAAGCGTGGCATGCTCGATATATGAAATATATGTCACAAAGCACCCCACGCTTTTCTCACAATAATGCAGGAATTTTTCCTTCATTATTATTGTTAGTTTATACAAAGAATTATTTTTCACTTTTTAGTTTGATATGCTTTAAAAGCGTGATTTTTAGTTTTTTTAAACTATATATATTTTTAATTTTTTAGTTTGATGTGAGAAACCCCAAAATTTGTTAAAATATGAACTATGACATGTAGTATTGGTTAAGTAAATCGATACTTAGGCAGCATTTAATATCTACTCGTAACCTTTCATTGACTAATTGTTACATTATTTGCGACCAAGTTGTATTGACGACTTTACGAACTATTACTTCTTAATCGAATCATTTCTTCTAAAGCTTCACTGTTACATGGGGTTTTACCTGTCAACTTTGAACAGTCCAGTTCTTCAATTCGAATACAGTCCAAAGATCTACAACGACTAAGTGCTACATAAACTTGTCCAGCAGCAAACAGTCGAGAGCCCAGATAAATTACTGCATGTTCTACTGTACAACCTTGCATCTTATGAACGGTTGACGCCCAAATCAGTATGCTATTTAAATGTCACTAAAACTAGTTTTATATAGATTTTGCATACTTTTAAGCTCATCTTTTTGGTGAGCTGCTTAAACTTACTATCGCCTTCCTACAGTGTCGCTCAAATATTCTACGTTTCAGTACCATTTAAAAAAGTTACAAACATACATACATACATACATACAAGTGAAGCTAATAAAAGCGTATTAAAAACAGAAACAATGAAAACTAATAAACCTCCTACTTTTGCAGCTAATTTATCCGCTAATCACTCTTTTTTTTCCGGTTGCATATGTACGATATGCAAGCTGTATTCGTATGCACTTAATTTAAATGCAGTAATAACGGTGTTAGCTTTTGTATACGAGTTCACAAACATATACTATACGCATAAAAACATATGAATATACGTATACTTATCTTCTTTATATTATATATAAAAAGTACGTGTCACATTGTTTGTCCGCCATGGACTCCTAAGCTAGTGCACCGATTTTAGTAAATTTTAGCACACTGTGTCCGGCTTGAACCAACTTAGAAGATAGGATAGTAAAAATAATTCATAAATAAAAAATACAGTGAAAGCTCTATTAAGCGGACAACTCTATTATCTGGACAGAAAGGCTGGTAACCAGACATTAAGAAAGCAACCTTAAATTTGTTATTTTTTCCAATGAAATTTATTTCTATGAACATATTATGGAATATGGAAAACTTTTACATTTAAAAGTTTCTTCACAAAAGTTGGCACAGGTTATTTTCTAACATAATAATGTAATATACCAAGAAATTGTTCAGATCGGCTTACTATAGCATATAGCTGCTATACAAACTGAACGGTCGGAATCTAGTGCTGGTATGGAAAACTTTTGCATTTTCTAAGACTAAATATAATCTCCGAAGAAATTGTTCAGATCGGTTAACTATAGCATATAGCTGCCATACAAACAGAATGATCGGAATCAAATGCTTGCATGGAAAACTTTCGCATTTGACGATATATTTTCACGAAATTTGGTATGAGTTATTGTTCATAGAAATAATGTAATATCGGAAGAAATTGTTCAGATCAGATTACTATAGCATATAGCTTCCATAAAAACTGAACACATAGTTACTAAAAGAAATGCACCTGTGAAGGGTATATTAGCTTCGGTGCAGCCGAAGTTAACGTTTTTTCTTATTTTTTTTTTTCTTCAAAACGTTTTTCGATCACCTTCAAGCTTTATTAAGGCATCTATTTATAATTCGATAGGTCTGAATTTCTTCTTTCTTAAACTATTCTTAAACTAAAAAGCGGTTAATAATTAGCTAAGATATGGGCTAATAGTTCGTAAAAGTACGAAAAATCGCTTTTTTAAGGTTAAGGCGATATTTTGGGGATGTTTGGTGAATTCCAAACCGTGACCGTGAAGGAAGGATTCTGTCTGAATTTCAATTGTTTATGTCACACTTTAACCGATATTTTCGGTCAAAATTTACATATGCAAGTAGATACTGGGGTCCACATTTAAAATTTTGTTATATGGGAAGTTAGCGTGGTTGTAATCTGATTTCGGACCCGGCTCGCATAAAACCTTCTCATACCATCTTGGAAGAAAAATTTAATGTCTCTGGCGTAAAAAGTTTCTGATTTGTTGCGCTGTTAGTAGTTTTGAACATTACTGTTATATGGGCGTGAGGGGGGTTATCTTCCGACTTCGCCCTTCGTGGGCCGGGCCCACACCCTCTTTTACAAAAGTTTTTGCCCACAGGTACTCTTTACCATTGCGATCCCCAGCACCAAGTATAAAATTACTTCTATCTTAATTTAGTGCTTAGTTATGGCACTTTATAGGTCTTGGGATAATGGCGTTTTGTGGGCCTGGCAGTGGTCTGCGAACTCATAAAAATAACATTCCTTCCCAGGTTTTTTCGACTTCTTTCTTTTTTGTAGCACTGTGTAATTTGTGCCAATTTTGCTGTAGATACCTTGTCAAATAAAACAAGAAAAAACATCAGCTTCGTTTGAAAAAGTTTTCCATACAAGCACTTGATTCCGATCCTTCAATTTATATGGCAGTTATATGCTATAGTGGTCTGATATGGACGGTTGCAACAAATGGGCAGCTTGTTGGAGAAAAAGGAAAGTGTGCAAAATTTCAAATCGATATCTCGAAAACTGAAGGCAGCTAAATACTATAGTGGTCCGATAGCCACTTAGCATATTTTTGGCGAGAAAAGGATGTGTGCAAAATTTTAGGTCCACATCTGAAAAACTGGAGGCAACTAGTTCGCTATGTACAAACGGACGGCCCCTGCCGTTTCCTTTTGAGCGGTAAACTTAATATACCCTCTTATTAGTATATTTACAATAACTAATAATTCTGGCAAGGTTTGCTTCTGTCATCTTTTGTATTAAATAAGACACTACTTTACTATGAACGTATTACGAATTTCGGGGTAGTGGCAAGTATAAGAACCGCTATTCTCGAAATAACGAAATTGTTGCGCCTTATTAAGGACACTTTGCTACAAAACAAATATCGATATTTGAAATGTATGCGATTAGCTGCAGTTACGCTCAGCTCTATCACTCGGCAATACTGACTTGTAACGTGCCCGCGTTGGTATACGTGCAATAGTACATACATATATACATATATGTATGTATATAAGCCTATCTGAAATGCAATCTCATGTAGTCATGTGTAGAAGTTCACGCTAGTGCTGCTGCGTCTGATACGCCAGCGATGAAAGGCGGCAATGGGCCGCACCCTAAAGTGACGACTACTCACAGCGTTTTGTGCATACAAGTTTAACGTACAAATACGCGTGCGCAATTTCGGCAAATAAAAATTTGTACCCTTATGCATGTACGAATGCGTAAATATTCATAGTTACATACTAATATCGTATGCACGTGCAAGGATTGCCGTTGCTAACTGTCTATTGATGAAGTGTATTAAGAACAGATTTAAACGCCTTGCCTCGTTGCTACGCAGCCATGTGTCATTAGCCATTTAAGTGGCAAAGAATTGCCCAATTTATTTTTTAAATCACAATAACGCTTCCTACAAGTCGTCAATGTACCATTATGGGAATTGAGGTGTAACAATGTTACTATTGATCATCTTTTATAACAAAGTCCAATAAAAAAGGTTAATATAATATAAGAAGTCTGTTAAAAAAATAAGGTGAATTTTGAAATTTCGTGGGCTACGTACATTCGATTATCTAATTTTTTTTATTTCTTTATATTGGTACACTCGTCTCGAATATTTACAAGTAGTATGTTCATTTATTTAGTTTGTTAGAGGCATAAATGGATGTGTTTTGCGTCTTCGACAATTTCCTTACTGTCGAAAAAAATTTATAAAAGAATTTGCAATTTTTTGTGCAAAAAGAGAATTAAGTATGAAGTAAAAAAATTTTTTTAGAAGCTTTTCAAAAAAGGTCGAGCAGATGTGAATGATGACCTGCTGACGAATCATGGGCATTAGGTTATGACATCGAAACCAAAATCCAATCGTCCCAATAGAAGAACCCTGGAGAGCCGAGGCCAAAAGAAATCAAGGGCTTACCAAAAAGCGCATATATTTATTTATTTAATTGAAATATATCTTTAAAATTAAAAAAATCTTCTTATCTTTCTTGATTGCTGTCATTTAATTTCGCCTCTATTTTTTTAAATGTTATTATCTGTTCTAGGTAGAAATTCCGAAATATTAGCTGCCGTAATAACTCCCAAGGACGACGACCTAGCAAACGTTTTTGTCCTCAAAACTGATATAATGTATATACGTATATACGAGGAATGTGCGAACCTTATATGTACTAAACCATAACTCCACAAAAATTAGCAGAAACAGTAGGACAGCACAACGCAGACATCGTGGCTGTCAAAGAAGTGCGATGGGCTGGAAGCGATATATCCACAAATTAAATTATGATTTTTAGTGTAGCTGCAACGTCAAGCTCCATGTGTTTGAAGTAAGTTTTAAGTCCGCGGTAAAATTAAACAACAAGTTCCAGATTTTGTGAGAAAAGTCACAGAATGTGTGTAAACGAATACTCATTATTAGTGTATACTAGCTGACCGCAGCTGTTGTTGAAATTATATTTTTTTATTGAATGAAAAGAGAGTTGAATTTACATTGTATTGAAAATCATTTATTTGCGATTTTTCTACATTTTTTTCAATGTAACGCAGCTTGATAAACAATATTTTTTGGTATCTGTTCCGCTGCGCAAATGTACAGAGAAGATGGTTTTCCAACTCGTGAGTACGCCACGTATATCAGGTCGTGTAAAAAACATAGCATTTCCAAATTTATGCCATATACTATGCGACTATCCGCGTGTCTGTTGATTGTCAGCTCAAATGCAATATTTACTGGAGACGGATTACGTTCGAACTGAAATGGCAAATCGTTAGAACTCAAAGGAATTCGTATAGTCAAGCATTCTGCCCAATGGTATTCGATAGCTGCGTCACAATTAGTCGGGTTCCATTACACAGTTTCGGCGCATTACGATTGCGAAACACTTTAACGACAGATCCAACTTTGAGACGCAACTGATGCGGTGGCATACCAAGACTCTCCAAAGAATTTAGAAATTCCACTGTATAATTCACGGCATCGTCTTCATTGCCAAGACGATCGACCGATTTGTATAAGCGCACGTCTCCCGTTATTTGACTTTGAATCTTCCAGTTCAAGTCAACAACATCGAAATTTTTGGCAGCTAAAATTGCGCGTGCAAAAGTTTCCGAACTTCATTTGAATTCGAAGTAGCTATCGCATCGTCCATCGTTTGATTCCAGTGATTATCATATTCCAACAATTGTAATTTCTGGCTTCCATCTCATAAAGTTGCACACACGACAATGACTCACGTGAAGTTGAACTGCGTACATTAATTAATAGCAACCGAAGGTAAAAGCAATCCTCGTTTTTCGGGTGGATTGTATAAATTCGTCCTAATGCATATGTTGAGAACACACCTGGATGTCCATGTACTGGTTGGTCTTGCTTTCTGCGTAACTATTTCCTCGACGATGCATTTCATGTATAATATCAATATTCGAATAGAGCAATGTTCTCGTAAACGGATCACTGACGAAAATTGAGAAAAAAACTCGTAAATGTTAATTTTGTTGCTGGCGGTGTTTCCACTGGCTGTACTGTATTCTCTGGGTTGAAATACACTCTTTGGCCATTCTCTATATGAACTGCGAGACGCATAACAGTCGGAAAACGTTCATGAATTGCAAAAGTAAATATCCTTCAAAGCGTTTTATTGCAGTTCACGTATCGATCCATTTGATACTTGCTGATCTCATCTCGTTCAAGACCAATAACCGCCATGTTGCCTCCTTTGGTGATGTACATACTTACAAACGAATTTTATCGATTTCACCAAACTGCAATTCTCAATATTGATATAAGTTTTGAATGTGAATTAGACAATAGTGGTGAATATAGTACGATCCATGTGTTGTCCACTTCATTGCCATTGTCGTCTGGTGAGCGACGCCGACAGAGTGGATATCCATAATTTCCAGTTTACGTTTCCGGAAGAAAAGCACGTGGGTAGTGTTTCATGCATTTACTGTCAGCCATATAAACCGAAGTGGGATAATGGTGTTCGCAAGGTCCATGAACCATATTTCGCACCATATAATCATTCGGAATTTTCGCAGAAATGATTTCATAAATTTGAGCCAAAGAAGAATGTGTGCGTGCGGCAAACCTCTTTTTTGCTGCTCAACAGAGTACATCCAGCATCTACCAGCACCATACAAGTACAGTATATACATACGCTACTTCAAGACAAAGTCCATCAAACATCGTTGCTGTTGTTTGAAAACTCGTGCTGTGACATTGTGACGATCGCTTGCTGATTGACCACGATCCGTAATTCCACACGTATGTTATCGCATCCTGGGAGTATTCGGTCATGTGCCTTTTGCTGGCATACGTTGATGTCAAAAAGAACACCGACCGATATTAGCGCGACCTCTTCGTGGCATCCTAACAAATTTCAAACTGTAATTGATCACTTTGTGTGAAACACACATAATGTTTTCACTGAATAATTTTCAACAATTTTTCTTTTCAATATCTGGAATAAAGAAAGCAAACGACAAATTTTAACGATTCAAATAATTGAAAAATAAAAAAATTTAAAAAAAATGTGTGTATGAAAAAAAAGTTACTTTTTGGAATTGTCCAATTTTCCGACTTTTCCTCACGAAAAGCCTACGTTTTTTTATTTCTAAACCTTCCCCGATCGACAGCGAACAACGCCTGAAAGTTTTATCAAGATTGGTTCAGTCGTTTTCGAGCATTATTAGCAAACGTTTTATTTATGGTGAACAAAGTTTTAGCAGGGATAATGTGATGCCCAATTTATTCCAGGGTGAGACTAGCGTTGTTGCCACATTATTCATTATAGCCAGATCAGTCAAATTAAT
The DNA here is from genome assembly GCA_037783105.1 of Bactrocera zonata. Lineage (NCBI taxonomy): Eukaryota > Metazoa > Arthropoda > Insecta > Diptera > Tephritidae > Bactrocera > Bactrocera zonata. The sequence continues at coordinate 4,533,970 of JBAWJQ010006688.1, forward strand.
AATTTTTCGGCATTTAACTTAAAAGACCAGACATTTACCACGATTAACATGTAGAAAAACTATTTAAATCTTTTTTTTTGTGATTTTGTGATGTAATAAAACAAAGAATTTTGAACTCCCAATTAATCAATCAATTAATAAGTGTTTTATCCTTTTCAAATAAAAATTAATACTACGATGTATAAAATCACAAAAGATTTCATCTCATACATTTCTATTTCGCGTTTGCTATAATTTTCATTGAAACAATTTTCCTTAGTGATTTTGAACAGCGGCAACAACACGACAAAACCTTCTGAACTCAACTCAACTGTCAAAGCTCAGGAGGTGATTTACTTTCTCACTTCTCATGAGATGATATCATTATGCAAGTATGGTCTCAAACTGTATAACAACCGCGCGCGTAACTGGAGATTCTACACGACGTAGGTCTTTCTTCACCTGGTCTTTCCAATGGAATGGATGTCTTCCTCTTCCTTTGCTTTCTCCGGCGGGTGCTGCGTCGTCATAGCTTAAGGGTTTTCGTCTATTCGGACGACATGACATAACAAGCGTAGCCGCTGTCTTTTAATTCGCTGAACTATGTAAGTGCCGTCGTAATCGTGTAATCGTTCCATAAAATGCGATACTCGATTTCAACTTTTCTCGTCATCCTGATCATTTATATATGTATATGTATATAACCCTATATCTTCCTCGATTAGATTTAGGTAATAAATACAACCGTTAGTTGAATAAAACTATTATACTCTGTAGCAACAGGTTGCAAGAGTATAAAAAGTACCTATATTTGGATCACCCGTTATATTTTATAGGGTCTCCGACGTTACAAATTTCGTGACAAACTAAGTATACCCTGTTCAAGTTATAAAAAACAGAAACTGAACAAATGTACTATTTAATAATAATACTTACACAATTTAAAACAGAAATTATTTAAAAGATTGCCTCTAGGCATCTTACTTCATAAGCAGTTACCGCAATTATAATTGTCCTATAACAAGGCACATAGTTATATGAGATCACAAAATTCTTTTGAGGGGAATTCTACGGTACTAGAAAAGTAGCCAAAACGAACAAACACAAACATTTTTATTGTTATTAATTTTATAAATTTGGACTTACCAACTCTAAATATATTAGATCTGGCTTTCAAACCTTTTTATTTGTGTTAAATGTAGTATTTATTTGTTCCATTATTACAATCTTTGCAACCGATGTTGTTTAAATATAAAAATTACCCAGCTAATATTTCGATTGCCCTCAATGACTGATACGGCGAAACTCAAAATCAATACTAAGTTTCACGTGAATGGAAAGCATGGAATAGCATCTGAATTTGAAGAGCGGGGTACAGCGTATTAATAAAAATTTAACCTTTAAGTAATTACCAACAGTTAATAAATGGTGTAGCCAATGGAAGAATCAAAGAGTCGACCACATTACAAAAATGCCGAATAAAGACCGATTGGAATGAAAGGGAAATTTAATTTGATGAAAAGAGTAGCCTGACAAAAACATCGATGTAACCTTCGTATGTGGAATTGTAGTTTCTAATTTCTACTACAAAGCCAAAATTTGCAGTTTAGAGAAAAACGAAGATAATCCATGGATTGTCTGTAGAGAAATATACGAAACTCATATTTCACACACAGATAAAAGTATATATGCATAAGTATAACTTGTATTTATAATAGCAGAATGAAATGGTTCCGATAATGTGTGAAAAAATAAAACCAGTAAGGACTCAATTCAGAAAGAACCGAATATTTTATACTTTTGCAACTTGAAAAAATTAACGCCGGCTAAATATGTTCAGGTATTAAACAATGTAGCGAAAGGGTCCAACTCCATTGTAAATTGATTACGATAAAGTTTGATATCATATTAACATATTTACTCAGTTATATTAATATCAAAAGATATACACCCTGTCAAGAAAGTATCGTATATTGGCAAAATCAAACTCGCCCAGGATAACCCCCTCTGAGAGTGTGAAAGGGGTTAATTCAGAGTGAAACCCCACCCACTCTAAAGTGTGATAGCTAAATAAATAAAAGTGTAACAGGCTCTATCTGAACATCCGGAATGGTACAAGAGAGTTTCAAAGACCCCGGTGGACAATTGGACAATGGGCATGCCACGGTTTACATATATGTAGGTAATATCACATATCTCAAAATCTAGTCTACCGAGGAATACACCGAATGTACCAGGGTAAAACTGTATTACCCAAAATTTTCCAAACATCAATAAACTAATACCAGTGCCGGATTAAACTAGCTCGAGGCCTGTAGCAAATTCTGTCAAGGGGCCCTTAATTTGCTATAGGTTCTCAAGTTTATGGTATTAAATAAAACAGAATTGTTACAAATAAACTTTTCTGTATTTATTATAGGCAAATTTAGAGATAAATCTTTCAATATCGACTTCTTTAAGCAAGTCATGCTTTATATTCACAAAGTGAGATGATTCGCAAAGCAATTTCTAAGTTTGGGAAAGTTTATAATATTCCTGTTCCAGAGGCTCCTGTTTCTTGCTGTTAATAACAGTAGCCACATCTGTTTTCAGCAGCTCTGCGAACTCCACTATTTCGCCGCCTAGGCTGTTCTCCAAATTATCTTCGTAGGAACTGACCATACTAGAGGATTTTTCCAAAATCTCTCCTGTTGTAAGAGATTTTAGCTATCGAAATACTTCAAAACCACTAGTAATTTCCTCACATCTAAAATTGCTCTTAAAAGTTGTTTACGTTGTGCCAAAGGAAAATGTATAGCAATTTCTTATTGTTTGATTTTCAATAGAAATCTATTTTATTTGTTCAAGTTACAACTAGCTCCATCAATGGCAATATCAAGGAATTCCGCTACAGAGCTAGCATCTTCAATTTTAGAAATGTGGTAGGTACAATTTAAAATTATTATTGTAAATTTTGATACCAACGTTCTTCGTGGTAGGTATTATGCCTATACCTACCTATGGTAATTTAAAAATAGTATAAAATCCAAAATATCCAAATGTGCATACCCTAAGGCGGTATTCTACTTTAGAATTTTGAAAAATTCGATTTTTTTCATATATTTAAAGTTTAGACTTTCAAAAATATTTCCTTGGAAGGATTTTTCAAAATTCGACTTATTTTCAGAGACACAGCCGATTTTGTGAGGTGGCGTCCGTGTTCACTAAATTGTCTCCTAAACTTTAAACGCGTTTTTCTCCAAACTACTTTTTTCCACACGGTACCGGCATTATCTCAAGTTCTATGCAACCGATTTACTTGAAATTTTGTGTGAACCTTCTTTTTATAATCCTTTATCGTTGCAACCAACATCGTATCAAAATTTTTGTTTTTAATATTTTAAAAAAATTCAGGAATTTCAAAAAAAATTTCGTGTTCCCGGACTATAACAGCATCCTTACTGATTAAGAGTTTCTTTTGATTTTTTTTTCAGACCACCAGGAGAGTCAGGACCAATGTCACCAGGATGCGCCAATTTTTTTACTCCAACAGAACAAATGTTTTTTTCGGCAAATTCAATTTATTTTATTCAAAATATTCTCCTTCTGCTTCAATACAGCTTTTTGCACGGTCCAAAAGCATGTCGAACGAGTGTTTTAGCTCGTTGGCCGGTATGGCCGCCAGTATGCCGGTGCAAGCCTTTTGAATGGCATCTAAGTCTGCATAACGCTTTCCTTTCATGGGTAAATGCACTTTTCAGAAAAGGAAGAATACGGTGACCTATCAGGTGAATACGGGGAGTTATTAATAGTTAAAATGTGATTTTTGGTCAAATAATGATAACCTTGTCTGAATAGTTCATTTGCAAATTACCCGCCTTTCTACTTGAGACTCTGAACACATTGCTCTTAAGGCTGGGCTGAACAAAATGTTTTTGACCTGTTAAGAGGACAGCGTCCGCTTGGAAAAAGAAATAACTAGATAGAACATTTTAATTACTGTGTTTTATGAAATTAAATTTTTTTTTATAACATGGAAGGTCACAAGAATATCGCTAAACAATTATTTTCAATAAAAATATTGTAAGAATTTAATGATTATACTTATTTTCTTTTGACAGCCATGAAGTATAAAGTCTAGTGATATTCGATAATGATTTTATTTTTATTTTATTTTATGAAAATATTTATTTAATTAATAAAAATGCACAATAGCGCTATTCGGCAGAGACTAAACTTTATTTTGATATAAAAATTAATGGATATTATTAAATAAATAAAAATCTGGACGCTTAATGGGTAGAATTATAGCTAGTATAGATACTAATCTAAATATGTCGGTTATAATAATTATAATTAAACATTAGAACATTAAAGTTAAGAAGTTCGTAATATGCCCACTTATTTTTACGATTAAACGTGATGAAATCGAGTTTTAGATTTTCAGGTGGAAGTGAAGCATAGCCTAAGCGCTTCATGTTTAAAGCATGCAAGGATATTTTACGCTCCATCTAAATTGATATTTTTTTCAATTACGGTCAGTTGGAGCGTGGGGCTCGTAGCATTTGCTACTCTAGCTACGTGGCTAATCCGCCACTGACCAATACTATTCAAATCCCAGGACACCGATTATATAGATCACGGGTAGGCATAATAGCCCTCAGTGGCATTTTGCCCGTTCGAGCACGAGTGCACATTTTGAGGGCTAGGTGAGGGGATCATCGCGGGCAAACATGAAGAAGGAAGTGAGAGCAAAGTATTTTACCACTCCATATTTACAAATGAGAGCAACGTATTTTACCACACAATGTTTACAAATGAGAGCGCGCGAGTTACATATATAAATAAGTCAGCAACAAACAGTAAAACTGATAAATTTGCTGAATTTCTTAGTGAAATAAGTAACACAACCGGAAATCAGTAAAACTGTAATATGATACCATTTCCTTTGCTGTCGCAAAAATTAAATTAAAAGATACAAAACAAAATCATTTTATTAACAATATTTCCGAGAATCTGTTAAGTTATGAGGTTATTACTTTAGTCAGCATTTAAGTAAACAAATGTAATGAGTATAATAAGTATTTTCTGATTTGTAAGCAATAATTTATTGCAATAGTAACTTGAACGATTATAATTAATAAAATGAAAAGTTAGTCTGATTCAAATATCCAAACCAACTGGTTTAATTTCTCTAGGTTAAATTCGGTACTGACTTTTTTAAAAACGCTCGAACGCGACGAAGATATAAAATTGGCGCAGTCGGTAGGATCCTTATAAAGTATAAGGATTCAGTGATACGAACCGCATTCGAGAAACAGAAAAATTTTTCCCCTCCGAAAATCGTATACCAAATAGTTTTTATAAATCCCCAAACTAATTCTGCGATTCTGTAGCCAACTCAGGAGTTGACCAGACCCTCCAGAATATAATTAACTATATACTCGTACAATAATCCGGAAAGACACAATAATCGACACCACCGAGGTGCAGTGAACGTTAAGTGTAAAAGGAAAAATTGAACTAAAAAGTTCAGAAGTGAAAAACGACCTTAAAAATTAAAAGGCGTTAATTTACCTGACCAAGTTTAAAAAAAAAAAAGAAACAAAAGTTTTTGTGAAAGTTTTTGTGCAGTGAACACGACTCAAAACAAGAAGAGCGTGAATTCACCAAAAAATAAAGTTTATAAAGTAAAGTAACCGAAACCATTGAGAATAAAACTAAATCGTCAAGGCACCGAGCCTACGATAGCAGTAGAAATATGGAGAACGAGCAGACTCAGATGGCGGTAGTCAACCTGGTAGAGGAGCTTGCTCGCAGAGAACAACAACTAGAGCAAATGCGGCAAGCTTACCTTGAGTTAAGAAACCGTGCGGAAGAAAACAACAGTAGCAGACACGCCCTCATAAAAACAGTAAATGACCTGCCAATATTTACGGGGACAGGCGAGATTTCCATAAATTTATTCTTCAGCAACATTGAATACTTACTGTCAACAACGAACGACACAGAACTACAAAAGGAAGTGACGCGAACAATATATTATAGGACCATCCAGGGAGAGGCGAAAAACACAATCATCAATATACCTCAATCAGATAACTGGAAGCTGATAAAGGAAACATTAAAATTGAGGTATCGAGCCGAAGTGGAGCCACATCATCTGTACAAAAAGATTGGGAATCTTAAGGTAAGTTCTGTTAATGAACTTATGAGAGAAATTCAAAATATTAAATATAAGTCGGACGAACTGACGGTGTACTTTAGGGGTGACAGCTACATTGACTTAAGTAACATGGACAGTTTGTTAGTAAATACAGTAAAGGAGATGACTCAGGGAGTCTTACTAGATAAAATCTATAAAGAAGGGAACCTAAATGAAATAATTAGAATAATGGCTAGCAGAAGATTCGAAGACAGTAATATTAGGCCAGAATACATGAAATTTAAAACAAAAGGAGATAGCTCAGCGGAAAAATATAGTAATAGGTATCCTGAGCGAGGACAAAGACATAATACAAATTTTAGAAGTAGAGAAAATCAAGGTTCATATAACCAAATATACGAAAATAATGTTAGACATAATACGTCAGGCCAATTTAAACAATATAATAGTGGAAGATTTAATAATAATTATAAACCAAATTCGGGTAATTTTCAAAGACCACAAGCGGTAGGAAACCCTAGGCCAAGTTTTAATCAAAATCAACCAAATCAATATAATCCAAACGTTGGTCAAAATCAATCCAACCAATATAGGCAGAATTATGGTCGAAATAATCAATTTAAACAAAACCAAGGCGAACCGATGGAGGTAGATAATATCCATTATAGTTCAATGAGCCCTCAATTGGCAGGACACCCTAATTCCCAGTATAGCCAAGATCGCTTATACTCTAGTAGGCAAAGCCAGGTAGGAGCTTCACGAACTGATATAGCAAGAGAAGAAGAAGTTAATAATAGTATTTTTTTTTATGAACCAGCCTCGGAATCATTACCTAAAATTAAAATTAAAATTAATAAAAAGAATTATATCGCACTAATTGATACAGGAGCTAGTTTAAGCCTGATTAATAGCGAGATCGATGATTTTCCAAAAATTAAATTGAAAAATCCTTTAACATTTAGTACAATTACAAACGAGGATAAAATAAATTATGAGGTACATACATTAGCACCAGAAGAATTTAAGTTACACCATTAAGAGGACGAAAATATGACTTTATAATAGGCATGGACATGCTTACTTTTCTCAATACGTATATTGATATAGAAAAAGGGAAAATAACTCTAAACCGAAAAGAAAGTTCGATTTTAAATAAACTATATGACTTAAATCAAATTTGTAATCTTGAAACTGCAGAATTAAAATTGGAAAGATTAAACCTAGATCATTTAAATGAGGAAGAAAATAGAGAAATAATTAAATTACTCAAAAGATATAATAAATTATTATTTAAAGACGGTGATAAATTGACTAACACAACGGAAATCCAACATGAAATTAAAACTATAACGCAGCAGCAGATTAATTCAAAATTATATAGGTATCCACCTCAGCACGAAATGGAAGTTAGAAAACAAATTAAGGAAATGGAAGAACAGGGAATAATCCAAAAGAGTCACTCAAGATATTCGAGCCCATTAATAGTAGTGCCGAAAAAAATAGATAATTCAGGTGAAAAGAAATACAGAATTGTAATAGACTATAGAAAATTGAATGAAGTTACAATAGATGACAAGTACCCCCTTCCAAATATTGATTCAATTTTAGACAAATTAGGAAGAGCACAATATTTTACTACTTTAGATTTAGCGAAAGGATACCATCAAATTCTAGTAAAAGAGGAAGATCGTGAAAAAACAGCTTTTGTAACACCACATGTTCTTTATGAATTCGTAAGAATGCCTTTCGGACTGAAAAATGCACCAGCCACATTTCAGCGGCTAATGAACGAAATACTTAGAGACTTTATAAATAAAACATGTGTAGTGTATTTAGACGATATTCTAATATTTAGCACATCATTGAATGAACATATTAGGGCGATAGGCGACATTTTTAAAATTCTTGAAAGTAAAAATCTTAAAATTCAAATTGATAAATGCAATTTTTTGAAGAAAGAAACAGAGTTCTTATGACATATTTTAACGGAGGAAGGCATGAAGCCAAATCCTAACAAAATTAAAGTTATAGAAAATTTACAAATCCCAAAAACAGAAAGACAAGTTAAAAGTTTTCTAGGAATCACTGGTTACTACCGTAAATTCGTAAAAGACTACGCTAGAATAGCTCAACCTATAACCAAGTATTTGAAAAAAGGAGTTAAAATTAATATTAAAGACCCAACATATATTGAAGCATTTGAAAAGTTAAAAATACTAATAAGTACTCATCCAATATTACGTTATCCAGATTTCGGAAAACAATTTATTTTAACAACTGATGCATCCAATTATGCGATTGGTGCAGTATTATCACAAGAGGGATACCCAGTGTGTTACGCCTCAAGAACTTTGAATAACCACGAAAGAAACTATTCCGCAACAGATAAAGAATTTCTTGCGATAATGTGGAGTATAAACTATTTTAGGCCATACCTCTATGGAAATAAATTCAAAATTTTTACTGACCACCAACCGATAAAATGTTTACATTCCAAATACAAAGGGAAAGATATATCAGCTCTACATCAAAGATGGTTATTAAAATTTGGAGAATACCAACTTGACATTGAATATTTAAAAGGCAAAGAAAATAAAGTAGCAGATTTTTTGAGTAGGATAAAGGAAAATGAGGATATTATTTCAGAAAATATGGATGAAACAATTTCCAATAGTTCAAATTATTCTAACGGGTGATTTTTTTGAGGTTAGGATTTTCATGCAGTAGTATTTGACAGATCACGTGGGATGTCAGACATGGTGTCAAAGAGAAAGATGCTCAGTATGCTTTGACATTTCATCATGAATAGACTTACTAACGAGCAACGCTTGCAAATCATTGAATTTTATTACCAAAATCAGTGTTCGGTTCGAAATGTGTTTCGCGTCCGTGTCCGATGAGCGATGAGGCTCATTTCTGGTTGAATGGCTACGTAAATAAGCAAAATTGCCGCATTTGGGGTGAAGAGCAACCAGAAGCCGTTCAAGAACTGCCCATGCATCCCGAAAAATGCACTGTTTGGTGTGGTTTGTACGCTGGTGGAATCATTGGACCGTATTTTTTCAAAGATGCTGTTGGACGCAACGTTACGGTGAATGGCGATCGCTATCGTTCGATGCTAACAAACTTTTTGTTGCCAAAAATGGAAGAACTGAACTTGGTTGACATGTGGTTTCAACAAGATGGCGCTACATGCCACACAGCTCGCGATTCTATGGCCATTTTGAGGGAAAACTTCGGACAACAATTCATCTCAAGAAATGGACCCGTAAGTTGGCCACCAAGATCATGCGATTTAACGCCTTTAGACTATTTTTTGTGGGGCTACGTCAAGTCTAAAGTCTACAGAAATAAGCCAGCAACTATTCCAGCTTTGGAAGACAACATTTCCGAAGAAATTCGGGCTATTCCGGCCGAAATGCTCGAAAAAGTTGCCCAAAATTGGACTTTCCGAATGGACCACCTAAGACGCAGCCGCGGTCAACATTTAAATGAAATTATCTTCAAAAAGTAAATGTCATGAACCAATCTAACGTTTCAAATAAAGAACCGATGAGATTTTGCAAATTTTATGCGTTTTTTTTTTTTAAAAAGTTATCAAGCTCTTAAAAAATCACCCTTTATAAACAATATGGAAGAGGAAGATGAAGAAACTTTAGCAACAGTGCATTCAGCAGAAGAAGAATTAGACGACCATTTTTATATCAAAGAAGAGATTGTTAACAAATATAAAACGCAAATTATTTTAACAAACAACAAAACTGAAGAGTTAAAAGTTATACACGGTAAAAAAATTATTTTCATTTCGGAATATGATTTCAATAATTTGAGTGAGATATTTAGGAAATATATCACAAAAGGTAAAATAGGAATATTTTCAGAAATTTCAGAACGTCAATATAACATAGTACAAGAAAAATTAATCCAAATGTTTTCTAATGATAGTCAATTAGAATTTATAAAATGTACAATGAGAGCACAAGATATTGAGACAGAAGTAGAAGCAGTCAAACAGATTTCTTTATATCACGTTAGGGAAAGCTTTCATTCAGGTATTCAGGAAACATACAACCAAATAAAGAATAAAATATATTATCCAAAGTTATTGCAATTAATTCAAATTGTAATTAACCAATGTGAAATATGTCAGGAAGTTAAGTACGATAGAAATCCTATTAAACCAAAATTGAAACTTTCGGAGACGCCTTTAAAAATTAATGATATTGTACATATAGATACGTATGTAATGAAAGGGCATCATTTTTTGACAGTAGTAGATAAATTTTCTAAGTTCGGTGCAGCATACTCGTTAAATGATAGAAACCACATAACCATTATTGAGCAGTTAGAAGATTACTTCACTAAAGTAGGGAAACCCAGAAAAATTATCGCAGATAATGAATTTAAAGCAGTATGAATAAAAGAATTTTTAGATAATGAAAATGTTGAAATCCACCTAACAAAACCCAATAGTCATACAGGTAATGCAGATGAAGAAAGATTCCATAATACTATAGCAGAAAAATTTAGAATCTTATATAAACTAAATAAAGGGTTATCAATAAAACAACTAATACAAAAAGCAATTAGAAATTATAATGAAAGATGTCACTCAGCAATAAAATGTACACCAAATAAGGTACAGCATAATGAAGTAGATTTGGAAATAATAAAAAACAATTTAATAGCAGTGAAGAATAAAATTATAAATAAATTAAATCAGAAGAAAGAAAAATATGAGGAAAAGAGAGAAGAAGGATTTATAAAAAACTATAAAGCTGTTAGGCATAAGGAACAACCTAGATACAAGAAAGAAAAGTTAGAAAATATTCATCCTTCCAATATAAAAAGACCTTTAAAATTTACAGATTTGGATAATATGGACAGTAATAGTTTTAATGACACAACATTGTGACGGGACAATGGTTTTGACAGAAATAAAGGAACAAAACGGATTCATAGATTTACAAATTAGAGATCAAGCAATACCAAAACATAGCGATATAGTACTACATATGATTGACATTCAACAATAAGAAAATATTATTAATGCTATGACCGATAATATAATTTTGATGAAATTAGAGAATAAAGAAATACTACAAAAAGAATTGTTAGATATTAGAAATAAACTACTGACACTGATGACAGCTAGAGTTAGAAATAAAAGAGGACTGATAAACGCAATTGGAAGTATGTCAAAATGGCTTTTTGGTACAATGGACGAAGACGACTGACAAAATATACAAACATACCTTTTACAAACGAATGACTCAATTAACGAACAAATTAAAATAAACTATTATTTCTCATCAGCTATTGAACACTTAAAAGAAATTGTAAAAAGTGACCGATTAAAAATTGAAAAAGAACTTAATTCGATAAGTAAATTTATATATGATGAATACAAACAAACTTTATATTTAGATCAGTACACAAAGATTCAATTATTAAAAAGTAAAATAGAACATATACAAGAAAATGTTGTATCCGCTAAATATGGGATAATACACCCGAATATTTTAACTAATGAAGAAATTGTAAAATATAATATCGATTATAACAAGCTAAAATATTTACAACTAGGAACAGTAATTGTAAATAATACATTTCTAGTATTTGGAATAAAAATACCAAAAAATTTTTAAGATGTACAAATAAGAAAAATTATACCAATACCTAACAGAGAAAATAATGAAATAGATGCAAAAATAGAGGAAATATTTACTTATAAAAATAAAACGTTGATATTTGAAGATAATAAATCATTAGAACAAATGAAAACAAGCAAACATTGTATTTGAAAAAATAATTGTAATCTTGTTAAATTTAAAGAACTCGAAATAATACAATTAAATATAAAAACAATTCTTATTAAAAATGCAAATACTTTAAAAATTAATAATACATGTAATCAAGAACTACCATTAATAAGTGGAAACTATGTAATAAGGTTTAATAATTGTTCAATTAAAATTAATGACTATTATTTTTCAAATTTTGTTGAAGAGATAAAGGAAAATATTGTAACCGTAAAATATAAAGACAATCAGAATTTCACGAAAAAAATTACTTTTGATGAAATTGTAGAAGAACATAAATCAAATATAGAAAACATTTTTAAATTGAAAATACATACGAATGTATCACATATTTGCAACATATTAAGCATAATTATAATTTTGTTAGTCGCTACTGTGCTTATCAAAAAACACAAATATATAAAAATAATTAGGGTATTCACAAGATGTCATATTGTGTCATATCGTCATATTGTCATATTTTTTTATGACTGTCATATTAGCACTGTTGTTGTTTCACATGCAAAATTAAAATATGACTGATACAACACTGCGCGGTATGTTCATTGAGTTCGCTATTCTATCGGCTGTATTTGTTTACAAATACAGCACTGCGTGGTATGTTTATGACAAAATATGACATACAACAGTTAAGGGTGCTCACAAGTGTCGTATTTTTTAAGAATATTAAAATATGACATAAGACATACAACAAAGCTTGTGAATTGCCTAAATATTAAATAAAAGAATTCAGGAGAATTCTATTCTAAAAGGGGGAGTAATTACATATATAAATAAGTCAGCAACAAACAGTAAAACTGATAAATTTGCTGAATTTCTTAGTGAAATAAGTAACACAACCGGAAATCAGTAAAACTGTAATATGATACCATTTCCTTTGCTGTCGCAAAAATTAAATTAAAAGATACAAAACAAAATCATTTTATTAACAATATTTCCGAGAATCTGTTAAGTTATGAGGTTATTACTTTAGTCAGCATTTAAGTAAACAAATGTAATGAGTATAATAAGTATTTTCTGATTTGTAAGCAATAATTTATTGCAATAGTAACTTGAACGATTATAATTAATAAAATGAAAAGTTAGTCTGATTCAAATATCCAAACCAACTGGTTTAATTTCTCTAGGTTAAATTCGGTACTGACTTTTTTAAAAACGCTCGAACGCGACGAAGATACAAAATTCGCGCATGTATGGGAAGTTGCACTGTGGGTAATAACTGTAAAATTGCCTAAAAATTCTAAGTTTCTTTGTAACTACTATAAATTTTTAAAATGCAAGACAAATAACAAAAAGTATAATGAATATTATAGTTTAGTAGTAATTTTTTTAATATGTCTTTATAACAGCATTTAATTTAGTTTATTAGACATAATAAATTCTTTGTTTGGTTTAATCTCATTTGCTTAAGCTACACGCATTATTGTACCAAAATTTAAATTAGATAACCTACATCTTATTATATGTTTGTTTAATTTCATTATTGAAAAAAATTGTTCACAAGTGTAGGTGCTTCCAAACATAGATACATATAATTTTCGAAGAAAAAGTTTCAAACAAGGATATTTCTTTAAACAAAGATCTTTATAAAAAGTAATTCTGTCTGAAATTTGCGCAAACTTGTTTTTAAAAGAATAGAGCACTGCAGATCTATTATATATATACATAGCAGAGCTTTCTTGACTTAAATACTTTTCTTCCTATTCCACATTAAATTGATTATTTTTTCTTTTTAAATTGTGGAAACTGCTCTCACTCGTTGATAACATTTCGGCACATTTAAATTATAATAATTTCAGTTTCTGAACCACTGTTTCTTCAAACGCATATACACAAATAAATCTTATGAGAGCCCAACGACTTGGGCTTTTTCCCCGTAGAAACGACTCAGCAGATTACTGTCTCACAACGCAGGGTTGCCAGTCTCGATCTACTGTAGTAATTAAAAAAATTGTCTTCAATGTATTTGAAATTTACTTAAACTAACTCAAAATCAGAATCGAATGCTATTATTTATAAATATATAAACTATTTTTAATAGTTTGTTTTTAGTTTTGATATTTTATATTATGAAAAATTATAATTGAAAACTACATATGCGTATTGAGTAATGGCAACATTGTTCGAATGAAAACGAGAACAAACCGCTTGCCGCTCGTAGCGAAGGGAGAAGATGTTTCTGCTATTAGCGTTTGTATTCTATTTGTGTGCTTAGCCTCTCTCAATCAATAATGCCATACCGCGCAAATACATATATTTTGATTTGATGATTTCTTATATTTTTGAAAATATGTGTTCCCTTTCTATAGCGCGTATTATTATTTTAATACTTTTCCAGAGACAACTTCTTCTTTTTCTTTACTGGCGTAGACACCGCTTACGTGATTATAGCCGAGTCAACAACAGCGCGCCAGTCGTTTCTTCTCTTCGCTACGTGGCGCCAATTCGATATTCCAAGCTAAGTCAGGTCCTTCTCCACTTGGTCCTTCCAGCGGAGTGGAGGTCTACCTCTTCCTCTGCTTCCCGCGGCGGTTACTGCGTCAAATACTTTCAGAGCTGGAGTGTTATCATCCATCCGGACAACATGACCTAGCTAGCGTAGCCGCTGTCTTTTAATTCGCTGAACTATGTCAATGTCGTCGTATATCTCGTACAGCTCATCGTTCCATCGAATGCGATATTCGCCGTGGCCAATGCGCAAAGGACCATAAATCTTTCGCAGAACCTTTCTCTCGAAAACTCGTAACGTCCACTCATCGGTTGTTGTCATCGTCCAAGCCTCTGCACCATATAGCAGGACGGGAATTATGAGTGGCTTATAGAGTTTGGCTTTTGTTCGTCAATATGATATCAATATCGTCGGCATACGCCAGCAGCTGAACACTCTTATAAAGATTATACCTGCTCGATTAAGCTCTGCAGCTCGAACTATTTTCTCCAGCAGCAAATTGAAGAAGTCGCACGATAGGAAGTCGTCTTGATCCTGACGGAGCTTTAGGTGCTGCTCAACATCAGTTTACACAGCCGTATTAGTTTTGCGGGGACTTGGCGCATGGTGAATATCTGGTCGGTTATTGATTTGCCAGGTCTAAAGCCACACTGATAAGGCCCAATCAGTTTGTTGACGGTGGGCTTTCATCTTTCACACAATACGCTCGATAGAACCTTATACGCAATGTTGAGAGGCGCAGATTGTGGGGTCTCCCTTTTTATGGATTGGGCATAGCACACTTAAATTATAATCGTTGGGCATGCTTTCGTCCGACCATATTTTTAAGAGAAGCTGATGCATGCTCTTTATCAGTTCTTCGCTGCTGTGTTTGAATAGCTTGGCCGGCAATCCATCGGCCCCGCCGCTTAGTTGTTCTTCAGGCGGGTAATTGCTATTCGAACTTCT
Source organism: Bactrocera zonata (assembly GCA_037783105.1). Taxonomy (NCBI): domain Eukaryota; kingdom Metazoa; phylum Arthropoda; class Insecta; order Diptera; family Tephritidae; genus Bactrocera; species Bactrocera zonata. Next base: position 4,549,313 of record JBAWJQ010006688.1, read on the forward strand.
TCATGGTCGGGCAATGGAACGTCTGCTTCATCGCCATCGATTAGGGAATCGGGTTTGCCTTCTCCTGGCATTATACGTTCACTGCCATTCAGCAGGCTGGAAAAATGTTCCCTCTATAATTTAAGTATACTCTGGGCATCGGTGACTATATCGCCTTTGGGGGTGCAATAAGAGTATGATCCGGTCTTGAAACCTTCTGTAAGCCGCCGCGCTTTTTCATAGAATTTTCGAGCATTACTCCTGTCGGCCAGCTTATCAAGCTCTTCATACTCACGAATTTCGGCCTCTTTCTGTTTCTGTCTGCAAATGCCACTCGCTTCCCTCTTCAACTTTCGGTATCTATCCCATGCCGCAAGTATTGTGGTCGATCGTAACGTTGCGAGGTTGGCAGTTTTTTTTCTCTTTGTTGAGACACAGCACTCCTCGTTGTACCAGCTGTTCTTTTGAATTTTTCGAACACCAATGGTTTCAGTTCAGCTGTACGTAAGAAGTTTGAATTGCCATCCCACAGTTCCCTTATACCGAGTTGCTGACGAGCACACTTAGAGAGCAGGAGTGCAATCCGAGTAGAAAATCGTTCGGCTGTCTGTTGTGATTGCAGCTTCTCTACGTCGAACCTTCCTTGTGTTTGTTGGCGTGCGTTTTTTGCTACACAGAGGTGGGTGAGAATCTTTGCTGCAACAAGATACTGGTCCGAGTCGAGGTTAGGACGCACATCTAAAACACTGTCTTCCGTCTATCACAACATGATCGATCTGGTTGGTGGTTTGTCGATCCGGAGACAGCCAGGTAGCTTGATGTATCTTCTTATGCTGGAATCTAGTACTACAGATAACCATATTTCGGGCCACGGCGAAGTCGATCAGCCTCAACCAAAGGGGGGGAGGGCAAATAAGGTATCTTTGGCACTACCTTCGGTAAATTCAGCCTCCACGAGGAAACATCCCCAAATGGGTTGAGGCTGATCGACTTCGCCGGGGCCCGAAATATGGTTATCTGTAGTACTAGATTCCAGGATAAGAAGATACATCAAGCTACCTGGCTGTCTCCGGATCGACAAACCACCAACTTTGGTGCGGATTGTGGCTAGACGTTCATTCATAGGAGTGAATGATAGTACTCGGCGACGTAGTCTCTCTCCCACCACGAATCCAACACCAAACTTGCGCTCCTTTATATGGCCACTGTAGTAAATGCCACAAGGACCTACTTGTTTTAGTCCTTGTCCCGTCCATCGCATTTCTTGGACGGCGGTAATGTCAGCCTTTATTTTCACGAGGACATCAACCAGCTGGGTAGCGGCACCTTCCCAATTAAGGGACCGGACATTCCAGGTGCATGCCCTCAATTCGTAGTCCTTAATTCGTTTGCCATGGTCGTCATCAAAAGGGGGGTTTCTCTTCCGAGGCTGTTGGTAATTTTTTATTGGGGGAGTTTTTTTACGTGGCGGGTCCCAAACACAGCGCACAACCCTATGCAGGGGATGTTTCGCTTCTCGCGTTAGCTCGCCTTCAAACGGATGTTCTTAGGCTACCCAGAGGATACTTGGTCAAAGACCGGAAGTCGTGAGCTGCTTGAGTCATATGTAAATGAATCGTTTCTGGCCACTCCCAAGTGAATGGCGATCAGAGAACTTTCCTCACTTGCGTGAACTTTTACACATGACTCCATCCTCCAGAGGCAACTTAGATATTTAAAATTTAACAAAAAAATTATAGAAAAAAACCTCAATTCTTTGAAAATTTTGATAAAACAACCAAACTGAAAATATCGCAAATCATATATTAATATAAGCATTTTCATTAAATGGAACTGCAATATGTTTAAACAAAATATGTATTATGGTTACAAGTATCCTTTCTTTTTAATATATGCAGATATATAATACTGCCTTGCATATGTACGTACAAAAGCCCACAACTTGAGAAGTTTTCCTAATTGTAACTAAAATGAATTTTTATAACTGGCATCACCACCATTAACTGTTCTATCACATGTACAGTAGTGTGAACAAAATAGGAACAACCATAAGGTTTGTGAAATTTTAAAATGTGCTGTTTTCTTATTAAATAAAACTATTTTTAGATACTAATATAACTTATATAATTTTTTCCTAATAGTGATTAGAATTTCCCACCAAGAAAAGGTAAATAAAAACAAATATTAATGCGAAATTGTAAAACCTGCATATTATGTTTACTTCTTTTTGTTCACACAACTGTACAATTCCAGTGCGAAGTAATTTTCCGCTCTTTAATTTGTGTACAATGTCCGTATTGCCGCAACCATTCTGCGATGAGCATTAAGTTACGGGGGAATGTAATTGATTTTTTCGCAACTTTTTATGCCCTTCTCTCCGTAAACTGATATTCCCCTCATCTAGTCCTCGTGCGCACTTTGCTAACTTTGCGGGCTAAAAATGTGCCCATCCCTGATGTAGATCAAAGTTCCTTTTGCGAGCTTTTTATGGAGAATATCGACAAATCTGTGAGATATACTATATGTGTTATAGAAATGCGGAGAGAAAGTTTTTCTAATACTATTATGTCTGTATGTTAAAAATGGATTGAATTAGATCAATACTTCCAATATAATACTTAATAAAACGACTTCGAACTTCCAGTTGATTTTATACCGCATATATCGGTCAGTTAATTATCTTAATGAAATTGAGAGAGCATGAATTTACAATAGTAATAGGGGTATTCAGACCGAACTTGTTAATCTGGTAGCTCGTTAGTTGATACTTCGTTAAAATGCTTAACTGTGAACATACTTTTTGCTGTACATCAGTAGTGGGTGTAAATTTTGTTTCAAAACAGCTGAATCAATTATATTAAATACTTACTTTTGAAAAATTTGTTAGAAACTAATTTGCAGTAGACAGCAAATGTATTTTCTTGTAATGAATTAAGTTAACTTTTGAGGCAACAACTCAAACAAAACAGCTGAGTGATGTTACCAAGTAACGAAAAAACTATCATGCTTGCCAGTCTGGTACTTCGTTACTCGGTAAAACGGTAATCCGTTAATTTAAAAAACAAAACCCATGTAAAAAACTACCGAGTAACGACTAACGAATTAACAAAGCTGGTCTGAATACCCCTAATGTTTTTTTGTGCCTAAAATAAAATCGTGCGAAAATTTGTTCCAGCCCCCATTCGACTAATATGTATCAGTATTTTCAAACAGCCCGGGTATAAGAAACGACAATCGATTAATAGCTATGATGATCTCTATTCAGTATATTCAAAATGGCAGACAAGAGCTCTTTTTAGTTTTGTGACCTTCTAATTACAAGGTCCCAAATTTGAGGCAATATTTTGAGACTAACATTAGAGACTGTTTAGTGAATAGTAACTAGTTACAAATTGAGATTTTACCTCAAAATGTCTTAAATAGAGACTAGACTGGTTACAGAATCCCGCTATTAGACTAATGGATGGCTTGTTTAGATTTCAACATAAACTTACTCGCGCACATCACAAACAACGAACGACCTCTACGTTGTCGGAAGCATGTGGTTTAAAATTTTGCTTAAGAGTAAAATAGTATGTACTAATCAAGATAGATGGAAGATTATAAAAATCCGGGTGACTATATATATGTCCTTCCGTCCGTCCCCGCAGACTGTAACTTGAATAAAAATTTAAATATCATCATGAAAAAAATAGAGCGTGTTTTACCCACAGTATATCTTTGTGAATAAAATTGATAAAAACGGGCGAAAACTTAACCTCGCTCCTACAGTGCGCGAACTTTGGTTAGCCGCACATGCTTTTTGGTGGTTTAACTTTAGAGCTATTGTCAAAAGTAAATGAGTTTAGAGTATTTCGAATACTTCTTTATTGGGAAAGAGAAGAGAAAATATTTTAAAATTTCAAATGTATTATAGAAACAAAAAAGTTAAAATATTGAAAATACAACGTAACTATACGCGAACCTTACTTAGCCGCATTACAAAAAATTAGATATTAAAAAGGTTTTCACAAAAATTTAGCAAATTTTGCACTCTTAGTATGAAGTTGCATTCCCATTCTTATTAATTACTTGGAAAAATCTGACTGGGATCGAGTCGAATAATTTTTGCAGTATACTTAATCTAGATCCAGCCACGCCTACAAAACTGCTGTTTTTAGCTCCTGCGTGGCTAAGTACTTGCGCCCATTCGCATACACAGCCCTTGCAATTATGCCCCAAACATTTTCCATGGGGTTTAAATCCGGACTTCGGGCTGGCCATTCTAGCAACGGTAGAGAGCGGGAAGCAAAAAATTCGTTTGCCTTCTTGGAAACGTGAATGCTGGCATTGTCTTGCTGAAAGGTAAACGTAATTTCGACGCTATTCTCCAAATACTCAATGGACACATCATCCAACATCTCAATATATTTTTCCGAATCTATTTTCGTCGTAATAAAACATAGTTTGAGCTTTCCATGGTAGGAGAACCCACCCCATACCATCACAGATCTACCCCCGAAATTTTGGCTCATTCTGGGAGGATTATTTTCACTCAGGTCATGCCAGTAATAACTGAACCCATCAGGGCCGTCTAAATTAAACTTTTTTTCATCAGAAAAAACAACATCGTGTCAGCAATCGGTCCAACTCATATACACCTTCGCAAATTTAAATCAGGCTACTTTATGGGCATGTCTAAGTTGTGGTTTTTTAATTGCTTTTTCCACTTTATGTATCTGTCTGCAGCTAATATCTTCTGAACTCTTCTTTTTCCAATTGGGAGATTTAATTTTGCTACTATTTTAGAGGCACACAACCGATTTGTAGTAGCTTCTTCTTTAATAATATTAACTTGTCGGCGAGTTATCTCGGTATTCCTCCTAGAATTTTTATTGGATATGCCATATTTATCTCCTAATCTCAGAAAATTTCTCACGACTTTCTCCGACTTTTTGATTTGCCGGCTGATTGCCCTGTTAGAAAGACCAGTTTCCTTAAAAATTTTAATTTGGACCTTTTCCACATCATTTAAAAACTTTTGTCAAGCCATTTCAGTCACACTGTTGTCAACTGAATATAATCAGATATAATAAGTGTTAATGTTAACAAAACTTCACAAAAAAATATTAAAAGCACAGAGAACTTACGGCAAAAACGATAAAAATAACCAAAGCTAACCAAAGTTCGCACCAATTGTCAGACAATATTCACATTTTGCTATTTTAGTACCGCTATGCTCTTATTTTTGTCTGCATGCTAACTTTCTTTGTATATTACCGAGCAACTATTGTTTATAAAATCAAAAATATTAAAATTGTCGCGTGTACAGTTATTTTCTCTATAATTTAAGAGTGCGGCTAACTAAAATTCGCACGTATATACTTAAATAACATCAGAATTTTTGAACATCCAGCTGACTTTACTCCATATGATTGGTGATTGTATGTGAGGTACCCTAAAGAAACACAGGGAACATATATTATATTTTATGTTGCTCAGTGTGTGAGTTGATTATTTAAAAAAATCCTACACCGCCTATTACCACCCTCACTGTCTTTTTTTGCCTGTACACGTGGAATGCGTCACGAAAAGATAGAAAACGTTGCGTGCAAGGTGTACCTGTCGACGGTTGGCGTGAAAGGCTCAGAAGCTCTGGGTAGAATTTATACCGTACACATAACACAATTTGAGGGTTAATGTGTACGGCTGCTGCTAACAAGAATAAGAGGCCGGTTTTCAAGCGTTCCTTAAGCACTCCAATTAACTCTATAAATGAATGAAGTCGGGTTATAATTCCGCCCACACCACATATATCGGTTCCGTTATAAACTACTAAAAGCGTGTTAAATAAATAAACTAATTTTACATATGAGGGGCCTTTTTACGATCCGAGATCAAAATTGTGGGTTTGGCACCGACCTCATATTAGTGAAAACCCTTATCTCGGGACTTTATTGACTGATATCTGATATATTTGACTACCTTAATATACCTATATTCCAGTGCGAAAACACCAATGAATGTATTGGGATAAAATTTTGTCCGAATAGTGCCGTTAAAGTACACCACCTTAAGATCAAATATTGTCAAAATTGAACTAAAACCATTCAAACCGCCCTGTACCGATAAATAAATCAAAATTCTAATTTCGAACCTTTTATCGCAAATAACGTTAATCTATGAGATATATTACTGAAATTCGTAGAGAATCTTTTTCTAATAATTGATTGTCTCTATGCCAAAAATGAAGGAATCGGATCAATAATTTTTTTATTTTTTCATATACCTAATTGAAAGATTTTCGAACTTCCGGGTTAACTTTATATCGCATGTATCGCCAAAAGTGACAGTTAATTTATTTAGTTTTCGGTTTCACCCCAACTTACTAGCTCTTCCTTACTTGTTTGATATAAAATCTTACCAACATCTAAAGGTAGTTCCAGGTCTTTGATCATTGCAAGTTGCAAGATTATGAGCTTAGTGAGGTAAAAATTCGAGTTCTGCTCTAGCTCGCATTTTTTTCTTCTTCTTGTTAATGCTAATATTATAAACAAATGTATGAGTAGAATATTTTGTTCGTCATTTCATTTAAATTATCAACAATGCAGTAACAATTAATGGTATTTCTGTTTATATGTATCAAGTATATACCTATGCACATATTTTATATTTCTGCATTCGAGACCAAAAGCAAATTTTAATCGTCGAAAATCGATTTATTGTTTTTAAAAATATTTTCCACCAGATCTATACACTTTTTCACGCATTTGAGCCAATTGTTGAAGCACGTTTGCCACTCTGATTGAGGTATCTCCAAAACATGCCTTTCGAACGTATCAACCGTTAATTTTTTTAAAACGGGATAATAAAGATGTCATTTGGTGTCAAATCAGGACCACACGGGAGATGATTCATTAAATCTATGTTTTGTGTGGTTAAAAAATGCAGTTCTTTAAGTTGATATGTAAGATCTAGCATTGTCGTGGTGAAGAGTCTATCGTCTTCGGTGGTTAGTTTTTATTATTTTTTGGAAGCGACATGTCCAATTTGTACGAAAAAATAGAGAACCATTTGCTTGGAAGTGCTTCGTGAGCAAACAACTTTTGTTGGATTCGGTTTATGTTGAAACAACCATACAGTCGGTTTCTGTTTATTTTTGAGCGAGTAAATCCATAATTTTTCACCTGACATGAATCCCCGCTATCGCATTTTGTTATAATTTCTCTCGACCAGTCGACATGAGCCTTTTTTGAGTGTTTAACAAATTGTGTGAGATTCAATGTGAATAAATTTTTTTAAAGTCATATGTTCATGTAATATTGAATGTATGCTAACCCCACTAATGCATACTGTTGTCTCAATCTAACAATAGGTCACCTGACGATCTTGCAATATCAGTTTGCGCACAGCATCAATAGATTCCGGAACATCAACTGATTTTGGACGATCTACGCGAAATTTGTCTTAGAGTGATCTAGGACTTCGAATTCATCATATCATCGATAAACCCTGATGCTTGATGGAGCTTAATCGTCAAAAATTTAATTAAATTCATTGATGCACACTTGATGAGTTAAACCACGTCGAAAGTTATAAAAAATAACCACGCGATTACATACAATAGGTCACCTGACGATCCTGCAATATCAGTTTGCGCACAGCTTCAATAGATTCCGGAACTGATCGAGATTTAATTCAATATTTTGACCAAGATGAATAATTTAAAATACTGTGAACAGCACAAATAGCGCTCGTACGCCAAGTATGCATGCCATGAAAAATGTTTACGTAATTATAATTCTTAATATCTTGCTGAAGAAATATGGCAACTATAGCGGGCATATAATCAAGTAGAGATTCATTAATTTTTTTAGTGACATTATCATTTATTCACAGAACTAATAAACATCTCAAGCTGACGAAAAGATTTTTCTTTTTTCGATTAATTTTATTGACTGACCCCGCAGTCGTTGTCCTGCGTGAAATTATGTGTTTTGAAATGAAAAGAAAGTTGAATTTATCACTTCATATTTTTTTTTCAATGTAACGCAGTTTGATAAGCAAATTTTTTTTTTTTTGGTTCCTGTTCCGGTGTACAGAAAAGATGGTTTTCCAACATGAAAAACATTGCAATAATAACGAAAGATCCAATTTTGAGACGCAAACGATGCGGTGGCATACCAAAACTCTCTAAAGTATTTAGACAATTCACGGCGTCGTCTTCATTGTCAAGGCGATCGATCGATTTGTATGCGCGCAAGTCTACCGGAATTTGACTTTGAATTTTCCAGTTTAAATCAACAACGGCAGATGGAATTGATATCAAACCACCGGAATTAACTCATTTCCAATTCTTAGCGAATGCGATGTAAAAAGTTTTCGGCAATGTCATTTTTGTTCGTATCCCATAACCGACGCAAATTTGAAGTCAGATATGTCGAAATGCTCATAGCCAAAAATGTGTGCGAACCTCATTTGCATTCGAAGTAGCTATCGCGTCGTCCATCGTTTGATTCCAGTGACTATCATATTCCAGCAATTGTAAATGCTGGCTTCCATCTCAAATAGTTGTCCACACCGCAATGACTCAAATGAAATTGAACTGCGTACATTAATTAATAGCAACCGTAAGTAAAACCGTAGGTAAAAGCAATCCTCGTTTTTCGGGTGGATTATGTAAATTCGTCCTAATGCATTAGTTGAGAACATACCTGGATGTCCATCTACTGGTTGGTCTTGCTTTCTGCGTAACTATTTCCTCGACGATGCATTTCATGTATAATATCAATATCCGAATAGAGCAATGTTCTCGCAAACGGATCACTGACGAAAATAGAGAAATAAACTCGTAAATGTTAATTTTGTTGCTGGCGGTGTTTCCACTGGCTGTACTGTATTCTCTGGGTTGAAATACACTCTTTGGCCATTCTCTATATGAACTGCGAGACGCATAACAGTCGGAAAACGTTCATGAATTGCAAAAGTAAATATCCTTCAAAGCGTTTTATTGCAGTTCACGTATCGATCCATTTGATACTTGCTGATCTCATCTCGTTCAAGACCAATAACCGCCATGTTGCCTCCTTTGGTGACGTACATACTTACAAACGAATTTTATCAATTTCACCAAACTGCAATACTCAATATTGATATAAGTTTTGAATGTGAATTAGACAATAGTGGTGAATATAGTACGATCCATGTGTTGTTCAGTTCATTGCCATTGTCGTCTGATGAGCGACGCCGACAGAGTGGATATCCATCATTTCCAGTTCGCGTTTCCGGAAGAAAAGCACGTGGGTACTGTTTCGTGCATTTACTGTCAGCCATACAAACCGAAGTGGGATAATGGTGTTCGCAAAGCCCATGAACCATATTGGTTTTCACCACTTCGTATAATGCTGGATCTTTCTCTGGATCAGGAATTTCCGCAGAAATGAATTAATCACTTTGATCTAGTATAACCACCATCCACAATCCAAAGAAGAATGTGTGCGTGCAGCAAACCTCTCTTTTGCCAGTACATCTAGCATATTAAGTCCATCAACCATGGTAACTGTTGTTTGAAAAGTCGTATATCATCGCATCCTGGGAGGACTCGGTCATGTGGCAGCCCAAGCCAATGTACAAGGGGACTTCCAAAGTAAACAGGACTTAAAAAAAAAACAGGACAAATGGGTTTTTCGGCAAAATAAATTTATTCTATTCAAAATAGTCTCTTCCTACGTCCATACAGCGTTTTGCACAGTCCAAAAGCATGTCGAATGAGTATTTTAGCTCGTTGGCCGGTATGGCCGCCAGTATGCCGGTGAAAGCCTTTTGAATGGCCTATACGTCTGCTTTCCTTTCATGGGAAAATGAATTTTTCCGAAAGGAAGAAGTCGAATGGTGCCATATCAGGTGAATAGTGGTTAATGGTTAAAATGTGTTTTTTGGTCAAATAATCGGTCACAAGCGTCCATAGATGAGACGGCGCATTATCGTCCAACAAACGCCAACTGCGGAGCGAACCGTGCACACACCTTTCGTAAGCCCAAATATTCGGTCCAAATGCGGTAAATCGATGTTTTGGTGATGTTCAATTCCATTTCCATGAATTTCAATGTTGTTTTCGGCTGATTTTTGATGAATTCACGCACAGTTTCTATGGAATTTAGGGTGATCACGGATTTTGATTGGCCCACATGCTGATCATCATTTATGTCCTCACGACCACTTTGAAAACGTTGAAATCAGGGTGCACGCTCTGCTTCGGGATAGGCAATCATCGCCATAAACTTGTTTCATCAATTGAAACGTTTCGGTAAAAGTCTTAGCAATTTTAAAACAAAACTTAATGTTGGCTCTTTGTTCCAAGCTCATTTTCGCACCGATACTGACACTTAAACGCAATAACTTCACTTCCAATTGGTGAAATGCCATGAAACTCCCACTGCATCGATAAAGATAGCGGATTCTAACGCACCAGTCGACATAAAGATGGCGCCACATGGCGCTAAATTCAAAAAGTCTTGTTTACTTTGGAACTCACCTTGTATGTTGATGCCAAAAAGAACGTCGACCGATATTAGCGCGACCTCTTCGTGGCATCGTAACAAATTGCAATCTGTATTTGATCACTTTGCGTGAAACACGCATACAGTTTTCACCGAATAATTTTCAATAATTTTTTTTTTAATAGCCGGAATAAAAAAAAACAAACGACAAATTTGAACGATTTAAATAGTTGAAAAACGAAACAAACAATTGAAATTTCCAATTTTCCGACTTTTTCTCTCGAAAAGCATACGTTTTTTTATTTCTAAACCTTACCCGATTCACAGTGAACAACCTCTGAAAATTTCATCTAGATTGGTTCAGCTGTTCTCGAGCATTAACGTTACTAACAAACATTGATTCGTTTGTATGGAAAAAAGAGAATGGCTATTTTCAGGGGTTTTCCGGCAATTATTTGAAATTTTCTCAACGTAAAAACCATCTTTGAACCTCAACGAACATTTAAAAAACAAGAATTGGCCAAATTAGTCCAGGCGTTGTTGAGTTATGCGCTTAGCAACACAATTTGCGATTCATTTTTATATATAAGATAATAAACACATATACAATAAAACATAGAATACCGATATAAGTAACTTTTAAAATCTTAAAATATTGATTTCTTCACAAACTATAGGCATTTGAATAGAAAATTTAAATTTGAATCAATAATTTCCCACGCAAAATCGATTTCTATATTCAAATTATTTGTCTTGTCAATTGAAAAAAAGTATGTTTTGAAGTCGCGTTTGTCGCCAAATCGTGAAGCTAACCGTCAAACTAACTAATCATAGCAAATCATAACGCATATAGGTATCAAAATAGATGCTAAGCTACGCAAGAAAGAGCATGTCAAAAAAAAAAAAGGAGTGAGCTTGTTATGAAATTTGCCAAATTTTACCACCTAGTTGGCAGGAAATGTTCTCTAACAATCCAAAACAAGCTTTTAGTATACAATCAAGTTTTCAAGCCAGTTTAGGCCTATGGAGACCAACTGTGGGGTTGCTCAAGTCAAAGCTGTATTGCCAGCATTCAGCGCTTTCAATATAACGTGCTAAGGACTTTAGTAAATGCTCCTTGGTACGTGAGGCCTGCTGACCCGCACCGTGATCTAGGTGTAAATTCAGAGGTAAATGAAATATACAAAATTGCAAAGTATCACGAACTGAGGCTTAGACAGCACGTTAATGAGGATGCTTCCAGGCTCATTGAAACTGCTGGGCGAGAAATTCGGTTGAAACGCAAAGAAGCCTTCCGACCTAGTAGGTGACCAGTAGTAGCAAATGTACAAGGTGCGTTCCAAAGTTAACAGGACTTTAAAAAAACCGAAGAAATGATTTTTTTTTTTTTCAATTTATCAAAAATCAATTTATTTTATGCAAAATAGTCTCCTTCTGCTTCAGTACAGCTTTCTGCTCGGTCCAAAAACATGTTGAACGAGTGTTTTGGCCAGTATGCCGGTGCAAGCCTTTTGAATGGCCTCTACGTCTGCATAACGATTTTATTTCATGGGCAAATGCATTTTTTCGAAAAGGAAGACATTTTGCTTTTAAGAATTTCTCCTAATTAATTAAAATAAAATTGTTTGTTAGTATTTTATCTTTATATACTAGGTACAATTGTAAAATAATAAAATAACACATATAATATATCTCATAAGGTACATCCATTCATTTTCTAAATTGATGCAGTTTAATATTAACATATATAATATTATAAGCATACTTATACACACACCTAAGAAATTACCTTAGTATTGAATAGGGAAAAATTCTTATGGTCCCGGGAAACATATTTACCAGATGCGTACATATAACTTTATCAATAAGCTATGGACAGTTTATTGAAAGGAAAGATTTTTGAGTGGTTCACTTGATATACGTAGTTGTATATGCATGGATGTATGTGTCTATTTATGAATACTTGAGTTATCACATACAAGCAAACAAGATAAAGCAACCCTCAAAACATACTCAGGCACTCGTATATTTCAAATATTTCTATGCGATTTGTTGATTTAAGCCAATACCACAGGAAAACACAAACATTGAAACCGAATTACTCCAAGTAACAACAGAAAATACAACTTAGGGAAAACTTAAGCCTACTTAACACTTTTGGGAATAATGGCATTGAGCCTCGGATCTCAACAATGGTTCACAAATGGATCGGTTATGATCAGTGTTTGCGGTGCGCTGCGGCTTTCAATGCGGTACAAATGCGTTTATTATTTTTAAAGTAACGTACCTATAGTATATCAATTCATTGGCATAAGAAGGTGCCTTTTAAGTTTATGTAAAATAGAAATATTGCTATGTTTCAGCTATATTTCCCATATTTCTATATAAGTATGCTATATACCAAAACTGTTTAATTGCGGATTAAATAATAATAAGTTGTAACGGTTTTATTCATTCAGAGAAAATTATATAGGCTTTCTAATTTTGAACAGTGAGTCAGATAAATCAAATGTGCAGGAATGAGAATTAAAGTAGGAATGGGTAATTTAAGTGAGCCAAGCTTCCCCCCTAATAAGTTTTGAACAGGAATAAAGGGATGTTCAACTTATTCCAGTATGAGAGCGCCTCAAAATTAGCGTTTTTTATGACATTTTTCTTTGTAGTCAGATCAGAAAAAAAAACTATTTTTTGGGCATTTTAAATAAAACATCCAATTCGCATTTTCCACACCACCTATGATGTATGCAAAAGGGCGCGTTAATGAAGTTGTTTTTGGTTGCTCGGTTCCTCAGTAGTATATCGCCCATTAAAAATTTATTTACATAAAAAAAAATAAAAAAAAACAAAACGATAACAATTCAAAGCTATATAGTTAAAAAAAAAATTAACAAAAACAATATCACTCCATATTACAGAATATTAATAAATAAATAATAAATATTAAAGCCATATATATATTAAAATTACATATACATAATATACATACTTGTATAGTACTTAAAACTATAAAAATAAACGTATATAAAAATGCCAATATTAAAGCCCCAAATTCTAATTTATAATTAAAAACTTTATAAAAATTCTCAAATAAAGGTAGCCGCAAAAGTAATTACAAGCATTTTCTTTTAAAAAGTTAATTACTAAACTACTATCCAAAGTAGTGGATCTAGCAATGGAGTGTTCGGGCTGTGGTAAACCCTGGAAATCCTGCCAAGAAAGGCCACTTAAAACGGAATCATTGCACATATTAAGAAGAGCATTATGGCTATGTTCTGGAATAACTGTGGCTTCGGGTTCTAAAGGCAGCTCACATTACCTTTTGTTACGATATTTACGTAACGTAAGCTCCACGACTTACTAAATAAACTAGAGAACATGAAAGGTCTAACTCTAATACCTCCCCTACTTCTAATCTGACCAAAAAAATGCTCTAAGCTATCCTGACATAGTCGTCTTGTCTTTTGGTAAGGAAATCCTGATTGTGACAGCAATCGTCACAATCGTCTTAAACTATTATTGTTAATTAACCACCCCTGCTAAAATTAAAATTATGTGTTGTTTCCTAATTCATCTACGACCCGAATTGTTTTAAAACTGGTTTTGCGCTGGGGAACTAATAAAAACTTTTTAGTAGGTACAATGGTATCAGTAAATCTGCTATTAAAGATATCGAATAATTTATTGAAAAAGGAAACGAAATCCGCGGTATTAATAAAGTTCATACTATTTGAGCTTAATGCTCCCATGCTGTAAAGAGAAAGCATACCTGAAGCAACCGTATTACTTAACACTTGAGACGCGAATTTAACCTTCATTTTTTGGTAGGTATTGGGGTAAATATGAGCGTCGGTTAATTTATGCGCACAACGATAACTCGACTTAGAGTCCTGTTTATAAAAATTTACTATATCTGACCAACTGCGACTATTTTTAAAATTAACTTTATTTTTCTTATTTTGTAAACAGTTTCGATTACATTTTAATAAATGGGGGCTATCGTAAAAAAACATATTTCCTCACCGTTAACGTTGAAAAAAGGCCGTGACATTGAAACACCTAACAAATTAGCTAAATTTTGAAAATTGGTACCTTGGTCACAAACAAAATGGCAAGGAACTAGCCCAATATTTTATAGGCCAATCTGTGACAAAATTATGTAAAGTATTTTCCGAGGGAAAACTAAGTTGGTGCTTTAGGTAGCGGTAAGCGAATGGCGACAAAAAAAATACACCCACGTCCAAAGTTTTAAAAAAACTCTCATATCGTCGACCGTGATTTTGGCGATTACAATTTAAAAAACTACTCCTAATACAAGCACCTAAATGAGGAGGAACTTTGCTGCAAACTATCTAATGAGGATCTGATTTTTTCCTAAATGAACTACTTCTTAACATTTCAGTTGTCATTTGGACCAACTGAGCTTTTAAACTCCTATTCTCCTGTTCTTTTTCATCTAATTTTATTTTTAAAGTCCTATTCTCTTCCCGCAAACTTTTTTTCTATCTGTCCCTGTTGTCAGACCCCTACCTGTTTGCGCGGCTTTTTCACTACTCTTTAATAGTTCCTCCTCAAGAAATGGCAGAGGCTCTAAAATATTATATTATCGCGATCTTCACTTTCTAAAAGCATAAACAGCTGCCTCGATGCGCCGTTTGCTTTTGAGGCAGATCCTTCCATTTGGGGAAAAAAATCTTCTACGCCCATTTCAATGGTTTTTTCAAAAAAAGAGTTTGGGGCGCTAAATATAGGCTCAATAATTAAATCGATGTTCGGAACGGCTCTCGGACGCATTTTTTTTTTGCGTTACGCATTTCATCAGAAAAATGCAGCTCACACGCAAAAATTTGTTTAGGTGTTTTTTCATTCAGATCTTCAAAAACACCTAAACGTTTGAGCCAACATTTACACCTATTAAAAAAAAATAATAATAATATACAAAATCATAATATATGTTAAGTGAACGAATAATCTTGGATATATTACAGTTTACTGCCATAATTGAGTGCATTCGATCCCCGAATTACCCAGCCCACATTTTCGTTATTCCAGTAGACTTTTTGTCACAGTATGTTAATGTGTGAAATATCATAATAAAAATGTTCGGAAAGAAAATGGAAAATGTTTATTTGAGGTATAATGGGGTTATCAGTTATGTTCGCTGAGGTTAACGTATCCGGAGGCTTGAAAAGTTTGCACCGATTTTGACAATTTTTAGACGTAAAATGTCATGCACCAACGAAACTCTTTGTACATAGTTTTATTCTGATATCTTCTTTTGTGCTTGGCTACACTGTAAAGGAAGAAATCAGATGGAATGGTTGTTTTCCAATTTCACCCATTTTCGTAATGTAACAACTAATACTAAAATAATATTATGCACTGAATTTGGTGGAAATTGATCGAGATATCTTAATTTTTACCCAAGTTTACTTCAACGATTACCCGGATTTCAGCTCGGCTGTCAAACTGTCATTTATATAAGTGTATAGTATATACATATCTATCTCGATTAGGCATTTTCATGAATTTAGATCCTTAATTTTCTATATACAAGTATGTCCTAACTTTTTAGAGAAATATAGATTAGTTTTAAGTGTTACAAACAACCTTTAGGTGAACAAAACTATTATACTCAATAAGAACATGTTGCGAGGGTTTTAAAGGTACGTGTAATGTTGTTTCTCCGGGGTATAGTCATAAACTACTGAATCGATTTTACCGAATATCGAGTGAGTGTTTGTCTGCCCGTCCGTCCGCCCGTGCAATCTGGAACTTTTTTCGCATCCAAGAGTGGTTTGTGTTGCAAATGGACGGAACCGGGCTATTGGCTCGCCCACAAAATGCCGTTAATCGAAAAAATATATGATGATATTAGTAAGCTTCAAATTAAGCTACAAGACCGTTATTTGGTACAAGAGGTAGATACTGATGCAAAAAAACTTGGGTGAATGTTGAAGTAAGTGGTTTACATGACGGTATGCAAAGCAAGTTCCCAGCCCCATCTTGCTGACTTAGTTAGCGTTAAACGTATATGGATAGATATCGGTCGATAGTCGCAGTTTACGGTAGAAATTTCAATTTTAGACTTCAATGAATCGTTAAAACAAAATAGTGTTATAATACAGCTCTATTCCTTTTTAATAATGAAACAAAAATAAATTCAGTATTTAGTCATAAAATCCGTAAGAAAATAGAAAAGTTCTTAAAAATATTATTATTTTCGTATCGGGAATCAATTGCCCTCGCGAGGAAATCACAGTGCGTTTCAATCTAAGAGCCACCTATTTTGTTATTCGCGTTACAGCCATTCAATACAACTCAAACTTTCAGGTAATAAATGCCCATGCAATATTACGAATGAGAGGGATCCATTCATAGTCAGTGATTGCTAAGCATCCATACTTATGTACATGTCTACATAAGTATTGTTAGTCGTGTGTAGGGAGAGGTGTATGTGTTTGGTGGTCGAATTGCACATCAGTATCCTCCTCATTTTGTTACTGTTCTTCGCGTTAACAACTGTATCAATGGATATGCTTGTACTTACATACATATATGCATGTATGTATGTGCTACACTATATAACCAAGCAGAAATATTCAATGATGGAGACACAGATGTTATATGTATATTGACTTTGTTTTTACCCTTCAACTTTTATTTGCATTGTGTAGTTATTATGATGTTTCATAAATACTTGTATTCACATACATACATATATGTATAATTACTCATGCACATTTACATGAACGTATAAAAGTTCATTTATTTACGACATGTACATATTGCCTAAGATAATGTTGCGCTCTCGTCAAATTTGCAACTATTTTTATCTAAAATTGATTTAGTACAGTAAATCACAGTAGAATGGCGCATTTGTAATTTAAAAGAAGAAGAAGTATTTCAGCAGCCTTTTACACAAAATTTAACAATGAGTGTGGTACCGCTCACACTTAGGTGATATAGTATCTTAAACCGCTTGACCAATTTAAACCGAGTTTGGTGCGTGTGGATGAAATTGAATGACAACCACGCCTATTTTCCATATGTAACAATTTTGAATTCCATATGGCTTTTTCACTTCGTCACATTGCCGAAATCGGACTATAGGTTTTTAAGTCTCAGAGCCTATAGCTGATTTTTACCGAATATACTAATAACAAATATATGTATCATTGAAGAGAGATTCTTTCTCAGACTTTGTGTTAAAAATATCTAAAATCTGGCCTATACTTATCATATTGCCCACGTAACTAATATAAGAATTTCAAACTTCCGGTCGATTTTATACCGTATGTATATGATATCTTAGCAAAATTAAGCGAACATATAATTTTGAATGTACGAAAGTTTAATCCCGAAAATGTGTGAAATATCTTAGCAAAATTAAGCGAACATATAATTTTGAATGTACGAAAGTTTAATCCCGAAAATGTGTGAAATCGGTTGACGAAGGTTTGGATATATAGTATATTGTATTTGACTTCTTCAATCACTACCCTCTATTTTCGCTGGACTTCGCAGGATTACAAGGTGTATCCTACAATTATTTTTTTTTTAATTTCAATGCTAATCGTCAAATAATTATAAAATATAAATTTAGCGCTAAGAAAAGACTTGAGTTTTGGACTTTAAAAAATATACCTAAAAAATTATCAGTGCCAAGTGATACAATTTTTCTGCCACCATTCACATAAAGTTGGGACTTCTGTAAAGCTTTGTGAATGCCATGAACAAAGAAAGTGCTGGCTTTCAATGTCTCAAAACAAATTATTTTCGAGCTTGGGAGCTTTTTAAAAAGTACGTCTTAATTTTCTCTGGAATAAAAGAACTAAAAATCACTAACAAGCCCTAGGGCTCACACGTACATTTCTTTCTGGAAAGTGTTGGAGACGTAACAGATGAGCATGGTGGAAGGTTAGGTTATTATGCAAATTAAAAACAGCAGCAATTTCTTTTGGTAGATTCGCCGCGAAATTCTATTGGAATAAAGTATCTTGAGTTTTATCACCATTATAAGATCGTTTGTTTGAATTTTTAGAATTTGTGCCTGTAAAATTATAATTTTTCAGGGTAAAACTTAATACTTGAGTTGAGTTAAAGCCGCAGCTAAGTTCTAAATTTCGCAAAATATTGTAGGCAACTGTTTCTGAAAATTTTCGTGATTTTGTCATTTCGAATAAGGATTCGGTAATAATGGCGACTGACGACTCAAAGCCTGCGGTAAACAGTTGATTTTCATTCGTAAAGTGCATATTGATATTCTGTTATGGAAAAGCAGTTAGACAAGAGTTATTAGAGGTGCAAATTAGGAGTTTTATTTTAAAAAACAGAGTAATATTAAGTTTTAGAGATTTCAAGATCGAACTAAAAGCTTGCCAACGTATTTTTATTCCCTGCTAAAGCAGATAACTGATTCAAAGTAAGATAAAGATGTTTTTATACCTAGTACGTATGCATATGAATCAAACTCAATAAACAAATTACATTCGTTTTGGTAATGCAAACCATATACATATGTTAAAATGATTACCCTCCTACCGCCCAATCGAAGCGAAGATCGCATAAGCCGAGTCATGAAAGGCAAAAGCGTTTTTTTTAGCGACGAGTGAAACAAAAACAAAAATTTCAATAGTTAAGATTTAAAATTACGTTATAATAAATTGCTGCGATTTAATTTATTAAGAGATAACAACACAATGTTCGTTCCAAAGTAAACAGGACTTAAAAAAAAAACAGAACAAATGTTTTTTTCGGCAAAATCAATTTGTTTTATTCAAAATAGTATCCTTCTGCTTCAATACAGCTTTTTGCATGGTCCAAAAGTTTGTCGAACATTGAAAGAACTACAAACGGTTCCAATGAGTATTTTCTCTAAGAATAATATGCCAAGCATTTTCCTATGTGTAGCAACTGTAGGTAAATTTATAAGATTTTAACGACTGTCATTTGCAAGAAGACTTAACATACAATCCCTTCGGTAATGCCATAAGGCGAAAAAGAGTTTTAGTAACATATGAATATCTATAAGTCAAGGGTTTAACAAAACTTAGAACACCTTTGGCTTCCAAATATCAGCAAGAAGACTAGAATAAAACTTAAGGTCCATAGTAACTTCCAGATCAACAAAATTGAAAACGTTCTAGATTATAATTTTACAATATATGGAGATATGACTATACGAGGCAATTTACTGCCAATTTTCGTTGCTGGTTATAATTTACTACTAGATTTTGCGTAGTGAGTTGCCTAAGCTTGTTTTCTAAAGTCCTTCGTGCTTCTTTTCATCAGTGGCACTTAGAAGGATATGGATTTCGTCGTCTAATGATTCGTCCCCATAAATACATTCAGGACTTTCTGTTTTTCCCATTAAGTGCAGGTGTTTTCGAAAATACCCGTGATCGGAAAGCATCTGTGTTACGTAGAAATTATTACATTTATATATTAATATTTAAATAGGTATTAAAAATATCATATTTTACATTTTTTGCATGAATATTTCGTGCAATATATTGCTTGTTCAGTTCACATTCTACTGAAAATATAATAGGAATGACACCCTTTAATTTAAAAGATTTCAAGTAACTACATTTACAATTTCAATGAAAATTTTGAAATGATGCTTAGAACCATGGTATGAAATCGTTTAGTCTGTTTTGTTTTTAGAGCATATTTATGCGGTTTAGTTTTTTAATAAAATTGGAAATTTTATTTTATTATCAATAAACAATGTTTAACTTTTATAGAAGAAGAAATATGCACCCTAGTAATATTTGACCATAGGTAAAGTGTTATTCACGTTGCCCGACATTCATGCAAATATATAAACTCCGAATGCTGTGTACAAGCATTAGTGTTAGTCAAAAACTTCTGAGTCCCCTCATCAGTCCACTAACCGTTGCTAGCAACTACAGTCTTCGCCTAACAGGTTTGATTTTGTGCTCGGCTATCCCGACACTGGCTCTCTTTCCCATTCGGAGAGTTTTCGGTTTCATGCGTGCTTATTTGGTGCAGTTCTTTTCATTTTGTGTTTTATATGTATATTTCAGTCTCTTCCTCGCACATATAGCTTACCTTTACCGTCATCGACAATTCGAAACATCTTTCTTTCTTTCACATCATACCACCAAACTTTACATTTTTGTTGGGGCTGCAACCGAAATGTTTTTTATGTTTGTTTCATTTTTTCTCCTTTTTTGTTGTGATACTTGCGAGCATAAATGTATATGGCTGTTGGATACGTGAGGTACACGTTTATTCATTTTTATACGGCATTGTTTACAGTTAGTACGGCAGCTGTTATCAGCGTCGTGTGTTTTATAGTGGCAGCAACGACTTACCCTGCAGACATACAGCTCATTCGTGTGTTTGTATAATTCTTTTTTTTTCAAGATTTCAATACGTTGGACCTCTGGTTGGCTCAACATTTGCGCACATAAACAAACGTACATTTATATGTATTATTCGTATAAGTTTACCGATGATTTTTAAAATTCATATAACATTTTTATGAAAAATATGAAATAAATGAATGAGAAAGGATAGTAGAGGGGATGCGGTTATACGTTGTGACCTATACAAATAATAAATAATAGAATAGCGGACACTGACAGGCTTTTTCCGGTTAATAAATTATCCTTAACAAATATCAAAAATAGTTGGAACCGGCCAATGTCCACAGTTAATGAAGATGTCCGCTGTATTTCATTATGTGCAAAATGCAAATTTGTGGCCAAATTACTTAAAATACACTTGTTTTTTAACGTATGAATTTATAAAACCGTAACTTTCGCTTCGGTTATACACATTGGTGACAACAAATGTTTCACGTATCGAGGTTTCAGCAAAAATTTTCTTAACAAAGAGTTCGAGT
Source organism: Bactrocera zonata (assembly GCA_037783105.1). Classification (NCBI taxonomy): domain Eukaryota; kingdom Metazoa; phylum Arthropoda; class Insecta; order Diptera; family Tephritidae; genus Bactrocera; species Bactrocera zonata. The sequence continues at coordinate 4,570,643 of JBAWJQ010006688.1, forward strand.
TTGAACTCAAAAATAGACGATCAAGGCTAATCGAATCGAGGTTTCAATGAAACTGTTGTTGGAATGCGTTTGAACTCAAAATCGAACAATCAAGGTTTCGAAAAAAATTCTGATATTAAATCGCTTTCGAATTCAAAAGGAAACCACACCCAAAATTGCACATTTCAGGTTTTGAATTTTACAAAATCTTGTATCTTCCGAATTGTTACGGGACATTCGTGTATTTAGCAATAATTTTAGAGATAAACTTAAACAGCCGGCTCTATTTTTTCAATATGTATATCCATAACTAATTACAGTGAAATTCGTCGTAATCGGAACCCCCCGACGTGGTACTTTCTCCGGTCACAGGGGTGGGGCAAAATCGTGTGTTTAAAATGTATTCCTAGAGGCAGAAGCTGCAGCACAGAACTATATTTCTACTAAACTAATAAATGTCAAGCAAGAGTAAATGAATGACAATTATCTCATTAGTTTCCGTTGAACCCCCGCGAAGCAGACGGCGCCAAGGCTAGTCAATTTTCTTGCTGTGATCATTTTACTAGTATGTATATATGTATATAAGAATTTTAAAAATCCGAAGCTATAAATCGTTCACAATTCTCTTGAAACATCTTTTGAAATTTTGTTTGTTTTCAAAGATAATGTCCGGTTGTAAGAACTGATTTTTTATGAAAATATTGTTGAAAACGATGTATTCATTAAATTTGTCCAGTTATAGGTATCCGGTTATAAGGACTGTCCCGACTGAGTGTTTCACTTTATTATGTCAGCTGAGACATCTGCGTTATTAAGGGGCTACACTAGTGTGACACTTTCAAAAAATAAAAGATAAAATTTTTTTAATTGCTTTTTCGATAGCTGATATTTCCATAAATATCCTGTGAAATCGGGAAGGTCGTATCTTGAATAGGTTTTGGATGGCAGCGTTCCAAAGAGCGACCGCTCGGAGGTGCAAACACATGTAAGTGAAACTTTAAGCGCGTTTTTCTCGAAACAACATTTTTCAAAATTGCTGACATCATAACTAAACGAGAAATTGATCAATCGACTTCAAATTAAAAATGAGTATTTTTGAATACATTTGCCATACAATGAACTACGATCTTTCTGATTGGTTGAAAATTGTCAATTTGGTATTAAAAAACGACCATTTTTTACTTAAAAAAAACGATTTTTTTTTTTAATTACGCCATTTTGTTAATTTTCGATATTTTTCAAAGATCGTAGTTCATTGTATAGGAAATATCTTTATGTTTAATAGACTTTTCAAATTTTTTTTCAGCTACTCATTTGGCCGGAATCATGGCAGCAGTTTGGGCACTTTTTTTGCCCCCTCCGAAGACAGCCCATAACTCCGTTATTTTTCAACATTTTTGTAAAAAAAAATCTTAAAATATAGATGAAAATGTACTTTATTGCGCTCAAAGAAGTTGGAAATGTTCAATTGCGTACTTTTTCTTAAAAAAATCACGAAAATTTCCTAATTTTTCATGCGTCACACTGGTAAAACCCTAAAAGGACTAGGCGATTTTCGTGAATTTTTTTTAAAAGAAAGTACTAGATTGAATGTTTCGACGTTCTATGAACGTAATAAAGTAAATTTTTAGCTATATTAAATTTTTTTTTTACAAAAATATTGAAAAATAACGGAGTTAGTGCTGTCTGCGGAAGTGCCGAAAAAAAGTGCCTCAACTGCTGGCATGATTCCGGTCGAATAAGAGTAGCTGAAACAAAAAAATTCAAAATGTTTATTAAACTTAAATATATATTCTCTATAAAATAAACTATGATCTTTAAAAAGTATCAAAAATTAAGAAAATGGCGTAGTTTTAAAAAAAATCGTTTTTTTTTACGAAAAAATGGTCGTTTTTTAATGCCAAATTGACAATTTTCAACCAATCAAAAAGATCGTAGCTCATTGTATAGCAAATATATTCAACTATACCCATTTTTAATTTGAAGTCGATCGGTCAATCTCGTTTCGAGAAAAACGTGTTTAAAGTTTCACTTATATATGTTTGCTATAATATGTCGCTGTTTAGAACGCTGCCATTCAAAACCTATTCAAGATATGACTTTGCCGATTTCACAGGATATTTTTGAATATATAAACTATAGAAAAAGCAAAAAAAAAAATTATTTTTGAAAATGTCACACTGGTTTAGCTCCTTAATGCATACATATAACAGTATAGTATTTTAAATACGAAATTAGAAGCTACAATACATGTACAATGTAAATAAAAATATTTGGCAGCTCTGTACACATTTGCAAAGGTGGTTGTGAGGTGCAGTAACTGTGCATTGTTACTAACATTAAAGATTTTCAAATTGTTCACGGATATACATACATATGTATATTATATTTGAGTTTGTACAACCATGTATATACATATGTACTTGCATTTGTATCTTACCAACTCGTATGATTGAGTTTGCAGCGTGGCAGTTGTTGTCGGCACAGTCACTGAAGCCGAAGCTTCAGTCATTTCACTTCGTTTCATACGGCTTTTATTTTAGCATCGCGTTTGTCCACACGATGATTCTGGCAGCGCGTTACTGTCGTCTGTTGGATGACTCCGGACCCAAAAGCGTTCACAAATAGTAAACAAGCGCATATTTCTTAATTCGTACATCCATATATACACTTTGTTTCATTGCTATAAAGACATTTTATTTCTGTGAAATATAGTGTGATGTTAAAGCTCTATGGTAACTCTAACAATTCTATAAAAACAATTTTTTTCTAACGGTACTTTTCCTACTATTGTAGGTAGTAAGCGGAATGCACTGAAAACGGTGTTTCATAGCTATAAAGACCCTCGTACTGATCAGTGCCATTTAGAGTTATAAATTAATCTTATTGAGTTGTGTTAGCTAATCTGAGAATTCCGCGCAAAAGCATACATAACGATTAAGAGAAAGGCTTTGAATGGTGAGGGTTTGATCACTCGAGTTATTGCTCTAAATTTGGGAAGGTCGGTAACAGTGGTAATTACCTAAATAACAAAGAACATTATGGTCAGAGAACATATGTTCTTATTAACACTCGACAGGAAAGAGAAATATGTGGACAATTATCAAATAAAACGACGCCAATGCGGAAAGTGAAAAAAGACAACCAAATTTCTGCATCTGTATCAACAATTTGGTATGCGTTGGAACGAAATTTTAACATTGTACGTAATCAAATGCAAAAAACACCTCTTTTGAAACCACACCACAAAGACTATCGTCTCAGTTTTGTCTGAAATCACATGAATAAAGAATGGCATGAGGTAATAATAATGCGATTGTGGCAAAGTAGAACATGCGCTAAAAAATACTTTACTATTGATCCTAGGTGATTTTTTCGATGATTAAAAGTTCAAACCTTGGTGGTCCAGAGGGCTTTTTGGTATACTAGCGAGATTTATGAGAAGAGCCGCAATATTTTTCAAAGCGCATTCTCTAATTCTGGGACAGTACCATTAGCATTCTCTTCTTACCGAATCTTTTCAATAAGACAGCACAAAAATCCATACGAGCAGGTCAACGCAAACGTGGCTTGAATGTAAAAATATCAATATGAAACGGCTATTTTAAAAAAAGGGCTTTATTGACCCTGGAAATGCTTTCTCATTATACCAACTCAATGCCTAATTCAATATTCGCACTTATAATTTATAATGGAAACACAATAAATTATTAGAAAAAAGTTTATTTTCTTTTTCGTGGTGGAAGGGCTGTCTTTATAGCAATGAAACACCATTTTCAGTACATTCCGCTTACTACATATTAAGACATTTTATGTATGGAATTGCTAGAGTTACCATAGAGCTTTATATACGTTTCAGTATTTCACAGAAATATAATTATTTTATAGTAATGAAACAAAGTGTATGCATGCCCATGTTCTTATGCACTTATATAATTATGTGCATACATGCTTTGTAGAGTGCAACCACACTATATAGTTCGTGCGCTCCGACTTCGCCATCGCCATTGACATCGTCATCTTGTCGTTTATGCCCGTTCGTGTTTGTTGATTTGTTGGTTCTTCGGTTCGTTGGTTTGTTGGTGTATTTTTTCGCTTGAGAGCTCATTAACGTTTCGCTTCGCTAAGTGCGCTGTATCGCCTGGGAGACAGCAACGCGTCAGCCCAAGCAAACCAAACATCGTCAAGGGAAGTTGAGCAAAACCCAGCCATATAGCCAAAATTAAAATTCATTAAGCTGTGAAAAAGTCTCGAACTTAAATTTTTTGCTAATGTTTTCTTCACCCGTGTCTATGCGCGCGTATCATAGTTTCGTGTACAGGTGTTTGACTGTCTGTAGGCCAATGAAATAATGTATCTGATTATCTAAAAACGCTAAAATATCGCCTTTGGAAATTAGTGAATTCTGTACATACATATATGTGTATATACAAATATTATGAAAATTTGCAGTGAATAAAGAACATAATGAAGAAAAACGTGACAAGTAGTTAAATTTAAAGTGCAAAATAAAGTAAAAATGTAATTTTTAAAATTCTGTTGGACGCAATGGGAAATAAAATCAATCAGTCTATCTAAAAGCGAATGTTTGTGTAAAATGTCCCACCGTTACATATACATACATACATATATTTATATAATATAAATTATATGCATATATGATATATGTTAAATTACTAAGGTCTAAATAAACTATTTCCATCGAAATTCTCACAGAATAATTAGTTGCGCTCCAACAAATATGCTACAGGATTTCCAATATATTAATCTTAAACAGTAAGTGTGTTTGTAATAATAAATACCAAATAATAAAATGTGTAAACTTATTTTTTAAAATTGCCGCATTACAATAACAGCAATTGAACTCGATTCTAAATATTTACTTATTGAATGAATGCTGAGAAAATTATAATATACGTAACGTGTAAAAAATTCTTAACGGGAATATGCAAAAACTATATGCATTCGCATATGCGGAGTGCAAACTTAGCAAATAAAATAAAAGTAGAACACAATTTTTTGAAATTGTATTTTATACTAATATCTTAAATAATACATCAAAATAAAACGTGTTGGGAAATATAATATAAATCATCCTTCGCTACAAAAACTGTGTTAAAAATTTCAACAATAATAAGAAAACTTATATCAACTGTATGGTTCTTAACGACATTGTCATTGTTATTCACAATCATACCCGACGAAATATAGCCAAAAATAAAAACTTCCGATGATGATGCTAACTACAGAACACCTCATGCATGGTCATGCATCTTCGGTCAGCCAGAGCGCACTTTTTGGCTGCTCGACGGCAGGGCATAGTGGCATCAATCAGCTTGGTGGCGTCTATGTCAACGGGCGACCACTGCCAGATTCGACACGCCAGAAGATCGTCGAGTTAGCGCATTCAGGTGCGCGTCCCTGTGATATATCGCGCATACTACAAGTGTCCAACGGATGCGTTAGCAAAATTCTAGGCAGGTAAGTGGGCCAACTAACAAACTGCCATTGACAATCAATGACAAAAACGATATTTTTTTATAGATATCTAGGTTAAAACCCACAGATATAGACAATACCTATGTATATTAACAAAAAACATTAATTAATTTATAAATAAAATTAGTCATCCATTTTGTTTATGAAATTTTGGGTACTCACAAAATATATGTTATTATCTAACCTTCTTCTTCTTTACTGGCGTAGACACCGCTTACGCGATTATAGCCAAGTCAAAAACAGCGCGCCAGTCGTATCTTCCCTTCGCTACGTGGCGCCAATTGGATATTCCAAGCGAAGCCAGGTCCTTCTCCACTTGGTCCTTCCAACGGGGTGGAGGTCTTCCTCTTCCTCTGCTTCCCGCGGCGGGTACTGCGTCGAATATTTTCAGAGCTGGAGTGTTTTCATCCATCCGAACAACATGACCCAGCCAGCGTAGCCGCTGTCTTTTAATTCGCTGAACTATGTCAATGTCGTCGTATATCTCGTACAGCTCATCGTTCCATCGAATGCGATATTCACCGTGGCCAATGCGAAAAGGACAATAAATCTTTCGCAGAACCTTTCTCTCGAAAACTCGTAACGCCCACTCATCGGTTGTTGTCATCGTTTAAGCCTCTGCACCATATAGCAGGACGGGAATTATGAGCGATTTATAGAGTTTGGCTTTTGTTCGTCGAGAAAGGACTTTACTTTTCAATTGCCTACTCAGTCCGAAGTAGCACCTGTTGGCAAGAGTAATCCTGCGTTGGATTTCCAGGCTGCCATTGTTGGTGGTGTTAATGCTGGTTCCTAAATAGACGAAATTATCTACAACTTCAAAGTTATGACTGTCAACAGTGACGTGAGAGCCAAGTCGCGAACGCGACGACTGTTTGTTTGATGACAGGAGATATTTTGTCTTGCCCTCGTTCACTGCCAGACCCATTTGCGTTGCTTCCTTGTTCAGTCTGGAGAAAGCAGAACTAACGGCGCGGGTGCTGAGGCCGATGATATCAATATCATCGGCATACGCCAGCAGCTGTACACTCTTATAAGAGATTGTACCCGCTCGATTAAGTTCTGTAGCTCGAATAATTTTCTCCAGCGGCAGATTGAAGAAGTCGCACGATAGGGAGTCGCCTTGTCTGAAACCTCGTTTGGTATCGAACAGCTCGGAGAGGTCTTTCCCGATCCTGACGGAGCTTTAGGTGCTGCTCAACGTCAGCTTACACAGCCGTATTAGTTTTGCGGGGATACCAAATTCAGACATCGGGAAATAGAGGCAGCTCCTTTTCGTGCTGTCGAAAGCAGCTTCGAAATCGACGAATAGGTGGTGCGTGTCGATTCTCCTTTCACGGGTCTTTTCCAAAATTTGGCGCATGGTGAATATCTGGTCGGTTGTTGGATTACCATGTCTAAAGCCACACTGATAAGGTCCAATCAGTTTGTTGACGGTGGGCTTTAATCTTTCACACAATACGCTCGACAGAACCTTATATGCGATGTTGAGGAGGCTTATCCCATGGTAGTTTGCGCAGATTGTGGGGTCTTCTTTTTTATGGATTGGGCATAGCACACTTAAATCGTTGGGCATGCTTTCGTCCGACCATATTTTGCAAAGAAGCTGATGCATGCTCCTTATCAGTTCTTCGCCGCCGTGTTTGAATAGCTCGGCCGGCAATCCGTCGGCTCCCGCCACTTTGTTGTTCTTCAGGCGGTTAATTGCTATTCAAACTTCTTCATGGTCGGGCAATGGAACGTCTGCTCCATCGTCATCGATTGGGAAATCGGGTTCGCCTTCTCCTGGCGTTGTACGTTCACTGCCATTCAGCAGGCTGGAGAAGTGTTCCCTCCATAATTTAAGAATGCTTTGGGCATCGGTGGCTAGATCACCTTGGGGGGTTCTACAAGAGTATGCTCCGGTCTTGAAACCTTCTGTAAGCCGCCGCATCTTTTCGTAGAATTTTCGAGCATTACCCCTGTCGGCCAGCTTATCAAGATCTTCGTACTCACGCATTTCGGCCTCTTTCTTTTTCTGTCTACAAATGCGTCTCGTTTCCCTCTTCAACTCTCGGTATCTATCCCATCCCGCACGTGTTGTGGTCGATCGGAACGGTAGGCAGCCTGTTTTCTATCCGTTGCGACACGGCACTCCTCGCCGTACCAGCTGTTCTTTTACACTTTCCGAAAACCAATGGTTTCGGTTGCAGCTGTACGTAAGGAGTTTGAAATTCCGTCACACAGTTCCTTATACCGAGTTGTTGACGAGTGCTCTCAGCGAGCAGGAGTGCAAGCCGAGTAGAAAATTGTTCGGCTGTCTGTTGTGATTGCAGCTTCTCGACGTCGAACCTTCCTTGTGTTCGTTGGCGTACGTGTTTTGCTGCACAGAGGTGGGTGAGAATCTTTGCTGCAACAAGATAGTGGTCCGAGTCGAGATTAGGACCTCGTAGCGCACGCACATCTAAAACACTGGAGACGCGTCTTCCGTCTATCACAACATGATCGATCTGGTTGGTGGTTTTTCGATCCGGAGACTGCCAGGTAGCTTGATGAATCTTCTTATGCTGGAATCTAGTACTACAGATAACCATATTTCGGGCTCCGGCGAAGTCGATTAGCCTCAATCCATTTTGGGATGTTTTCTCTTGGAGGCTGAATTTACCGACTGTAGTGCCTAAGATACCTTCTTTGCCCACCCTGGGGTTAAGGTCTCCAAGCACGATTTTGACATCGTGGCGGGGGCATCTCTCATAAGTGCGCTCCAAGCACTCATAAAAGGCATCTTTGGTCACATCGTCCTTCCCTTCCTTCGGGGCGTAGGGCGCTTTGGTGCGGATTGTGGCTAGACGTTCATTCATAGGAGTGAATGATAGTACTCGGCGACGGAGTCTCTCTCCCACCACGAATCCAACACCAAACTTGTGCTCCTTTATATGGCCACTGTAGTAAATGCCACAAGGGCCTACATGTTTTAGTCCTTGTCCCGTCCATCGCATTTCTTGGACGGCGGTGATGTCAGCCTTTATTTTCACGAGGACATCAACCAGCTGGGCAGCGGCACCTTCCCAATTAAGGGACCGGACATTCCAGGTGCATGCCCTCAAATCATAGTCCTTAATTCGTTTGCCATGGTCGTCATCCAAAGGGGGTCACATATCCGAGGCTTGTTGTTTCCTTTCATTGGGGGTGTTTTTTTTCGTGGCGGGACCCAAACCCAGCGCACAACCCTAAGTAGGGAATATTTCGCCTTCTCACTTTAGCTCGCCTTCAAACGGATGTTCTTAGGCTACCCAGAGGGTACTTGGTCAAAGACCGGAAGTCGTGAGCTGCTTGAGTCATATGTAAATGAATCGTTTCTGGCCACTCCCAAGTGAATGGCGATCAGAGAACTTTCCTCACTTGCGTGAACTTCTACACATGACTCCATCCTCTTCCATCTCATAAGTTAGGAAATAAATGACCATTAAATTGATTTGAATAATTTAAAGGAATTGGTTAATTTAATGCTTAACTTCTATTTTTTCGTAACATAATGTAGTCAGTTATGAGGTTTAATATATAGTTGTAGACACACATGTATGTACCTCATATTCGGACATATGTACATACATACAAATATATATAGTGTTTTAAGGGGAATAGGGTTTATTCGGTTTATTCTTTTCTAATGAAACAGTTCAAATCTTTCTTTAAAAATCATTGCTGCAGTTAGTACGCCTTTTGAAGAAAATTCCGTTAAAATTTAATATTTACTATCAAAAAAAAAAAAATTTAAATACGCCACCGGCCGCAATTACTCGGCAGTGTTTCGTGAAAAAGTCGAATTACAGTGCCCCTCATACATAACTCGCTGCTGGATCATCTGAAGTCGAAAAATCAAAATTACATTGTTAGGTAACCGTAGATATGTATGTATATTATCGGGATCTTAACAGAGTATTCTGGTGAACAAAGTTTTAGCAGGGATAAAGTGATGCTCTATTTATTCCAGTGTGAGTGCGTCTCAAAACTAGCGTTTTTTGTAACATTTTTCAGATCAGTCATATTAATAATTTTACGTAATTTTTTAACATGAATAAAAACTATTTAAATCCTTTTTTGTGATTTGTGATATATTAAAGCAATTGATTTTTGAACTTCTAACATTTAATAAAGTGAATTAAACGTATTAGCTCTCGATTAATAAATGTTTTTATCCTTTTCAATTAAAAATTATTACAACGATGCATGACATCTCAAAAGATTTCATCTCATACATTTCTATTTCGCGTTCTCAAATTTTCCTTTTCGTACTGTCAAATGAAGATTTGAAATCGATAAAGAGGTGGTTTTTGTCGATTCTCTTTTCAGGGGTCTTTTTCATGACTTGGCGCATGGTGGATATCTGGTCAGTTGTTGATTTTCCAGAAGCGAAGGTACACTGATAAGGTCCAATCAATTTGTTGGCGGTGGGCTTTAATCTTTCACACAATACGCTCGGTAGAACCTTATACCATGCGATGTTTAGGAGACTTATCCCACGGTAGCTTGCGCAGATTGTGGGGCCACCCTTTTTCTGAATTGGGCAGAGCGCACTTAAATTCCAATCGTCGGGCTTGCTTTCGCCCGACCATATTCCACAAAGAAACTAATGCATGTTCCTTGTCAGTTCTTGACCGTCATTTTTGAATAGCTCGGCCGGCAATTGATCAGCCCCCGCCGCTTTACTGTTCTTCAGACAGGTATTTGCTATTTGAACTTCTTCATGGTCGGGCAATGGAACGTTTGCTCCACAGTCATCGATTGGAGATCAGGTTCACCATCTTCTGGTGTAATGTTTTCACTGCTATTCCACAGGCTGGAGAAGTGTCCCCTCCATTATTTTAGCATGCTCTGAGCATCAGTCACTAGATCACCTCTGGGGGTTCTAAAAGAGGGATCTCCGGTCATGAAACTTTATGTTAGTCGCCGCATCTTTTCCTAGAAATTTCGAGCATTCATACTTACGCATTTTACCCTCTCTCGCTTCCGTCGCTTCCCTCTTCAAGTTTTGGTATCTATAATAGAATAGATAGCACGTGTTGACGGCTTTTCTCATCTTCACGGCGTTTCTCCTCGTTCCAGCTGTTAGTTCACTTTTTCCGAAAACCAATGATTTCGTTTGCAGCTGCATGTAAAGAGCTCGACGTCCCACAGTTCCCTTATACCGAGTTTCAGGCGAGAACAGGAGTGCAAGTCGAGTAAAAAAATCGTCCGGCTGTCTGTTGTGGATGTAGCTTTTCGACGTCGAACCTTCCTTGTGTTTGTTAACCTGCGTTTTCTGCTTCACAGAGGTGGGTGCATATTTTGGCTGTGCGTACGCACAACTAAAACACTGGAGACATTTCTTCCGTCTATCACAACATGTCCGAGACTGTTGTTATGTTTTCATTGGGGCCGTGTTTTTACGTGGCGAGTCCCAAACCCAGCGCTCAACCCTGGGAAGGGATTGTTTCACCTTCTGACTATAGCTCGCCTTCAATCGATGTTCTTTGGCTACACAGAGTTTAGAGTGGCTTAAAACCGGAAGTTGTGACCTGCTTGAGCCATATATAAAATAATCGTTTCTGGCCACTCCAAAGTGAATGACAATCACAGAACCTTCATCAATTGCGTGATCTTCTACACACGACTCCACCCTCCATACACAACACTCAGTTGTCACTCACCATCCATAGCACATTACTCAGTTACAAAATACATAAAGATTAATTGAGTAGTTCAGTCAGCAGGTAGTCATGCTTTGTCAATTATTACCCTTGTTCTACCTAGAACAGGTAGTTTGTAACACCCAGAAGGTAACGTCGATCTTCCTTTTCTCCCTAAGAAGCTACTCATCTGATAAGACCACCATAGAACGGAATAAAATGCTTATACGGAAAGTTTTTTCCATTTGTCGAAATATTTTCACGAAGTTTAACATGGACAATTCATAGTAAGTACGCAATAGTGCAATTTTCGAAGAAAGATCGGAACACTATAGCTGTCATATAAACTGAACTATCGGAATCAAGTGCTTGTAAAGAATGTTTTTTATTTGTAAAGGGTATTATACCTTCGGTACAATCGAAGTTAAGGTTTTTTCTTGTTTTTGTTGCTGTAGCGATGTTAATATCAACACAAAAATTTATATAGAATGCTCCAGAGGTGACGTCTATAATTATATAACATCCAAATGTGTTCACTTCAGTTTTGATAAGGAAACTCCTTTTGTTCGGAACTTAACTGCTGTAGCCTTTTAAAATATATAAAAGGTGATTTACTTCAAGAATAAATTTCTACTCCCTTTAATATCTCTGCAACCATTCAAACTATATTAAACAAATTAGCTGAGGAAAAGTCTTCTAGTACTTTACCATAAAATGGGAGGTCACTGGCAAATAAAGCATTGGCCCCAACACGCTTGCCTGGGAAACATCCGCTTCTATCGGTTACAAGTTGAAGTATGCATCCTCTTGTTTAATGCAGAACTACCTATCTTTTAAGTAGGATTATTTCGCAATACTGTTTGGGTAACATGTATTTCAATTTAAGAAGCAGACCCGAATACCAAACTTTGTCAAAAGCTTGAGACAAGTAAAAGAAGACTGCCGTACAAACGTGCTTTTTATCCATTGTATTTTCAATGAAATTAACAAAGCCAAATTGATGTATTGGTACGAGGTGTTTACGATCGTTTATTGGTTTGAGCATATTTAAGCGTACATTCTCAAATATTTTAGATAAAACTGGCACCAGCGATATTGATGTAATACCATGTTTCATACCGACGCTTAATCACACGATTTCGGCTGTTGAGTAGTTTATCCTACTAATCTTATAAATTTAACTAGATTTCACCATACAAAAATGATAGTTTTTAATCTCATCGCCGAGGTGATTTGAATCTCATTCCCGCGAAAACTCTCTGAAAACGACTCTGATTTAGCACCATCTACTTGTCGACATTGGAAATCTATCACATTATCACAGCTGATTTAGATACTACAAAGAGAAAAAAATGTACACAAACAAATAAATTAAACGCAATGAATCTAAACTCACCTGAAAGTCGATTTCCCAAATAAAAAAATGTGTCCATTATTTTCATTATAGGGAAAATATTTAAAAGAAAACGGCTTTTATAACAAAATACTATGTAACAATGTTTTCTTTTAATAAATGATAGGCGATGTGAATTCTTGAATGGCAAAAACATCTGTTTTATCATCTATCCAACGGCAGTGAGAACGGCTAGTGAAGAGATGAAATGTAATCTAATCACTTCAATTTTTTGGTGGGAACGTAGTATAACATCGCGTGCTGGTATACAAGGCTTACCCCGTTTATAATGTTTACAAGTTTCTTTATACAATTTTTTGGTAAATTTCATAATATTTCTCCAGTCGTACCCAGGTTCTTTGTTTGAGTCGCGTATTCCCAATAAGATTTTTAATTTATTTGCTAGTAACAGGAGAAATGCTGAAGTGTGGATCTAACCAACTATTTTCACAGTTTATCTCTTATCTATCGTTGGACGTAAATGTGTTTTTCAAATGATTTGCAAATACGGTAGCTTTATGTTCATTCGTTTTGGCCCATGTAGCTTCGTTTAGTTTTATTGGTGCGACATGTTTTTTTTCTTTATTCATATTTCTTGTTGCTTTCCAGAGTGAATAATCAGTGGATTTTCAGCTGTAAATTTAGCCAGATAACTTAAAAAAAATATACAAATTTTAAACTGTTTAGTTTGTGTCCTTAGTTTTTCGCTGTACATTTATCTCCAACGAAGCTTGCGCTTTTTATGGATTTTTTCTAAGCTATGTTTTAGGTATTTGTTACCACTTTGATTCACGCGAGTATTTGATGTATACTTCCACGCAGCATTTTGAATTAGTTTTGTGACATATTCAACCTCACAGTCCAAGTCAATACCTGTCAACATGTGCTTAAGCTTTGTGTCGACTTTATCCAGTATAATTTTCAATTTATACCAATAAGTATGTTTATTACATAACGTTGGCGTGGCGGCCGAAATTATGGGTTTTTCATACAGAGAAAGTAACACTTGTGAATGGTCAGAGCTATTTTTAATACTTAAATTGCTTTAGTTTATTGATTATAAAGAAGTCAAGAAGGCCTGGAATTACTGTCTATCTGTAGTAGGTCAACCTGTAGAAACAAAATTGCATCCAACTGTTGTACAGCTTTGAAAATTTGTCGACTTTTGGTTGTAATTAAGCGAGATCCCCAATGAGTGTGCTTTGCGTTAAAGTCACCACCGGTAATGTACCTACCGTAATATATCTTTAATAAATTCATATACGTATCTGTTTTATATTACGCCTATGTGGACTATACAGAGCAAAAAGATAAAATGGGTGAATGAATTTCTTCCGTGTTAATCGAATTTTCATCGCATTGTTCAATATTGCTTTTGATTAATAACGCCAGGAGATACTCGAGAGACTGGTTCGTAAAATGCGTTTTGGACAATAGACATATATCATATCAATATGTCTATCGTTATTCTAATTCAATTGATTTTTACTTTTGGAAAGACCATTAGCGTTCCATAGTTATTATAAATCAAGTAAATCAAATTAAAAGGAGCTCTACGTGAAAGAACATAGGATATTTTCTGCTGCAGTGGAAGGTATCTGATAAAAACTTTGAACTAATAATGCCTTCATGGTATAGCAATTTCTCATTTGACAGATTTATTGCCGATAATATCGGTCAATTTGTGTTAATATTTACCTTCCCACAGCACTAATACGATTAATATAGTATGTTGTCTCGGACAAAAAGAAAAATATAGTAAATAAACATCCTTACTAATTGTTAGAGCATACAATATTTTTTAATTTGTTATACACTGAACAGGGTATATTTATTTTATCACGAAGCTTGTATTAATAATTCATTATTGTGACGAACTGAGCTCATTTTGATCTGATCATTCGCATATCAGATCAGAAATTTCGCATACGTCCTTTTCTCACCAATAAGATGCTCATTTGTCGAAACCACCGATATCGGACAACTATAGCTACCATACAAACTGAATGATAAAAGCTTATAATTTGACATAACATATAGCTCTCATGTAAAATAACCGATCGCGCCAAGTCCTTGTATAAAAATTTTTTCGAAGAAAATGTTTAAACCGACCATTTATCGCATATAGCTACCGTACAAACTGATCGATCAAAATCACTTTAAAGATATTTGTATACCCTTTTATGCTATAAAAAATGCACCTGTGAAGGGTAATTAAGCTTCGGTGCAGCCTATTTTTAACGTTTTTCTTATTTTTAAAGAACTCATCCCCACGAAATGATCTAAAAAACTATAACTAGCAAAGGGATTGCATAATATATTTTAACAAAGAACAATTTAAAGTAGCGAAATAAATTATTTTGTCCACATCCCGAATCGCGGCACGCGGGTTAACGAGTGCAATTCTTGTAGTACACACCTTTAGACCTTTTATTTACCTACAATATTGACATATAACTTTTTTATATAGGACTCGTAGTTTCGCCGAAAATCGAAATAAGCTACTCGGAATCCTCAAAAATTCAGCTACGTCACCTTTCTTTTCTCGACAAAAAATTGCACGTAAATTATTTTTCCCTTAATGTTTGTAATTTTATCTTTTGAGTCCGCTAGGTTTCAATCTACTATAAATTTCTTCTGTTTATCAATTTTAAAGGCATTATCAAGTCACAAGCGAGCAAGTTATTGAAGCTACAATGTTAACTTAATTTTTATTTAAAAAAATGCTTTATTTTCTTAAAAAATGTTATATAATATTATATAACTATAGCACAAAAAAATTAGGTAATTTTTTTAGGGATTAGTAAATATTATAAATGTAAATTATAAAATTTTGTGATGTAATTCCTCATTAACAAACAAACTCAGTCTTTTTTAGACTAACTTAATATATCTAGTTGATACATTATAGAACAATGTCTAACTGAGCGGAGCGAAAACATTGTCAGCGTAGACACATGCAAACATTTCAGCATGGTGAACAAAAAATGGTACCTATTTTTAGTTATGACACTATTGAAATAAATAAACCTAATACAATATGTAGAATTCACAATGATTGAAGTGTACTCAGTGTATTTTTAAAACAGTTTTCAGACAAAGACCTTTTGACTGTTATTATTTTTGTTTTCAGATATTACGAGACGGGATCCATTAAGCCGAGAGCGATAGGTGGGTCTAAACCACGTGTTGCTACAACGCCTGTCGTACAAAAAATCGCCGATTATAAACGAGAATGTCCGAGTATTTTCGCGTGGGAAATAAGAGATCGATTATTGTCGGAACAAGTTTGCAATAGCGATAATATACCAAGCGTAAGTATATATTGAAACAATTTGATTTTTTAAGGATTTAACAATTGTGTTATTGTGCCACTGTCGTTTTGGTTTCGTTTGAACAATTGTAGTCATAAAAATACGCATCAAGTTGATTTGTAGCGAGGAAAATTCATTAAAACGACTTTAAACATATATAGTAAGCCAGGGGCGGATCCTGAAATAGTTTT
The DNA here is from genome assembly GCA_037783105.1 of Bactrocera zonata. NCBI lineage: Eukaryota > Metazoa > Arthropoda > Insecta > Diptera > Tephritidae > Bactrocera > Bactrocera zonata. Next base: position 4,586,667 of record JBAWJQ010006688.1, read on the forward strand.
TTTTAAGGGAAGGAGACATTTATTTGAAGCATAAAGATTATTATATTAAATATAGTATTCTAATATCAAACCCTACTAAATTGACAGTGACATATTTTATTGCAATTTAAAATACTGTAGTCAGTTCGTGTATTGAATAAAAAAACATTTCACAAAACAAAATCATGTGGGCCAAGTTTTGAGAACCTTTCGAGAAATTCTTCTGCAGTGACTTCAATGTCATGACGCGTGTGCAGCAATGCCAGGCCGATCAATCTATCTTGAAGCATGTTCGTTCTCAGCCACGGTTTTATGCGGCGAAGTGTCGAAAAAGAGCATTCAAATCTTGCATTCGCCACATAAAGTGTGAAGAATATGCGAAGAAAACTATGAATTATGGTCTATATCGCAGTTCTTCAACGTTTACAACGCAGTAGTTCGTAACTTGTTGTCTTTTGACTTTTGACTTTTCCCCAATGGCACTGCCAGTGCTCAAGTTCACCTTTGAGCTTCAAACGTCGCACGACGTTGTCATTATCCAAAAGGCCCTTGAATATATCTATCAAACAGTCAATAAGATTTTCCATTTCTTACGGGGTTCCCCCCAACTTTCAGTCTGATAGGAGTGAGTGAGTGGCGTTATTTTATTTCGTGTGATACTGAGGTCAATAAACATTGGATCATTTATCTAAGGTTTGATATTTAAAATTCAGTAAAATAGACAGAATTTTTATTTGTTCGTTTAAAAATTATTTCATTATGTCGAAAAGAACATATTTAAGTGGTTCACAAATAAGAAGAAAAGTTACAGCTCAATAAATATAGTTTAATGAAACTAAAAAACACGCTTTTAAAGCATATCAAACTAAAAAGTGAAAAATAATTCTTTGTATAAACTAACAATAATAATGAAGGAAAAATTCCTGCATTATTGTGAGAAAGGCGTGGCATGCTCGATATATGAAAAATATGTCACAAAGCACCCCACGAATGAAATGCGAACAACAATGTTACAAGAACGACTGAGTAGTTTGTCAATTATGTGCATAGAAAGTGATATCCTTCAAAAAATTTACCTTAAAGATATAATAGAAGATTTTGCTCAACAGAAATCCCGAAAGAAATCTTTATCTTAATATCGTAATCACACACGCACATATACACATACACACCTACACGCATCATCATTAATGATATTTATATCATACTGTATTTGATTACCTTTATTAAATTAAAAAAAAAAAAATTTAGTATAAGTCGCTTGTTTTACTTTCAAAAAGGCCCCGAATTCTTGTGTGCCCAAGGGCCGCAGCTTGGTTCAAGACGGCCCTGTATATAGCATGCCGTGGAGGAAACACACCATCGCAGTCGATGGAAATTAAGCGTTGAGAGTATTTGTGCAAATTAGTTTGTTCTTCTCTACTGCTTTATTTTCCGGTTAAAATAATTTCCATTGCGCATTTTCTCACAGCTAGCTGTTACTGTCACTACAGTTGCCATTGCCTGGAATTTTATTTGTTGTTGCCCATTGGCTGTGGAGTAATGAACCAATCACGGATGTCTGCGCAAGAAAGAGCGCCAGCACACAAATTGTAACATGTCGTCCTGTACTTACATTACTAACCGCCATTCGCATGCATTATATTGTAATACCACATACCAACTTGTTAAAAGAGAAACTTTTGTTTCGGCAAATCTTTTTCTTCTTTATTGGCGTAGACACCACTTACGCGGCTATAGTATATTTCGACAAATCCTAAAATAGGCCTAATTGGAGGTACCGTTGGAAAGAGGAAGTCTTCCTGATTAAAAAATATATAGGGTTATAGGTATCACAAACGCTTAGTTTACGAGATATTCGTCCTCAAATAAACATACATTTTACACTTTTAGCAGCTTTTTTTACCTAAAAAATCTTTATTTTAAAAATTACATTTTACACTCGTAGTGACCATCATGTGTGTGCTAAAAATTACGACGAAATGGAACGCTGCCATGTGATAATAGGAAATTTGCTTGAATTCCTTATTTCACAAAAATTCCTCTTTCCATGCACATGGATATATTCTTTATTTAATTTAATAAACATATAAGTAATATTATATAGTTATATTATATATATTGTCACCTAATATATAGTATAAAACAACGTATTATCAAAAATAAATGGAAATCGCTGACAGATACAATAACCAAAATTTAACCATTTTATAACGAAAACTCAAATTTGTTTCAATATGAGTGCAAGACACCCAGAAAATATAACCAATTTAACCACTTTCTAACGAAAACTTAATATATTAATATTTTTAACGCAGAAAGGAGTACTACGCGAAAGTACTTCGGTCACCTCGAGTATTCGCTCGATCAGGATTATTTTTTTAGAGCGCGGCCGAAGGCCGCCAACGCAGGAAGGAGTACTACACAAAAGTACTACAGTCACCCTGGGTATTCGCTCGACCAGGGTTATTTTTTTAGAGCGCTGCCGAAGGCCGCCAACGCAGAAAGGAGTACTGCGCGAAAGTACTTCAGTCACATAAGTAATAAAGTATTTTTATTAAAACAACAAAGAAAAATCGTTAAAAATCCTACATATTTGCTGTTTAAGATGTGGCAACGTTCGTTTTCCTCATAGTTGTAAACATCTAACCTTTTCAACGATGAGTGTGCTAAGTGATTTTTAAATTAATAAATTAAGGCAAAATATAGCAAACTAAAAGTGAAATGTGAACTTATTTCAATGTTTGGAGTGTATATTTAATACAGAGTGAAAAACGTGAAAAAATTTAGTGAAACATAGAGAAATACTATGTGTTATTAGTGCAAATTTTTGAGCTTTTAATCGTGAATATTTTAAAAAATAAAAGTTATTTTTATATTATTTTTGGAGAAGCTCCCCTATTCGCAAATACCCCATTTATACGGAAACTCGGTGTTTTTACCCCTCCACCAAAGTAATCGGAATCATGCCCTAAAATACAATATAATTATAATAAGAGATATAATTACATACGTATGCATAAATGTCAACAGAGTATAGTTAAGAACAAGATATAGTACAGTAACAAATTTTATTGCATTAAACATATAAAAATCCATAGTACTAAGTACTAAAACTTAGAAAATAAACGAAACATGCAAAAAAAAATTCAAATGAGTTGGGCGTAGTACGAGAGTTGCTTTTATATTTCGTGTTAAGAAGACAAAAACAAATATTAATCATCAAAAGTCGTTTTTTTAGTTTTCAAAATATTCTCCATTAAGATTCATACAATTTTGCATGCGTGTGAACCAATTGTCGAAGTTTTGCCTCTTTGATGGAGTTATTTCAAAAACAGGTGTTCTGAACGCATGTCAGGTGTCGAAAAACATTGACCTTTTAGTTCATATTTTACGAGCGGGAATAAAAAGAAGTCACACGGTGCTAAGTCATGACTATACGGAAGATGACTCATCAAATCGATGTTTGCAGTTCTCAAAAAATGCAGCTGTGTCAGTCGATGTGTGAGAGCTGACACTGTCGTGGTGAAGAGTGATCCGTCTTCGGAGGTTGGTTTTCCTGATTTATTGACAAACAACTGACAACAAATGGTTGAGTACAACTCAGAACAAAAAAACAAAAGAAAAAAAAAAAACGGACAACTATTTGCTTAGAAGCACTTCGTGGACGAACAACTACTTTTGGAATTGACTTACAGACACGATCATAGAAAATTCATCACTATAGTTTATGAATTTGACAATTCTTATTATTTTTGCAGACTATTGTATTTAATTTTTTCTTTCATTAAATGAGTACCAGTATTTATTCATTAGTAAAAGAAGAAAAAGTTGTGACAGGATCCTATATTTTTAAATCCAATTAAATTTATAGGTTTGTTTGAGTATATAGTACAACCCAGTGTTTTTTTATAAAAAATAGTTTTAATAATAAAACACTTCTAAATTATTATTTTTTTCAAAAGTTTATTAAAAATATTTAACAGAATCTTTCAATATTTTGTTGACTTTATTAAAAAATTGTTTTAATAATAAAACACTTCTAAATTATTATTTTTTTTCAAAAGTTAATTAAAAATATTTAACAGGATCTTTCAATATTCTGTTGATTTTTTCAGCTCATATTTACTTATTAGATTCCTTTTAGAAATCTCTTGCTTTAATATTCTCCAAAGACTTTCTATAGGATTTAAATCGGGGCTATTTCCCTGCCAAGAAGGTGTTGGCATCTCATGCTGTTCTAGAAAATTTGATACCTAAAGTTAGGAAATGTGGAAAATAGAATGTAGTGTTTAATAATTCCTAAGATATAAGGGGACAAAAAAAATTATACTCATTTTTTTTGCCCAGAATCGTCTTCGAAAATAAATTTTTTAAAGTGTGAAAAGTGGTTTTCTATTGCGGCCTCCAAACTGTTCTCCAAAATTTTTAAATACATTTCCGAGTTCACTGTTCCGTCAACGAGGTTTAGTCCAGTCCCGTAAAAATAAAAGTGCCCTCAAAACATTACGAATGGATTTTGCTTCACAGTTCGTACCGTACAATTATCCGCATCATTGATGCATTTTCTATGAACATGACTGTATATAGAAGCATCCACAGTCGACTGCTGTTTACTATCGGTCGCAGTCGTAGTATTTTAAGTTAAGTTAAAACAAGTACGGAAGTGCTTTTGCAAGTCGTGAAAATATTTTTATACTTTCAGTCAAATTTCAGTTACTTTGTAAAGAAAGTATAACCTCCTAAACGCACATTTTATTGGTCAAAAAGGTCTTTTCGCATTTTGTCAATAGATGTCGTTGCAATCGTATATCTCCAGGGCTACCAATCACATTGTGTCATACCATGTAGTGTTGGAAAGGTGAGATTTTAAGCTTCATTTAAAAAATAAATTCGGGGAAGTTGACAAAAATGTAGATCTGTAAAAATTTAGTGAAAATAATGAAGAAATTCACTATATTTTGAAATTTTTGTATAAAAAGGAAAAAGTGCCACGTAAGCCACCAATTAAATTTGTGAAGTTTACGGAAGCTGAATTTCAAAACTTCGATTTACACTGATGGAATAATGTCTCTAGCAAAAAAATGGAAAAAGTGGTCTACCAAAATGGTTCATATTTGTTTATTAATTTATTGGTATAAATATTATATAAAAAATAAGTTGAAGTTTGATTAGACATACGAAAAGACATTACCCAATATAATCCTTCTTATACTAATTTGTAAAGATCAAAGGCGCATAAAATTTTTAGTGATGGCAACATTAATATAAAACATGAAAAAACGTTAATATCGGTTTTATCGAATCTGGAGTAGAATTCAAATTCAAGAATAAAGAATTTTCTTCACAAAAGCTTGCCACCGTGATCCGAGATATTTTGAAGAATGTAGCGTTGCTGGAGATAATATCATTTTTTAACACCAAAGAAATTATCTACTGAAACTGCTTTCATAATATAAGCCTAATATGTACCATGTTTAGACCGACACTTAATCATGCGATTTCGGCTATTAAGTAGTTTATCCCACTAATCTTACAAATTTATCAAGATTTCGTCATACAAAAATGACAGTTCAAAATCCCTTCATCGAAGTGATTCGAATCTGATCCATTCTAAATCTATCGGTGCAACTCTGATTTTGCGCCATCTACTTGTCAGCATTGGAAATCTATTATATTATCACAGCTGATTTAGACACTACAATCAGAAAAAAATGTAAACAAACAAAATTTTTTTAAAGCAATGAATCTAATTTCACCTGAGAATCGACTTTCCAAATGAAAAAATGCGTTCATTATTTCAATTATATGAAAAATATTTAAAAGAAGACGGCTTTTAATGCTATATGACAAAATTTTCTTTTAATAAATATTGAGCGATGTGAATTCTTGAATGGCAAAAACAGCTGTTTTTTTCATCTTTTCAACGGCAGTGAGAACTGGCTGGCTGGGCTTAAATGTAATATAATCCCTTCAAATTTTCGGTCTGAAAATTCGTTAAAGCATTTATTAATTGAAAGCTAACAGACTTAATTCACTCTATTAAGTTATGAAAGTTTAAAAGTCAGTTGTTTTAATCTTTATATATAAAAATTACGTGTTACGTTGTTTTGTCCGCGATAGACTCCCAAACTACTGAACCGATTTTTGCAAAATTTAGCACATTCTGTCCAGCTTGAGTCAACTAGAAGATAGGATAATCAAAACAATTCGTAAATAAGAAATATAGTGAAAGCTATGCTGAAATAAATCGACGCTCTCTTAAGTGGACAACTCTAATAACTGGACAGAAAGGCTGATTGGTCAGTGTCTGTTTATGGTATGTTGTGTATTTTTCTAATTATACGCATGCATTCACAATCTTCCAAAAATATAATACAGCTGAATTTCCATTACTCGAAGTTCTCCACAACTCGAACTCTTGAATTAGCAATTTAAGTCAAATTGCATACAAATTTCTTGCCATAACTCAAATTTTTTTTGTGGATTATGTTGATTCGAGTTAAGTCAACTGTAATTGTAATTTTTAGTAAAATGCCATATCTTAAGGATCATTTTCTCAATGTTTCGTTAGCAGCATTTGTAAGTTAAATTCTGGTAAACTTAACCAAGGTTTCTTCTTTCGATAAAGAACTTTTTTTAACTAGAACTGACAGATACTATTAACATAACTGAGGCGCCTTACATCCGTTCTTTTTCGATTGACATTTATTTGTATGAACATATTCAAAATTAAACCTCAACTACAATCCCATAGATTCTTATACCGACAAAAACGTTTTCGCCCTTACTCGTAAATGAAAATTTCACTGTATTGAATAGTTTGTTTTATGAATAATAGTATAAAATGTATACCACAGCAACGCGTGGCCGGATCCACTGGTATACCATAAAATCATAAAAAATATTTAAACAGTTTCAACACATACAAAGTGCGTTCCAAAGTAAACAGGATGGTTAAAATGTGATTTTTGGTCAAATTATCGGTCACAAGCGTCGATCGATGTAACACATTTTTGGTCGTCGGTCAATTTGTGCGGAACAAACCGTGCACACACCTTTCGTAAGCCCAAATGTTCGGTCAAAATGCGATAAATCGATGATTTGGAGATGTTCTATTTTCGCACCGATAACATAAACATAATGAAACCTAAAACGCAATAACTTCACTTCCAATCAATGAAATTCTCGCTGGACAATCCATAAAGATAGCAGATTTTAACGCACCAGTCCACATATAGATGGCGCCACCAGGGGGCGCTAGATTCAAAAAGTTCTGTTTACTTTGGAGATTTTACTTTAAACAGATTTTTATGGTTTTATTTATAAAGGAGTTAAATGCGTTTCAGAGGTTCAAAAAAGGGTACATTTAGTCTTTATATTCTTGCAACTTGTTGCTACAAAGTATAATAGTTTTGTTCATCTAACGGTTAATAGTTTCACCTTAAACTAATCAAGATAGATTTAAGTTTATGTACTTACAAATAATCAAAATCACAAAAGGCCATTAAGCGAAAACTTTTGAAGTGCAGTAACTTAACACTAAATTAAGATGAAGGGCTGTAATTTAGTACAGGGGATCGCAGTAACAAGAAACACCTGTGGTTAAATGTACATATTTCTTTAACTACAATTTATTTCTTTAACTACAATAGCGGAATTCGCTCAGGACAAATCACTTAAGGATGCCTGCCGGCACTGTAAAAATGGATGAAATCGTAACCTTATCTCGTCCACTTTCAACGTAACGGTACTTTCGGGAGTCTTTGTAGCGCATACTATCGGCCAATATGTAAATTATTTTAATTAATATGATAGAGCGTTTTTTACTCACAACAGTGTATCATTGTTCCTAAAATGGATAAAATTAGACAAAAACTTTACCTAGCCCCCATATAACTAATATCAAATTTATTGAAAATCTGGTTAATTTTGCTCCATATGGCCGGTGATGAATGGAAAATTAGTATGTAGCATTTTAATAGTACTACAAGTATGTGTGATGTTGGCAAAAAGATAAAATAGATACAATTTTCCTTGGGCTTCATTAAGGTTTCACTAAGGATGCCTGCTTTGATATCGATTCTCTGTACTCTGTGAAATGTTTATTTAAAAAATTTTAAACTTCTTTATTCAATGACTAGACTTTTGAGATAATAAGCGCTTTAAGTGCAAAGAGCTACGCTGACGTGGCCTGATGGACGGAACTTCCGAATCATCCATCTCTTAGAATTTTACTTGGCTCAATTTGAGATTTTGGGAGAATATTTTAAACATATTATTTTATTTAATATTTATTTTCTTAAAATTTCAAACCCACCTTAAAAGAAAACAATACAGTATTTGTATTTTGGAAAGGGAGTCAAAAAGAAATGAAATGTGTAGAAATGAGAACTAAGGGATTGCAAACTGTTCCATCTAGGATTGATACTAAGAATATTATGTCAAGCGATTCTCTACGACTATGAGTTTTTAATGACTAGTGTATGGGGGAAAACTTAATATAGAATTACATTGGAAATGCCCAAAGACGAAAAATAAAATGTTTTTAAACAGACTCTAAATTGTCAGAATGGATTTGGTAACAAGGGTTTCATACCACAGAGCTATATTCTACTACAGGACAAACCAGATTTGTAAAAATAGTTTTAGTTCTCTATAAGAACAGGGTTTGACAAAACTAAGAACACCATTCGCTTTCAAAACCATGGTATAAATGTGAAAACTAAAATTAAACATACAGTTCATAATAACTCCCAAATCAACCAAGTTAAAAACGTCTTTAGTCTATAGATTTTTATTACATAGGGGAAGAGGTGAAAAGATTTGAAAATAATATTGTCATTCTGCGATTCGATGGCACATGCTTCTATATATGTGATCAAGCTTTGCAAAGCCTGTTTTCAGGTCGTAACTCACACAGTATTGTTAAAACCACAGTGCGTATAGTTGATTTTTCACCAAAATATCGATCAATGTGCGATGTATAATTGAAAATTGGAGAAAATTAAAGCGTATTGGCCAATATGTAAGTTATTTTAATAAAATTAATCGGGTGAAAACTTTCCATGGGCTTCATACATATATATACCCCGGTTTTAATTCTTGAAAGTTGCAAGAGTATGAAATGTTCGGTTATTCTAGAACTTAAGCCTTCCTTACTAGTTGTATGTTTATGCTATTGCTAACGGTAACAATTGTGCGTGGCAGGTGACGCCATAAACAACGGGACTTTTGTTGCTGCACATGCATCAAGAGTACAAGCTCATCTCGTTTCAGCTACTGTATCACATATCCGAGAAGTTTAAATTAAAACACATTTTAATAGTAAAAGAAATCTTACTTTTATTGTGCAATTAAAAAAAATTTGCCTTTCACTCTTTTTACTGCTTTGTCTCAATTACTACCAAAACTGTTTGTTTAAAAATATATAAATTAAGGCCTTATTAAGATTCTTTTTACTATAAAAATGAGTTCTTATTTAAATTCATCGGGTGTACGGTACAATAACTAGAACTGAAACGGGATACGATTTTGGCCAGCTACTAATATTTATAACCGTAAATAAGTACATGCAATTAAGACAAATTATAACCGCATTGAGTAATCAAACTTTGCTTGAGTGGCAGCGTGCGCGCCGCAGTTTATTTAATCTGACTTATCGCCTTCGCCTTTTCATGATTTATTTCATCTTGGCATGGTGATCTGTAGAATTCGCATTTATGCGCCACGTGACTTCACTCGCACTGTACATCAACCTCAAAGCAGGCACGCTCATATACATGTATACTGAGTGGTCAAATGTGTCACTTCCCTTGTTAATTAAATGTTCGACATATGAAATCAAAGAGATGAACGTCGTTCTATCTTTTCATACATTTGTGCGCGCGTGTTTAAGTGTTTGTACGCAGAAGTGAAATTATGCCGCTTTGATGTGTTAATTATGTGGTCACCCTAATTAAACTTGAATTCTTGATAAAAAAAAATACGTCTAAATGGAAAGAGACTATTTAAGGCTGAATTTGGTAGCAATATTTCAAATAAAATATTGTCTTAGCTATAACCTACCAACAAAAATCAGAAACTAATTGATCAATCTCAAACCGTAATAGTAGATTATCTTCTCGCGGCAGTTGAGTCTATGTAACCCCAGCAGACCGCAAATTATTTCAGGGATGTTTTCTCGCTACAATTTGCGGAACATACATCTTTTATCTGAATTGGACTAACTAAAGTTTTCTATGCACTTTGTTCCTTAAAACTTACATATTATTTTGTTCTAAACCAATTGCTACATATTATTTAAAGGTATCCTCTATAAATCGGGTTCTACGAAATTTGGCTTCGCAAAAAGAGCAGCAAGCACAACAACAAAACGAATCGGTATACGAGAAGTTACGTATGTTTAATGGACAATCTGGAGGCTGGACTTGGTACCCCGGTAATACAACACCGGCACACCTGGCCTTGCCACCCACGCCGACAGCAACGAATTTAACGGGGCAAATAGTCCGTGATGATTTACCAAAACGTGGTAAGTATACTTACATTAAGCCATACACGTGAAACAAGTACGGGAGTGCTCTCTCAAGTCGTGAAAAGATGTTTATATTTTCAGTAAAATTTCAGTTACTTTGTAAAGAAAGTATAACCTCCTAAACGCACATTTTATTGTGTTGGAAAATCGACCTCCCTAATGAAAAAAAATGCGTCCATTATTTCAACTATATGAAAAATATTTAAAAGAAGACGGCTTTTATTGCTATATGAAAATATTTTCTTTTAATAAATATTGAGCGATGTGAATTTTTGAATGGCAAAAACAGCTGTTTTTTTTTCATCTTTTCAACGGCAGTGAGAACTGGCTGATTAGTGAAGGGCTTAAATGTAATATAATCTCTTCAAATTTTCGGTCTGAACATAGTATAACGAAAGTTTTAGAATATTATAAATAGTGGATTGCTGCTTTAGTCCATTAATGGTAATGCACGATAGATAAACATTGCGCATCAAAACACTGAGAGATTCTTTCTCTGAAGACGTGCTCGGCTAGCTGAGCAGAATAAAATTTTCGCTAGGGGATTAGGGTGATTTTACAGTTTCGACAGGTATTTGTCACTTCTGGGTAAACCATTTGTATTTCAAGATCCCTATGTGTATTCTCCCATCTACCATGGTGCATCTATTCTTCATTAGAGTTTTTGATTGGAATTGTTGTATTTTATGAGTACTGGTGGCGCATGTAGATCCTCATAATTGTATTTCATACATCCATATTGGCTTTATGACTGAAGTGTATAGAAGGTCTTGAGGCTTGAGCCATAAAGCAGAGGTGCTGTATTTTTGGAGAATTGTGTCTCTTCCAGATCAAATGCCTATCTAGGTGAATGCTTAACTTCGATTACTTGAGCGATCATTACGTTGTTTAACTTCAGTGTTAGGCATGTTTCCGTCTTTAAGCTTAGTATCAGCTCTCAAGGAATATAACTTCATATAAAGAAACGCTTAAGAAATGGTCAAGAAAATTTCCTGCGGTAAATTTTCTTTAGCTAGTATGCAGCTCTGAAGAAATGTACTACTAATTTTTAATACATTTTTTTAATGAAATGCATATTTGGCAATCCTGGTTTTGCGAAAAAACAATTCATCAACAATTTTTTCTAGAAGTAAATTCAAAGTAATCGTTAAATTCATCCTAAATTAGTTAAAATCATTATTATGAAGTATAGTTCATATTGAAATGTTGTATAAAACTTACCAATCATCAAAAATATTCCTTAAATCGCAATGAAAATATTTATGTTACTACACACATATATACATACATATTACACACAAAGTTTATTTTCTTTGTTTATTCTCTTTTGCTATTCTAATGTGGATCATTCACAATGCGTAACTAGCTGTCAAAATTACTTGCAGAAATAATGTATTTTTTTCCTTGAGCAATTATTTAGGAGCTGGATACCTACCTTTAGAGTGAATGTGACGTGCTTACATATGTGCTCGTTCACTTTTATGCGTCAGTTTAACTTCCAACTTCCAACGAGTTTTAGGTGATTTTCTAGTGTGTTTGTGGTGTCGTCTGTGAATGTTGAAGTTAGTGCTTTGCACTCGTTGAAAAGTCTGTGGTAAATAAAACATTTAGTATTGAACCCACTGCCTTGAGGAACTCCAGCCAGAATTGAATACTCCTATAAGATAAATTTCTTTACTTTCACTGTAAACTACTTGTTTGCAAGGTGTGATATGACCAACTGATGGATTTCTTTTGGCTAAACCATTTTAATTTTATGTGTGAGTTCTTCATGTCATATGTACTTTATCAACTGCTTGAGCCACGTTAATATCGCTGAGCAGCATATCTCGTTGGTGATTTGATGGAAAAACCGAACTAATGATTTGGAATAATTTCGTATTCGTGGAAAAAAGGAGATATTTTTAATAGCAATACTTTTTCAAAAAACTTGCAAAGAACGGGCAAGAAGCTAATTGGTCGATATGATAACGGCGACGTTGTGCTTTTCCAGGGTTGGCTATGGTAATAATCGGCGACTTTTTCTACTTTTTTGGAAAATATCCAAACATTAGGTTGTCTTTAAAAAGTTGAGACAAGAAATTGAAAGCAATATTTGATAACTTTATTAGCATTTGCAGTGCTATGTTGTCAACTTCTTCTTATTCAACGTTGTTTTTTAACCTTTATCTCAGCTGAAGCTGTAAACACTTTGGGAATAGCCCTCAGTACATTGTGGGACAGTTATGGAATCGAGAAATTGTTCATTGCCATAGTTGGCTGAACTACTTCGCAAAAATTGTTTGCAAAACAGTTTGCCTTTTTTTTCTCCAGAACAGGCCCGAGTACCGTTTTTTTTTGTCTGAGCGGTCTCTTAATTTCTACTAGTGGCATGAAGTTTTTCTCGGTCTTCCATAGTGAGTTTCCTTGAGCAGAGTTCGGCGTCAAAAGTTTAAAATTTTCCCCACTGCTCTACCATTCTCGACGCAGTCTTCGTTTTACGATTAAAGGCGTTCAACTAGGCTGTTGAGAGCAAACAATTGAATAAGGTAATACTGGGTCAAACCACATCAAGTGGACCATGAGAATTTTGCTGAATCACCGATTTTGAAAATTAGCGCATCATTAGGTATTATATTATCGAAGGTTGAATTTTAGAGAACAAAAAATGGTAAAACAGTTTTCTCATTAACTACTGCAGATAAATCAGAAAAATTTTGTGTACTCGTTCTACATTATAAATATTCTTTCACGGTCGATTTGTTTAAATATCAATATTTTATATACACTTTTGTTAAACAATTGAAAATTTCAATACCTTCTTCACCTACAAAAAATTGAAAACTATGTGACACAACGCGGAATACGTTCACCTTTAATAATCTGCAAAAAAAAGTTCATTCATGCCATGTAAAGATGTACAGAGATACAAATATTCCCCTAAGTATACCGCGCATATGTTTGTATATGTTGGGGCTTTGTTCGGTGACAGATTCATAATTAATACTTATTTGTTTTATTAAAGTACAGCAAGTTCCAGACTCTGTGAAGACACAGCGCTTAATTCATTCCTTCTTTATTAAGAGCACCTAACGGTTCCCATCGGTCGAATCAGCTGATGCAACCTATCTTATGAGAGCGCAATGTACTTGATTAGCCAACACCGCTTCTATCGCCCGCTTTACGTAGGATACCATAGAATTTCCACGATTCGGATTTTTCCCGTAGAAACGACTCAGCTGATTGCTCTCTCACTACGCAGTGTCTTCAATATGTTTAAAATTTTCTTAAACTAACACAAAATCAGAGTCGAATGCTATTATTTATAAATATATAAACTATTTTTAATAGTTTGATTTCAGTTTTGATGTTTTATATTATGAAAAGTTATAATTGAAAAGTTTGATGTGTACAAAACTTTATATGCGTATTGAGTGATGACAACATTGCTCAAATGAAAACAAAAGAGAATGGCGAATTTCTACGTTGCCCCTACGGGCTCAACTTTTCACAAATTTTGTTCGATACGGGCGGGAAATAAGGAAGGGAGGAGCGGAATTCGCTGTTTCTGCTACAGTTTCTCTATTTCTGCCACTATGCTTATTTGCGCATTTGCAAGCCAAAGTATCGTAATATATGCCGCCTTCACTTGCCTACGAAATATTAGTACTTTGACATACGCATGTAGCAGAGATAAAGAGACGTCCAACTCTTCTGCCACTAGAAATGTGAGAACCGCGCACGCACCAAACTTTGACAGTTGACTGGATCTGTTAGATTTTGACGTTTCGCAATTGGAAGGAGCAGATTGAAATTTAACTAAAAATATATGTGAACGCAGAGATTTGTTGCCGCCGTTCAAGATCGCTAATAAAAAATGTAAACAAGTGATAAGTGAAAAAAATTCGGAGTTTAAATGTATTTGATGAAAGGCTTTGTAATGTGATGCATAGTAATATCAATTCTCAATTAAAAATTCGTTAAAGCATTTATTAATTGAAAGCAAACAGACTTAATTCACTCTATTAAGTTATGAAAGTTTAAAAGTCAGTTGTTTTAATCTTTATATATAAAAATTACGTGTTACGTTGTTTTGTCCGCGATAGACTCCCAAACTACTGAACCGATTTTTGCAAAATTTAGCACATTCTGTCCAGCTTGAGTCAACTAGAAGATAGGATAATCAAAACAATTCGTAAATAAGAAATATAGTGAAAGCTATGCTGAAATAAACCGACGCTCTCTTAAGTGGACAACTCTAATAACTGGACAGAAAGGCTGATTGGTCAGTGTGTGTTTATGGGAGATTTCATTGTGTATTTTTCTAATTATACGCATGCGTTCACAATCCCCCAAAAATATAATACAGCTGAATTTCCATTACTCGAAGTTCTCCATAGCTCGAACTCTTGAATTAACAATTTAAGTCGATTTTTTTTTGTGGATTATGTTGATTCGTGTTAGGAAAGTTCAACTGTAATTGTAATTTTTAGTAAAATGCCATATCTTAAGGACCATTTTCTCAATGTTTAGTTAGCAGCCATTTGTAAGTTAAATTCTGGTAAACTTAACCAAGGTTTCTTCTTTCGATAAAGAACTTTTTTTAACTAGAACTGACAGATACTATTAACATAACTGAGGCGCCTTACATCCGTTCTTTTTCGATTGACATTTATTTGTATGAACATATTCAAAATTAAACCTCAACTACAATCCCATAGATTCTTATACCAACAAAAACGTTTTCACCCTTACTGGTAAATAAAAATTTCACTGTATTGAATAGTTTACTATATGAATAATAGTATAAAATGTATACCACAGCAGCGAGTGGCCGGATGCTCTGGTATAAAATATACATAGAATCATAAAAAATATTTAAACAGTTTTATCATATACAAGGTGCGTTCCAAAGTAAAAAGGATTATTACCGAAACGTTTCAATTGATGAAACAAGTTTATGGTGATGATTGCCTATCCCGTAGCAGATTGCACCAGTGATTTGAACTGTTTCAAAGTGGTCGTGAGGACGTAAATGACGATCAACATGTGGGAAAATCAAAATCAGTGATCACCGGAAGTTCCATAGAAACTGTGCGAAAATTCATCAAAAATCAGCCGAAATCATCATTGAAATTCTTTGAAATGGAATTGAACATCTTCAAAACATCGACTTATCGCATTTTGACTGAACATTTGGGCTTACGAAAGGTGTATACACGGTTCGTTCCACAGAAATTGACTGACGACCAAAGATTGCTCAGAATCCAACATTCGAAGGACATCATTAGAGAGGTTTATTTGACCAAAAATCACATTTTAACCATTAACTACTCCCTGTATTCACCTGATATGGCACCGTGCGGCTTCTTCCTTTTCGGAAAAATGTATTTGCCCATGAAAGCAAAACGTTGTGCAGACGTAGAGGCCATTCAAAAGGCTTGCATCGGTATACTGGTAGCCATACCGGCCAACGAGCTAAAACACTCGTTCGACATGCCTTTGGACCGTGCAAAAAGCTGTATTGAAGCAGAAGGAGACTATTATGAATAAAATAAATAGATTTTGCTGAAAAAACTATTTCTTCTGTATTTTTTTAAGTCCTGTTTACTTTGGAAGACACCTTGTACTTGCATAATTTTTGTAAATGATAATTTTTTTGCATAACGTTTATACTTAGTAACAATATTCATAGTTCTATGTTTGAAAGTAAACATTTTCAATACAGGTATATAGTATACGCATGATATTTCAAAAACGATGCTTCATTGTGATATTTTTTACACTTATAAATCAATGGATAAAAACTGTTGTAAAAGATGGTAAAAAGATTAAGGCTCAGAAAATAATATATCTCTAAAATTTATCAGATTTACAATAAACGTTTCAAATCAAAAGATCTTAGAACATCTGAATGTATTTCAGCTGATAAAAATAGAGCACCCAGTGTATTTTCTTTATTGGCGTAGACGCCTCTTACGCGTTATAGCCGAGTTTACAAAACCGCGCCAGTCGTTCTTTTATTTATCCATCTGGTCTTTCCAACGGAGTGGAGTTCCTCTGTTTCTTCTGGCGGGATCTGCGTCGAATACTTTCAGAGGTGGGTGTTTTCGTCCATTCGGACGACATGACCTAGCCAGCGTAGCTGCTGTCTCTTTATTCGCTGAACTGTGTCAAAGCTTTTCTTTGTATACGTATGCTCCCTCCACTTCAACTTTGCATCCAGTGTTTTTTTTGTGTCCATTGTATAATTTGGTTGATTGAGGATTGCATTCTGTGCGACGACTCAGCTTCATTTTTACCGCCAAGGGGCGCTAGATTCAAAAAGTCGTGTTTACTTTGGAACTCACCTTGTATTTGTACCACGTAAATAAGTTAAATAAAAGAAACGAGTAGTAGCAGCATCAAAAGAAAAGTGAGTGAATGGGATTAATTGAACGAACCAACAATTCTGATAAGAACACTAGCAAGCACCAATTTCCGTAGAAGGCGTCAAGCTGTAAGTACATGTGCATATGTGAAAAAAAGATTAAATAATTGAAATTAGAAATATACTTGTATATATAACATTAAAAGCTGGAAAACTTTATATGCAGCTTTTCCATAAACCAGCAAATACTAGTAACAATAAAGTTTCAAATATTTATGTTCTATCCGGATTAATTACGCCTAACTGCGTAATGACGTAGAACAAGTTAAACGTCAATTAGAAGTTTTAAACGGTACAAATAATTTCACAGAATATAGTTTATAAAAGAGTCTAGGCGTTATTAAATCACTACTCGAATTTAAAGGTAAATTTAATAATTATATTTGCTGGCGTGAGACTGATAACACTGGTAAACAAAAATCCACTTGTTTTTTGTGACATGAAAAGAACAAAGTGTTTATTATGTAAAAATTGCCACAAATGCAGAAAATAGCTACAGATTTTTTCTATCATTTATAGTTTTTTTGCCTTGCTTCCTTGTCAAAGAAAAAACAGCGATAGATATATTATTGTTATATTATTTTTTAACCAAAGAGTACCTTAAAATGTTACTGTCATTGTTTTTCAACGATATTTTGTTTTTGGAGTACACCTTAACAGTGTCCAACAGTAATCGGCAAACAAACTAGCTCTCCACTTGCCTTGGTACCGTTTCTCCGTAGCAGAAATGCCTTAGTGGAAGCGTTCCCCATGTTCGTTCCTTACGGTCCCTAAATTTTCGCGGGAAAATCCAGCTGGGAGTTGACAAAGTGAATTTTAAGGGACATGTTGCAACCCATTTTTTATAGGCAGTGAGTAGTTCAGTCACAAGATCTTTGTAATTGTCAGCTTTCACATTTCCAAGAAAAAAACGCTTTTAAAGGCACTTTTATCTTTCATTAGTTCTCTTATATACGGATCTACAAATATGTCCTTAATTTTTGCTTCACTGACTCTTGGAAATTTTTGTTTTAGATACAAGAACCCTCTTTCATTTCTATTTATTGCCTTAACAATATTCTTCAGTAAACCCAAGTTAATATAGAAAGGTGGTAGTAATACCTTTTTTAGGATACCTAGAGGTTCATTAGTAACGCTTTTTGTCCGGAGTGAGTGACTGACGTACTGGCCACTGCTCCTGTACATAATGACAGTCTCTCGCTCGGCCATCTCCGATATTTTGTATATCCTAGTTGCATTCCAAGAAGAAGGGCTATTACTTTTAGGTCTCCACATATTACCCAACCATACTCATGATAACGGATGGGCTCTAAAAGAATTTTCATATTCTCATATGAACCTCATGAGCTAAGGGCACAGATGGATATTTGTTACTGTTATGAACCATTACCGCTTTTAAACTAAGTTTAGAGGAATCAATGAATAGACGCCAGTGGATCATATTTTTTTCTGAGTGCGTTCAATAAAACTTTAACTTCTGAACAGTATACTAGATCCCCTTCTTGAAGAAAGCAATTTGTGAGGTCCTTCTGCTTTTTTCTGTAAAAAGTAATGTTTACATCACTTTGGAGAAGGTTCCAACCTTTTAGACTGGATGCTAAAAGTTCGGACTGCGATTTTGAAAGGCTCGAACTAAATCATTAAGTTCACTCTATGAAATTAGATGCGCACTGTTGAACATCCTGGTTTTCTATTCTATTCTAGTTCTTCATCGAGACTCCAACATTCTGGTGCTTTTGGAATAGGAAGTTGTTCACTGTGTTTGACAGGTCTTAAAGCTGGTGGTAAATTACAGTACTTAACCGTATGGTTAGCCTTCGGTCCAATATCTTTAATATTCGTGAGGCAAAAATAGCAGTCTGAAACATGGTCTTTAGGTTCTCTCTAAACCATTGGCACTACAAAGGGCATTTTACGATTTGAACCTTTTAACCAAGTTGTTTACATTGTTGCACAAGTACAACAGATATGAAGGGCCCATGCTTTGTCTTGGTCCCCAACCTTAACACCAAAATACAGTTCGTAAGCTTTTAGCACAAACGGAGTAAAATTACGTTTTTATGATTTAAAAGTTAGTTCTCTGCACTCATAACAAAAACTGTTGGCACTATTTACACACTACCTAGGCATTGTATCTAAAAATTTTAAACACAGTAATTTCAAAAACGTAAAAGAATGTGAACTCAAAAACGTTTTGATATCCAAACATAGAATACGTAACCGATTCGGACACCGTTAGTCCACTGATAAATTTACGTAAAATACGTTGTTTACTTCAAACAATCAGGCAGAACCGGTCTAAACCGGATAAATCCCTGATCGTGAGATGATGCAATATAATGAAATTATATGTATTGTAAAATCTAAAGCCGCAGGTTACAAAATATCTGTGGGTGATAGAAAAGTTCTGTTTTTAGAAATTTCATGTCACAAATTATGTATCTACCAGTGTAATTATTTAGTGATGCTATGCATTAGAGGAAGACAACAACACTTTGCTGACCTAACAACATGACGTAACAAAATAACGCAGGATGCAAATGATATCCTGACAATTCATTAAGCGTTTTACATTTAGATGCCATCTTAATCGCCTAGTTCTTGCATTTGCAGACAAACCGCTTGCATACATATATAACTGAACAGTAGATGCGTGTTTTGAGGCAGGAACTTCGAACTCTAATAGAATTTTATAATGATATTAATAAGAAACTGACCTTGCTAATTAATAAAACAACTACGACACATGGTACAACTTCTGTCATAACAAAATAATTAATTATAAAAAACTTTTATAACGGGATTCACCCATTGAACAGATAATTTTTACATTGACCAACACGATTTACCAAATACTCTTGCTAAGGCAAGAGACATATTCTAATCAAATGCGAGCACAGTTTACATTTAATTTTTCAAAAAATGATCATGTTGGTTCGCCAAACCACGTTCAAGTAAATTATTGAACTGCTAACTTTCAAAATAACTTAAGATATCCTCAAAGGAGTTATAACTCAAGTGTTCAAATAAAACAGAACCAATGGACGTTGATCCATCAGTACAATTGATGACCGCTTCTAGATCAACTCAAGCAAATCAACCGCAAGTAAAATATAATAGGAATTATTGGCAGAATAATTTCCACCCAAATAGTATACCAAAACGATTGAACGACAGTACACAAATAAATACCCAACCGCCAAGAAAAGGTACAACGAATTAACAATATCAAAGAAAACCATTTTTAGGCTAAATTCTAATTCCCCCGACATCGTTAACTAGGATTCAAACACTGCGCAAATATTTAGGATTCTAATAAATGCAGGAGTAACTAGTTTCAATATACTGGCGGGAATATATTTCAATAAGAATAATTTAATAATTAAGAATAGGGTAAGGACCATTCATAGTCCGACCATCATCCAATATTTCCATAATATTAATTTATTTGGCGTTCAAGAATGACTTTATTTGATTGAAAATTTATAGAGCGATCTCTTAATAAGAATAAATTTTTTAAACAAATTTGGACCTATATAATTATTATAACACAAATAAAAAAATTAGTTTTTTAAATGATTTAATTAGAAAATTTAAATAGATTTCAGGTAAATAACTCCTGAGTTCACAACTGAAGTAAACTAATAGAAACTTAAACCTTCAAAAACATCCTTCGGGAAACGTAAAGAAATTTGTTTTTGGAAATTTAGGGAGGTAAATTTAGATTACCCTTACCCTTTAGTATCGATGTTAAAGCAAAAATAAGAATAGCAGAGGAAAAACCAATTTCGTCAAAGCCATATCCTTATCTAATGTCAATAAATTATTTTGTTAACAAGTAAAAAAAGATAAACTGCGAACAATTGTAGAGTATGGAGAGTCCAAAAATGGGCATAAATGAGAGCGGCAGTCCGATTGCAATAAGATTTAGGAAAATTAACATATTTTTCACAACCGACCTAGAATCTGGGGCTTACCAAATATTAATGAAGGAAAACGATATAGATAAAACGCCATTATCGGTAAATAATGGAAAATTTGAATTTGTAGAAATGTCATATGGATTAAAAAATGTACCAAGCATTTCCCAATGTGCTATGAAGAAAAGAAAACTATTAAGAGACTATATAGGAAAGTTTTGCCTTGTTTATGATGATATAATTTTTTCAAAAGGTTTGATGAACACAGGGAACACCAAGAGGTGGAAGTTTTACGATATGTAATAGCCAAAAATATTATTAAAACAGTCCAAAACAGATCGAAGCCATGCAAAACTATCCAATACCAAAGACATTGCGTCAATTCCGAGGATTATTAGGATAAACAGGTTATTATAGGCGCCTATTAAAAAACCATTAACAAACTATTTGCAAGGGAAAACGGAAAATTTTCCCAATATCTATCAAAAAAGAAAATGATACACCTTGATAAACGGGGGCAGCAGCTTGTGAAATGTTAATAAATTTATTATCTCAACAGGTGGAACCTGACTATAATAAAAAAACTATTTTGACTACCCATGATGTTCTCACAGGTAGGTAAACCCATTATATTTATTTCAAGAACATTAAATTTCACTGAATTACATTATGCAACTAATGAAAAAGAATTGTTTGCCATAGTGTGAGCTTTAAAAGTTTACGTAATTATTTACAGGATGTTCGTGATTTGAAAATAAACACTGACTTTCAACCTTTGTCATTTGCCATTTCTGAAAAAACCCAAATATAACAAGTAAGAATGAGCTAAGTTCAGGTGCAACCGAACATTTTATACTCTTGCAACTTGCAAGAATCAAAGTCAGAGAAATAAAGATGTAAAAAGTCAACCAGGGGTTCGTAATCTAAGCAATTTTATATGTACATATATACAAATACTATACATATGTACATATAACTCATCACTGACCGACAGTTTTAAAATGCTTTATGTTTTTGACATAATCATGTGTAGTTATATTAGGTTGTCAAAAAAGTCTTGCGGTATTTTCGCTAGTTGGCGCTAAAAGCGCGTAGTTCTAGTTTTATTCGTCGCATCGGGTCATGCTATACCTTTTTGGTAAGCTCATTTCACACGCTAACTCGTGTTTGATTGATTGTCGTTTCTTTTAAGTCGTTCGTGAGTTATAGCGTCGCAAACATGGAGCAAAATAAAGAGAAAATACGGCATATTTTACAGTACTACTACGATAAAGGCAAAAATGCATCTCAAGACGCCAATAAAATTTGTGCTGTTTATGGACCCGATACAGTTTCCATTTTCACCGCACAATGATGGCTTCAACGTTTTCGTTCTGGTGTAGAGGTGGTCGAAGATGCGCCGCGCTCCGGAAGGCCTGTCGTCGAAAATTGCGATAAAATCGCTGAATTGGTCGAAAGAAACCGGCATAGTAGTCATCAAACCGTTATAAACAATTTGAAGAAGCTTGGAGTCACTAAGAAGCTCGATGTATGGGTGCCACACGAATTGATTCAATAAAAATACCGCAAGACTTTTTTGACAACCCATTATATGTGATGTAGGTGCGATGATACACATACATATATAGCATTCGTTAACTGTTTTTTATAACAAAAACGCTGCGGGTGTCATCTGTCATTTACATACTTTCTGCATCATTAAGCTTTGTACATACATATTTATTTAATTTGTGCTAACAGCATGTTATCAACAAGAAAAACCAATAACTTCGATTGAACCAAAGCTATAATATCCTTCACAAAACAAAAGATTCTATTCTTCAGTTTGATGGCATAGTCCGATATCCGACAAATAAGCAGTTTCATAGGGAAAAAACTTGGTACTTGGGTATTTTGTGAGTTGTCGAATTTATTTTCCGATTCTTAAAGATCGCACTTCATAGAAGCAAATGCAGTGGAAAGATCATAACTACCATCTGTGCCAACACAGAAATATTTATTTTCATCATGTGAACCCAACGAATTCACAGGGACCACTCCACTCTATCAGACATAAAACGCTGCGGCGAAGAAGATTCAATCCAATTTATTATACCTTGGACAGATTATATTAAGTTTTTTACGAAATTTTTAACACCCAGAGTGAAAAACGGGAGAGCCTATAAAAATATACTCATTTATTTTTATACTTTTGCGCACGTTCTTTTCACTTCAAGAAACAATTAATTGATTGGAACAGCCAATATTCGGTTCCTATAGCATATACATACATATGTAGCTGCCATACAAACTGAACGGTCAAAATTTATTTCCTGTATGTTTTTTTTTTTAAAGATAACTTCACGAAAATTAGTATTGATTATTTTCTAATTAAACGGTAACATCTTCATAGAAACTGTACAAACCGGATGACTATGTATGTCATATACATATGTAGCTGCCATACAAATTGAATTGTATCTTTTGTATTATGTATTGAATCTTTTATATTATGAAGTACATATATTATCTTCTATGCAGCCGAAGTTAATATCTTGGTTTTATATCGATTTCTTTTGACTGCGATTTCATTAATGTACATACATACCTCCACTAATATCTCAACAGAAATTGCAGTGACTGTAGATTTATTTGAATCCCCTATGTATTTCATTTCTATTAATGCGCACAATTAACAACATAAAAGTAAAATTTTTTTCTCAAATATTTATTAGCCGCAATTCACTGAGGGTGGGCTAAATGGCCATCCGGGATAGGCGCTTTCCATTGGGAAACCCACAATGTGGTGTAGTCTGTTAACTTTATATATAATTTGCTGAAATGTATACTTCCGTTCAACTTTAAGAAATATGTATGTACATATATAGTACATACATAAATATGTGTTGCTGAGTTTGCTTTTCATTATCACTACGTCCCGCCCAGCTCGTCAAAAATCCAACAATCCTGCACTGCCCCTTTTTGAGGTTTTTTTTTTAGATATAAATGCAACAAATTGTTTTAGCTTTTCAAGCATTTGTAAGTAGATGAGGGTATTTTTGAAATCCCCGCGAAAAGTATCCTTTTGGTTCAGCTCATGTATACTGTACTTGCAAACGCTTTTTATGTTCTCTGAAAATCCTGAAAATATAAACAGGAATGCAACAAGCGATCCAAATAGAGGTACTTTTGTCAATAGCATATTTTTGGCAGATCACGCGTGAGTCGTGTCAAGCTGTCATGTTATTTTTGTTCAGTATTGTTTTGTATATCATCATGGACTCGTTTAACTTTATTACGAAAATTAAAGTTCTGTAAAGAATGTGTTTCGTGCACTTCGCTTAACTTATGATCAAAATAATCAACCTGCTGAGCGTACTATTCGCAACACCATCACTCATCTTGAGACCAAGCATTCATTATTGGATAATATTCGACCTAATAGAGAGCTGAAAGTGTACATGAAGATCGTGGAGAGTCGATTCGTCGCCGTTCGCTCCATCTAGGACTGACATATAGAATGACTTGGCGAATTTTCGTCGAGATCTTAAATTGAAATAAAATACATCTTGTGCAAGAATTGATTTTCCTAAGCAACATCGCTTCGCTCTATTGAAAAATTCCAAGAAGATCCGAGACTTCGAGCCAAATTTTGTTCAGCGAATGGGCCCATTTCTAGATCGATGAGTATGTAAAGAAGCAAATTTCCTGCAATTAGGGCAAAGAACAACCGGAAGAGATTCAAGAGCTGTCATTCCATTCAGAAAAAACCAACAGTTTGGTGTGGTTTGTAGGCCGGTAGAGTAATGGGTCAATTGGCCACCAAGATCGTGTGATCTCAAACCGTTACACTTTTTACTGTGGGGATATGTATAGTCTAAAATCTATATGGACAATCCTGCTTCGATCGCCAGTTAGCAGTCGAAGTGCTCAAACGAGTCATCGAAAATTGGACTCAACGTAGCCGTAGACAACATTTGAAAGAATGTTCTTTCGAATGATAATAAACATGTCCAAAAAATTTGAAGTTTCTGTGTTTTTTTCATTAAATATATATTAATATTTATTTGTAAACATTTATAAACTATATTTTTAAAACATATCTACATTCACAAATAATTAATGTGCTTGTATATACTTAAACAATAACCAATGAGATTTTGTTATAAATACTATGCTCACTGAGTACAAATATTTGGAGTAATGTACTTAATATGCAAAGCCTCCCCAAAACGATCAACAAGCGGCGGCAACAGTGGCATATTACTGTGCCCAAAAAATAAGGCCATTTAAATTTAAACTGCGCGCGTCGAAGGATTTGGAGATTTTTTTTTTTTTGAGGTTGGTAGTACTGCCAGTCACACTTTTGTCAAGGTTCATGTCAAAATATTCATTAGTGCTTGAGATACGTGTCGTTTTGTGAGCTGCTAAAAGTGAGTTTTTCGTTTTTTGCGATGTCGAAATTTGTTGAGCAAAGAATTTGCATTAAGTTTTGTTTACGGAATCAATTTTCTGCTGCAGATACGTTGAGGATGGTGCAGAAAGCCCTTGGTGATGAGGCTATGTCTAAAAAAAATGTTTACAAGTGGTATAGTGAGTTCCAAGCCGGCTGTGGACGTGTCGAAGACAAAGAGCGGCCAGGGCGACCATCAACCTCAACCGATGAAGCTCACGTTCAACAAATCAAAGATTTGGTATTGAAAAACCATCGATTAACAATTAGAGACCTTGCTGATGAAGTTGGCATATCGAAAGGCTCAGCTAATACCATTTTGAAGGATGTTTTGGGCCTCAAGCGCATCAAATCTCGACTGGTACCGAAAACATTGAATTTCTTGGAAAAAAGGCGTCGCGTTGAAGTGTGTGAAACGATGCTTTCCAACTACCAGGGTGTCATGAAATGCATTATAACTGGCGGTGAGACTTGGATCTTTGCTTACGATCCCGAAACAACCGATCAATCGAACGAATATCGTGCCAAAAGAGGCCGAGACCAAAAAAATCGCGCCAAAGTCGCTCAAAAATCAAGGTCATGTTGACTGTTTTCTTCGATTATCGTGGTGTTGTGCATTATGAATTCCTTCCAAGCGGTTAAACAGTCAACAAGGAACATCATTTGAACGTTATGCGTCATTTGCGTAACGCTATCCGCCTAAAAAGGCCGGAATTGTGGAAAGACAATTCTTGGTTTTTACACCACGATAATGCACCATCCCATACTGCCCTCGTAATTCGTGATCATTTCGCCAAAAGTTCAACGCATATCGTTCCGAAACCACTATATTCACCTATCTGGCACCGTGCGACTTTTGGCTGTTCACCAAGCTCAAAAGACCGCTCCTGGGACACCGTTTTTATACGATAGAGGAGATTCAAGCCGCAGCGAAGACGGAACTGAAGGCCATCCCGGAAAGTGACTACAACCAGTGTTTCGAAGATTGGAAAATCCGTTGGCATAAGTGCATTTCATCGGGAGGGGATTACTTTGAAGGGGATGAAATTGATTTGGAAAAATAAATAAAGAGTTTTCAAAATAAATACAATGTCACCTTATTTTTTGGGCACAGTTACCGTAAATTTTAATATCCGAAACAATATTGAAAATGAATGTCAATAGTTGTGTTATCAATAAAGATATCAAATTAAGATCGCTTTCGGCAGTGGCACTGTTTTGTTAGGCAATTGGCAAACAACAAACAAACAACAAATGACCATCAAATTAACTGCTTGTCCAATTCATTATATTTCTTTGTGTGATTGTAAGTTTGTATATCTAATAGGACACACGACTATATGTTTCTTTATTTGCACCAATGTTTGATCATCTGTGACAATACAGTTGTGGAGAAAATGAAATGTGATGTCACCAAGCATTTACGAGGGTAAAAATCGTCTGGTCATTGTAACGGCAATTGTATCCGTATAAACGTTAACACTATTTACACATGTACTCGTAGCTTAGTAATGCAAAGGGATGAATGAAATCTTCAAACTCGCGATACTCACGCAAGGACAAAGAAAGAAGAATTCATGTATTTATTTGAAGGAAGGGAAAAACAATTCCAATGTCCCAAAGATGAAATTGTTGGTAGTTACAATTAAAAGTTAGGCACGATTTCTGCACAGAGGTTACAATTCCATTAAAGACGAATTATTGGTAACACTGCGCTATTTGCAATTGAAGATTAAAGCAAAAGTAGGTTTCAGCTCTCTTAATTAAAATAATCTTTATTACTGCCATTTAAATTGACCGATCAAAATTAAGATAACGATATTTTTATGCCCCGTAAAAATTAATGCCAAAGTAAACGTTTGTCCTTGTTATTTTCCAAATTTTTCCATACTAAGAAGCAATATACAAGAAGGCATAATTGCATTTATTATTATTGCATGCAAAAGTTTTGTGCTATTTTTAAAGCGTATGCGTATGATCACTACTTATTTTAGCTCGCTAATTGGCTACTTATCGATCATCTACATAAATCCTTCTTCTTTATTGACGTAGACACCGCTTACGCGATTATAGCCGAGTTAACAACAGCGCACCAGTCGCTTCTTCCTTTCGCTACGTGGCGCCAATT
Organism: Bactrocera zonata; assembly: GCA_037783105.1. NCBI lineage: Eukaryota > Metazoa > Arthropoda > Insecta > Diptera > Tephritidae > Bactrocera > Bactrocera zonata. The sequence goes on from JBAWJQ010006688.1 coordinate 4,614,072, forward strand.
GGATATTCCAAGCGAAGCAGGTCTTTCTCCACTTGGTCCTTCCAACGGAGTTAAGGACTTCCTCTTCCTCGGCGGGTATTAATAATAATAATAATAATACCCAACCGACGCGAGGGGCTCAATCCGCGAACGAGCGGAGTTAGCCGAGTCATAAAGCAAGGGAGTTTTAAGCGTTGCGATCTTAAGCTGCTCAGCTACAGAAACAAAAATTACAACAGCCAAAATTAAGAGTTAAATTAAAGTTTATAATTTTTAAATGCTACTTATTAAGAGTAGATAAGAAAATTTTTTTTAATGGTAAAGAGTGGGTCTGTTAGATCAAATGTGCTGGAATGAGAATTGAAATCATGACATATACGGCGGAATGGTTCGTTTAACTCAAAATTTGTTCTAGAAAATTTTAAAAGTAAGGGTCTAAACTGCCTGGTAGAGCGAGCGGGAATGTTGAAATTAATATCAGATAAGAGAGATGCGCTACACACTGACCCATTCATGAGTTTTACAAGAAATATTATACCAAGCATCTCCCTACGACTAGCGAGTGTCGGGAGATTTAGAAGTTTTAAGCGGTTAGTGTAAGGGGGAAGATTTAAACTGCCATCCCAATGCAAATGATTTAAGGCAAAAAGTGAAAATTGTTTTTGAACGGACTCTAATTTGTCTGAATGGACTTGGTAACTAGGGTTCCAAACCACAGAAGCATACTCTAATATAGGCCTCACCAGAGATGTATAAAGAATATTTGTGGCAAGCGGATCTCTAAATTCTTTAGACCAACGTTTAACAAAACTAAGAGCGCCTTGAGCTTTAAAAACCGTGGAAGATGCGTGAAGATTAAAATTGAGTTCGGGGTGCATAGTCACACCCAGATCAACAAAACTTCATACTTGTTCCAACCTAAAGTTTTGTATTGCGTATGAAGTAGGGTCTACAGATCAACGTGAAAAGCACATCGTTTTACATTTTTTAAGGTTCAATGGCATGTAATTTCTATTACACCAAGAAACTAGGTTGTTTAAGTCTGTTTGCAACTGACATCTTTCGCTGTTTGAAGTATACGTTTTAAAAAGTTTTACATCGTCAGCATATAATAAAACTTTTGAAAACTTAACAATTGAGTCGAATACTTTCAGAGCTGGAGTGTTTTCGTCCATTCGGACAACATGACTTTGCCAGCGTAGCCACTGTCTTTTAATTCGCTGAACTACACATGTCAATGTCGTTTTATAGCTCATACAGCGTATCGTTCAAGCCTCTGTACCATATAGTAGGACGGGAATCATAAGTGACTTATAAAGTTTGGTTTTTGTTCGTCCAGAGAGGACTTTACTTCTCAATTGCCTACTCAGTCCGAAGTAGCACCTGTTAGCAAGAGTTATCCTGCGTTGGAATTCCAGGCGGACATTGTTGATGGTGTTTACAGTGGTTCCAAGATAGACGAAAATATCTACAACTTCAAAGTCAACAGTGACGTGAGAGCCAAGTCGCGAGAGCGACGAAGACAAGAGGTATTTCGTCTTGCCCTCAATCACTGCCAGACCCATTTGCTTTGCTTCTTTGTCCAGTCTGGTTTTGAGGCTGGCTCAGAGAGGTCCTTCCCGATCCTAACGGAGCTTTTGCTGTTTCTCAACGTCAGTTTACACAGCCGTATTAGTTTTGCGGGGATACCAAATTCAGACATCGCGGCATAAAAACAGTTCCTTTTCGTGCTGTCGAAAGCAGCTTTGAAATCGACGATAGAGGTGGTGTGTATCGATTCTCCTTTAACGGGTCTTTTCCAAGATTTGGCGCATATCTGGTCGGTTGTTGATTTGACAGGTCTAAAGTAGAAACAGTGGAGAACGTGGAATCGTGGCCCGTATCAGCTGATACGACCTATCAGCGCAATGTAACTGAATAGTGAAAACCGCTACTCCCTTCTCTCTTTGACGTGGGATCACGTGAGAATCCACGAATGCTTTTATTTATAAGTATGCAAAGTCTATTTAATAGTTTGTTTCCAGTTTTGATATTTTATATTGTAAAAAATTATAATTGAAAACATGGATGTGTACAAAACTATATATGCGTATTGGGCAATGGCAACATTGTTCAAATGAAAATAAACAAAGATGGCTGATTTCTGCGTTTTTACCACGGGCTCAACTGTTCACTCGATAAGGAAGGATGGGAGTATCGTTTTTGACTGGTTCTGCTATAAAGCCACACTGATAAGGTCCAATCAGTTTGTTGACGGTGGGCTTTAATCTTTCACACAATACGCTCTATAGAACCTTATATGCGGTGTTGAGGAGGCTAATCCCATGGTAGTTGGCGCAGATTGTGGGGTCTTCCTTTTTGTGAATTGGGCAGAGCACACTTAAACTCCAATCGTTGGGCATGCTTTCATCCGACCATATTTTGCAAAGAAGCTGATGCATGCTCCTTATCAGTTCTTCGCCGCCGTGTTTGAATATCTCGGCCGACAATCCGTCGGCCCCTGCCGCTTTGTTGTTTTTTAGGCGGGCAATTGCTATTCGAACTTCTTTATTGTCGGGCAATGGAACATCTGCTCCATAGTCATCGATTGGGGAATCGGGTTCGCCTTCCCCTGGCGTAGAGCGTTCAATGCCATTCAGCAGGCTGGAGAAGTGTTTCCCCCATAATTTAAATATGCTCTGGGCATCGGTGACTTGATCACCTTTGGGGGTTATACAAGAGTATGCTCCGGTCTTGAAACCTTCCGTTAGCCACCGCATTTTTTCGTAGAATTTAGAGCATTACCTCTATCGACCAGCTTATCAAGCTCTTCATTCTCAGGCATTTCGGCCTCTTTCTGTTTCTGTCTGCAAATGCCTCTCGCTTCCCTCTTCAACTCTCGATATCTGTCCCATCCCGCATGTGTTGTGGTCGATCGTAACGTTGCGAAGTAGGCAGTCTGTTTTCTCTCCGCTGCGACACGGCACTCCTCGTCATACCGGCTGTTCTTTTGCGTTTTCCTTAAACCAATGGTTTCGGTTGCAGCTGCAGGTAAGGAGTTTGAGATGCCGTCCCACATCTCCCTTATACCGAGTTCTTGACGAGTGCTCTCAGAGAGTAGGAGTGCAAGTCGAGAAGAAAATCGTTCGGCTGTCTGCTGAGCTTTTCTTCGTCGAACCTTCCTTGTGTTTGTTGACGTGCGTTTTTTGGTGCACAGAGGCGTATGTTGGCTGCAACGAGATGTTGGACCGAGTCGATGTTATGACCTCGGAGCGCTCGCATATCTAAAACATTGGAGACGTGTCTTCCGTCTATCAGAACATGATCGATCTGGTTGGTGGTTTTCGATCCGGAGACAGCCAAGTTTCTTGATGAATTTTCTTATGCTGAAATCTAGCACTACAGATAACCATATTTCGGGCCCGGTGAAGTCGATGAGCCTTGATCCATTTGGGGATGTTTAGTCGTGGAGGTTGAATTTCCCGACCGTAGATATCTTATTTTCCCACCCTCTCATAGATGCGTTCCAAGCGCTCAGAGAAGGTGTCTTTGGTCACATCGTCCTTCTCTTCCGTTGGGGCGTGGGCGAAGAACTTCGCTTTAATGCGGATTGTGGCTAGATGTTCATTCACCGGGGTGAATGACAATACTCGGCGACGGAGTCTCTCTCCCACCACGAATCCCACTCCAAATTTGCGCTCATTTTTGTGGCCACTGTAGTAAATGCCACAAAGACCTACTCGCCTCAGGCCTTGTTCCGTCCATTGCATTTTTTGAACGACGGCGATGTCAGCCTTTATTTTCACGAGGACATCAACCAGCTGGGCAGCGGCACCTTCCCAATTAAGGGACAGGACATTCCAGGTACATGCCCTCAATTTGTAGTCCTTATTTCGTTTGCCATGGTCGTCATCAAAAGGGGGGTTTCTCTTCCGAGGCTGTTGGTAACTTTTCATTGGGGGGAGTTTTTTTACGTGGCGGGTCCCAAACACAGCGCACAACCCTATGCAGGGGATGTTTCGCTTCTCACGTTAGCTCGCCTTCAAACGGATGTTCTTAGGCTACCCAAAGGCTACTTCGTCAAGGACCGGAAGTCGTGAGCTGCTTAAGCCATATGTAAAAGAATCGTTGTTGGCGATCCCAAGTGATTGGCGATCAGACAACTTTCCTCACTTGCGTGAACTTCTAAACATGACTCCATCCTCCCACATAAACACTGCATATGTAATTAAATTAGCTTATTTTGTCGCTTACACTATGAAGAGCAACGAATTCGAATCGAGTCTACATATGTCTGAAGTTGAAATTATACTAGAAATCGAATTTCTACATCATTACGTGTAGAGTTCATGTGAAATAACTTTGTATCTACACGCATTAAAGCTTTGCTGCAACTGAGCATCAAATAACCCTCGTAATTCAGTATTTCACGCAGCAAACATGTTGGATTAATGACATCTTTCCGACTACTAACAACATATTCGGTCTAATAAATTGAAAAATTAATTCAAATAATACACAAATGTCCATCAAATTAGTCTGAAAGCCATTTTCCACACAATTACACATTGAAAGATAATAAAATAGCGATAAGTGTGAGAGAAACGTTTAACGCGATGTAATAAGGTAGCGTATGATAGTCATCAATTCGGCAATATCTTACCAAATGCTTGAAAACTATAATTAACTATTGCATACTTGTAAATAATGTCATCCATCATACTATATATGCATATGAATATGTATATGTATGTATGTACGTCGTACTCATATCGTCATTACATTAGACTTCTAATAGGTTTAGTGCATATACAACGTATATCCTAAACTGCTAAGGCTATAATAAATGAATTCGGATCTTAACCCCGCCCACTCCCCATATAACAGTTTTGTTAAAATTTTAATAGTTTTTTTTAATTAAATTTTACACCAGAGATGATACGAGAAGGCTTTATAGGAACCGCTGTCAAATCAGACGTTGTGCGTAGCACCGCCAACTCATATCTCGGGACCTATTTCAGCCAAATTTGGGACTTCTGATATTTTTACGTTACAGTGAGAAAATGGATGAAATTGGGCTGCAACAAATCCTACTTCCCATATAACATAAATCTAATTTCCACCTGATTCTTTCACTTTCCAGTATACATATCAAACACCAATGAATATAACGGAATACAACTTTGCACGAATAGTGTCTTTGAAGTCTGCCACCTTGAGCCAAAATTGTCCAAATCGAACTAAAACTTTTGAAGCTCCTAGGTACCGAATATGTGAACCCCAGTTCCCATTGCGAAGTTTTTATCGAAAATATTGACTGATATGTAAGATATCTAGCAAAATTAAATGAACGTGTAATACTGGATATACTATAGTTTAATGCCGAAAATATTTGAAATTACATATTTATGTATGATGATTTTTGTTAATCTAACAAACCTTATGCGGAACATATGGGTCAGTGTGTGAGTTATACATATGTACTTGTATACCATACCTGTATATACATATATAATTGCTTAAAAATGTGTATCGAGTATACATACCTCGGTAATGTTAAAGGTTAATGTAACAAGCCCCGACCTGATACCCTCTATATGACGATTTCCACTTTCCAGCTTATTCCAAACTGTTTATGTTGATCAAAATATGTGATATTATATTGAAACGAAGTTTAATATGTTAAAGTTAATAAGATTAATTGTAAACCACTCGGTTTCGTCGAACAATGAGTGTTGAAATTTTTCGCAATATTTTTTTATATACAGTTTGGCAACACCTCGAAATATTTCCCCTGCTTTGATCCTTACAGGTAGAAAAGTATGAAATGTTCGATTTCACCTGAACTTAGCCGTTGTTAAATACTATTTTTGAACGAAGTGCAAACTTTTAAAAATACTAAATTAATAGAATAATAATTCCAAAGCAATTCTTTGTTATCCACCTGTTTGGAAGTCTGAATGCAGTTGTATAGAATGCTTATTTTTCATAGTGGGAGGAAACATCGTAAGCCGGAGTGTGCAACTTAAATCCGCAAAACCTAACTTACTTGCAACACATATTTCTCTCACGGAACCACCGAATAAAGTATTAGTTCGTGTGGGAGAAAAATACGTTTAAGTCTTCTCTAGGGTACGGTCAGACTGATGCCTAATTTGCTGTATATACATACCTTAATTTTGTCATATTTTCAGCTAACGTTTCGCTGACAGTTTTTAATTTATTAAATGACTGGCAGATAAGTGCTGTAAATCTTTCCGCCGAAAAATTATCGCCAAGTGTAGTCTTAAATTTTCCCCCTTAATTTAATATAACGAGGACAGTAAAAAAATGTTCAGAGTCTTCTAAGTATTCTGTACATGTCGGGCAGTACGGACTAAGGTCACGGTGGAATTAGAATCGGTATCTTTAATAGAATCCATGTCTACTTAGAGGTTAGGTTAGATGGAAATCTAGGTCCCCAAATTGCACATCCATCCACGAGTAACGTAATTAAAAAGTCACCGGACACATAGATGGCGCTACAAGAGTTAAATCCAAATTATTTTTAGTTAGCTTTAACTTAATTTGACAGCTGTTGGATCATTAATTTGTGAATTATATCATTTCAAGTGAAGCCCTTTTGTTATTGTTAAAAATGGACAAAAAGGAATATCGTGTGTTAATAAAGCATTGCTTTTTGGGGGAAAATGCTGTTGAAGCCAAGGTTTAGATTGATCAACATTATTTGAACTATGCACCAGGGAAATCAGCCTTTGAAAAGTGGTTTTCTAAGTTTGAACCGACGATGCGTCGATATGTGACAATGGGTGAAACATGGCTTCATCATTTCATTTCGAAATCCAATCGACAGTCATCCGAGTGGACTGCACACGCCGAACTCGCTTCAAAGCGTGAAAAAACTCAAAAGTCGGCTGGTAAAGTTATGGCGTTTGCACTGTGGGATGCGCATGAAATAATTATTGATTTTCTTGGAAAAGGAAGGACCATCAACAGGTACTATTACATTGCGTACCATTTTAAGAAAAAGACTGCAGTTTCACTGAGGAATGCAGCGTGTCCAAGTCAGGGAAAACGATGCCATAAATTGGGCTTTGGATTACTTTCGCACTTCTCGTATTCTCCAGATCTGGTTTCAGCGACTATGTGCTGTTCTCAGAACCAAAAAGAATGCTCGCTGAAAAAAAAATTTCGTCGAATGAAGAGGTGATAAACGAAACTAAGACCTATTTCGAAATAAAAGGCAAATCGTACTACACAAAAAGGTTTCGAAAAGTTGGCGGTAGACCGGAATATGTATGTGAGTCCACTGTCCTTTGATTGGGGCTTGCCACTGTTAGCTGGTAAAATCGCGCGAATTCGTCTCCCTAGACGTCAATGGGCGGCACAATGGCTCGAACTTCAGCAACGAGCTAGATATGGTTCTGAAAGCAATAATTGAAAGCCTATGCACTGTATTTATATGTTTAGCATATGATATGTTATTATGTCCATGTCTTTCATAAACTTTCTCTGTGCTTGCAAGACTTCTTTTTTCGGTTCAGCCAGAAAACCATTGGTTTGGTTGATGTATTCTTAGTACTCCGTCATACGTTAGGTTCCATAATAGAAGCCTAAAACCGAGCCATGCGGTACACCATTCGAAATAGAGTAGATCTGAGTGCTCTCGCCCATGTAGAATAGCCATTTTTTGGGTTGCTAACTGAAAGCGGTTTCACAGAAATCGGTATAATCAAAGTCCTTCAGGTGACGTTTTTGGTTTTGAGACTAGAACCAACCGCTGTACTTTCCTCAGATCGGAGAATATCCCTTCTATTTTACACAAATTGTAAGTTTTACCTTTTTAATTTGTTACTTTCTGATGTTTGACAAATTAAGATATATTCTATTACATTTATATAAGAGTAAGTTTAAGTAAGTGTATTTATAGCTATGCCAAAGCAACGAATAAAAGTTATTTCGTTTTTCTAGATATATTCTCGGGTGAAGTGTCACATCCCAATTCTCATGAAAGTACTTCCGACGGCAATTCAGAACACAATTCATCTGGTGATGAGGACTCCCAGATGAGATTGCGTCTTAAACGGAAACTGCAGCGCAATCGCACTTCTTTTACAAACGAGCAAATCGACAGCCTGGAAAAAGGTAAGTGTGCCCTACAAGCAAGGTAAGGGTACTTGAAATGTGATGTTTATACTTGCATAATAGTGACAAAATGGCATTTTGGGTTAAATAAACGCTCCGTGGCAATATTGTAATAAGTCAGCTGTTCTTCATTTATCCATAGTCATTTTTTCTATAAATATTTCTTCTTTAATGGCGTAGAGGAGGAGTATGGAGCAATATGTTCACGAAAGTGAGGAAAATTCTCTGATTGGCATTCACTTGGGAGTGGCCAGAAACGACTTGGCTCAAGCCAAGTATCTTCTGGGTAGCCAGAAAACATCCATTTGAAGGCGAGCTAAAGTGAGAAGGCGAAACCCTCCCCCAAAGGGTTGTGCGCAGAATGAAATGAAGAAAGCGGCCTCGGATAAATAGTTAAGGGATCGTCTAATACTATGTTCGGACCGACATTGAAAACATTTTGAAAACACATTTGTATGTTGTGGAATGTAAGTCGTTCGGACCGACAATGTGTGTTTTCGATGAGTTTTCACTGACAACTATCAATACGGGGATTCTCTTGATCTTGCAAGATGACACAAAATGCAAAAATCCTATACCGAAATATGCATGGCCAAGAGAGCACCCATTGCGAATCTAGTGATATATGATGGCACGAAAACAAACATGTGTGTTTATTGTGCCGTTGCACCAAGAAGAAAATTCTGCAATTGGTGCACCGTGCAAGGGTTTTGAAAGAACAAGACAATCCCCTTAACAGTGAGCAGCTGTATTTGGCTATGGAATATAAACAAATATCAAGTGACAATTTAGGGCCGGCAAAATTTGTCTTCCAAAAAATCGATTAAACTAGAGCAGGCACCGATTATAATGAGTGGAATGTAAGTTTTCAAGTAGTTTTCAGCGAAAACTGTGTTTTAATTTGACAGATTTTACATGGACGAAAACACAAGTTTTCGTGCGAAAACCAGTTTCTCCCACGAAAACATGTTTTCAATGTCGGTCCGAACATAGTATAAGTTTGAAATTTTCGCAAAATCGATTTTCTTGTTGCATTATCGGATAATATGCACTGTAATAAACATTCTCTCAAATTTTGAAATCAAAATTCAAAATGTTACGGTCACTACAGCGTTTCTTGTAGAAGGGCAATAGAGTGGGGTACATAGAGACTTCAATCTTTAAAAGCGTTTTCTCAAAATGGTATTTTTCAAAACGATTTTCACTCTTAAAGGTTTTGTTTTTGTTTTTTTGAAAAATTCCTTTTTTTCTACAAAAAACTTTCGAAAAAACCACCAAAATCGATACTTTCTGTTCAAACCTCCGCCATCTTGTCAAATTAAAAAAAAAAGCTGACTTAGCACGATAGCGCTATAGCGATTAACAATCTTTTTGAAATTTTTGTTTTCGATCAAAATTGCGGCCGCAATCGTGGACTTCGTACTTTTTTTACGTGTGATTTTCACAATTTTTTTAACTATCAAACACCAATAAATAAACATAAAAAATTATTTTGTAATCGTCATGACTGTATTTATTTATAAAAAATGCCAGGCCAATTAGTTAATTTCAACATAAAAAAAAATCGCATAAATCAATGATTTTTCAGAGAGTCACAATTCAATTTAAATAAAGAAATAGTACAATATTATATTTAAATAAACTCCATTTTGCAGATATGAAAGCAAAAGGCGAGAAAATAGAAAACCGCTGATTGTGATTTCCGTAAAATTGCCAAGAATGCCACTGAAAATAGTCTCATATAGTTTCAATTCCGTTCCAAAATAAATGCTAAAAATTTGAGACATTAAATGAGTGCAACTAATATACACATTTTATGAAACTATTGCTAATATTAAAATTTTATTTTTGTCTATAAAAACTATATAAGTATATGACCCATACTGCTGTCACGCAATATAAATTTGCTTATATTGAACATAACTGTTTCAGAAAATATTTCGAAAAATATAAATGTCTGAATAAGTAACTAAGAATATCACATTGGGGATGTAGTACTACATACAGTACGGATCAATTTTCTATACTCGAAACAAGGAAACAAAATTTCTTGATTAAAGGACGCGAAGTTTTTAATATACTAACTTTTGCTAAAGCTTTGTAAGATATTAGTTATTTTGTCTTAATTTTAAAGATATAAAATATATTTTTATTAATATTATTTTTCTAAATTTCTGTTACGGAAACTGTGCATTTACAATAATGTTATTTCTTACTATATTTCTAATTTTACAGAATTCGAGAGAACACATTATCCAGATGTATTTGCACGTGAAAGGCTCGCTGAAAAAATTGGTTTACCCGAGGCACGTATTCAGGTTTGTCTTTTCATTTTTATTTTGAGTTTTAGTTACTACTTTTTATTGTTGCTCTGACTTTTAGTTTGTTTTAGTTCCTTTACAAATCACTTTGTCGAAGAGTTGGCTTAAATAGCTGTAATGTAAAATTTATCTAGCGCAAATATATCATATACATATGTATGTACATATATAATATATGTTAGGATGTATACTATATAGTATATATGCCTATACTTGGTAACTTTGCCCTATTATGTCTAGACTGGTGCAATTCGACCATCGATAATTGTCATGTGAAATTTTTTGAATTCTCCTCAAAATAGTTATACTAATTACCTTTTTTAACGATATACATAGATAAAAAACTTAATACTAGCATTATTTTGAAAAATTTAATTATATTTAAGGAATAATATTTTGCACTATTTTCATTATCATATATCATTTTCATATTTTGAGACCTTTTATAAGATTTTCGTTCACAATCTCAAGATTTAGATAAAATAATAGATGTATTGATAACTCAACAACTAACTTTACATACATTTTTATACTCTTGCAACCAATTGCTAGAATATTATAGTTTTGTTCACCTAACGGTTGTTCGTATCACATAAAACCAATCGAGATAGATATAAGGTTATATTTATATATATTTAAATATCAGGGTGACGAGAAAAGTTGAAATCCGGTTGCTTGTCTGTTCGTCCGTCCGTCCGTGCAAGCTGTAACTTGAGTAAAAATTAAGATATCTTGATGAAACTTAGTACACGAGTTCCTTAGAAAAAAAATATTGAATTCTTAGACGGGCGTAATCGGACCAGTTCTGTCGCAAAAGAAACAGGACTGTTAAAAAAAAAAAACAACAAAAAATTAATATTTTTCAAAAGTTATATTTTTTTATTCAAAGTAGTTTCCTTGTTCGTCGATGCAGCGTTTAGCCCGGTCAATTAGCATTTCAAATAAGTGTTTAAGGTCATTTTTCGGAATGCTGAAATGTCCTGAAACCAGTGTCCTTTCATGGGCAAATGAAGTTTTCCAAATAGGTAAAAATCACAGGGTGCCAGATCAGGTGAGTAGGAAGGAGTGATTATTGGTTAATATGGAGTTTTTTGTCAAAAAATCAGTGACAAGCGTCGACCGATGACACGGCGCATTATCGTGTAACAGGCGCCAGGACCCTGCCTCACGGTATTGTGGTAGAGCACGACGAATGCGTGACAAAAGACGCTACATAACACCAAGGTAAAACACAGCATTAATCGTTTGGCCAGGTGGGACGAACTCTCGGTGTACAATACCCTCGGAATCGTAAAAACAAATCAGAATTGTCTTTATTTTTGACTTCTGAAGATCACTTTTTTTCGCTGACTTCTGATCGTCACAGAGATCCTCACGACCTTCTTGGAATCGCTTAAACCACTCATGCACATTACTGCGGGATAGGCACTGATCACCATAAACTTTTTTCATGATTTGAAATGTTTCAGTAAACGTTTTCCAATGTTTAAAACACAATTTAATATTTGCTCTTTGTTCAAAATGCATTTTACGACCGACGACCAAAAGCTGCAGTCACTTTTTGATCAATAACATCGATTGTAGTTATCCAATTGTCTTAAAATTTTTACGAAATGTCAACAAGAGATCAAACTTTTTATTGCATATACCCACCAATAGGTGGCGCCACCAGAAACAGTTATATTTAAAAAGTTCTGTTTTTTTTGCGACAGACCTTGTATAAAACTGTAATTTGACTCTGAGGATCGTAGTAGCCAAGGGTACCTGTGAGTAATAAATTTTGAAAAAGTGGGCGTAGCTCCGCTCTCTAATAATTGGACGATGGCCGTGGCACCATCCACATTTTGGTGAAATCTCATGTCTCGGGACCTGACCAACATATTTCGACAAAATATTGTATATGGAATTCTTTTCATAGTCCTATATTACAGAGTGAAAATGGGCGATCGGAATGCACCCACGTGGAATTAGAAAGCGTGTTTTGCTCATAACAGTGTACCTTTGTATCTAAAATAGATAAATTTGAGCGAAAACTTGACCTACCCCTTATATAACAAATATCAGGATTTTCGGACACCAGGCTGTCTCTGCCCTATAAGGTTGGTTTTATAGTATGTGACTGGTCAATAGAATGTAGATTGTAAGTTAAAGCTTTTACCTTCAGCGCAATAAATCAATGCTAGGAAACGTGTATGCCATATTTTTCTGCCGAATTTCGGGCAATCGCGTAAGTTGAATATTAATTAATTAATCTTAATTCATTATTGTACTTGTATTGAATGTAATGTTCAGATCGATCAAGAAACAATGTATGTGTTTTCAATACTGTCATAAAATGTTGAAAACATTGAGATAATTCGAAACAGCAGAAGCAATAACACTTGAGGTTTTGGGGAGTTAAGTAAAAGCGACATGTTCGCCAGACCACTTTTTAAACCATGTCCAGTAGTAAAATCCCTCTGGCCTTTAATTTCGTATAGATCTTCAGCTGGTAACAGCAGAAAATTTTATATTTTCATCTTAATCTTTTTTAATTTTCGCATTTGCATCTACGATACGGTAAAATCAGTGATGTCCACGGCCTGTTACCTGGTCAAGAACTATCGTAATAAGCAGTGGATCTAATAATATACTATAAATCTTCATGAATTAATTTGAGGGTGTTGAAATTTATTATTGAACATAAATACATACATATATAAATGATCAGCATGAAGAGCTGAGTCAATTGAGCTTTGTTGGTTTCGGATATCAATGCCATTATGTATGTAAGTCGATTTATTTTACATGGCCACCACGGGCACGCTTGCGAGCATAAATGGGCTGCTGCAATTTGGCGTTTGATATTCGTACGAAATTTATCGATGGTCGCTGGCTTGTTGGCATAGACCATAGACTTGACGCAGCTCAACAGGAAATGGTCTAACGGCGTCAAATCGCACGACCGGAGCGGCTAATTAACTGGGCCATTTCGTGAGATCACACGTTTAACAAATTTGGCTGTGGAAGTGTGGCTTGCGGCGCCGACTTGTTGGAAACACATAGTCGATCCAAAATATTCGGTTATCATTGAGCGGTAGCGATTCGTATTCACAGTAACGTGCCGGTCTCAATCATTACGGAAGAAGTACGACCCATAAACCGCAACGAACCGTAATGTTTTCGGGATGCAATGATAACTCATGGAGTACGTGTGGATTACTGCCTGACCAGTAACGCATATTTTGCTAATTGTCGAAGCCATTCAGCCAGAAATCAGACTTATCGCTGAAGATGATTTTTAATAAAAATTCGGATTATTTTAAAGTTGTTGTTCAACCCAATTCACGAACATACGACGATTCTGGTGGTTAAGCGGCTTGAGTTCTTGGGTCAAATTGAATTCTTAAGGATGAAGGCCAAGATCTTTTCACAAAATTCGCCACAGCGACGTCATAGAGGTTGTGGCCACTGATTCCGAAAATCGGTAGTAAATTTTAAGAATTTTAACTCGTTGTTGGTTCGTATATCTTTCCATAGTAAAATGGCTAACCTTACTGAAGAGAAATGTCAAAAGAGTGGGAAAAATATGGCGTTGTTTGCTGTCTCTTTCGGTATACTTTTGTAGCGTCCCTATTGAAAACCCCGTTATATAGCTGTCTTGTATGGAAAACTTTTTTATTTGACAAGATACCTTCACACAATTTGCTTAATTGTTTAAAGCAAAATTAAATCTTTCACAAAAAAGTATTTGAAAGTTACCACTAGTTGATCGTCGAAAATCAAGCGCTTTCAGTTTGTGAAGTGCATTCCATTGAGTTTGCTGTTGTACTTATGTGCAAGCTTGTCAAGAATAGGAAGTTAAGCAAACAGTTGAAAGGGACAATGAACGACAGAATGAAATGACGTCCCACCAAAAAACATTTATATATGCTGTCTTATTTAGCAATTGTATCGTAATACCATCAACATCGTTATGAACAACTACAAAAACAAATAAAATCTAAGACTACAAATAAAGCTCTACAAAAGAGTTATTACAATAGCTATAATAGCGAGAAATAATAATAAATTCTCAAGTGTCACAAATGTTTATTTCGGGGGAGGCACATTCGTAAAGACCTTTAGCGGTATTTTCAATGTGTACACATATTTACAATTGTATACATATAGAGGCGTCGTTTGTGTATACTTACGCACAATGCTGTCGAACATCCACCATAGCGCATTAAGAAGGTGGGCATGACACGGAGACCGGAATGGCCACAGTAAAATACCGTGAAAATCATTGTTGAAAGGGAGCAAAATTAAATGCCGAGATGTCATCGTATAACTGAAAGGTTGAAACGGCCTAAACCATAACAATATCCACATACTCTTTTTCACAATAAAAAGCAACATTTATGTGACTTAGGAGTTAACTTGCACAATTGTGCGCATTAAGAGAAGTCTATAGGAAGGGATGATAGCATTTCATAAATACGAGTATCAAACCAAAATTAAATATTTAAATACTATAATAAAGTTTAAGCGAATATATTCCTGAAAAATTGTGTATAGCTGAAAGAGCAGGTAGTACAAAAGACCTCCTTGGTCATATAATGAATAAACTAAACAGTACGAGTAAGCTGTGGATTCGCCATTAGCTAAGTTCAGACACGTTAAACGCTATTTAAGCGTAAGGTAATAGCTTTCGTTTTCTGGGACACACACGGTATAATCTACGTAATAATTTTTTTTGTGGTTATACCCATAATAATTGGTGGGTACCTTAAAAAAGGTAAAACGGTCATAAAACTCTACATTGATTTTTTGACAAAGAAAAAAATGATTTTCAGCAATGACAATACACCGTCTTACACATTCGCCGTCGCCATGGTCAAATTAGTCATTTATACTACGACCCCAACTCCTTGTTCAGTAGTCTTCATATGAATTTTTTGCATTTCTAAATGTTCAAAAGGCACATGGCGGCAAACATTTTTGTCGAATTACAATGTTATAACCGCCAAGAAATTCTTCTATGTAACAAAACTTATAATGTTTGAAAGTTATTTAGGCAGTTAAAAAAACACTCATATTTGGAAGATTTTATTACTTAAAAAAAGTATAATTAGTAGTACAAAAAAATAATTCTTTAAATCAGCTGATAGCCTTTGAAGCTAGCGCTGCATGCCTTAGGTTATACATATAGTATTAACTTTGTATAAGCTTTTATAAATAAAAAAAAAAAAAAAAAAAATTCTTTAAATATTTTCGTGCCTGTAATTGAGAAAAATCTGTTTTGAAGCTTTTGCTTCATTTCAACCGATAATGTTGCCAGTCTGCCTTAGGTTTTGATAGGCTTCAATTTAGAGGAACTGTGTACCCGCACTGTCGTAAGCAGCAACAGCTTGAACTTCATTGTACAAGTATAACCCTGTTGCATCCATATCCGTCAGTCTACTGTGAGTTAATAACTATTACTTGAACTTGTTGCAACTGATCGTATCTGTCATCGATTGACGACAATGCACTATCAATAATGGCAAAATAGAAACTAAATTTAACATTTTAACAAGAAATTAATAAATAAACAAATAAATAAAATGTGTAGAGAAAATTAATATAAATTATTGCACTCTATGCAATTGCCTAACTTGCCTATATATGTAGACGGGCCGACCCAGAAAACTGTTTCTGGTCTAGATTTTCATAAATTTTGCAAAGTAGCTTTCAAATGCTTTCAAGGTGTTATACGTATATCAGGTAAATCCGAACGAAAGCAAATGAACAACTAAAAGAAACTGAATAAAACCTAAAAGGTTGAGCAAAATTCTATCTGTAAAAATCCTTGGAAAAAATTTGTAAAAACTAACTTAAATTTATAAATAGCTTTGATCTTCTTTGTATTATATTATTTTGATTTAATAAAAATTATAATTGTTTTGTTTTATTAAAAATTAATCTTCTTCTTCTTTACTGGCGTAGACACCGCTTATGCGATTATAGCCGAGTCAACAAAAGCGCGCCAGTCGTTTCTTCTCTTCGCTACGTGGCGCCAATTGGATATTAGAAGCGAAGCCAGGTCCCTCTCCACTTGGTCCTTCCAACGGAGTGGAGGTCTTCTTCTTCCTCTGCTTCCCGCGGCGAGTACTGCGTCGAATACTTTCAGCATCATCGGCATACGCCAGCAGCTGTACACTCTTGTAAAAGATTGTACCTGCTCTATTAAGTTCTGCAGCTCGAATAATTTTCTCCAGCAGCAGATTGAAAAAGTCACACGATAGGGAGTCGCCTTGTCTGAAACCTCGTTTGGTATCGAACGGCTCGGAGAGGTCCTTCCCGATCCTGACGGAGCTTTGAGTGTTGCTCAGCGTCAGTTTACACAGCCGTATTAGTTTTGGGGGATACCAAATTCAGACATCGCGGCATAAAGGCAGCTCCTTTTCGTGCTGTCGAAAGCAGCTTTGAAATCGACGAATAGGTGGTGAGTGTCGATTCTCCTTTCACGGGTCTTTTCCAAGATTTGGCGCATGGTGAATATCTGGTCGGTTGTTGATTTACCAGGTCTGAAGCCACACTGATAAGGTCCAATCAGTTTGTTGACGGTGGGCTTTAATCTTTCACACAATACGCTCGACAGAACCTTATATGCGATATTGAGGAGGCTAATCCCACGGTAGTTGGCGTAGATTGTGGGGTCTCCTTTTTTATGGATTGGGCATAGCACACTTAAATTCCAATCGTTGGGCATACTTTCGTCCGACCATATTTTACAAAGAAGCTGATGCATGCACCTTATCAGCTCTTCGCCGCCGTGTTTGAATAGCTCGGCCGGCAATCCGTCGGCCCCTGCCGCTTTGTTGTTTTTCAGACGGGCAATTGCTATTCGAACTTCGTCATGGTCGGGCAATGGAACATCTGCTCCATCGTCATCGATTGGGGTATCGGGTTCGTTTTCTCCTGGTGTTGTGTGTTCACTGCCATTCAGCAGGCTGGAGAAGTGTTCCCTCCATAATTTAAGTATGCTCTGGGCATCGGTGGCTAGATCACCTTGGGGGTTCTACAAGAGTATGCTCCGGTCTTGAAACCTTCTGTAAGCCGCCGCATCTTTTCGTAGAATTTTCGAGCATTACCCCTGTCGGCCAGCTTATCAAGCTCTTCGTACTCACGCATTTCGGCCTCTTTCTTTTTCTGTCTACAAATGCGTCTCGCTTCCCTCTTCAACTCTCGGTATCTATCCCATCCCGCACGTGTTGTGGTCGATCGTAACGTTGCGAGGTAGGCAGCCTGTTTTCTCTCCGCTGCGACACGGCACTCCTCGTCGTACCAGCTGTTCCTTTGCACTTTCCGAAAACCAATGGTTTCGGTTGCAGCTGTACGTAAGGAGTTTGAAATGCCGTCCCACAGTTCCCTTATACCGAGTTGTTGACGAGTGCTCTCAGAGAGCAGGAGTGCAAGCCGAGTAGAAAATCGTTCGGCTGTCTGTTGTGATTGCAGCTTCTCGACGTCGAACCTTCCTTGTGTTTGTTGGCGTGCGTTTTTTGCTGCACAGAGGCGGGTGCGAATTTTGGCTGCAACAATATAGTGGTGCGAGTCGATGTTAGGACCTCGGAGCGCACGCACATCTAAAACACTGGAGACGTGTCTTCCGTCTATCACAACATGATCGATCTGGTTGGTGGTTTTTCGATCCGGAGACAGCCAGGTAGCTTGATGTATCTTCTTATGCTGGAATCTAGTACTATAGATAACCATATTTCGGGACCCGGCGAAGTCGATCAGCCTCAACCCATTTGGGGATGTTTCCTCGTGCAGGCTGAATTTACCGACCGTAGTGCCAAAGATACCTTATTTGCCCACCCTGGCGTTGAAGTCGCCAAGCACGATTTTGACGTCGTGGCGGGGGCATCTCTCATAAGTGCGCTCCAAGCACTCATAAAAGGCATCTTTGGTCTTCTCTTCCGTCGGGGCGTGGGCGCAAATCAGCGATATGTTGAAGAACCTCGCTTTGATGCGGATTGTGGCTAGACGTTCATTCTCCGGAGTGAATGATAGTACTCGGCGACGGAGTCTCTCTCCCACCACGAATCCAACACCAAACTTGCGCTCCTTTATATGGCCACTGTAGTAAATGTCACAAGGACCTACTCGTCTCTGTTCTTGTCCCGTCCATCGCATTTCTTGGACGGCGGTGATGTCAGCCTTTATCTTTACGAGGACATCTACCAGCTAGGCAGCGGCACCTTCCCAATTAAGGGACCGGACATTCCAGGTGCATGCCCTCAAATCATAGTCCTTATTTCGTTTGCCGTGGTCGTCATCAAAAGGGGGGTCTCTCATCCGAGGCTGTTTGCGATTTTTCATTGGGGATGGTTTTTTTACGTGGCGGTTCCCAAACCCAGCGCACAACCCTAAGTAGGGGAATATTTCGCCTTCTCACTTTAGCTCGCCTTCAAACGGATGTTCTTAGGCTACCAAGAGGATACTTGGTCAAAGACCGGAAGTCGTGAGCTGCTTGAGTCATATGTAAAAGAATCGTTTCTGGCCACTCCCAAGTGAATGGCGATCAGAGAACTTTCCTCACTTGCGTGAACTTCTACACATGACTCCATTAATTAATATACTTCAAATTAAGAAGCAATATTATTTATAATGAAAACCAACCAATTTTACTTAATTTGCTGTTTTATTGTTTTTCAAAGCAATTTGTTGTTACATACTGTAAAAGGGGTTCTTTCGATGCATCGCTGTTTTTATTCGATACTTCGCATAATATTTATGTCAACTTTGGATTCATCATATCGAATAAAACATCAAAGTTTCTTTTGACGTACACCCTTAGCTTATTTTGCTATTTTTTCAGAATGAAATTATTAAAATATAAACTAATAATCCATGGAATCGTTTCTTATGAATATATGAAACTTTAAGCAAATGAACATTTTATGCTCTTATAACTTGTAAGAATCAAAATGACTTATACTGATAACCATAAACTTAGATGAAATTTTTTCGATGGTTAGAAAATTACAGCCCGATGCGTGCCCAACAGAGAACGGAAGAGCTGTACAATGGTTTTGTCATAAAGTTAGGTTATGATACTGTGTACTCAGTATTCAAGCTCCCGCTAAACCTTACAATTGAAGAAACGCTCAAGTAATAATCGCAGTGCTCTATTGCAATGGTGCATATTGAACGTGTGGGACGAATCCACAATGTCGCAAAAGCGAGCGATTGAAGATGGGTGAAGTGGTCGTCTTGCTGGCAGGTGGTTTCCGGCAGACGTTGCAAGGAACCGCGGCGGACGAGATAAACGCATGCTTTAAAGCTTCGCCGTTTTGGGCTAAGATAGAGCGGTTACAGTGTAAAACTAACATCAGAGTCCATTTTTTCAATGATCTGGACTCTTCGCGCAAACGCTTCTGGAGGTCGGCGAAGGTCGCATAGAGACGGATACTAACTGCCAAATATATTTTGACAGCCTATTTGCCAATGTTTTAACTCTAAAGATAACATTGTCAATATTAACAAGAAAATATGGCTTACGAGGAGTGAGATTAGGTGAGGTGAGTCCCTATACCTCAATAGTTATGGTGATGACAACTTTCGACGCAACTATATACACTTTACAACTGTACATGGATTGTGCGCATGTGTTGAAAGCAAGAAATCTTTTTATTTACGCAGAAAACAATAAGTCTGGCAATGTTATTTACCGGGATGTACTGCAGTAAAATGATTTCTAGCTCCCTATTTTTGAATTTTGTAAACTGATCTTCCGATGCTAAAATTAAAATTAATTTGCTTTTGAAAATGTGAATAGTCATATTATTTACTGTTAATACCTATTTATTTTACCTAACAAACCGGTGAGCAACCTACTTCACAAATAAATTGTAGCTCGTACCAGTAACTCGCACTATTAAACCTTTTAAAAATCTTGTTATATACCACAGGTAAACAACAGAGAGTTATAAAGACGTCAAACCTGGGTAAAAAACATAACCAAAAAATGAAATTTATTGGTAAAGTAAGTTAGTTGCAAATTTTTGCAAAATTTTCGTTTTTATAAAAAGTTTAGTAACTTAGTAAATTTGTTACCGATTTTTGAAAAGAACATTTGTTACACTCAGTATTAAACGTACTCTTTGAATCAAATTAAATAATGTGTGAAAATATCGCCAAAGTAAGAAAAAGAGTAACATAAGTTAAGATTGTTGTGTAAAAACAATTAAATCTCTTAAGCTATATTGAGGCATCTATATATCAAAAAATCGAAAGATCTGATATTCTTCTCTCTTAAACCGTTCTTCAATTCAAAATCGGTTGATAATCAGTTAAAAGTTTTACACCGTTACATTAATTGCTTCTTGATTTTTCACAGGAAACTGAAAGAACCGAATGACATTTAAAATTATATTATACGGGATGTAGACGTGGCTGTTGTCGAGAAATGTGTTTTCACCTAAAATTGGGCAGTGCCACACCCATCGTTCAAATTCGACTCAGACTCCATTAAAGGGGGATCCTGATTTAGAAACTTCAAAAAATCGATTTTTCTTATGCTTAAATCTTTTTAAAAATAATCTAAGAATAAGTATGTCCTTAAAGATGAGAATATGTCCTTTAGATGAGAATTTGAAATATTTTCGAAGCTAGAAGGAAAATAGTGACCGAGCGTCTAGCAGATATATGAACGATTGGGCAGAAAGCGAAAACGCGCGATTTCTCGGTTTTTCATTTTTATGATTTTTCTTAATTGGCGGGCAGAATAGAAAAAACCAAACGTCGTATGGAATTGGGGCAAAGTTTATTATCTTCGGCATTAAATTATCTTCTAGTTAAACCAAAAAAAAACTAAGAAATGTCACGTTTGAATATATTTTTAAACAACATAATGTAAAACTTTTTTGGTCAAAAACCACTTTTTTCAGTTTTTAAAAAATTTCTAAAATTTTACACCTTAATTTGGAATTTTTTTAGTTAACCTAGAATATAGATTATTAAAAAATATGAATCTCTTTGAATTTTTTGTTTCCGATAGAAATTGCGACCTGCGTCCTGCCCGTCGTCTGACAAATGCACATGCGAAATGCATCGGGCAATTGCTTCCCAAAGGCGGAATATCAAAGATTTCGTATCCAAAAATTTGTGAATAATGCTTAAATATATGACTAAACCCTAGAAATTTCGCTTTAATCAATTTTTTTTTTCCTTCCCAAAAAAATCATCGAAAATCGATTTTTTGAAGCCTCTAAACCAGCCTAGCATAGGTGCAAACGTTAAAAAAAAATAATATTTTTTTAAATTATTTTTTATTAAATCGCTTATATGTATTTCTGAAACCAAGCATTTTTATGGCATGAGCGTACGGATCATTTTTGTCCGAAACTGAATTTATCTCGATTAATTCGACCCTTAAGAGAACAAAATATTTGTACCAGAATGTTGCGAGAGCATATGTAAAAAAGTTGTGGATATTGTACTATTTTCCCAATGCGCACAGAAAAAGAAAGTCCCTAGAGCATGAGATGAATATATTGATGTTAAATCGACAGAATCGAATATATTTTAGAACTAGGTACCATCCATCCAGTAATAGTACTAGGTTATTTTCTTTAAGTGATTTTACACCCGGTATATTACATTTTTTTATTTCGATTACTTCTATCAAAGTATTTATTATTATTGATTTTTAATTATTTGTTATAATTTTCTATTTAGGTTTATGATCGAAATCCTTTTACGCAATAAACACACCAAATTTAATTTACCACAACCCTTCCATATTAGGTATGGTTTTCTAACCGACGGGCAAAATGGAGACGCGAAGAAAAACTACGAACTCAACGGCGCTCAGCGGACCATATCAGCAATAATGGCTGTACTGTTGGTGGTCGGTCGAGCACCGGCAATACGGCTGCAATTTCCGAGGCCGCCGTGGTCAGCAATCAAAGTGGATCTGGGATAAACGGAGTTGGCGGCGTCGGAGTGGGCGGTGGTGCAGCCGCCGACATCAATTCCGCTAGCAACAATGGTAGCGCCGCAGTAGGTTCAAATGAAGGTGGAACAAGCGCTTCAGCAGCGGTTCCAATACCAGGAACAAGTGATAATGGTTCAGCCATTTCGGCACTGGGTGATTCAGTAGCTGCAGCAGCAGTGACAGCTGTTGTGGTTGGTGGTCATGGCAGCTCACTGAGTCCTCCTTTACAATCTGTTGCGCCTCGCCTTCCCCTGAACACTGGTTTCAACACGATGTATTCTTCGATACCACAGCCAATTGCTACAATGGCAGATAACTACAAGTAGGTTATCTATATTGAAGTGCTTAATTCACATTGCACTAAAACTGGAGTATCTTAATAAACATTGCTGTAATTTTGGCTTACAGTACAATACTTTACAGATATAATTTTATATATTTCAGCTCTATGACCTCGTCATTGAGCTCAATGACGTCAACTTGTTTGCAGCAACGCGATGGTTATCCATATATGTTTCACGATCCACTTACGTTGGGTTCTGTGCCCTATGCAGCTCACACACGACCGTCTTGCAATCCTGCCGCGGCCCATCAACAGCCCCCACCACAACATACATCGGTATATGGAGGCGGTGCAGCAAATGCATCTGGCGGTACAGGTATAAATATTCGATGTTAATAGCCTAATGATGAACAAATGCTAATGGTGTTTACTAAAAGTAAACCACATTAATAATCATCCGACTTCCGAAGTCCACCTACCGAGCGCCACTCTGCTTTACCAAAGATTATGATTCCGTACCATATATTTTTAATTATATACTTGGATAAAGTTTATCAATTAAAAATTGAATACTATATGTGCTCATTTATATTTCAGATAACCATACATTTCCAGGTGTCATTTCGGCAGGTGTGTCTGTACCTGTGCAAATACCTGCTCAAAGTGCTAGCAATTTAACCAGCACTAATTACTGGCCCCGTCTCCAGTGATCTACACTGTTACTAACTCCGTCGTCAACCGCATCAGTAGCTAACATTGGAACAGGTCAGTCGTCAATTGGTTCTCTAACCGGTTCACCTCGCCCAGACATTAGTGTTTCTGCTGCGGCTGCCGCAGCAGCTGTGGTCGCAAACGCGGCCGCGGCGACGTCCGTAGCTGCTGCAGCAGCCGCGGCAGCTGTTGCTTCTGCAGCTATAAACGCCAGCGCTAATGCAGTAAGCAGTGGCAGTGGTGGCTTTGTCAGCATCGGCACACCTTCACCTGTCGGCAGCAATGCAAGCAGCAGCCATAGTACGTTCAGTGGTTGCAACACCGGCAGCGGATTACAGGCCAGTGCTAGAGGAGCAATAGTAGAAGTGACAAATAACACAATTAACGATTTCAATGAGAACGAAACTATCGGCCCAGGCACAAGAACATCGGCAGAAACCATTTTGGCAACAGCACCACCGACACTAATGCTAACTGTTCAACAACAACAACAACAAGGCATACAAAGAGTGATGCAGCAACAACAACACCATCACTATTCACATCCTCATTACAGCCATCATGTGCACGGTCACCACCACCAATATCAACAATTGCAGCATTTGCATCAACATCAGCCATATCTAACCGCTCATTCGGCACAACAGCACCGACACCAACAAATGCAGTCCCACAAACAGCCGCAGCATCAAATGCAAACGGTTTTGCAACATCACCCACATGCCCATTCACATTCGCTGCTGCATGCACATTTACAACAGCAGCATGAACCGCACTGTTACCACTAGCGATAAATGAACAAATATAAAAAACAAAATCCTCGAACCTCTTACTTAAATATTTTAGGGGCCTTCGATTCGTCAAAACTTATATAGTGAGGAATCGATCCAATCCAATATAGACAGTAAAGAAAGAGATTATAACACCTAATGAGCTATCCACATACTCGCTGCTATTAAATTTTTTACTTGAGAACGTTGAAATTACATTCACATGTAAAGTTACCAAGACAAACCTATCCTTTCTTATATACAAGTATAAACACACTCGTATATTCAGAAACATAGATCTTTTCACATTTTCTAAAGTAATCAGAACAAAAAGATAAGAAACAAAAAAAAAACATTAAGATCCTAAATTTTGAACACAAAATTAATTTACGTAAATTAAGTTAACATGTAAGGAAGGGAATTCTTAACACAAAATCAGTTTACGTACATTTTTGAAATATCGTGTGCAACCGAACATTTTATACTCTTGCAACGTGCAGGAATCAAAGCCCGGAAATTTTTTTGAGGTGCTACCAAAAAGTTATATCTAACAAGTAAAAAAGGGGTATGTTCGGGTGCAACCGAACATTTTTACTATTGCAATTTGCAAGAATCAAGGCCAGGGAAATACTTTAAGATGTAAAACCTCAACCAAAGAATCAGAATCTAAGCAATTTTCTATATACATACATATACTCAATATAACTCATACACTGACCGACAAATTCGGCATAGGATTTCTTAGAACAACGAAAACTGTTATACGTAGTATTTGAGTTGGGGTAGTATAGACACGATTTTGTATACATATTAACTAATGTCATGCCAAATTATAAAAAAAATTTTACCTATGTTTCATTATAGGACCTCACATACAATAACCAATCATATGGAGCAAAGTCAGCCTGATGTTCGCAAATCCTAGTAATAGTTATATTGTAGCTAGGTCCAATTTTGGCCCAATTGTATCTATTTTAGGTACAAAGAAGTATTATAAGTAAAACACGTTCTATAATTTTCATTGAGAGAACTTAAATATTGGCCGATATATCCACCATAAAGTCACCTAGAAGTTCAAAAATCTTAATATCAGGGTAGTATTGACCCGATTCAATACATTTTTGATGCACAGAATTACTATTGTCAGGAAAGGGTTCTCTCTGAATTTCAATTGTATATCTCATACATACGATATTTTCAGTCTAGACCGGAGATACTGGGATCAACACACATATTCGGTATTTAGAGGCTTGAACAATTTTGGTTGAATTTGAACAAATTTTTTTTTATAAGGTGGCATACCCTAAGGGCATTAATCGTAAAAAAATTTATCCCGTTATATTAATTAATACTTGATTTGATCCCTGTAAAGTGAAAATAAAAGCAGCCCATCTACGAACTCGTAATTTTTTTGTACAAAGGAACCCGGATACCAAGCTTCAGCAAGATATTTCAATTTTTACTCAAGTTACAGCATGGCCGGACGAACGGAGGGACACACAGACAATCACCTGGATTTCAACTGTTCTCGTCATCCTGATCATTTATATATATTTATAAATAACCTTATATATAGTGTATCTCTAACTACTATAATAATCTGTAGCAACAGGTTGCAAGAGTATAAAAATGTTGCGAAAGATAGAAACTTTCATTATTCGATGAAATCGTGAAATTCCATTCTAATTCAGCATAATTTTTACAATTATAGTATTACTATTTTAATAAAACTAAATATATCACACATTTGACCAACCGGAAAGATTTAAATACAGATGTAAAGACAGAAATCATTTCATATAGTATTTTGAGGGCAGAAAAATGGACGGGCTGATTGCATTAATTTTGACTCCACAACGTATTTGAAGCAATTTCATATATAAATAATACTAACATTGTGACATATTCGGCATAATATTGGTTAGAATAACAAAAATCATTTTAAGTTGGGGGTAGTATTGCTCGTGTTTACCTATTTTTGCCAATACTACATACAATTAACATACCACTGACTAATAAACTGCTCTCAGGGTTTCATCAAGGTACCTCTCACACAAACACTGATCATATGGAGTAAACTCACCCACGTTCCAAAATCCTGGTATTAGATATTAGTGGGCTAGGTCAAGTTTTCACCCAATGTTATCCATTTTGGGCATTGGGTTATGAATCAAGCACGCTCTCTTATTTTCATTGAATTAACTCACATATTGACCGATATATGCGATATAAAGTCACCCAGAAGTACGACCACTTTTATATTAGGTATATGGGGGCTAAGGGAAGTATAGACCAGATTCCACCCATTTTTGATACACAGACAAACTTCAGTTATATATCTCACAGTTTGCCCGACATTTTCGTTCAAAGTAAATTATTGGTCTGATGTCCATATATTAGGAACCTGGAGGCTTCAACCTTTAGGGCTCTATGGGCTACCCCAATTATTTCAAAATTCGCAACAGTGATAAATTACAGTTCAATATCTTAATAACTAGTTATGGAACTTTATTTGTTTCATTCTTTAAAGTACCTAAATTTTTACTCAAGGTACAGATTGCGCAGGTATACGGACGGACAGACAGTGACTCGGTGTTCAACTCGTGTCGTCATCCTAATCGTTTATGTAAAGATAGTCCTATATCTATCTCGATTAGTGTAAGGTGGTACAAATAATCTTCCGCAAAACCTTTCTCATGCAAACTCGAAACATCGAGTCATCAGATGTTGTCATTGTCCATCCATTTGCACCATATAGCAGGACGGGAATAATGAGTGATTTATAGAGTTTGGTCTTTATTTATTGAGAGAGGATTTTACTCTTCAATTGCATACTCAGTCCGAAGTAGCACCTGTTGGCAAGAGTTATTAAACGTTGGATTTCGAGGCTGACGTTGTTCATAATTTCGTAAATTTTGTTCCAATCGACTTTAGATAGATTGGATTAATTTTAGAAAAAATGCAAAAAAAAATTAAAACTTTACTCCTTAAAATGAGGTAGAAAAGTGGTTGCGCTTAAGAAACTTGAAATACTTGTAATTATGCCATAATTTGACATGAAATTTTCGCCGTGATAAAACATCAGTTATGATAAAATTATGGATGTCCCTGTTTAAGCAAAAAAACCTTAGTATAGTGGCGGAGTTGTACTTGTATTACGTTAAATTGAACTTAGTACAATAGTAAGCTTTGAATTGTTTTTTCTTTTGCCTGTGATAAAGGCTTAGATCCTCAAGAATAATTCCTTAAGTTGTTTATGTGGATAACCAAAACATCAATCACCTTGTAAGAGCACTATCCGATCGCGGAACAACGAGCTAATTAAAGCTAGTTAGCATAGGAATCTTTATGTCGCAAACTTTTAAAACAATTTTGCGTTGGCAAATTGTAGAAACTCCGAACTTTCAAGAGCATAAAATTGAGTGGGCTAACTTTAATAAAGTGCCGTTGCTTTAATTTATTCAGTGTGTTCGTACAATTTGCATTCAATTCAGTTTATGTATTACTTTTTGCAAATTTTCAAAGTATTGTACAACATATTCATATTAGTACATACTTAAATATATATAGATATATATGTAAAATGTGCATAAATCTATTATATAATAGAATGGGTAACTTCGGTTTTTGCTGGGAGAATTGCAAATTGTTTGTAAAATTGTAAAGAAGAATAAATGCAGCATAGCCGACAACGAAACTTAATAGGGGTATTCAGACTAGCCTTGTTAATTCGTTAGTCGTTATTCGGTAGTTTTTTACATGTATTTTGTTTTTGTAAAATTAACAAACTATCGTTCTACCGAGTAACGAACTATCCATCTGGCAAGCTTGATAATTGATTCGTTACTCGGTAATATCACATCCGATGTTCTCCTGCTCCTCTGTACATCAATTTAAAGTACTTACCAGTAATAAATTTGGTCTGATAATTGATAATTTTCAATTAAATGACTGACAATTTTTGATTTTGCACTTTGTTGAGGCATTTTTACTCTTTAGTAAAATTGAATCAGCTGTTTCGGAATAAAATTTACCATACTACAGAGGTAGAACTGAAAGTATGTTCACAGTTAAGCCTTTTAACGAAGTATCAACTAACGAATTACCAAATTAACAGGCTTCGGTCTGAATACCCCTAATATGTTACACATAGCAAATATGTAGAAAATTAGTTTAAGTAGAGATATAAAGTTAGTAGGAAATGATGAGACGTATGTATATGGTAAAACATCTCTTCACATTACGGTGTCCATTACTTCCCTAGTCGATTGTGTTTCGGCAAGCGCCGCCTGAAATTTCAGTTTTAGCTCTAAATATAAGGATCTAGCATAAACAAGCGCTTAATTCTCAATTAAAACCGTACATAAATCATGTGTATATAGCATGGGATTCTTAGATATTTTGAATTCACGAAGTAAACCTACAACCTTGGAAAATTTATATTCTAGTACAAAACTTTTCACTCTGCAAAAAAGGTCCGAATGATTATTTCTTAAACACATTCCTTACATTATCTTAAATACTATAGGCAGTCAAAGTTATACATCAAATGACCTTAGCATTCATACAAGTAATTTACACATTCTGTGTTGCTCATACGACATTACCATAGACGAACATTATAAATTTGATGCATAACTTTTAAACCAAAATTATTCGGACCTTTTTGGTGGAGCGGAAAATTTCGCATTGCAACTATAATTTTTCCATCGTTGTAGATTAGGATCAAAAAATCCCGAATAAAATATATGGGAAAAGTAATTTGGTAATTTGGCTTGTTTACATTGGATCCTTCTCTTTAGGACAAAGACGGAAACTTCAGGGAAGGCGTATTCAAAAAAAAAATAATTAATTTGGGAAATAACGAATACCCAGTTCACATGAACATTAAAAATATTATAGTGCTACAATGTACTCGTATCTTCATATACATACATAAGGTCATATTTACACTTGTATGGTTTTTAAATTATTTACATTTAATAATCTACATATAGGAATTATTTGTAATCGTCCTTTTCGAATTAATGTAATGTAATCATATAAGAAACATTATTTTATTTACACTACTTTGTATACACATAAAAGGCCCCATACACAAATAAATACATTTACGTGTACACACATATTACATGTGAATAGGTATAGTGTATAAAATTTATATAATATTTATACAAGGGGTTTTTGCCTGGTAGCGAGGCTGCGTTGCCTTATCTTGTTTATTTCTAACAAAATTCTAAACTTTAAAAATATATGCTGGCTCATGCAAATTATAGTATTTCTCTACTTCATTTTTCAGTTTGTACAATTTGATAACAAAATGTTTTGCTTCACAGGAGCCTCAACCTCATTTTATACATTTTAGGGTTAGGGTATGTAATGGGAAATACATATGAAGTGCCAAATCTGTTCGAACTGGAAGTCAAAAAATGTAAACAAAGAGAGACATGTTTCACTTGGTATTTTACATTTTGCTCGAACCTTTCAGAATTTACTCACCCTTATTAGTGTGTTGCAGCCAGCGTTTGAAAAGCTACACTACTCCCGTAGCATTTCATTTTGCTATTGCTACCGCGCTCACTTTGACGGGAGCCATAGCAGTACATCTACATATGTATATAGCTACAGCTATAGTTTTTTACCTAACAAAACTCTGATCAGAGCAGACTACATACTTTTACATTGTTCTGCTATGGCAATATCGCTACAGCTATAGTTTTTTTACCTAACAAAACTCCGAGCAGAGCAAAGCACATACTATACTTTTACATTGTTCTGCTATGGCTCTGTAACGGGTCCCCACAAAGGGAGAGCGGTAGCTATAGCATAGCAATATTTCTAGAAATTTTGCTGCTACGGAGTAGGAAATGAAAACCCTAGTTGCAGCTTAGCTAAATGTTAAATAACATTCTCTGACTAAATTTAACATTCTCTGTTGTAAGTTAGTCATGATTTTTTTTTTTAATATACGCTCGAAAGTCGGTTAAAATGAACATTTTCTGACTATATTTTTTTACAAACCATCGTCATTGGATTCTCTTCAAAGTGGTTCAGGCCAGTTTTTAATTTTAACGGTTTAGTTAGCTATAGCGAACAGACAAAAACCCAACTTATTTTTATATATAAGATTAGTCCACATGTATATGCAGACAAGTGCGTGCATACATACACAAATTTATATATTTTCTGTACGAAATAGCCATCTATCAATACAGTTATGTGTATTATAGCATAAGTAGTAAATGGATGAACAATTGAATATAATATATACATACATATACATATATAATTGAATACATACCATATATGTGTATGGTATACAAAGTATATTTACAAACATATATATGCATATTGCAGTTGCAAGTACGGGTTTTGTTGTAAAACAATAATAATAAATAAACAAATGCATTATTTCCCTTGTGTGTGAAATACTGCATTAGAAAAAATATATCGGTTGTGGTATTTGCTATATGTGACGATGAAGCATAAATTTTTCCTAAACAACTTAATAATAAATAACAGCTAAGCCCCCAAATTCAAATTGGTATTGTTTTATAATTTAATATTGACCATTCCCAAACTCAATTGCCAACAAACTCCCCATTCCCCTTTGTTTTTTTTTTTTTTTTATGCCTTTTGCAGGGAAATACTGCGGAATCCTTGTATGCGCGAGCAACATTAAGCTCAACTTAAAAAAGTCGCTAAGTAATTAATTTAAATATTTATTGCGGTCTCACCCCTGGCAAAGCAACTTTAGTTTCGCTACTCCAAGAGAAGATTTATACCTCAGCACTTACAAATAACGGCCATAAAAAAAACTTAAGTAAAAAATAGTGTGCTGAAGAAATGAAATTTTGAAACGATTATGTGTGGTTTGATTGTATGCATGTAGCACATACAAATTTTGTAAAAGTGTTATATATTGTGCATACACATGCTTAAATATCAGATATTTGAAACTCAGGACAGTACATCTACAAATAATACGTGTGCGTTAGTTAATGTTATTATAAAATAATTTTGTTTCCATAAGGTCCATTTTTTGTGACAGCTACATATTCATTTCTAATCTCATAAACTACGTGTCCTTTTTTAAATAACTTTATTAATACGACTGTACTTACGTTTGTTGCGTCGTAAATATGCCACAAAAGTGTTCTAACGAGAATGTCGTTAGTGGGAATAGTATCAGATTATTGATGGAGTCTTACAAAAGATCTTCCAGAAGCCAAATATTCATAGGTATTATTTTCCGTATTAAGCAAAAATTTCTCTGTATGTTTGCACTCTCTAAGAATATAATAATACATATCTTGATGTCACAAGAAAACCTAACGTGTAATTTTTTTTTTCATTCGCATATTTTTGTTAAGTGGCCTTTTTATATTAAAAATTAAAAATTTATTAACAAGTGTTAAGGGGGTATTCTAGTCTAGAAATTTAAAAAAATCGAAATCCAAGTTAAACTATTTAAGAATATGTGTACAAGAGGATTTTTCAAAATTGAAATTATTTTTGGAGATATAGGCATTTTTCTGACCCGGCATCCAAACTGGTTCGGCCGGAACGCGAAACTTTAAACGCGTTTTTCTCAAAACTGACTTTTTCGGAACGATACCCACGATTTCTCAGGTTCTACTGGACCGATTTACTTGAAATTTTTACAGAGTCTTCTTTATAGGCTTGTCTATGGTTGGAACGAGCGCCATCCCCAAAATTTTATTTTTATTATTTAAAAAAAAAAATCGAAATAGTCAGAAAAGGTGATACAAAAAAACTTTTTTTTTAGGTAGTCGGCATTTTGTGAAAAATATTTTTTTGGTTTCAGATAACTAGGAGGGTTGAAATCATGGGTATGGTCACGTGGAAATTTTTAGAGACACCCACTTCGTCAGGTCATAATTTTTGAAATTTTTTACTTTTTTTAGTTTTTATTTTTTTCTCTACTTTTTTAAAATTAACAAATAACTAAAAAAAATGGATGGTAAAAATATTAATTGCCTTTTTTTACGACACTTTAAAAGTTACCTGGAATTCATGCTTCTAGACTAGAATATAATGTATAATTGTGGTTACAAACAGTCAATATTGTGCGTAAGAAAGGCCGTCTTAACTTCAGTCATCCTCGAATTCCAGTTTAAGACAATTTCAACAAGAAAGTTTCTTTTAGTCAGAAGCCTATGCAAGAAAAATATTCTTGATTATCTTATACCTCTTTAAATAAATTGCGGTTGTTACCCCAAAACTTACGAAATTATTGCTCTAGTTTTCTTGATTTACAAAGAATCCGGGAATTTTTAAGACGTTTTTGTTGTGGTTTGCTTTCGATTTTCTTCTGAATATTGTGTAGAATGGACGTCGTTGGTTATTATGTCTTGCAACGGGATGTTAAAAACAAGTTCACTCGGACTGAAACTTGTAGTAGCATTATTGGGATATTTATGGACCATTGGAGATCTTTTGATTTGAGATCCCAGTATTGTTGTTGTTCTGAAGTTAATATGCTTTGCTTTGCGCGTACTTCTTGACAATTAGCGCTTGGTTTTCGTACGGCGACTTTCGTTAAAATATTTAATTTCGTGTTAGATATTAAAATTAGCAAAATTCTTCAAAATATTTAAGTGTAATAACGCTCCCCTATCTGTTATTATTTGTAACAAATTCCGAGCTTGCTTTGTATAAATGGATCCATATGGCCCAGATGAATGCGGTGAAATGGAACTGACTTGATCAAATTCAAATGCTTAGTACTTTCGGCTTTGCCGCAACGTTGTGTCTGTGGACTTTAACTTATTTTCTCATTATTCGAAATTAAAACGTTTGTCTGATACGTTGAGTAGTTATATCTAGCTCGGTATGCTCTATCTGGTCGCGGCGTAATTATAAAATGCACCAGCGTCCCCCTTTTGTCCCACAATTTATGACTCATTAGATTCTTTACGGAATAAGCGACATAATTGTAGCTTGAATCCAGCCTTTTAGGTTTGGTCACATAAAAGTTTGTGAGGAGCTAAGTACTTTAAGAATGAAACTTGCAGAAACAACTTCGTTTGCTGATTGGTAGAGCATTTGACTTAAAACGCCGGCGTGCTGTAGACCAGGGATGGGCATATTAGCCCCCAGTGGCATTTTGCCCGTGCGGGCACGAGTGCACATTTTGAGGGCTAGGTGAGGGGATCATCGCGGGCAAACATGAAGAGGGAAGTGAGAGCAAAGTATTTTACCACTCCATATTTACAAATGAGAGCGCGCGCATATATGGGAAGTTGCACTGAGGGTAATAACTGTAAAATTGCATAGCAATTCTAAGTTTCTTTGTAACTACTATAAATTTTTAAAATGTGAGACAAATAACAAAAAGTATAATGAGTATTTAATTTTAGTAATAATTTTTTTTAATATGTCTTTATAACAGCATTTAATTTAGTTTATTTGACATAATAAATTCTATGTTTGATTTAATCTCATTTACTGTAGCTACACGCATTATTGTATCAAAATTTAAATTAGATAACCGACATCTTATTAAATGTTTGTTTAATTTCATTATTGAAAAAAATTGTTCACAAGTGTAGGTGCTTCCAAACATAGATACGTATAATTTTCGAAGAAAAAAGTTTCAAACAAGGATATTTCTTTAAACAAAGATCTTTATAAAAAGTAATTTTGTCTGAAATTTGCGCAAACTTATTTTTAAAAGAGTAGAGAACTGCAGATCTATAATACATATACATAGCAGAGCTTTCCTGACTTAAATACTTTTCTTCCCATTCCAAATTAAATGGACTAATTTTTCTTTTTAAATTTTGGAGACTGCCTTTACTCGGTGATAACATTTCGGCACATTTAAATTATAATAATTTCAGTTTCTGAACCACTGTTTCACTTTTCTTTCCAACGACTTGGGGTTTACCCCGTAGAAACGACTCAGCAAATTACTCTCTCACAACGCAGGGTTGCCAGTCTCGATATATTCTAGTAATTATAAAAATTGTCTTCAATATAATTGAGATTTTCTTAAACTAACTCAAAATCAAAATCGAATGCTATTATTTATAAATATATAAACTGGTTTTACTAGTTTGATTTCAGTTTTGGTATTTTATATTATGAAAAATTATAATTGAAAAGTTAGATGTGTGCAAAACTACATATGCGTATAGAGTAATGGCAACATTGTTCGAATGAACACGAGAACAAAACGCCTGCCGCTCGTAGCGGAGGGAGAAGCGAAATACGATGTTTCTCAGAAACTCTCTGCCATTAGTATTTGTATTCTATTTGTGTGCTTAGCCACTCTCAATCAGAAATGCCATACCGCGCAAATATATTTTTATTTGATGATATCTTATATTTTTGAAAATATGTGTTCCCTTACTATAGCGCGCATTATTATTTTAATACATTTCCAGAGGCAACTTAGATTTTTAAAATTTAACAGAACAATTATAGAAAAAAACCCAAATTCTTTGAATATTTTGATAAAACAACCAAACTGAAAATATCACAAATATTAATATATATTTATGATATATATTTATATAAGCATTTTCATTAAATAATTGTATACATATAATATATTATGGTCACAAGTATCTTTTTTTATATATGCATATATATAAAACTGCCTTGCATTTGTACGTATAAAAGCCCGCAAACTTGAGAAGTTTTCTCAATTGTAGATAAAATGAATTTTTACAACTGGCATCACCACCATTAACTGTTCTATCTCATGTATAGTGGTGTGAACAAAATAGGAACAACTATAGGTGTTGTGAAGTTTTAAAATGTGCTGTTTTCTTATTAAATAAAATTGTTTTTAGATACAAGTATAACTTATATATTTTTTCCTAACAGTGATTAGAATTTCCCACCATGCAAGGGTAAATAAAATCAAATTTTAATGCGAAACTCTAAACCCGGCAAATTATGTTTACCTCTTTTTGTTCACACAACTGTACAATTCCGATATGAAGTAAGCTTCCGCTCTTTAATCTGTGTACAACGTCAGTATTGCCGCATTTTTTTCCAACTTTTCGTAACTTGTTATGCCCTTCTCTCCGTAAACTGATATTCCCCTCATCTAGCCCCCGTGCGCACTTTGATAACTTTGCGGGCTAAAAATGTGCCCATCCCTGCTGTAGACGACTACCTTGACGACGTACACCTACAAAATTGTACTCAAGATGTTTTAGAAAGCGCGGAGCATTCGACTAAAATTTTTAGTATTTTCCCAATAATTAGAAGGGGAAACTTTCTATGTACGATTTTTTCCGAAAAATTAAAATTTATTGTCGCAGAGTAAATCCGGCTTCATTAAGAAATTAGAAAAAACTTTCTATTAGTAATATAAGAACCTACTTCTTATAACAGCGTGTAGTCTTACTTAGAATAATCCATGTGCACTAACAGTTATGCGCTATTTTTTACGTGATTTTGTTCGTTAATCTGCATTCACTAAATCAAAAGACATACGGTTGAACAAAGTAACCATCACATGTCACGAATTCGGTAGATTGTATTTTTCAATTCATTAGCCTATTCCAAATGATATGTGTAAAAACATTTGTATTATCCGCTCTTTTAAAGTCCACGGTATTTGCACATGGTGTTTTCGAACTTCTTGCTTTTTCGAAGCACTTTTGTCAGTCTGATTGGGGTATCTCCAAAACATGCGTTCGGAATGCATCAACCGTCTCTTCAGACGTCGTAAAACGGTGATTTTAGATCGACCGATCAAACGCCACGAGCTGTTTTTTTTTTGAGATATCAACAAATTTTGTAGGATCCAATGTGAAACAATTTTTACAGTCAAATGTTCATGGAATATTAACTGTATGCTATGCCACTAACGCACAGTTTCCGATTGAACTCATAATACCATCGACAAACCAAAGATAAACAGATCCCCAACTCTCATGTCATTGGAAGTGAGAGAGCAATTTCTTAACGTCACGTCCTGAACTCTATCAACAAATCATCAAAGTTTAGGAGATTTTAACGTTTAGCAATTGGAAACGAAGGACGGACAGATTGAAATCCTACCAAAAAAATGTGTGAATGGAGGGATTTGTTGCCGCTAAAAAATGTAAAACAATGAAAATTAATGACAAATCTAAATGTTTTTGATGGAAGATTTTATATTGTGAGATATTATAGTATTGATTTTGAATGAAAAATTATTAAAAACATTTATATGTAAATTGCGTGCTTAAATGCCATCATAAAGTATTGAAAGTCAAAGAGTCAGTTGTTTTATTATATCATAAAAAAATATTTGAATAGTCTCTCAATATAAGTATTAAAAAAGATTTTAATAGTTTCTCTATATATTAAACAACCACTACATTGTAATTTTGAAACCGTAATATATACATATAACTCAAGCAGCTCACGACTTCCGGTCTTTGACCAAGTATCCTCTGGGTAGCCTAAGAACATTCGTTCGAAGGCGAGCTAAAGTGAGAAGGCGAAATATTCCCCACTTAGGGTTGTGCGCTGGATTTGGGACCCGCCACGTAAAAAAACACCCTCAATGAAAGGAAACAATCAGCCTCGGAAGAGTGACCCCCCTTTTGATGACGACCATGGCAAACGAATTAAGGACTATGAATTGAGGGCATGCGCCTGGAATGTCCCGTCCCTTAATTGGGAAGGTGCCGCTGCCCAGCTGGTTGATGTCCTCGTGAAAATAAAGGCTGACATCACCGCTGTCCAAGAAATGCGATGGACGGGACAAGGACAGAGACAAGTAGGTCCTTGTGGCATTTACTACAGTGGCCATATAAAGAAGCGCAAGTTTGGTGTTGTATTCGTGGTGGGAGAGAGACTCCGTCGCCGAGTACTTTCATTCACTCCTATGAATGAACGTCTAGCCACAATCCGCACCAAAGCGCCCTACGCCCTGACGGAAGGGAAAGACGATGTGACCAAAGATGCCTTTTATGAGTGCTTGGAGCGCACTTATGAGAGATGCCCCCGCAACGATGGCAAAGTCGTGCTTGGCGACTTTAACGCCAGGGTGGGGAAATAAGGTATCTTTGGCACTACCTTCGGTAAATTCAGCCTCCACGTGGAAACATCCCCAAATGGGTTGAAGCTGATCGACTTCGCCGGGGCCAAAATATGGTTATCTGCAGTACTAGATTCCAGCATAAGAAGATTCATCAAGCTACCTGGCAGTCTCCGGATCGAAAAATCACCAACCAGATCGATCATGTTGTGATAGATGGAAGACACGTCTCCAGTGTTCTAGACGTGCGTACGCTCCGAGGTCCTAGCATCGACTCGGACCACTATATTGTTGCAGCCAAGATTCGCACCCGCCTCTGTGCAGCAAATAACGCACGCTAACAAACACAAGGAAGGTTCGACGTCGTGAAGCTGCAATCACAACAGACAGCCGAACGATTTTCTACTCGGCTTGCACTCCTGCTCTCTGAGAGCACTCGTCAACAACTCGGTATAAGGGAACTGTGGGGCGGCATTTCAAACTCCTTACGTACAGCTGCAACCGAAACCATTGGTTTTCGGAAAGTGCAAAAGCACAGCTGGTACGACGAGGATTGCCGTGTCGCAACGGAGTGAAAACAGGCTGCCTACCTCGCAACGTTACGATCGACCACAACACATGCGGGATGGGATAGACCGAGAGTTGAAGAGAGAAGCGATAGGCATTTGTAGACAGAAAAAGAAAGAGGCCGAAATGCATGAGTACGAAGAGCTTGATAAGCTGGCCGACAGGGGTAATGCTCGAAAATTCTACGAAAAGATGCGGCGAATTACAGAGATTCCCCAATCGATGACTATGGAGCAGACGTTCCATTGCCTGACCATGAAGAAGTTCGAAGAGCAATTACCCACCTGAAGAACAACAAAGCGGCGGGGGCCGATGGATTGCCGGTCGAGCTATTCAAACACGGCGGCGAAGAACTGATAAGGAGCTTGCATCAGCTTCTTTGCAAAATATGGTCGGACGAAAGCATGCCCACCGATTGGAATTTAAGTGTGCTATGCCAATCCATAACAAAGGAGACCCCACAATCTGAGCCAACTACCTTGGGATTAGCCTCTTCAACACCGCATATAAGGTTCTATCGAGCGTATTGTGTGAAAGATTAAAGCCCACCGTCAACAAACTGATAGGACTTTATCAGTGTGGCTTTAGACCTGGAAAATCAACAATCGACCAGATATTCACCATGCGCCAAATTTTGAAAAAGACCCGTGAAAGGAGAATCGACAGGCACCACCTATTCGTCGATTTCAAAGCTGCTTTCGACAGCACGAAAAGAAGCTGCCTCTATGCCGTGATGTCTGAATTTGGTATCCCCGCAAAACTAATACGGCTGTGTAAACTGACGTCGAGCAGCACCAAAAGCTCCGCCAGGATCGGGAAGGACCTCTCCGAGCCGTTCAATACCAAACGAGGTTTCAGAAGAGGCGATTCCCTATCGTGCGACTTTTTCAATCTGCTGCTGGAAAAAATAATTCGAGCTGCAGAACTTAATCGAGTAGGTATAATCTTTTATAAAAGTGTACAGCTGCTGGCGTATGCCGATGATATTGTTGTCATCGGCCTCAACACCCGCGCTCCAAACTGAACAAGGAAGCAACGCAACTGGGTCCGGCAGTGAACGAGGGCAAGATGAAATATCTCCTGTCATCAAACAAACAGTCGTCGCACTCACGACTTGGCTCTCACGTCATTGTTGACAGTCATAACTTTGAAGTTGTAGATAATTTCGTCTATTTAGGAACCAGCATTAACACCACCAACAATGTCAGCCTGGAAATCCAACGTAAGATTACTCTTGCCAACAGGTGCTACTACGGACTGAGTAGGCAATTGAAAAGTAAAGTCCTCTCTCGACGAACAAATGCCAAACTCTATAAGTCGCCCATAATTCCCGTCCTGCTATATGGTGCAGAGGCATGGACGATGACAACAACCGATGAGTCGACGTTACGAGTTTTCGAGAGAAATGTTTTGCGAAAGATTTATGGTCCTTTGCGCGTTGGCCACGGCGAATATCGCATTCGATGGAACGATGAGCTGTACGAGATATACGACGACATTAACATAGTTCAGCGAATTAGAAGACAGCGGCTCTTCTGGCTAGGTCATGTTGTCTGGATGGATGAAAACACTCCAGCTTTGAAAGTATTCGACGCTGTACCCGCCGCGGAAGCAGAGGAGAAGGAAGACCTCCACTCCCTTGGAAGGACCAAGTGGAGAAGGACCTGGCTTCGCTTGGAATATCCAATTGGCGCCACATAGCGAAGAGAAGAAACGACTGGCGCGCTGTTGTTGACTCGGCTATAATCGCGTAAGCGGTGTCTACGCCAGTAAAGAAGAAGAAGAAGAATAAATATTGGGTTATTTAATTTAAATGCCCAATTTTTTATTTTGTCCGATTTGGTTATAATGAAAAATGTTATAAGAAACGCTATTTGGAGCGCTACAAGGTGCGTTCCAAAGCAAACAGGACAGGGCAGGTAAAAAAAAAAACAGATAGTATTTTCGGCAAAATCAATTTATTTTATTCAAAATAGTCTCCTTCTGCTTCAATGCAGCTTTTGGCATTGCCCAAAAGTATGTCGAACAAGTGTTTTAGTTCGTTGGCCGGTATGGCCGCCAGTATGACGGTGCAAGCCTTTTCAATGGCCTCTACGTCTGCATAACGCTTTCCTTTCATGGGAAAATGTATTTTTCCGAAAAGAAAGAAGCCATATCGAGTGAATACTGGGAGTGGTTAATGGTCAAAGTGTAATTTTTGGTCAAATAATTGGTCACAAGCGTCGAATCGAATGTTGGATTCTGAGCACAATCAATGATGATTTCACGCACAGCTTCGATGGAATTTTTGATGATCACGGATTTTGGCCACTTTGAAAACGTTGAAACCACTAGTGCTCTCTGTTACGGGATAAGCAATCGTCGCCATAAACTTGTTTCATCAATTGAAACGTTTCGGTAAAAGTTTTAGCAATTTAAAACAAAATTTAAAGTTGGCTGGCTCTTTGTTCGAAGTATATATAGATGTCGCCACCAGGGGGCACTAGATTCAAAAAATCCTGTTTATTTTGAAAAGCATCTTGTATATCATTTTGGTCGACAATTTTTTGCCATTTGTAATTTCGAAATTTCCAGAAAGGAAGCGAGCAAACCATTGTTGGGCTACACGAACTGACACAGCATCGTCTCCGTAAACTTCACGAATTTCAGTGGTGGCTTGCGTGGCACTTTTCCATTTTTATACAAAATTTTCAAAAAAAATGCGAATTTCTTCATTACTTTCACTAATTTTTGAACAGCCAACGCAGCCGCTGAACTATGCCAATGTCGCCGTATATCTCATACAGCTCATCGTTTCATCGACTGCGAGATTTGCAGTTGGCGATACGCAAAACTTTTCTCTCGAACATTCCTAAGGCCGACTCATCAGATAATGTCAGTGTCAATGCCTTCGCACCACATAGTAGAACGTGAAAATTGAGGGACGTGTGGGATTTGGTCTTTGTTCGTCGTGGAAGTCCTTTACTTTTCAATTGCCTACTCAGTCCAAAGTAGCACCTGTTGGCAACAGTGATTCTGCATTGGATTTGCAAGACTAGCGTTGCCAAATCCCGAAATATAAAAGGAAGCCCATGTAGTTATGTATATACATATATATACAGATATAAATGATCCGCATGATGAGACGAGTTGAAATCCGGTTGACTGTCCCTCCTTCCGTCTGTGCAAGCTGTAGCTTGACATATCTTGATGAAATTTGGTATTGTAGATGGGCGTAATCGGACCGCAGCCACTTAAATTGTCACAACTAAGCCGACAAGAAAATGCAAATTTGTTATTTTGTACAGCGAAGCCCATTAACAAGGAACACTTGTAGTTTAAAGATGGGGGTCAATGTGTCACTTATATATTTTAATATATTCAGTATATCTGAGCAAAGTCAAAAATTTATGCGATCAGTCTATCTCATTCATACTCTATATAATGGCATCCGACATTCCACCTGACTTTAAATCGTTACGTTGGTCAAAAAGAGTGATATACCTCTTGCAACTTGAAAGAGTATAAAATATTCATATACACCTGAACTTAGCTCTTCCTTTCTTGTTTTATAATATTTCTTTTTCAATATTATTGAGTTGGCCACGAAGTGGCTTCAGACGAGCTGAGCGTCATTATCTAATAACAAAGGGCCTTTGTGCTCAAAATGGATAAAATCAGGCCCCTAACGACCAAATTCTTAATATACGAATTTCAAACTTCCGCTTGAATTTTTCGGTCAATATTTGAGAAGTCTTAGCTAAATTAAATGAACGTACAATTTGCTTCAGTTTAATTCTGAAAATGTATGAAATTGGTTCATAAATTACCCCAAATTTCATATGCTATATATAATGATTTTCGTTATTCTATGACAAATAATATAATTGCTTGGAAACATGTTCCGGGATATCCTTGAGTAATGGCAAAAGATAATCAGATAAAAAACAACCAGCCAAGATATTCCCTACTAGCCAAGCCTTAGCGCTATAATGATTCCTATTCATTTTGACTTTCCAACAGAACCTAATATTTCGCAGAAGCAACATTTTTTATGAAACTAAGTAAGTGTATATTATATATAGAAGTTAATAGTAAACCAATGTATATATAAATGTTCAGCAGGACGAGCTGAGTCGATTTAGCAAGGTCCGTCTGTCTGTAAATTTTGAGATTCTGAAATTCTACACCACTTCTTTTCTTCATATGAAACTGCTCATTTGTTGCAGTCGCCGATATCGGTATACTATAACATATAGCTGTCATACAAAGTGACCGATCAAAATCAAGTTCTTGTATGAAATATTTCGTATATGTGAAGGGTATTATTTAGTATTAAATGCGTACGTGTTTGTGTGAAAATGTAATATCGGGATTTTATATTGTCATTTTTTTTCATTGACTGATAAGCAATGATAGGCTGGAAGTACGCGACGGGGCGTTAATCAAAATGGCCACTTAATTAAAAGTGCTAGTTGCGTACTTGCAGCGCCCTATGTGTTATTATGTAGTCACATCGCTTTGTGAGTAGTGCTCTCAATTTTTCTGAAATAATTCTAATTTCGAGAACCACTAATTTCTTAATCATTAACTTATTATTTGCGCATTCGAATAAAACACAATATTTTAGTTAACAGTTTTTCTAATGAAATGTTTACTTTTTCAACAATTTTGTGATCTGAGTTTCAAGTTTCGAGGCATACAAAATAAATACAAATTTATCAGCTTAAATAGCAAATTTGTATGTACCTAATATACTCTGTGACCAAAAAAGGCAGGTGACACTTGAATTTAAACTGCGCGCGTCGAAGGATTTGCAGAATTAATTTTTTTTAGGTTGGTAGTACTGTCAGTATGTAAAATTTCATGTCAAAATATTTATTAGTGGTTGAGATACGTGTCGTTTTGTGAGCTGCTAAAACTCACAATTTTTCGTTTTTTGCGATGTCGGAATTTGTTGAGCAAAGAATTTGCATTAAATTTTGTTTACGGAATCAATTTTCTGCTG
Source organism: Bactrocera zonata (assembly GCA_037783105.1). Lineage (NCBI taxonomy): Eukaryota > Metazoa > Arthropoda > Insecta > Diptera > Tephritidae > Bactrocera > Bactrocera zonata. Next base: position 4,656,773 of record JBAWJQ010006688.1, read on the forward strand.
CGGTTACATTGAGGATGGTGCAGAAAGTCTTTGGTGATGAGGCTATGTCTAAAAAAATCTTTACAAGTGGTATAGTGAGTTCCAAGCCGGCCGTGAACGTGTCGAAGACGAAGAGCGTCCAGGGCGACCATCAACCTCAACCGACGAAGCTCACGTTCAACAAATCAATGATTTGGTGTTGAAAAACCATCGATTAACAATTAGAGACCTTGCTGATGAAGTTGGCATATCGAAAGGCTCAGCTAATACCATTTTGAAGGATGTTTTGGGCCTCAAGCGCATCAAATCTCGACTGGTACCGAAAACATTGAATTTTTTGGAAAAAAGGCGTCGCGTTGAAGTGTGTGAAACGATGCTTTTCGACTACCAGGGTGTCATGAAACGCATTGTAACTGGCGATGAGACTTGGATCTATGCTTACGACCCCGAAACAACCGATCAATCGAGCGAATATTGTGCCAAAAGAGAGCCGAGACCAAAAAAATCGCGCCAAAGTCGCTCAAAAATCAAGGTCATGTTGACTGTTTTCTTCGATTATCGTGGTGTTGTGCATTATGAATTCCTTCCAACCGGTCAAACAGTCAACAAGGAATATCATTTGAACGTTATGCTTCATTTGCGTAACGCTATCCGCCTACAAAGGCCGGAATTGTAGAAAGAAAATTCTTGGTTTTTACATCACGATTATGCACCATCCCATACTGCCTTCGTAATTCGTGATCATTTCGCCAAAAACACAACCCATATCGTTCCTCAACCACCGTATTCTACTGATCTGGCGCCGTGCGACTTCTGGCTGTTCACCAAGCTCAAAAGACCGCTCCGGGGACACCATTTTTATACGATAGAGGAGATTCAAGGCGAAAAGAAGACGGAACTGAAGGCCATCCCGGAAAGTGACAGCAACTAGTGTTTCGAAGATTAGAAAATCCGTTGGCATAAGTGCATTGCATCGGGAGGGGATTACTTTGAAGGGGATGAAATTGATTTGAAAGAATTAATAAAGAACTTTCAAAATAAATACAATGTACCTTTTTTTTTGGGCACAGTAGCTTTTTATTGCAAAATTATAGTTTTCAAATCGTATAATGGTTTAAAATCATATTCCTTAAAGCTTTGATAAGCACATGGAACATATTTAACCCTGGCTTCCTTGATTTGACAGCAATTAATTTGATTGAGCTTCAATGGCGGTTGAGCCTTAATTAAATTCTGATTACATTGATCAAAAGATAACTTAGTAATTAGTTCCAAATAATAGATAATTTAAAGTTGCCAAGAATAAAGGTAAATCTGTTTTTTTGTTAATTAATCAAAATTATAAAGATTATGGACAATGAGTAATCTTATATTAAGTAAACCATATATTAAAAACGGAAGTTAAAACCCACCCGATTCCTATTCTAAAATGATTTTGGCTATCGATTCTGACCTATTATACATGTGGGAAAACCAAAATATCTTAGAGATAAAAACATAAGCGGTAATTGATCAACAAATACTACTTATATAATATATTCTATACTTTTCAGAAATGTTTTAAAACTTAGAAAATCCTTTACTCACTGTGCTCTCCTTGCACAATTGAAATTACACATTTTGCACATTTCAGGATAGCATGAAAAATTAATCTACGATGGTAGTCCTTGGTCAAATCAATATTGGAGACCATTGCTATTGCCTTAACCGGACTGTTAGTGCAGCCGGAAGGGCCGTACTATATATCGCAGGTGTCCTTACAAATAGCAAAAATGTCGACACAAATGTTAGCACAGCAATTGTACACAGAGTTAGAAAGAAGTTCGTGAAGAAATAGCTACAGAATGCTCTGTCGCAAAAGCATATTGATCAGATCGCAGTAGATTTAAGTTGGTGTCTGGCAGTTTATATTAAGAAAGAATTAACGTCAATAAGAGAATCAACAGTATCGTAGAAAACGAATTGAGAGACATAAATACGATGCGTTTGGAACCGCAAATATGTCGATAAGGGACGATCAGACTTAGGTGGAGGACGGTGTAACAAACATGGATACAATAGCTAAAAAAACTGGAAAGTATGTGACACAAGGCTGAATATATTAACCTTTAATAATACTCACTCATACCATTCCAAAGATATTGAATTTTTTGTCTCCCCCCCTTCTCCTTCAGAAAAACTGAGCGTATTGGTATGATGCAGCAGTACAGGAGAAATGTTAATGCCACTGGTTATAGGTAACGCTGCGAAGTCCCGAGCTTTTCACCGAAATAAAATCAACACTAAAAATTTTATTATGCAATGGGCTCAAAAGGCTTGGATGACAACTGTAATTTTTAGCATTGGCGTAGTTCTATCAATGGGCAAATGAAGAAGCAAAATAGAAAAATTATTTTGTTCATTGACAACGCTATAAGCACCGGTTTAATAAATAAAAGAATTAATAAAAATTTAAAAACAAATATACATGAAAAATTATGCTTTCTCTGAGAACACTTATTGATGAATGCAACAATGCAAGTGAATTGTCTAAAATAATTTCTGTTTTGGATGCTATTCAGTTGTTGGTTTCTAACTAGGACCCTCTTTCTTTGCTTTCAACGTGTTAGATTTCTTTGCCATGATTTTTAAAATGTCCCCCGCAAGAAGTTTTGAACTAAGAAAGTTTAATAAATCACAACTAAATTCGAAATGAATTAATACCGTCCATAGTTGTGGAAAATATGGAAAAATCGATAGGGTGATTCCCATGAAACTATTTTTAAGAACGTGGTAGAGGAAATAAATCACATCTCCGAAGGAACTTCTTTAAGTGAAAGTGATGATGAGTGTACTGAAAACTATAATCTTCTCAATGCAAAGGAGGCTTTATCAAACATCCAATTGGATACCCCAAGCGAAGCCAGGTCCTTCTCCACTTGGTTCTTCCAACGGAGTGGATGTCTTCCTCTTCCTCTGCTTCCCCCGGCGGATCAAAATATAAGCTTATCAAAAATAAAACAAACTGAAATAGATGCATATTTTTCTAAAACATAAATACGTATACATATGTATATGCATATATATATATAGTTTTAAAGTAATGTAAATAAAATGAGAAAAAAATCATTTCTTTATAACATGGACATTCGCGTAATTTGGACAGCAGGTGTCCAGTTCAGACAGGTTTTACTGTACTCAGTGCGGCATGAAATTTTTAAATAATGTTAAACCATAAAGTAATTACAAGAAAATATGTGTACCAAAAATGTTTGCTGTGCCGCTAGCAGAACACAAGATATTAGGATAAACAATATAATTATTTCACTGAGGTAAAGCGTAAAAATAGTACAAATTCTGAGGCTCAGCGAGTATACGTACTTTTTACACTCTTGCAACCAGTTGCTACAAAGTATTATTTAACTCCGTTGGACTATTTTCTGTGGGGAGCTGTTAAAGATAAATGTTACGCCAACTATCCAGAAACAATTCAAGATCTAGAGTACGAGATTCAAGCTGCTGTAGCTACCATAAGGCCTGAAACCATCGAGAAAGTACGCCAAAATTGGGTGGATCGAATAAGCTACTGTAAACTTAGCCATGGTGGTGGTGGTCATTTGTCCGAAATTGTTTTCCACAATTAAATTTCATAAAACAACCTTTTAAATAAATGTTAGACCTTTGAAAAATATCAAGCCGTTTTTTTATTGACTTTTTAAATTTAAAATTTTATATGGCCCACCCTATAGTTTTGTTCCCCTAACAGTTGTATGTATCACCTATAGAGGATCCTAGTAGCAAGAGACACCTGTGGGCAAAATTGTTTGAAAAAGTGAGAGTGATACCGCCCTCTAACGAATTTAATGTACATAACTCCTAAACCGTTTAAGCTACAACAGCCAAATTTACTGAGTACACTGATCACGATATATCAATAACTAAATACGCCAGAGACTTTAAATTTGTTCACCAACATGGTATAAGAGAGCCTTCTGGGAGCTGGTGCAGAAATTGGGCGATGAACTTTTTTTTTTTAAATTCCATATCTCGGGACCCGACCATCCGATTTCGACATTCTTCTTACATTTTCATGTCATCCACGCCTACTTCCCAGTGGCACAATTCTATTTAATTCCACTTGATTCGATCAGTTTCCAGTTCACAAATTAAGAAGCAATTAATAGAACGGGATAAAACTGTATAAAGAATAATGTCTTTAATGTGTGTCACCTGATGAAGAAAAATTGTTTAGTCCAATAAAAACGGTTCAAGCCCTTAGGTATTAGATCCCTATATCTATAGTTGACTTTTGATAGAAAATGTTGGTCAATATGTGATATGAACAACTGAAATTAAGGGATAATCCTTCTCTTATAACGGTATGTCTGTATGTCAAAAATGGGTAGAATCGAGTAAATATTTCTCTGGGCCGCCCCCATATAACTAATATAAATATTTTTGAACTTCCAGGTGACTTTATACCGCATATATCGGTCAATATATATATATTGGTTACTACCCCAATTTCCAAATAACTACTACATATTTTTAATGATTTTCGTTTTTCTAAGAAACTTTATGTGTCTGTCAGTGTATGAGTTATATGCTTGTATTTCCTCTGACATTTTACACCTTAAGGTATTTTCCTGGCTTTGATTTTTGCAAGTGGCAAGAGTATACAATTTTCGGTTGCGCCCGAACTTTGTCCTTCCTTACTTTTTTTTTTTTAAATTTAGCTTGAAGACGCCTCCATTTCCATAGGTTAACCATATGTATTTGCGTAACATTATGCATTAGGCATGAGTATCAAATATCTAATTTTTCGGAGGATAAATTCACACGTGTAGGACGTGTTTGCGTTAGCCATGGCTTAAGCGACGCTCAATTCATCAGCGTAGGGTCGTTGTGCTCCGATTAGATACGTACAAACATAACCTCTTCATGCCTATGGGGAATGTGAACCAGTGCATACATAAATATGTATGTATTAGGGTGTGTCATTCTGAGACATCCTTTTTTCAACTGAAAAACAGGCTAAAAACTTTCGAAAATGTGAAAAAAGTCACTCAAACGATGAGCTCTTAATATTAATATTAAGAGGTGCCTCTTTCAAATTTTAACATAAGTAATCGACTTCGACTACTGAAGATCGATTCCGAAAAATCGATTATTTTACGAGAAAACTCGATTCTCGAGTAGAATCGGAATCGAGTTTACCATCCCTACTGGCAGCCATCGGGTGCACATATAATAACCTCCGAACAATAACCACCACAAAAAAAAAATGATTTTTTTTTCATGTTATTTATGTGGAAAACAGAAAATTTGATCTCATCGTTTGAGTGACTTTTTTTCACATTTTCGAAAGTTTTTAGCCTGTTTTTCAGTTGAAAAAAAAGGTTGCCTCAGAATGACACACCCTAGTATGTATGTAAGAGCAAATAATAATATGTTCATGATGATGATGATTACTTTGTTTTACTTGAAGTTTTGCTTTGTTGTAATCATAATGAATCTGAAAAATTCTTCAAAAAATAAGGTTAATGTACGTATCCCCTAAATCGCTAAAGCTACAACAACCAAATTTTCGTAGCGCGAATATTATAAGAACATACCTATCAACGTCTGAAAATGGATGAAATCCAAAGATAATCCGCTCACTCTCCATAAAACGGCACTGCTAAAAACTACTAAATGACCAATAAATCAATAACTAAATACGCCAGAGATTTTAAATTTAACACCCGAGATGGCATAAGAGGGCTTTAGTGGAGCCAGTGTGAAAATTTGATGATGGTCTCGACCGATTCCGACTAAAATTAGTTAACTTTTGACCGAAAATATGTATGGGATATACAACTGAAATTCAATTATAGAATTCTTCCTAATTTAAATATTTTCGAACTTCCGGTGACCTTATACCAATATGTGAGTTATCACAATGGAAAGAGCGTGTTTTATTCGTAACAGTGCTATCTTTGTGAGTAAAATAGATAAAATTGATCGAAGGGTTGATCTAACCCCATGGTTAATAGATTAAATAAGGTCAGCACTCTCCAATTGCCTTATACTACATACAGGTATAATAATTTCGTTTTTCTAACAAACCTTATACCGAATGTATCGGTCAGTGTATGAGTTATGTGTAGTATATCTAATGGGTTGTCAAAAAAGTCTTGCAGTATTTTTTATTGAATCAATTCGTGTGGCACCCATACACCGAGCTTCTTAGTGACTCCAAGCTTCTTCAAATGGTTTATAACGGTTTGATGACTACTCTGCCGGTCTATTTCGACCAACTCAGCGATTTTATCGCAATTTTCCACGACAGGCCTTCCGGAGCGTGGCGCATTTTCGACCACCTCTACACGAGAACGAAAACGTTGAAACCATCGTTGTGCGGTGAAAATGGAAACTGTATCGGGTCCATAAACTGCACAAATTTTATTGGCGGCTTGAGATGCATTTTTGCCTTTATCGTAGTAGTACTGTAAAATATGCCGTATTTTCTCTTTATTTTGCTCCATGTTTGCGACGCTATAACTCACGAACGACTAAAAAGAAACGACAATCAATCAAACACGTGTTAGCGCGTGAAATGAGCTTTCCAAAAAGGTATAGCAACTAGAACTACGCGCTTTCAGCGCCAACTAGCGAAAATACCGCAAGACTTTTTTGACAACCTAATAGTATATGACGTATACGGGTCGATTTGTGGGGAGGCAAAAAAATCGCCTATTGCTCTATGAAAATCATATTCTAGGAATCAAAATAAGATACTTTGCCGAAGGAACCATACCTCTGAAACGAATTCTGATGTCCCCCAATTTGGGTCGAACTTTTGGGTAGGGGCAAATTTTGAAAAATCCCTTTTTGACCCATTTAGAGTGCTCCAATCGAGTCCAAATGTATGACCGACCCCCACTAACTTTGGACGGCCGATCCACCCATGCCAGTGGCACACCCCCTGGAACTCCCCTGGGGGTTCCCCATACAATCATTTCAAAAAATCACCATTTTTGGTGATTTACATGAAAAAATCAGCTAAATTGCTATGTTTTTTCTTTATTTTTATTTATTTATAATAAAATCTATTTTTTCTCTTAAGAAATTTATTTAGTCAGAACATATGTAAATGAAAAAAGTTAATTTAAGTGAGTTATAGAAAAGAAATTAATTAATTTTAAAGAAGATATTTTTGTAAGAATACAAATATCATAGTTCAAATATTTATGTTCATTATCGCCAGCGCATACGAATCTAGTCTTAAACGTAGATATGTATTTACAAATACTCATTTCTATCAACAATGTAATAAATGTTCATTTCGGGTATATTGATTAGTGACCTTAGTATTTAATGTATGCAATGTAAAGGATTGTCTGCCCTTCAGATCGCAAATGATCCTAAACTAACAATAGACAAGAAACAATTATGTTTGCCCTGAAGATCGCAAATGATCTTGAACTAACAATAGACAATTGTGTTTGCCCTTGAAAACACTTATGCTTAAGATATGTGTACATACTGTCGGTATGTACAGTAGATTAGTGTTAAGATGTGTGTATGCACTCAGCATGTGGTGCATACATAAATTAGGATAAGGAATGCTATAAATAAAGGAGCTCTGGGCAACCAGAGCTGAGTTCTATTTAACAACCGAAACCCTACGCGTCATACTTTACAATTACCATTTCATTCTTATTACCTCAAAAAGTTTACAATGAATCCACCATCCTCTACACCGCAAGATGAAGCAACTACATCAACAACTATCGAAAACCCAATGAGTCACATACCCAAGCATGATGTTACTGTTTTTGGTGTGTCTACTGATTTGACTGATCTTAATTTACCAACCCATCTGGATATCTTGAGATATTATTTTTACTTAAGCGAACGTGCTAAAACAGAACAAAAAAAGTTTTCCCTTAAATAATTCTCTATTCAAGTACAAGATAAGTTGATTGGAATTTGGGAAAAACTTGGTATGGAAATAATGCTGAAAAAAGTGTATGTAATAAATTGAATAAATTGCTTGGCAAGTATCAAGAGCAAATCAAGAGAAGAAACAACACCCAACAATTTACAGAGTATGTAAAATCTCTGGAAACAATTTTTTACATTGGAACATGTAAATGCGATTTGAAGGCAGCTCCATGTGCATGCGGCTGGGTTCCCGAACGCCTCAAAGAGTTCATGCACGATCAACATAATCAGAGAAGACTAACAATGAATGCATTTATGATGGAAACTGAAGAGCAAGGAGCAAGGTCTATGTCATCAATGCCAACATACCAAGATCCCGATGATTGAACATACGCACCGCCACAAGTTCAAGAAGATATGGATAGAAGCACAAGTTCACAAAGAGATACGATTGTTTTAACTTTGCCTTGGTATGTGACAGATTTGGTGTGCCTGACAGAGTAGCATCAGCATTGGGAACCGCTCTTTTGCAAAATTTTAAAATTAAAGATAAGCATGGGAAACCTCTCATCATGGATAAATCGAAAGTTCGCAGAGAAAAAGAGGAATGCAGACAAGAAGTGCTTCGCAAACGGTTAGATGATACCAATTTGTTAGCGTTTTCATTCGATGGCAGAAAAGATGATACTTTAACGATAGATAAAATTGATGAGAAGTATCATACTAGGATGGTAAAAGAACCTCATCTTGTTATTTTGAGAGAACCCAATTCTGAATTGATTGGTTACGTAAGACTGGAACATGAAACCGCTGAATACAAAACAAACAAATTAATTGGTTTTTTCAACGATAAAATAAATCACTGGATACATTAATTGGAATATGCACTGACGGTGAACCAACAAACACTGGCCCACACGGTGGAATTATACGACGATTCGAATTGCTGTTAAAAAGACCATTGCATTGGTTTGTTTGCCTTCTACACTTCAACGAACTTCCGTTTCGGCATTTGTTTGAAGCTTTGGATAAATCAGCCAGCACTGGACCAAGATCGGCAACCGGAAAACTGAGCCGTCAAATCGAAACTTGTGAAACTCTTCCGGTAAGTTATTGCTATCACTCATTTATTATAATTGTCAACCATTTTTAATTATTTTATTATTATATATTTTTAGGTGGTGGACGGCTTCCAGAAAATTGAGTTGCAAAATATGCCCCCTGCCCAGAAAAAAAAGAATTTTCAACCGATTCGAAGTACTTATATGACATGGCCCATGCAATTTCTAGCGGCGTGGTTCCGGTGGATCTGGCTAACATCAAACCAGGGAAAATTGTACATTCTCGGTGGCTAACCAAGGCCGCTAGATTATTGCGATTATATGTAACAACGGAAAATCCAGATGCAAATTTAAGAATTCTGGTTGAATTTATAATTAAATGTTATGTGCCAATGTACTTCAATATCAAGTATTACAGCTCTGTCGTGTACGGCAGTGCATTATTTTTCAAGTTCATTGGTTGGTCACGATTTCTAGAACCTCGCTTACGCAAAATTGTCAATCAAGTAATTAATGATAATTCATGTTATGCGCATTCGGAAAATATCTTGTTATCAATGTTGTTTGATGATAGGAAAGAAAAGCGCGACTGTGCCATCAAGAAAATTCTACGCAATCGAACCGATGTTGACGAGCGAATGGAACTTAGTGTTTATAAAAAACCAGATAAAAACCTTAATTGCACAAGTTATACGGAAATGATCAATTTGAATGATATAAATATCGTAATTGAACCACCATTCACGCGAAGCATTCCGTACGATACTTTGAAAGAATATTTAAATCAAGATGATCCACCGTTTAATGATCCAAAAATTCCATCACACATACAAGGAACGGAACGACATGTTCAATTGCTAGCTAGCGTTTCCAAACGGGTTATACCGGAAAATGTAGAGGCTGTTACGGCGACGACATTAGAGAGCCGTGCGAAATTGCCCAGACTTGAAAGTAAAAAAGACTTAAAACAAAAATTTTTTTTTAATTTCTTTTCTATAACTCACTTAAATTAATTTTTTTCATTTACATATGTTCTGACTAAATAAATTTCTTAAGAGAAAAAATAGATATTATTATAAATAAATAAAAATAAAGAAAAAACATAGCAATTTAGCTGATTTTTTTAATGTAAATCACCAAAAATGGTGATTTTTTGAAATGATTGTATGGGGAACCCCCCAGGGGAGTTCCAGGGGGTGTGCCACTGGCATGGGTAGATCGGCCGTCCAAAGTTAATGGGGGTCGGTCATACATTTGGACTCGATTGGAGCACTCTAAATGGGTCAAAGTGGAATTTTTCAAAATTTGCCCCTACCTAAAAGTTCGACCCAAATTGGGGGACATCAAAATTCGTTTTAGAGGTATGGTTCCTTCGGCAAAGTATCTTATTTTGATCCTTAGAATGTGATTTTCATAGAGCAATACGTCCATGCTTTACTGTAGCAGATTCATAGATAGTACTACTAATATCATCTACATGGTTTCTAGTCAGTCCCTAGATTTAAAAGATACGTATACAAATTTGGCGACTGAGGAACAATTAGTTAATGTGATATATCATTTTGGGTGAGTTTACAAAAAATTGATCAAGAAGTATTTCGTGTGTTAGTAAAACGTTGCTTTTTGGTAAAAAAAATACTGTTTTTGAATTTGGGCTTCGCACCAGGGAAGTCAACCTTTATAGAGATTTGCTAAGTCGGAAAGAGGCGAAATAAGCACCGAGGACAATGAAGGCAATGAATGCACATGATGAACCGGTCCTTAAGCGTGGAAAGACGAAAAAGTTGGCTGGCAAGGTTCTATTCTACCATTCCCAATATTCAGCTATCGTATTACCATATTTCAGAGGAAGGATCAAATTGTACGCATATACTTCATCGTTTCAGTTTAAATATTGCACTGCTCTGTGCAATAAATCGAAAAGATTTCCGTATATCTTAAATTACAATAGACCTTTTTATCAACACTGTAGTTATTCTGGTATTTTTTAAGTTAGATATCCCGTTTGGTTTGTTGTGAATGCATTTGCGTCCTTCGCCCATAATCTAGTAAAGTAGCCGCAATGCCTTGACGACAAAAATATCAATGCCATTTTTTGTTGCGATATTAAAAATGTTTGATGACATGCTTATGATTTGAAATATAATTTTGGTAAATATGTGAGATTTGCCACCCCAACACACTTCCGATCTAAATAAACCACACTTTACACAGTATTAGAATTAAACTTTATTTTGGAACTTTTAATCAAATTACAGTTTTTAATTACAGTTTTTAATTATAGTTTGTATAAATTTGCAGCTCGCAGTGACATTGAAAATTATTATTTCAAAGTATTTCACTTCACAAAAATACCGAAAATATTAGATTAAAAATTCCGAAGAAACACTTTCCGCCGATGACATCATTTTAACGATGTCTTCGTCTGCGGAGTTGCCACCGATCTACTATATTCCCACATTCGGTCGTCCTGATGTGTTATTCAACCCGAATGACAAACTCCATGGTTTGATAAATTCACATACAGTACTTGTCTTTCTTGGTCTTTCGTCATTTCTTACCTCCTCTACTTCATATCTTCCGGGGTATGTCTTTCTTGGTCCTTCGTCATTTCCTACCTTCTCTACTTCATATCTTCCGGGGTTTAACTTAGCGGTTATAACGTATGATTCAAGATATTTAGGTTTTAATTTTGTGTTTGTTCCGAATTGTGTTTTCTTTATTGCAACAAGTTCTTCTACCTTATACTCCCTCTCTGCTTTTCGATTCTTGTTAAAATTTTTGCGATTTTCTGTTTGAATTTTAATTATATTTTTTTGAGTTTTTTCTCTAATTGTGTCTCTCTCTAAGTTCAGTTCCCCTAAAGTTAATTCGTAAAGTATTTCTTTTAAGTCCGGTAAATTTCCTACACGCATGTCTAAGCCAGTAAGAACTTTAAAAGGTGATGCTTTCGTATTTCTCGGCGCTGTACTATTTATGTTTTGCTGAACTTGGTCGACGTGGCTGTACCAGTGGGCTGGTTCACTATGGCATAACTTCGCAAGCATAGTTATAACTTTTTTGTGGACTCTTTTCACCTGACCGTTTGCTCTTGGAACCCCTGTTGTAATCTGTAAGTGTTGTACGTTTTCTTGTTCGCAATATTTTTTAAATGCGTTTGAAGTGAATGCACTTCCCCTGACCGTTATCACGTGTTTTGGATTTCCGAAAACAGCCGCCTGCTTCAACAATATGCCAATCACCTCCTCTGCCCCTGTAGATTTTGTTGGGTATAACCAAACAAATTTACTAAATCCATCTACACAACTAGTTTGTGATTGTACTTTTTACGAGTTTCTGCCAATGGACTGACGTGGTCTATAGGTGCCCAAAGGTTCACATACTTTATCGATTGGATTCAAAAGACCTTCTTTTTCCCCGACTTGGCCTCAATGATTATGCATTCAACGCAACTTCCAATTACTTTACCAATTTTAGTTTTTAATCTTGGGATAAAATACAATTTTTCAATATTCTGGGTTTTCTTTGTTGCAAAATGGCCTTGATTGTATGCTAGACGTATTATTTCGTCTTCCATAGAAGTGGGTATCACTGAAAGTTCTTTGTCGGGGTCTTTATATAAAGTTTCATTTCTTAAAAAGTAATCTTCGTATTGTTCGTTTACCGAAATTTCCTTAACAGCCTCAATTCACTCATCATTTTCCTGTGCCTCTCGTAATCCCAACTTTAGCGAGTCTTCTATTATTAAGCAATATGCTCGGCTGAGTGCCTTATGCGCGTGTTCTATGGTGTAATCGTATTGTTGGAGATATATTGCCTATCTCATTATTCGGTCTGTAACGTCACGTTTGTTCATTGTCCATGCGAAAGCATTGCAGTCCTTCACTATTTTAAACTTTAAGTCCCTGAGATAAACTCGCCACATTTTTACCGATATGATTACTGCTAATATTTCCAGTTCATAAGAACTATACTTTTCTTTTTCAGGGGTGGTCTTCCTACTCATGCATTCCATTGGATGTAATTGTTAATCTTCTCCGTCTTTTTGTAACTACACTGCCCCATGATCATATTTCGATGCATCAGTATGAATGAGAATGAGTTCACCGGATTAAACAGTTTTAGAGCTGGCGCATTCACTAATGCGTTCTTCAACTCCTGAGTAGCTAACAAATATTCGCCCGTTAAAATAAATTTCGCTTCCTTTTTCAATAACTCCGTTAGTGGTTTAGCTATCACGGCGTAATTACAAACGAAACGTTTAAAAAATTATGCTAATTCTAAGAATCGTTGAATTTCCTTCTTACTTGACGGTATCGGAATTTTTTCAACAGCCCTAATTTTTTCACTTGAAGGCAATATTCTGCCATTTTCTATAATGTAACCTAAAAAGTTCACGCAAGTGAGGAAATTTGGGAGGATGAAGTCATGTGTAGAAGTTCACGAAAGTGAGGAAAGTTCTCTGATCGCCATTCACTTGGTAGTGGCCAGAAACGATTCTTTTACATATGACTCAAGCAACTCACGACATCCCATCTTTGACCAAGTATCCTCTGGGTAGCCTAAGAATATCTGTTTGCAGGCGAGCTAAAGTGGGAAGGCGAAACATCCCCTGCATAGGGTTGTGCGCTGGGTTTGGGACCCGCCACGTGAAAAGACACCCCCAATGAAAAATAAACAACAGCCTCCGATGAGAGACCCCCCTTTTGATGACGACCATGGCAAACGAAATAAGGACTACGAATTGAGGGCATGCACCTGGGATGTCTGGTCCCTTAATTGGGAAGGTGCCGCTACCCAGCTGGTTGATGTCCTCGTGAAAATAAAGGCTGACATCGAAATTCTAGCTAATATAAATATCTATTTATATATTGATATACATACATACATATCTACATAAAAATGCAATGCGCATTAAATAATAATAAAAATGTATGGGTAAAGACACAAGTCATAAATTTACAGATGTGATAACATTAAACACCCATGTATTAAATTGGACACTTGAAAACAACCCCATGTGCAGCAGCAATAAACAATATGCTACAATACATACACATATATATAGTTATTTAAGATAGTTTTAAAATTTGTATATAAGCAAGGAAAATATCAAAATAAAATCAGATTTGAAAGACAATCTCATTCATTCATTTTTTTTATATTTTTTACTTCCCCCCACCAGTGGGAAGGGGCCATCCATAAATTACGTCACACGAACTTAAGGACTTTTTAACTCCTCCCCCCGTCCTTGTCACAAGTTGTCACATTTTGAACTCCCCCTCCCCCTGTCGTGACGTCACACGTTTTCCAATTTTATGGATTTATCAAAAAATAAAAAAAAAAACAAGCTATTCTATATATTCTTATATTTATTGAATAATGTTCAATAAAATCAACATTTAGTTAAATATTAAAGTACAGAGACAACGAATGACTAGTCAAGAAATAATAGATACCTAATTATGCTAATTAAAAATTCAAAACTTAATCATCTTGCGTCCATGGACTTTTGACCCACTCCTTTATATCATTTATTACTGGTAAATCAGGCACTTAATTTTCGTTCTGAATTTGGATGTCAGGAATATTTTTCGTATCAACATTGTCTTCTTCCATCCAGAAAGCATCGTCATCATTTATTAATTAGAGTATCTCTCGGGCACTTCTAGCTGCAATTCTTTGCGGACGAATTTTCGCAATAGGTAACATCTCTTGTTTTTTATGTGATTGTTTGTGTTGATTGGTGGCTTTATATGAAGAAAAATATAGGCCACAATGCTACACGATCTTTTAAATAAGTATGACTCGACACTAGGGCAATAACTATCATATGGAACTTGTTTCAGATGGAAGGATGCTTGGAGATTTAAACAGAGCGGGAAACGGTATTGCCCTAACGGACTACACTGAACCGTTACCCTGACAGCACTTTCCTGGGGCGAGGACATTATAAAGCGAGAGACAATTTTGTAACTTTAATTAAAATAACAATATAAAATAAAATAAAGTACGATTCGCAGAAGAACCCCAATGTTTACAAATTTATTGTAACGAACCCTGGACACGGCGAGTATACCTCAGCAAGTTATACTTGTAAGAAGTAGGGGCAGTAAAAAGCTTCGTTACAACTTAAGTATTAAAAAACAATGATTGTGTTTATAAAGGTTTAATATTTTTTTGTTTACCTATAAATTTCACGTTTGTACATCAAAAATTTTGAAATGTGATGTCACAAAGCTTTTGACCCCTCCCTGCCCCTTGTCACACAATGTCACTTCTCAATGATACCCTCCCCCCCCTTCAAGGTGTGACGTAATTTATGGATGGCCCCTAAGGGGTAAAGGAAAATAAAAAGAAACATTTCAAGTAAAATAGCAGTGCCTATCACTTATTGCCCCCTCCCGAGGTAAGGAATAAGTGACGCAACGCTGCAATAATTTTTACTAAACATTTTGGTCCATTCGGGCCTCAATATTTTGAGCTCAAGCGACAATAAAACCCAATAACTGAGTATTATAAAGCCTTATACTGAGAATAAGGAACAGGATACGTAAGGTAAGCCGTAATAGCAAAAGACTATACGCAAAAATCCTTTAATTGCGATTCAAAGGGATACTCAACTGCTGTGAGTCGAGGCACAGCAAGGTCAACTAGGCGACCAAACAATAACCTCCAACGATCCCTTTGAAGAATAAAGCGCAATACTACAAAAAAAAGCGGTCAACATGGGAATCAACAGAGGAAAGATCCTTGAGAGCCAACTTGACTTAGACGAGATAGTCCTGCAAACATACAATAATATAGCGGGCAAATCGATAAGAAAATCGAAAGTTGAAGAGTTAAATAAATATGTTATTAAAATACAAAAAGAATTTGACGCTAACCACAAAAAACTAATGGCGGATGGCATAAGTGAAGAGGACTGTGATTCTTATGACAACATAACAGAGCAAACTGAAGAAATGATTCAACAATTCAAACAAGCTCTTAAAGAAGAAGTTGAATTTCCATTGTCAGAAAGAAAACAGAAACCTCAATCTGGCACACAAGAACAACATCAAACTACGTCAGAGAGGAAATTTGCTATTTTTAGACGGAAATTTGAGAACCTTCGGAAGCAAATGGCTGACTTGAGTTTCGAAGTGGTTGTCAACTCTGATCAAATAGCACATTTGGAAACGCTGTTTAATAACATAGAAAACACGTACAGCAGCGATCTTTCAAAACATTTTAATTTGGAAATTGAGGAAGCTTACGATGAAATAGTAGCACAATATTATAAAGAGCTCCCTCGTTTAAAAAATGGCTTAAAAATTTAAAAGCCAAAAATAGCATTTCGTCATAATTTGGAATTGGAAAAACTGAATATGCCAAATTTCTATGGGGAAATAAAAAAATGGGCTAATTTTTTCAACGTGTTCCAAGACATGGTATACAACAACGATCAAATATCTAACTCTGAAAAAATGCTTTGTTTACGCTATTGCTTGAAACGTGAAGCTGCTCGTCTGATTCAACATTTGCAGATATCAGCCGATAATTACAAAGCAGCGTGGAGTGTCCTTAAAGAAAGGTACGACAACAAACGGATTTTGTTCACGACACAGTGGAACAGCCAGTCATTAATAGAGACAACGCCGAAGGTGTAAGGCAGCTAGACACTACAAACGAATGCCTCAATGCAATAAAGTCATTGGGCGTTAAAACAGAAGAGGCTTATCCTTTTATAGCTCGAATCATTGTACGGAAGCTAGACAAGGAAGGGCTCAGATTATATGAGTAGTTTGTAAAAAAGACCAGGGATATTCAGAAATTATCTGACATTCAACGATTTCTGGACCAGCTCTTCCAGACATTAAAAGCAGTAGAGGATAAACAACAATTGTACAAAAACCGCAAGCTACTAACATATAAAGCAAACCATATATCTTTCAACGCAAGGCCGCAAATTATAAAATGTACCTATTGCAAGATATAAGGTCATATAATTACTGATTGCCGAAAATTTAAGAATATATCTTTAGAAGAGAGACGTAAATATGCAAAAGATAAAAAAAAATTGCTACATATGCCTCAACCATAATTGGTTCGAAAATTGTGATAATAATTTCAAATGCAAAATTTGCATTAAAAATCATAACGAACTTCTACATCCAGAGTCTGGGGATAGTAAAGCATCAATGTCTACAAAATCAGCATCAACAAAAATGCGAGTAATTCTGGCCACAGCTCAGATAAAAGCAAAGGCGACAAATGGCGAATATATATTGTTAAGAGCTCTAATTGACCAAGGGTCTCAAATAACACTAATATCTGAAGAAGCATCGCAGATATTAGGTGCACCAAGGACAAAAATCCAAAGAAAACTCCATGGGCTGGGAGGTGTTGTGGTTGGAGAATCAAAATTCAAGGTTCAGGTACAAATAAAACCAAGATTCATAAGCCAACATGTGGAAAAAATAGATGCAGTACTTTTATCATCACTGACCACTGCTCAACCAGATCAATAATTTAAATATGATATGAAACAATGGAAAAATTATACACTTGCTGATCCATTGTTTAATAAAGCAGATAGAATAGGCATGGTAATTGGTGGAGACATTTTTAGCCGAATCATTGAAGACGGTGTCAAAAAAAGTGACGGAGTCCTTGGACAAGCTCCTTTGAAGTTGGTCGCCTTGTCGCGGCGAAGGGGCTTAAGTAAGAGTAAAGTGTGCATTCCAAAGGAAACGCACTCTAATCTTACGAAGAGCGACACCTCATAATTCCCATAATAGTGATATGGATGAATAAACCCTTGGTTTTACGTCCATCTCCTATTGTGGAAGTATGGGGATACCCGCACCAACACCACCCTAAGCAAAGGTGTCGAGGTACCCGTGCCGAGGGCTGAATGGTCAGCGGGGGGTAATAAATAGCTGATCGCGAACGGTCCTCTCCGATGCCCGGGCTAGGTCGGAGGTATAAAAGCCTTCTCTCCCCATACCGGCTCTACGGACGAGTGATCAACCCTTTCCGGTCTTCTCACGAGTAGTAAAAATGAACAATAACTCAACAACAACAACTACCAAATTGACGACAACAGCGACGACTAAGGACATGTACAGTCCATAATGTACTCCGGAGAGGACGAATTACTTGCCTCCAGTCAGGAGATGAGTAAGAGTACTACCGGACATACTAACCAAAGTATACCGGTAGATACAGCAGTGAAAACATCAGATACAAGGGAGGAAGCGTCCACCTCTAAGGCAGCCATGAGCACCAACCAAAGTGCACTGGCGGCTAAAAGAGAAAGCAAACAGAAACGCAAGAAATCCCAGAATCAGCTGAGGAAAAACCGGTAACAGAGGGCAGTCTTCATACTAGGGAAGATAGCCAAAGACCAGGCAGCAGGTACCCCAGTTGATGAGGCTGAAACAAAGCGCATCAAATCAATAGTAGAGGAATATGAAAGCTACCTGAAAAGGAAGCAATCACAACCTCAAGAAGAGAGCAAACGAGAGAGTTCTCAGAAAAGAAATCGCTCCATCACAGAAGTACCAGGAACTCTGCCCAAAAAAACGAGGCAGAGTGAAAGTGAACACAGCAGCACAACAACGGCAAGGCATTTCTGCGATGTAGCCAGGGATAGCCTGCAAGTGGCCATCACAGATGGAAATTCCTCCTCTCCGAGAACTATACAGGAGATATGGGTGGAGATCGACGTCAGATTGTCGAGTATGGTGCTAAGCTATGTACTCGACAATCCTGCGGGTCCTCACCTGGAGTTTGATCCCTCAGGGACCAGGCCTCGCTAGATTTTCTGACGGGTAGTGTTGCTGAAATCAGCAACGCCTTTGTAGGCCTCCAATTGAGGCTTATACCCGCCAGGGACATTCCGAAGAGACCTCGTGCTCGCATTTGGCTACCCCTCTAGAGGAGCCAGATGAAAAACTCCTTAAATTGCATTAAGCTGCAGAAGAAATCTATGCCTGGTATAGATGAGTGGCAGCTAATCAAGGAGGAAAAACCGAATAAAGCAAGCAAGCCAATACTAGTGGCCATTTGCGATGAGTCCATTGAGGCTTTGAAGAAGACTGACTACAAAATCAGCTTCGGAATCCGCAAAGCCAGACTAAAAATCTTCCAAGGCGACAAAGCGGCTGACGAAGACGACACAGAAGGGGTCGACGACGCCAGCCAGTCGCTAAGGAATGTGGGCATCGAAGAAACACGAGATGTGTAATAGCTTAAGATGCGTACAGATAAACCTGCAGCACTCGAAGAGTGCTACAGCGAATCTGAGAACCCTCATGAATGATAGGGGCATCGACATCAGCCTAGTACAGGAGCCCTGGGTCAATGAAGGTACCATAAAAGGGCTAAACAGCAGCAACTATACCCTTTTTTACACACGGAACAAATGTAAACCTAGGGCATGCATTCTTATCAATAAAAGTATAAATGCATTTTTTAGTCCTAATTACAGCACAGCAGATATCACAGTGGTAAAGATGGAACAGAAGGAAAAGCCCTTCTTCTTGGTCTCAGCCTACTTGGCCCATGACGAAGACATACCAACGGCCCCGCTCACCAGAATAGTAAAGGAGAACAGGAAGGAAGATGTCCTAATAGGGTGTGATGAAAACGCAAGGCACATCGTATGGGGTAGCTCCACCATAAACACCAGAGGTGCCTACCATGTCGGATCACTCCTGGATACTCTTCAGCATCCGCGAGAAATACAGTGCTCCTCTCACATACCGGAACCCTAGAAGAACATCATGGGAAAAATTTACCAGTATAGCAACAAAATGCCTTGAAAAGGGAGGCAATAAAAGTATCAGAAATCCTCAGGAACTAGATTCAGAAGAAGAGAAGTTGGAAAAAAAACTTAACCACAACTTTCAATAAATCTACTCTGCTAACAGTTTTGAAAAAGAGTGTTTATTTGGCTGCCCAATTTAGCAATTAAATTTTGTGACAAATCACTTACACTAGCAGATTTAATTGCACTCAGCCATCGCTTCAATTAAAATAAAAACCACTTTATGCACTTAGGTTTTTTAACCACTTTATTTATAAAATAAATTTATATTTTATAAAGACCTTAATAATAATGTTGGGTTGGTGCGAGTGTGGTGGATTGTATAGGTGTTGTATTGTAGTGGCATCCTGTGGTGAATTGCACTGTTGCATTAGGATGCGCCAGTTTTACCGAGTAGAGGGGGTGGATGCTTAACTCATTAAAACATCCTGGGCCCCCTAGGCGAATATTTTGCCTAGTATTACACGTTGTTGCATGTATTTCGGAGTACTTCTGGTAGAGTACCCGAGGGCGCAGAATACGTGTAAATGCTAAAAACGGCTTTGGTTTTAAATATATTTGGTATGGTTTAGGTGCGTATGGCTAGGACCTACATTTTGCGACTTATTATTATAGTGAACATGTGCATGCGTTGTTTGCTCTTATTAATTTTCTTTGCGGTTATTTACAATTTCTTATTTTATTGATTTGATTTATCGGTTATATATTCTTTGCTTTTTCTGAAATGGTTTTCATTTTTTTATTTTTATGAAATATAGCGACGCCACGTCTGACTCAGATATGGCCAGAGTGCGTGCTCTTTAGCTTTGAGTTTTGAGCTCTGGAATTAGAGGGTTCTTGCGAACGGCTTCATTAGAATAATAATTTTTTAAGTGGTATGTTCAAGTTGTACAACAGACTTTCACCAACTACCCTTATGAGAAGTGCTAATGTAGGTGCGATAAGAGCTACCTTTGCTTTTGTTAAGTCTAGGTGCGTCACTGTATCGCATTGGGAGTATGGTGATCCCTTGACTTCCTTTTGATATTGTATGTATTTTGAAAGTTTATGAAAATGTCGATTTTTCGACTTTTTGATACTATTGTGTATATTTTATGTTTTAGTACATATGCACTAATTTGGCGTTTAGTAGCCAGCCACCGCTCTAGGATTTGTTCAGAATTTTCCGATTTTTCATTATTGGCTAAAGCCATCTTGCGGGGCCGAAAAGTTACGAACATATATGTGTTTTTTTGTATGAGGTTGTCAGAGGGAATCTGACCTCGTTTTTCCTACTTTTATATGGGGTATTAGAAAATTGTGGCTCTAGTGGTTGTCGTACGACGTTCCGGCCATTATTTGATCGAGTAGTTGTGGCTTTAGAGAAGTGCTCACAATACCGATCTTTTATAGTTTTGTTTGTTATTGGAGGAAGTTTCCTTAACATTCGAAATTTCCTTAATTGTGAATTAAGGTATCTGTTTGTTTTATACTCAACTTTAGTTGGCATGGTCGTAACTAGTTCTGTAACTAGTCCACTTTGTGTGTCGCTGTGCAGCGTTTGAACTTTTTGTGCCTTTGAGCAACATGGTGTCTCTTGGCAATTTTTCGAATTTTGGTTTTCGGGATTTGCTTTTGCAATTATACCCGTGGTTCTTTGTGAATAAGCGCTTCTTTGGGGCGAGATGGGATATCTGCCGTAATGAAGCATCGAATGGTGTCTTTTGTGACAATGTAAGCAATTAAATTTGCTTTTGCAATTTTTATATGTATGCGCATGTGACAGGCAATTTGTGCAAAGTCTTTTTGACCTGACAAAAGTATTCCTTTCGTTAATATTTAAGTTTTTAAACCTCTGGCAAGATGTAAGTTTATGCCCTCTTTTACATAGTTCGCATGACGTATGTTTTTTCTATTCGGATGTGAACGATTGTGTTTTGTTAGAAATTCTGTTTGATTTGGTTTTGCTTCTAGCTTGAGGTCTATTTAAGCTTCAATTTTGGTCGTGTTTATTGTTCTTACTTTTGATTATTTTTTCTTCTAACCTTTCCGCAATTTCATATTGGGTGGTGAGAAAATTTTTCATTTGTTGCCACGTTGGGCACTTTTTCCGTGATGAGAACGATTGCTCCCATAGAAGTAACGAGTTTTCTGGTAATGCTGCGGTGCATATGTTTACCAGAATAGGGTCCCAGCTGTCTATGGGGATATTCAGTGTCGATAGAACCGACAAACAATTAGAAACAGTGGATTCTAGTTTGATGAATACTACACTTGTTTCTTTCTTAATTTTTGGCAAGTTCATTAATGTCGTTACATGTTTATCGACCAGTATTCTTTTGTTTTCATATCTTGCTTTTAGAGCTTCCCAAGCCAAATTGAAATTATCGTCATTAAGAGCGAACTGTTTTACTATGACGCCTGCTTGACCTTTTGTCTTGTATCGGAGGTGATACAATTTTTGTGCCTTTGATAGTTGTGGATGGCTGATGTAAACGGCTGTGAACATGTCCCGGAAGGACGACCATTCTTCATAACCTCCGTAAAACGTTTCTGTATCACATGCAGGCACCTCGAGTTGGATGCCTGAACTTGCCTCTTGATTGTCTATTTGTGGCAGCTCTACCCTACTGTGGGGAGTAGGTGCAATTGCTTTAATGAGCTTTAATTGATCGGAGATCATAGCTTTCGTTTCTTCGTATTGGTCCAAGCAGTTTTCGTAAATATCGTAAGCAGATAATTTAAAATTTTGTGGTAGATCTGAATCGTCAGAATTTACAATGGCGTCATGAGCCGCTTGGAGGCGGGTCCAAAAATTTTTAAGATTTTGATTTTTCATTTCTAGTAACGATTCTGAGTTTTCGTGAATCGGTGAAGATGCAAATCTAGTGCAGTATCTTAAAAAACTGCCACTTTCTGACATCAATTTAGCAACCTGTTTTGAGCGTGTAGCTGCTGCAGGTGTATTTTGATTAGTATTGTTATTAACCATTTTTGCGAAATAATATTATTTATTTATTTTATTTTAGCTTTAAGTTTGAAAATATCCGCACTTTTACTTTATTACCACCTTTTACGTCCTTATGTTAGTATTTAGGGACACCTTAATACTTGGACTTGTGTGTATGTAAGTAACGGGTGATTTTTTTGAGGTTAGGATTTTCATGCAGTAGTATTTGACAGATCACGTGGGATGTCAGACATGGTGTCAAAGAGAAAGATGCTCAGTATGCTTTGACATTTCATCATGAATAGACTTACTAACGAGCAACGCTTGCAAATCATTGAATTTTATTACCAAAATCAGTGTTCGGTTCGAAATGTGTTTCGCGTCCGTGTCCGATGAGCGATGAGGCTCATTTCTGGTTGAATGGCTACGTAAATAAGCAAAATTGCCGCATTTGGGGTGAAGAGCAACCAGAAGCCGTTCAAGAACTGCCCATGCATCCCGAAAAATGCACTGTTTGGTGTGGTTTGTACGCTGGTGGAATCATTGGACCGTATTTTTTCAAAGATGCTGTTGGACGCAACGTTACGGTGAATGGCGATCGCTATCGTTCGATGCTAACAAACTTTTTGTTGCCAAAAATGGAAGAACTGAACTTGGTTGACATGTGGTTTCAACAAGATGGCGCTACATGCCACACAGCTCGCGATTCTATTGCCATTTTGAGGGAAAACTTCGGACAACAATTCATCTCAAGAAATGGACCCGTAAGTTGGCCACCAAGATCATGCGATTTAACGCCTTTAGACTATTTTTTGTGGGGCTACGTCAAGTCTAAAGTCTACAGAAATAAGCCAGCAACTATTCCAGCTTTGGAAGACAACATTTCCGAAGAAATTCGGGCTATTCCGGCCGAAATGCTCGAAAAAGTTGCCCAAAATTGGACTTTCCGAATGGACCACCTAAGACGCAGCCGCGGTCAACATTTAAATGAAATTATCTTCAAAAAGTAAATGTCATGAACCAATCTAACGTTTCAAATAAAGAACCGATGAGATTTTGCAAATTTTATGCGTTTTTTTTTTTTAAAAAGTTATCAAGCTCTTAAAAAATCACCCTTTATGTATGTGCTTATGAAGGCACTTATGTTTTGTGCAATTGAGAGCTCGCTGAGGAGATCAATGCGCCATGGACATAAGTATGCACGAATTGTTAGTGTGCTTATGATTATGCTTTTTCTTATATTCCTAAGCTATTGAGAGCTCGTTAGAGAGATCAATTAGCTTTTTGTCCACAATCCTGCTTGTTTTTGTTTGCCAAAGAACAAGAGGTATTGCTGGATAATTGCAAGTGTGGACTTTGAACTTTTTGTTTTTTTTTGAGATTTTGTTTAGTATGATTACATTTACAAATATATTTACATACGTATGTTCGCTCTGAGAAGCGAGCGGGGAGACGGAATTGAAGAAAGCTAAAGGTGCTTATATATATGTTTGTATTTTTTGCGTCTCTTGTTTTGTTTTTTATGTTATAATTCTATGCTTATGCAGACCTGGTTATTATTTTTGTTAAACATAAAAGGTGTGCTGGAAAAATTGCAAGCAAATATTTAATTTTTTTGTGTATTAAGATATTTGTCAAAACGAATTAAACTTTCCTCAGTGTAAACTGATTTATGTATATAAACCGGTAAAGTATAATAAACTGTATACTCTTTTAAGTAAATAAGAGTTAGTTTTTATTTTTTTATATATTAGGTTGAGAACATTTTTAATTTTACTTATTTATTTATTATTATTGTGTTTTTCGTAAAACCGCACTTTTAATTTATTATATTTTTTATGTCCTTTTGTAGGTATGTAGTTACACCCTAATAATTAGACTTGTATGTATGTATTGTTGTGCAATTGAGAGAAAAGCACAAAAGCGAACTGGGTAAAGTGCAGGTATGTTTCCGAATGCACTTTGTATGTTGTTCTCGTTTGCTAATTTGTAAGAAGTTAGTTTTATGTTTACTATGTTTATTATTTTATGTTTGTTATGTACTTTGTTTTTGTTGTTGGTATAATATATTTGTAGATTCAAGACATGTACATATAGAGGAGAAAGGAAATTTGCATATATGTATGTATGTTTGTTTGGGATCTTTTTTTGTTCTCTTGCTTCGTTTTTTTATGATATAATTCTTTTTATTGTTTGTGCCTTTGCATACATATTATATATGTACAATCCTGCTTACTAATTTATTAAGCAGAAGAGGTTTGTCGGAAATTTTCGCAAGTAAATGCTGGATATATATGTTTGTTAATAAACGTGTTTAAATAATATTTATTAACATATATATGTTGATATATATGTTATACCAAGCTGTGTTTGGTTTTTCTCGTAAAATAAACTCGAAGCTGTGACTCTATGGTAACCGTTTTTTTCGCGGATAAAACGGATTTTGAAATATTTTTATTAGCAAATAAAAACGTATTTTTTACATACATACATATTTATGTGCATTGAAATATATTTAAAAGAAATAGAATAAATACGCTCCCTTGGTGCTCGGTTTGGTATGGTTTGTTGGGTGTATGCATGTACTCATACTGCCTTAGTGCCTTCTTCTTGATTTGTTTCCCGTCCTGTGCTCCAGCTGATTTCTTCCT
The DNA here is from genome assembly GCA_037783105.1 of Bactrocera zonata. Lineage (NCBI taxonomy): Eukaryota > Metazoa > Arthropoda > Insecta > Diptera > Tephritidae > Bactrocera > Bactrocera zonata. Next base: position 4,682,117 of record JBAWJQ010006688.1, read on the forward strand.
TTTGCTGTTGTTTTGTTGTGTATGTGTAGATTTGTTGTAATGTCCGCGGCCGTTTGGTTTTTTTTTTTTTATTGGTGCTTTTTTCGCTCCCGTTTATTTTGTTTTTATTTTAATTTTATGTTTTGGGTTTCGCGCCCGGTTTGTGGTTTAGGTAAAACGTTTTTATTTTTTTGTTTTTGGCAAAAATTCTTCTTGTTTTAATGAAATGTTTAAATGTTTGTCATTACAGCTTTTTTTTTCGTTCCACTGCACTTTTTTTATATTTTTTGTCTATATACGTACATATGTTTTATTTTTGTTTCTGTCACTTCACCACTGATATACATACATACATATTTAAATACATACATACATATGTTTTGTTTTATTTTGTTAGCTTCTGCACTTTGTGTCACTGCACTTTCTTGCCGAAGCTTCTTTTGTTTTCTGTCACCACAATTTATTTTTAATTTATTTATAAAAATCCGAAGGTGCATTTCGGTGAGGCTCGAAGGACCATGTTTATTTGGCTGCCCAATTTAGCAATTAAATTTTTTGACAAATCACTTACACTAGCAGATTTAATTGCACTCAGCCATCGCTTCAATTAAAATAAACACCACTTTATGCACTTAGGTTTTTTAACCACTTTATTTATAAAATAAATTTATATTTTATAAAGACCTTAATAATAATGTTTCGCCGGAACTGGCGATCGGGGTTCCGCGAATCAAGGTCGACCTGGGTAGTCGCGGTTGAGCAGAGAGATGTTGAGGTGCATATGCAAGTGTATCTCCTGTAGACGAAAGTTAATGTGCGAACGTCGATGTGCGCAGTGTGTCGAACGAAAGGTGGTAGCGAATCGGACCGGGTGATGACGACGGGGCGCAGTGTGTCAGTGAATGGGTGTATGGCGAAATGAAGTCAGCTTCCCCGTTGTAAATTGCTTTTGTTAGTTGGGTTGGTGCGAGTGTGGTGGATTGTATTGGTGTTGTATTGTAGTGGCATCCTGTGGTAAATTGCACTGTTGTATTAGGATGCGCCAGTTTTACCGAGTAGAGGGGGGTGGATGCTTAACTCATTTAAACAAAGAGAAAGTCTCTTCCTTGGTGGAACAGTGAACTCAAGAATTTGAGAACACAACTAAGGAAAGCTTTCAATGAGAGTTTTAGAACCGAAATCTGGCAGCCATATAAAGATATTATGAAAAGATACAAAATAGCAGTCCGGAAAGCTAAAAACGACTCATGGCTATCTTTCTGCACATCAATAGAAAGTTGCAGAGAAGCCGCTAGGCTGAGTAAAATGCTATCCAAAGATCATATTAATGCTGTCTACATTAGGGCGGAGGGAAGTGATTGGACCTCCTCGGCAAAAGAGTCTCTGGAGATACTAATTACAACACACTTCCCCGGGAGTCAGCAAACACCTTCAACGAGGGTTCACCGTTGAACGCAGCTGATTATCAAAGCCAAATAGTAGACAAAAGCAAAATCAAATATGCCATAAATAGTTTCGCGCCATTTAAGGCAGGAGGTCCAGACGGGATTATGCCCATAATGTTGAAAAAACTGGTAGAACCAATAGCTCAAAAGCTTGAAAATAAATACAAAGCTAGCATTCAACTATCTTACATCTTAAAAAGTTGGAAGAGTAAAGTTGTGTTCCTTCCAAAACCAGGCAGAAGAACACAAGAGAATGCCAAGGATTTTAGACCTATAATCCTTACCTACTTTATGCTGAAGGTACTGGAAAGGCTAATAGATCTACATGTAAGAACAATAATGGCGGAGAAGTTATCGAAGTCCCACCATGCGTACATAAAGGGCCGATCAACCGAAACTGTCCTTCACGAGGTAAAGGGTAATTGAAAAATCACTACACCACAAACAATACACCATGGCTGCTTTTCTGACATAGAGAACGCCTTCAAGTACATAGAAGTAAATGCGATAATTAATTCTCTGGCGCATGGTGGCATAGATGACACAGTGTGCAGATGGATACTATCGATGCTTGAGAATAGGAAGATTGTAGCTTCAAACCGCGCTGCAACACAAACAAGTTATCTGAGTAGAGGGCAGTAGCATAAGCAGGCGATATAGTGTTGTTGGTATCAGGCATGTTTCCTTCAACAGTCAGCGAGATTATGGAAAAAGCACTTAGAAGGTTAAACCTATGGGCTAAAAACAATGGACTAGGAGTTAACCCGAACAAAACAGAACTGATACTATTCACAAGCAGAACCAAAATACCCCAATTTTAACTTCCGGTACTAAACGGAACAACACTCACTCTATCCCCCATAGCTAAATACTTGGGGGTGGAAATTGACACCAAACTGTCCTGGAAAATAAATATAGAAAAAAGAATAAACAAAGCATACATGGCCTACTATGCTTGTAAGAGAATTGTCAGCAAGAATTGGGACCTCAAACCAAGTATAATCATGTGGATATATACGGCTGTCATAAGACCTATACTTACTTGTGGAGCTCTGGTATGGTGGCCAGCGCTAAACAAACAATACAACGTCAAAAAACTAAATGGTATACTAAGAGCAGCACGTGCAGGTGTTACTGTTGCAATCAGGTCATGTCCGACTGATGCGCTCAATGTGATCCTGCATCAGATACCAATGGACATTTTTATTCACAAACAGCAGCTATTGCGGCGATAAGAATAAAAGAATTGGGAGGTTGGAATCAACAGAACTACGGACATAGTGTAATCCCGAACAAGCTCACCATTAATAAATCAGACTACATTCTCCCAAAGCTGGACTTCAATAGACACTTCCAGGTGAGGATACCATCTAGACGAGAATGGAGAAGAGGTTCAATAGGAGAGGAAGATACCATCTCAGTCTATACCGACGTGTCCAAAATAGACTGCGGAGTAGACACGGGGGTATTCTCCGCTGATCTAGGCATATCTCTCTCTATAAGTCTACCGAACTCGGCTAGCATCTTCCAAGTGGAAGTACTAGGCATAGGAAAAGTCTCCGAAGCTCTATTAGAAAACCACGGGAATATAAATAAAACAACTATATTTACGGATAGCCAGGCGGCGCTCCTGGCCTTGTCTTCACCCATGACAAATTCCAGCGTAGTTCACAACTGCAAGAGAGCACTAAGCTCAATAAAAGACAAGCTCCAACTAAACTTGATCTGGGTTCCCGGCCACAGGAACATTTTCGGTAACGAAAAAGCAGACGAGTTGGCAAAGGCAGGAGCTTTCCTCAACGAATCCGAGGCAGAGCTAATACCAAGCCCGCTAGGATCGATCAAAGGAGAGATCAATAGGCAGTTTCAACAAGTTGCAAATAACAAGTGGAAAAACATTACAAAATGTGTCATAACTAAACAATTATGGCCAACATATGACAGGAAAAGAACCAACGACTTATTAAATAGGTCAAGAAGAAGTATTAACAGAGTAACAGCTACCTTTTACAGTTTGCCCTACAACGACATCTGCCGTGGCTGCGGAGTAGCAGGCCACAAGGACACAATCTTCCACTTTCTCTGCGAATGCCCAGCTCTAGTACATATCCGACATAAAACAGTTGGAATCCATCAAGCACCAAACCTTGAATGGATCTCCACTAAAAGCATATCGGACATAAGTAGTTTCATCGAAACCTCAAAATGGTTTGAGAGAGGAAGAGAAACGTAATAGCAGATACAGGAGGTTCTACGAACAGTGTATCAAAATGGCACATGAAGTGCTATTTGAGCCCGATAGGGCTGCACTCCTACCTACCTTGGACAAGCAACAAAATTCTGTTGGATTTTATTCGGAATCATCAAACAAAAAAAAAATTCAGTAAGATGACATCCGCGACTACCAACCGAGAGCGATTTTGGGAACTGGAGGAAATACCAGATGAAAACAATATCGAAGAAGGTGATGCATGTTCAAAGCAGTTTGAAGAAACCATCAAACATGATGATGATGGGCGACTTATTGTAGAAATCCCTTTAAAAGAAGATAAAGATTTGGGTGATTCTCGCAAACAAGCTGTGGCGCGCCTCGTTTCTATGGAAAATAAATTTCACAAAAAGCAATAAACTAAAAGAGGACTACCATCAATTCAAAATTAATTTGACAAATGCCAAAAAGACTACTAAAAGGAGCGTTCTTTCACAGCTTGCTCAAATATTTGATCCACTGGGTTGGTTCTCACCAATAATAATCATAGCAAAACTATTCATTCAAAAACTTTGGATGCAGCAATCTGACTGAGATGAGCAGCTATCAGAAAGTCCGCAATCATGTCAGGTCGATCTTCTTAGAAAATATAAAAGATTTAGAAAACGTGCGTATCCCACGATGGATAGAAACATATTTGCAATCTGAGGTTGAAATACATGAATTTGGTGATGCTTCCGGAAAGGCGTATGCTGCAGTCATTTATGTCAAAATTGGCAATTCCGTAAAGCTGTTAACTGCAAAAACAAATTTAAAAACCGGAAAACATTACCTAAATTAGAACTTTGTGCAGCTCATTTGCTGGCGAAATTATATCAGTAATACATTATATTACAGAAGACAAAATAGTGCCGCTTCAGATTGACTGCATCAACAACAACAAAGATGTCGAACAAATTAAGGAGCAGATCAATAGAATAAATAATACTGATTTTAATTTAAGGGATTTAAATCTAAAAAATCATAGCGGACACATATCTCTTTTATTAGTTATTATAATAATTGTAATTTTATTCATATGTTATGTACGCTACAAATCCAAGCCAAAAGGCAAAATTACGATTCATCTTTCTAATCGCACGAACACATAATTCATAATTAATTGTATAAATGTAAAAAAAATAATTATTATGTTATTGTAACCACATTTTTTGGCCCTCGGCAGATGTTCAAAATACTTGAACAATAATATACAGTCCACTAATTTTAAATAATCATTTCTTTCCCTCGGCAATATGTATGTTCAAATATCATTGAACGTGCTTACTTATCAGCAAAGCCGAAATTCTACCAAATATAAATATCTTTTTATATATTGATATACATACATACATCTTCTTCTTCTTTACTGGCGTAGACACCGCTTACGCGATTATAGCCGAGTCAACAACAGCGCGCCAGTCGTTTCTTCTCTTCGCTACGTGGCGCCAATTGGATATTCCAAGCGAGGCCAGGTCCTTCTCCACTTGGTCCTTCCAACCGAGTGGAGGTCTTCCTCTTCCTCTGCTTCCCGCGCCGGGTACTGCGTCTAATACTTTCAGAGCTGGAGTGTTTTCATCCATCCGGACAACATGACCTAGCCAGCGTAGCCACTGTCTTTTAATTCGCTGAACTATGTCAATGTCGTCGTATATCTCGTACAGCTCATCGTTCCATCGAATGCGATATTCGCCGTGGCCAACGCGCAAAGGACCATAAATCTTTCGCAGAACCTTTCTCTCGAAAACTCGCAAAATCGACTCATCCGTTGTTGACATCGTCCAAGCCTCTGCACCATATAGCAGGACGGGAATTATGAGCGACTTATAGAGTTTGATTTTTGATTGTCGAGAGAGGACTTTGCTTCTCAATTGCCTACTTAGTCCAAAGTAGCACCTGTTGGCAAGAGTTATCCTGCGTTGGATTTCTAGGCTGACATTGTTGGTGGTGTTTACGCTGGTTTCAAGATAGACGAAATTATCTACAACTTCAAAGTTATGACTGTCAACAGTGACGTGAGTGCCAAGTCGCGAGTGCGACGACTGTTTGTTTGATGGCAGGAGATATTTCGTCTTGCCCTCGTTCACTGCCAGACCCATTTCTCTTGCTTCCTTGTCCAGTCTGGAGAAAGCAGAACTAACGGCGCGGGTGTTGAGGCCGATGATATCAATATCATCGGCATACGCCAGCAGTTGTACACTCTTACAGAAGATGGTACCTTCTCTGTTGAGTTCTGCAGCTCGAACTATTTTCTCCAGAAGCAGGTTGAAAAAGTCACACGATAGGGAATCGCCTTGTCTGAAATCTCGTTTGGTATCGAACGGCTCGGAGAGGTACTTCCCGATCCTGACGGAGCTTTTGGTGCTGCTCAACGTCAGTTTACACAGCCGTATTAGTTTTGAGGGGATACCAAATTCAGACATCGCGGCATAAAGGCAGCTCCTTTTCGTGCTGTCGAAAGCAGCTTTGAAATCGACGAAGAGGTGGTGTGTGTCGATTCTTCTTTCACGGGTCTTTTCCAAGATTTGGCGCATGGTGAATATCTGATCGGTTGTTGATTTACCAGGTCTAAAGCCACACTGATAAGGTCCAATCAGTTTGTTGACGGTGGGCTTTAATCTTTCACACAATACGCTCGACAGAACCTTATATGCGATGTTGAGGAGGCTAATCCCACGGTAGTTGGCGCAGATTGTGGGGTCTCCTTTTTTATGGATTGGGCATAGCACACTTAAACTCCGATCGTTGGGCATACTTTCGTCCGACCATATTTTGCAAAGCTCTTCGCCGCCGTGTTTGAATAGCACGGCCGGCAATCCATCGGCCCCTGCTGCTTTGTTGTTTTTCAGGCGGGCAGTTGTTACTCGAACTTCTTCATGGTCGGGCAATGGAACGTCTGCTCCATCGTCATCGATTGGCGTATCGGGTTCGCTTTCTCCTGGTGTTGTGCGTTCACTGCCATTCAGCAGGCTGGAGAAGTGTTCCCTCCATAATTTAAGTATGCTCTGGGCATCGGTGGCTAGATCACCTTGGGGGGTTCTACAAGAGTATGCTCCGGTCTTGAAATCTTCTGCAAGCCGCCGCATCTTTTCGTAGAATTTTCGAGCACTACCCCTGTCGGCCAGCTTATCAAGCTCTTCGTACTCACGCATTTCGGCCTCTTTCTTTTTCTGTCTACAAATGCGTCTCGCTTCCCTCTTCAACTCTCGGTATCTATCCCATCCCGCACGTGTTGTGGTCGATCGTAACGTTGCGAGGTAGGCAGCCTGTTTTCTCTCCGCTGCGACACGGCACTCCTCGTCGTACCAGCTGTTCTTTTGCGCTTTCCGAAAACCAATGGTTTCGGTTGCAGCTGTACGTAAGGAGTTTGAAATGCCGTCCCACAGTTCCCTTATACCGAGTTGTTGACGAGTGCTCTCAGAGAGCAGGAGTGCAAGCCGAGTAGAAAAACGTTCGGCTGTCTGTTGTGATTGCAGCTTCTTGACGTCGAACCTTCCTTGTGTTTGTTGGCGTGCGTTTTTTGCTGCACAAAGGCGGGTGCGAATTTTGGCTGCAACAATATAGTGGTCCGAGTCGTTGTTAGGACCTCGGAGCGCACGCACATCTAAAACACTGGAGACGTGTCTTCCATCTATCACAACATGATCGATCTAGTTGGTGATTTTTCGATCCGGAGACAGTCAGGTAGCTTGATGTATCTTCTTACGCTGGAATCTAGTACTACAGATAACCATATTTTGGGCCCCGGCGAAGTCGATCAGCCTCAACCCATTTGGGGATGTTTCCTCGTGCAGGCTGAATTTACCGACCGTAGTGCCAAAGAGATTTCTTGGACCTTTTGGGGTCCAATGCGATGGAAGGGACAAGGACAGAGACGAGTAGGTCCTTGTGGCATTTACTACAGTGGCCATATATAGGAGCACAAGTTTGGTGTGGGATTCGTGGTGGGAGAGAGGCTCCATCGCCGAGTACTATCATTCACGGCGGTGAATGAACGTCTAGCCACAATCCGCATCAAAGCGAAGTTATTCAACATATTGCTGATTTGCGCCCACGCCCCGACGGAAGAGAAGGACGATGTCACCAAAGATGACTTTTATGAGCGTTTGGAGCCCACTTATGAGAACTGCCCCCGCCACGATGTCAAAATCGTGCTTGGCGACTTTAACGTCAGGGTGGCACTACGGTCGGTAGTGGAGGAAACATTCCCAAATGGGTTGAGGCTGATCGATTTCGCCGAGGCCCGAAATATGGTTATCTGTAGTACTAGATTCCAGCACAAGAAAATACATCAAGCAACCTGTGTCGAAAAGCCAACAACCACATCCGATATGTTGTCATAGATAGAAGACACGTCTCCGGTGTTATAGACGTGCGTACGCTCCGAGGTCCTAACATCGACTCGGACCACTATCTTGTTGCAGCCAATATTCGTATCCGCCTCTGTGCAGCAAAAAACGCACGTCAACAAACACAAGGAAATTTCGACGTCGAGAAGCTGCAATCACAACAGACAGCCGCATTGTTTTCTACTCTAGCACTCCTGCTCTCTGAGAGCACTCGTCAACAACTCGGTATAAGGGAACTGTGGGACGGCATTTCAAACTCCTTACGTACAGCTGCAACCGAAACCATTGGTTTTCGGAAAGCGCAAAAGAACAGCTGGTACGACGAGGAGTGCCGTGTCGCAGCGGAGAGAAAACAGGCTGCCTACCTTCCAACGTTACGATCGACCACAACACGTGCGGGATGATATAGATACGGAGAGTTGAAGAGGGAAGCGAGACGCATTTGCAGACAGACAAAGGAAGAGGCCGAAATGCATGAATGCGAAGAGCTTAATAAGCTGGCCGACAGGGGTAATGCTCGAAAATTCTACGGCGGCGGCGGCTAACACAAAGTTTCAAGACCGGAGCATACTTTTGTAGAACCCCAAAAGGTGATCTACTCACCGATGCACAGAGCGTACTTAAATTATGGAGGGAAGACTTCTCCAGGCTGCTCAATGGCAGTAAACCCATTATCGCCAGGAGAAGGCGAACCCGTTTCCCCAACTGATGACGATGGATCACTAATAAAGCGCATGCATCAGCTTTTTTGTAAAATATGGTCGGACGAAAGCATGCCCAACGATTGGAATTTAAGTCTGCTATGCCCAATCCATAAAAAAGGAAGACCCACAATCTGAGCCAACTACTGTGGAATTAGCCTCCTCACCATCGCATATAAGGTTCTATCGAGCATATTGTGTGAAAAATTAAAGCCCATCGTCAACAAACTGATTAGACCTTATCAGTGTGGCTTTAGACCTGGCAAATCAATAACCGACCAGATATTCTCAGGACAACTCTTGCCAACAGGTGCTACTTCGGACTGAGTGGCAATTGAGAAGCAAAGTCCTCTCTCGACAAACAAAAACCAAATCTATAAGTTGCTCATAATTCCCGTCCTGCTATATGGTGCAGAGGCTTGGACGATGTCAATAACGAATGAGTCGACGTTGCGGGTTTTCGAGAGAAAAGTTCTGCGAAAGATTTATGGTCATTTGGGCTTTGGCCACGGCAAATATCTAATTTCGATGGAACGATGAGTTGTACGAGATATTCGACGAAATTGACATAGTTCAGCGAATTAAAAGACAGCGGCTACTCTGGCTAGATCATGTTGTCCGGATGGACGAAAACACTCCAGATCTGAAAGTGTTCGACGCAGTACCCACCGGGGGAAGCAGAGGAAGAGGAAGACCTCCACTCCGTTGGAAGGACCAAGTGTAGAAGGACCTGGCTTCGCTTGGAGTATCCAATTGGGGCCACGTAGCGTAAAGAAGAAATGACTGGCGCGCGGCTGTTAACTCGGCTATAATCGCGTAAGCGGTGTCTACACCAGTTTAGAAGAAGAAGAACCTAAAAAGTGAATTCACCTCTTCAAAAATTGACATTTTGACCATCTGATATTCAACCCGTTGTCACTTGTTCGATTGAAAACGCGTTTAAGCTTTTATATATAATGTCGTAGAAACATATGCACCATATAACCTATTGAGAATTTCATCGATAACTGTCATTGGAAAATTATCTGTTGTTATTTTTTCATTTATTTTTCTATAGTCTACGCATAATTTTTTGATCCGTTTTTCTTAGTCTTTAGTACAATCGGCGAAGAGTATTCCGAGGTACTCACACGGATGATGCCTTCTTTCAGCCAAGCTGCTACCTGACTGCTTACGAATTCCTGGTCTTGAATTGACATTTTACGCGGGCGCTGATAAACTGGTAATCCGTCCGATAAGATTGTTTCATTTCTATTGGTGACTTTTCCGGGTTCCTAGGCTCATAAATTTTCATTAACTTTTCAATTACCCTCACATTTTCCTTACTACTATTCGACAAATCTGCGTTTCCCGGCTCATCAATTTTCTCAAAATCCCTTGTTAGACATAATGTTTCGAATGCTTTAAAAAAAACGCTTTTCCATTAAGCATCCCTTTCATTACTTTTTTGCATCTCGTCCACTGAAGTAATATTGCTACCTGTTACCGCAGCAACAGCATAATCTGTCGCACATGGCCTACCATCACTCTCGACACGTTTTCTCACTACCGTAACTGCAGCTACAATTTTCGTTAATGGCTTAAACAGAATTTCATCTCTGTTAACAACAAGTTCAAGTTTCATTAGGACATCACATCCCATAATTGCAGCGTATGGTATGTCGCTTTCTTTTACCATATGAAAAGCTATTTTCAACAAAACTTCATCCACATAGATTTCGGCATCAAAGCAACCCAATGTCGTGAATTTGCTTTTTCCGGCTCCACTCAGATGTAACTTATTTTTTCTTAGTTCTACTTCACTTAAGATCATAAGCGTATCATATCACATTACACTGTATTTACTTCCTGTATTTACTAACGCTGAAAATGTAAAATTATTCATAGTAATGTTCAAAAAATAAAAATCTTTTGATTTTTTTGCGATACCTTTTGCTTTACGAGGGCTGCAATATATATTTCTGGCCTAATATTGAAAATAGGCATATTTATCAACGAAAATGGTTTTTTTTTTTTGTTGGATTTGGCTCGGGAAGACCCACACGGTCGATTGCTGTTTTGTTTCGGGCTCATACGCATAGATCCATGGTTCGTCATCTGTGACGATTTTATAAACGTCTTTTGAAGCACCGCGATTGTATTTTTTCAGCATTTCTTTACACCAATCCACACGAGCCTTTTTTTGAGGGATTGTCAAGTTGTGCGGGATCCAACGAGAACAAACCTTTTTTACGGCCAGGTGTTCATGCAATATCGAATGTATGCTGATGGGAGAAATGCGTAGGCATGCCTCTATCTGAAGGTATGTTACATGACGGTTTTGCATTATCAGTTCACGTACGGCATCGATGTTTTCTGGCACAACAGCTGTTTTTGGACGACCTTCACGGAATTCGTCTTTGAGCGAGCGTCGGCCACGATTGAATTCGTTGTAACAGTTTTTCACAGTGCTATAGGATGGTGCTTCATAGCCATACCAAGATTTTAGTTCATCGATGCACTCTTGTCGTGATAATCCACGTCGAAAGTTGTGAAAAATGATCGCATGAAAATGTTCACGAGTTAATTCCATTTTTTCGCGGAGATGAATTTTTTAATTCCCTGTAAATAAAACAATTCACGATTAAATGACAAAACGTTCTGAGTTATGCTAAAAAATGTCAAACTTTCCAATGGAAATGTCAGATTGCACCTGGCAACACTAAGTGTTGCTTAGTCCAGAAATATATATATGTATGTACCATTTTCTATCATGCTTAGATTTTCTCGTTTTACGTCTTTTGTCTGTTCTTTACATTCATATAAAAAATGTCCGGTTTGTTCGCATTTGAAACACTTAACAGTGTTTTCTTTCTGACAATCTTTAGCTATATGTCCTTCTTTCCTAAATTTTTACCAAATTTTTCTTGAATTATTTTGAGTATTTTTAACATCAACTTTACTTGTGGGAGAATAGTTAGGTGAACGGTTTCACTTTCTCGTACACACGCAGTTGATCTTTCAATTCTTTTAAGTTTTTTGCTTGATATAACATTGTCTTATTCGACCTAGCATCTGGAATGCCATCTACAAAATATGTAATAATGCTCTGGTCATCAAGTGCTATCGGTTTTCCCATTTCAATCAATACATACAAATATTCATTTAAACTTTCTTTGTGTTGTTTACGCCTATTTCCGAGAGCACGGTGAATTTCTGCTGCACATATTTTCCCTCCAAACTCATCAATAAGAGCATTTTTTAGAGCTCCCCATTTTTTCACTCCCACTAATAGGGCCCATACCCGACATACATGTGCGTTCGATCAGTGTGAATTCGTTTCGCCCATACACGACACACAAATCCATTTTGCGTTCGTTCTTCACACATGTGCGACAGGCAAGCGAAACATTTCTTGGAATTTATTTCTAATGTAGTACTTTTATCTATTTCTTTGTATTTCGTTAATAAGTTATTCCAACTTTTATTTTTCTCAATTTTATTTTTATATTTATCACTTCGTTTGCCAAATTGCTAATTCATTTTTTATAAGATCAATAAATTCTGATACGAAGTCTTAATTAATGGGGTAGACTGCTTTAGAAGCTTCAAACAGCAGATATATGAGAGCTTGGGCAAAAAGCGAAAATTTTCAAGCGCGATTTCTTGGTTTTTAATTTTTACGATTATTCTTAATTGATGGGCAGGACTTTTTCCCCACTTTTTTTCAATTTTTAAAAAATTTCCAAAATTTTACACTTTTTTGGAATTTTCTTAGTTTAACTAGAAGATAAAGTATTAAAAAATGCATATGCGGTATGCATCGGGCAATTGCTTCCCAAAGGCAGAATATCAAAGATTTCCTATCCAAAAAATTTGTGAAAGATGTTCAAATATATAACTATAGAGCTTAGAAATTTCCCTTTAATCAATTATTTCTTTCCCTTCTAAAAAAATCGATTTTTTGAAGCCTCTGAAGTAGGCTCCCCCCTAAACACTTGCCATTGTTGGTCCACGATCTTCACTGTTCGGCGACACGAGAGAAATAAGGTTTTTGTGCGCACACAACGCCATACACGATACACATGTGCGCGCACCGATCAAAAAAAATCAAACAGTTTCGCGAACATGGGTCGGTACGCGCACAAGCCCATACACGAGTAAACCGCATGCGCACACATACCGATCGGACGCACTTGTATGTCGTGTATGGGCACTTTAACCCACGCGCAAATATTTTAGCGGCGCCATTCAATAGTTGTTCGCATAAACAAACTTTTGAAGCTCATCCCAATTTACTGTGTCAGCCACATCTTCAAATTCAACAATCCAATGATTGACGTCTATGGAATTGTCACTAGTAAAAGAGGATACGTTACAGAGATAAAGAGATGTCCAACTCTTCTCTCACTGGAAGTGAGAGAACAATTGCTAAACGTCAAAGCCACCTAAACTTTGACAGTTGACTGGATTGAGGAGGTTTTGACGTTTCGTAATTGGAATGACTGGAACGGCCAGATTGAAATTATACCAAAAATATATGTGAACGGAGGAATTTGTTGCCGCCGTTCAAGATCGCTAATAAAAATTTAAAACAATGAAAATCAAAGAAAATGCGAAATTTAAATATATTTCTTGAAACGTTTTGTAATTTGATACACTTTAGAATTAATTTTCAATTACAAATGATTAAAAACAGGCTTAATTCACCTTATTAAGTACTGAAAGATAGAAAGTCAGTTGTGTTAATATACCATAAAATCATAAAAAAAGATTTAAGTAGTTTCGCCATATATTACAAGTTCAATATATAATAATTTGCAATCGTAATAAACGTTGGGTGTTTTAATTTAAAATGCCCAAAAATTTTGTTCGATCTGGCCATAATGGAAAATGTTATAAAAAACGCTTATTTTTAGGCGCTCTCACACTGGAATAAGTTGGGCATCCCATTATCCCTGATACGTTATCTCTGATATCGCGAAGTGTAAAAGCAATCCTTTCTGTTGTTTCTATACGTGCTGCATTTTCTCTTGCGTTAGCGGCGGTCGTTTAGGAATGTTCGCTTTCCCTTATGTCGCCACCTTGATCGTTAATTCGGTTTTCGTTAAAATGCCCTATCAGTCTATTGTGTAAACCTTTTTTCAGTCCATGTGTACATATTTAAATGAAGATCCCTTAATTTCGTTTTCAGTTCATCAACTGTCATCTGTCGTATTTCTTCGATATTCATTTTGTTACAAATCCCTTAACTTATATATATGTATTTAAATATATTTGAATTTGAATTTTTCTTATTAGAATATTTCTTAGGAACTATCGGCTGCTCTCTCTTGCTCTTTCTGTCCTGCACGTTTCTGCTTCTGGTACTATTACTTCTGCTGTTTCTGCCTTTCGTCGTTTTTGCAATTTTTCACCGAATACTTGTTGTACCCTTTTACTCTGCCGACGAACTTTTGATATTTTCAGTCGATGACGTGACTGCGCTTTTTCTCGTTAGGTGCTGATTCGACGTCTCTTCAAAGTTCTAATGTTTCACGAATTACTGTCTGCATTCTTTTACTCTGTCGACGCACTTTTGCGATTCCACGATATTTACAGTTAATGTCGCGACTGTGCTTCTTCTGGAACATTCGTTAGACGCTGATTCGGCGTCAGTTCAAATAAAGTTTTGAATTTGCTGTACTAACGTCTTCTTGTATATATTAATGTACACGCGAACTTACACGCTCTCACATGCAAACACATATTTATGCTCTTATGATGTATGCCGAAAAAAAATTTTTTTTTCAGTGTTCTCGGTCGAGCCCCCAATTGTGGGATTTGCCGCCAAAACACGCTTCCAATCTAAATAAACCACACTTTACACAGTATTAGAATTAAACTTTATTTTGAAACTTTTAATCAAATTACAGTTTTTTAATTACAGTTTTTAATTACATTTTTATAACTATAGCTTGTATAAAATTGGAGCACGCAATGACATTGAGAATTATTATATTAAAGTACAGTGCGGATTAAATCTAACTTCAAAAAAATACCGAAAATATTAGATTAAAAATACCAAAGAAACACCTCCCACCGATGACATCAGTTTAACGACTGATTCTCGCCTTTGTTCTCATTGTCTTTCCCACCTACCCGTCTTCGTCTGCGGAGTTGCCACTGATCTACTATATTCCCACATTTATGAATTGTATTGACTTTTAACATAAAAAGATTAAAATTATTCTTTGTCCGACCAGTGGTTCTAAGCTATGTACCTCCTCACCAATTTTCAGCCAAATCGGTTCAGCCGTTCTTGAGTTATAAATAATGTAACTAACACAACTTTATTTTATATATACTGTGGCTCAAACGCATAATCGGACAGTGGTTTTTAATACAAAAGTTTATTTTAATTGAAAGAAAAAAGCCAGAAAAAAGAACAACAATGATTCAGTTTTTATGGTGAGTATTCTCCAATCTGTCATTTTTCATACAACAAAAAAAACAACAAGAATAAATTCATTTTTACAAAACAAATGTAACAAAAGCAAAATAAATCAGAATTCTTACGCACAAACAAATAATCGGACACTAAACAATATCGTCATAATAGTGCAAAAGAAGCAACCAAAAAAATGCTCAATATGAGGTTTAATATTTTGTGGGGTATCCTTTAGAGTCAATTACAGCTTGCAGTCTTCTGGGCATAGAATTGACCAAATTTTTACAAACTTCTGGCTCAATTGAATACCAAGCCTCTAAAAGTCCTTCTTTTAACTCATCTAGAGTTTTGAATTTGCTTTTGTGCACTCTTCTGGCCAGTTCCTCCCAAAGATGTTCAATGACATTTAGGTCTGGACTTTGGGCAGGTGTTTGGAGCAGCTTGGGGCAGTGGTGGATCAACCACATCTGTGCGACGTTCTATTTGTGCTTCGGATCATTATCTTGGTAAAATGCAAAGTTTTCCAAAATACCAAGCTTCTCCGCACTCTGCTTCAAATTTTCTTTCAAAGTGTTGGGGTATCCAAATCTGTCCATTTTTCCATCCACGAAACACAAATTGCCTACACCAGCACTAGACATACAGCCCCAAACCATGACTGAACCTCCTCCATGTTTAACTGTGCCCTTAGTATTTTTAATAGCAAATTCTTGATTTGGCTTTCGCCAAACATAAGACTTGCCGTCAGATAAATTGTACAATATAATTTTGTTTTTGTAATTTTTATCTGTCTTCTATAACTTATCGTGTTTCAGAACTCAGGCGATTTAAGTAAATAGTCTTTAGCAAAAGCGATTCTTAGCTTCTTGTTCTTGTTGCTAATGAACGGCTTTTTCCGAGCGATTCTAGCATGGAAATCATTTTTACGAAGAACATTACGTACCGTCTCATCACATACTGTAACTCCAGATCTTCCCTCCAACCCTATTTTCAACTCTTTAACGGGTTTAAAAGAATTTTTCTTAACTTCTATTAATATTTTGCGCTCTTCTCTTGCTGATATCTTTTTCCCTTGACCTTGCCGTGACTTATATTCCAATCTAAATTCGTCCCTATACCTTTTAATTATATCGTGCACCGTAGATTTTCCTTTCCCGACTATTTCAGCAATTTTGCGTACCGATTTTCCCTCAAAATTTAATTTTATAATAAGTTGGCGTATTTCTAATCCTAAGTGTTTACCTTCAGGTGCCATCACGTGCAAACTTCAACAAAAAATCTCACAATGTTCATCACTCTGATTTATTTTGCTTTTGTTAAATTTTTTTTGTAAAAATGAATTTATTCTTGTTGTTTTTTTTTTTGTTGTATGAAAAATGAGAGATTGGAAAATACTCACCATAAAAACTGAATCATTGTTGTTCTTTTTTCTGGCTTTTTTCTTTCAATTAAAATAAACTTTCGTATTAAAAACCACTGTCCGATTATGCGTTTGAGCCACTGTATATACATACATATAGATTAACAAATAAAATTTCTTGGGGTCCGATCCTCTTGTTGACGTTTTACACCTAAGGTATTTCCCTGCCTTTGATTCCTGCAAGGTGCACGAGTATAAAGGGTTCAGTTGCATCCGAACTTAGCAATATAAAAATTAAAAATTGAAATTAGGTCATCAGGTTAGCCATATCCCTTTTTCAGCATTGTTAAAAATTTTTCGGGGAGAACGTATTCTTAAAATTGTGTGTTACCTAATTTATATATTTGTATATTATTTTAAAATCATTAATCTCAGAGATCCGATTTGGTAGCGATTAGAACAATTTTCCAGTATAACTTAAGAAAATTAATGGGCAAGCAATTTTAATACATTCAGTTCATCTTTAGTAGAATACTGTCAGCCAGATTCAAAAGCTTTGCGAGCCAACCATCCCTACACCTTTTTAATTACATCCGTTTCGACTGAGTAAGGTGTCCACTGCATTAAGTCGACGATTTAAAATTGAGAAAAGTAAATTTTTAAACCCGTTTTTATTCTTATTAGTAATCAAAACTATCAGTTTGCACTTACCATACAAGTATTAGAAGATGGCTCTCCACACCGTAAAACCACTCAACAGACTATGTTGTCACCAACTGATGTTGATCCTTCCTAAGATAATGGAAATAATAATTGTCTCCATCGGAGCCTTCCTAATTAATTTCTTTCTTATAAAAAGACAACATTTGGTCAATCAGACTTTAATGCAATGTGCTCTGGTTCAAAATCTAACCTTTTTTTTACAGGTAGAAAATAGAAATCTTAACCAATATGGTGTCAATACGTATTCAAACGCCGAGCACAAATGTAAATCGAATTGTACAGTGCGCGAATTTTGGTTAGCCGCACATGCTTTTTGGTGGTTTAACATAAGAGTTTTTTTCAAAAGTGACTGAATTTAGAATATTTCTTTATTAGGAAAAAGAAAAAGAAAATATTTTTACATTTGCAATGTATTACAAATATATTACACAAACAAAAAAGTTAAAATATTGAAAATACAAATTGACTATACGCGAACTTTACTTAGCCGCATTACAAAAAATTAGATAATTAAGAGGTTTTCACAAAAGCTTTGCAAATTTTCTACTCTTAAGGGGCGCCGCATTTTCGCTCGTATCTCGGGAACGGTTCGTCCTACGGCCATGATATACCATTTCGGTAGCAAATGACGTGACAAATAACTTTTGTTTTATACATTTTGCCATGAGATGCATATTTCAGGCGTTGGGTAGACAATTTTACGATTTTAGGCGAATTTCCGAAATTTCAAGGCCGGAGTTGGGGTTCAAGATGCAATCCGATCTCAAAACAAAAAGTTGCATTGGAATCAGGAAGTACTAAGGCAACTTTTCTGCACTATTAGAAATCCCTATACCATACGTACCAGTGTGACGCATGAAAAATTAGGCGATTCCCGTGATTTTTTTTTTTAAGAGAAAGTACGCAATTGAACATTTCGAACTTCTTTGAACGTAATAAACTATATTTTGAGCTATATTTTAAGACTTTTTTTTTACAAAAATGTTGAAAAATAAGGGAGTTATGGGCTGTCTTCGGAAGGGTCAAAAAAAAAGTGCCCCAAGTGCTGACATGATTCCTGCCAAATGAGTAGCTGAAAAAAAATTTTTAAAAGTCTATTAAACTTAAAGATATTTCTTATACAATGAACTACGATCTTTGAAAAATATCGAAAGTTAACAAAATGGCGTAAATTAGAAAAAAGCGTTTTTTTAAGCAAAAAATTGACAATTTTCAACCAATCAAAAAGATTGTAGTTCATTGTATGGCAAATGTATTCAAAAATACGTTTTAATTTGAAGTCGATCGGTTAATTTCTCGTTTAGTTATGATGTAAGCAATTCTCCTCCCAGCGGTCGCTCTTTAGAACGCTGCCATCCAAAACCTATTCAAGATACGACCTTCCCGATTTCACAGGATATTTACGGAAATATCAGCTATCGAAAAAGCAAAAAAAATGTTTTTTTGAAAGTGTCACACTGGTATAGCCCCTTAAAATGAAGTTGCACCCCCATTCATATTAATTACTTGGAAAATTCAAACTGGGATCGAGTCAATTGACTTTTGCAGTATACCTCTGTCCAGATCCAGCCACGCCTGCAAATTTGCTGTTTTTAGCTCCTACGCGGCTAAGTACTGACGCCCATTCACATACACAGCCCTTTAAATCATGTCCCAAACCTTTCCAATGGGGTTTAAATCCGGACTTCTATCTGGCCATCCTAGCCGCGGTATAGAGCGCGAAGCAAAAAATTCTTTTGCCTTCTTGGAAACGTGGATGCTGGCATTGTCCTGCTGAAAGGTAAACGAAATTTCGATGTTTTCCTCCAGATACTCAATGAGCACATCATGCAACATCTCAATATATTTTTCCGAATCCATTTTCGTCGTAATAAAACATAGGTTGGGCTTTCCATGGTAGACCATGGCCCACCCCATACCATCACAGATCCACCTGCGAAATTACGGCTCATTCTAGGGGGGTTATTTTCGTGCAGATCAAGCCATTATTAACTAAACCCATCAGGTCAGTCTAAACTAAACTTTTTTTCATCAGAAAAAGTCACATCGTGCCAGCAATCGGTCCAACTCATATGCTCCTTCGCAAATTTAAGTCTGATTCGTTTTTGGGCAGGCGTAAGTTGTGTTGTTGTTTAATTGTTTTTTCCACTTTATGTTTCTGTATGTAGTTAAAATCTTCTCAACTGTTCCTTTTCCAATTGGGAGATTTAATTTTGCTACTATTTTAGAAGCACTCAACCGATTAATAATTGTTTTTTAAGCTTCGTCTTTAATAATGTTAAGTAGATTGATTTTTTATTGGATATGCTATATTTATCTTCTAATCTCACAAAATTTCTCACGACTTTCTCTGCCCTTTTGATTTGCCAGCTGATTGCTTTATTAGAAAGACCATTTTCCTTCAAAATTTCAATTTGGCCCTTTTCCACATCATTTAAAAACTTTTTTCTAGCCATTTCAATCAAACGGTTGTAATCTGAATGTAATCACATTAAATAAGCATAAATGTTAAACTTCAAAAAAAAAAAAAAAAACTATTATAAACTTACCGCAAAAACGATGAAAATAAGACTGCGGCTAACCAAAGTTCACATCAGTTTTCAGAAAATATTCACATATTGCTATTTTAGTACCGATATGCTCTTGTTTTTGTAAGCATGCTAACTTTCTATGTGTATTACCCAGCAATAATTGTTAACAAAAACAAAAAACTTAAAACTGTCGCGGGAGTTAATATCTTTACCTAACACTAACCTTGACACAATGCTACACATTGCATAGCAACAACGCTCACCCAAGGATGCAATCACGCAGTAACCACCTGTTTAGGTACAAAGTCAAAACAATATCACACCATATGCCACTCAACAATAATCTATATGTAAAGTAAACATGTCAATTCTAGTGTATTAAGTAACACGCTTGTTTTTTATTGTGTAAGCAGCCATAGAGTTCAGACGTCTATTCAAGTATATTGAATAAAGGAACGTTCTGATACTAACATTCGTGTGAGTACAGAGCTAAAAAATATATTTTTTTAATTAATTCGAATCAGGAAATATTAATTGGCGCCCAGCGTGGGGCTACGCGTCAAAACGGATTCAAAACAAAATCTTTCAAATTGTAGTCAATTCAAACTAAATCCATATAAATTAAAATTGAATCAACCAGAGATAAACGCTCTTAACGAAATAATTCAGGACCTCCAGAGAAGGCCTGCCCAGATGGAAGCTACCCAAGGGACTGGAGCAATCCATGAATATCAAAATCAACTATGCACCTACAACGACCCAAAGGAAGTTGACTTAAATATATTCACCGAAATCACCGGAAGAGCAGCACAATTTTTAATCAACAACAATAAAAAAGAAAACTTTGATGCCATTATAGAAAGATTAGACGACTCCTACGCCGATCAAAGGTCAGTATATGTCTTAGAAGAAGAAATGATGAAGATCAGACAAGAAAATCAACCGTTACGTGTGTACTATGATAGACTAAATCAATCACTAAATATATTCTTATCAAAAATCGAAATGACACATAAAAATGAATACGTTGCCCAAGCTCTGAGCAACGAGGTACAATCAAAAGCAGTCCGCACATTCATTACAGGACTCAGGAGCTTAACTACGAAAAACGCCCTTTTTTCTCGAGGATGTCGAAATATCACCGAAGAATATGGGATAGCAAGAACCATGCAGCTCGATTCACAGTATCAACAGCTGGAATACATCCCACGAATGAATACAACTATACCAAAGTACAACCCATTCAACACGCATCAACCAGCACAACAACGAGCCGAACAAATGGAAATCGACCCATCATCAGCTCAATTCCGCAGACACACACGTCATCATCAACAACCGGTTCAACCAGCCCACGCCCAGCAACAAGCAAATCAACAAAGAATCACACAGCAACAACGACCTGGCATATTCAACAGGCAACTCATAAACACATGATTCATACTCCTAACAACATGGAAAGAAAGAGAGAGTAAATCAAATGAACGGCAACGAAGACATCAAAGAAATACTGTCACTATACAACGAGCCAGCTAGTAATGAAGAAGAACAAGAGCAGACTTATTTTTTATAGAGCACCACGGTCTTCCAACATTACGAAGAATCGCACCAAATGATAAGTCCGTGCATATATTAATAGACACTGGTGCCACAAGTAGTTATATTAGAAGTGATTATCCTGATGCAAAGAAGGTATTATTGTACAAAACAGTGAAAACAAATACACTACATGGATATTCCATGATTACTCACAAGAGAAAGATAAATTTATTAGGGCATGAAATTGAATTACTAGACATAGATAAATTAAAAGATTTTTACATTATATTAGGGGAAGATAATCTAAAAAAATGAAAGCAAAAATAAACATGATTAACTACTCCATGAGTTTCTCAAAAACAAGAATAGAAACATTAAACTATACGATAGGGAATAAAACGTACGAAAATTAAATTAAAGAATTAATGAAAAACAATTATTGTGGAAAGAACTTACCTTTCACCACAACTATTGAAGCGAAAATTAGAACAGAATCAAAAGATCCTGTGTGGGTTAAACAATACCCATACCCGTATTAGACCACGACTTCGTAAATAAAGAAATTGAAAAACTATTAGAAATTAATATAATACAGCCTAGCAAAAGTCCATTCAATTCTCCAATATGGACAGTATCAAAAAAGAGAAACGATGAGGAAGGTAAACCTAAGCAAGGAATGGTCATAGATTTCCAAAAGTTAAACAGACAAACAGAAGCAGATAAGTACCCCATCCCAGATATCACAATGACATTACAGAATTTGGAGAAAGCAAGTTATTTTACAACACTTGACTTAGAATCAGGATTCCATCAAATCATGATTAAAAGAGAGGACCGCGAAAAAACAGCCTTCTCAGTAAATGGAGCTAATTACGAATTCCTTAGACTACCATTCGGGTTGAAAAACGCACCTTCCACCTTTCAAAGATGTGTTGACGATATACTTAGGCCTTTCATCGGGAAATGTGCATATGTGTATATTGACGATGTCCTGATATATTCCAGCTCACCAGAGGAACATATGAGAGATATCACCAATATTATACACATACTCCATAAAGCAAATATGACAATTTCGGAAGAAAAATCCAATTTTTCAACAACAAACAGAGTTCTCAGGTCATATAATAAAAAATGGAAGAATTACGGTAGATCCTAAAAAAATAGAAGTCATAGACAGATATGGGACACCAACAAATTTAAAAAAACTTAGATCCTTTTTAGGGTTAGCCTCGTATTATAGAAAATTCGTGAAAAATCTTGCACAAATATGCAAACCTCTAACCATTTACGTGGAGAAAATGGAAATATATCAAAAAATAAAAGCTCCAATGTAAACATTAGATGAAGAAGCCCTAAAAGCTATAGAAGTATTAAAAAACTGTCTTAAAGAGCAGGTAGAATTGTATCAACCAGATTTCAATAAAGGATTAGACTTAACCACCGATGCCAGTAATTATGCCATAGGTGCAGTACTAAGTCCAGGAAAAAGTCCTATTACATTTATATCACGAACATTAAGTCAAACAGAACAAAATTATTCAAAAAACGAGAAAGAAATGCTAGCAATAGTATGATCTCTAAAGAATTAAGAAACTACCTTTACGGCGTAGCAAATTTAACCATTTATACAGACCATCAGTCCTTAATTTTTTCTATATCGGAAAGAAACCCGAATACCAAATTAAAACGATGGAAAAACTTAATAGAAGAATATGGTGCAATACTCAAATATAAACCAGGACACGAAAATGTAATAGCCGACGCGTTATCTCGACAAATAAACACCTGTTCAAATGAATCCCAACACTCAGTAAATTCACCTTTTAACTCATTTAAAAATCAAATACACATCATAGAGGGAACAGAAAATAATCTAGAAGCAAAAACTATATTTCCTAGCTATGAAAGATATACTATCACCTTTAAAGATAATGACTTTTTAATGAAAAATATCAGAGCTGTATTAAAACCAAAGGTTATGACAGCATTTCACTCTGATTTAGAACTTTGGCACAAAATTCAACCACAAATTAAACACATATTTGTCAGTTATCTCAAAGTATTCGCGCAACTCATATTAAAAGACATTACAGCGGAACAAGACAGAATAAATATAGCAGAATTTACACATTCACGAGCACACAGAAATGCAAAAAGGAATTTAAAAGAAATACTTCAGACATGTTATTGGCCTGAACAGAAAACATATACTAAAAACACAGAACGAAACTCTAAATCACCAAACAAATTGTCTTTTGAGGATATCTTCCCTATTATCTTTGAAATATTTGGAACATAAATGGCATTGCATGGCATCAAAGGCATTTAGAATCATAAAATATTTCTCACAGGGCATATTTCGTTTTGCGCTATGGTCTTGCGTGATGTTAATTCGTTGATGGCTCGACAACGACTGAACGATAGAGCGTAAGCGTACGTGTGAAGTAAGTTTGCAAAATTTTGCTATGAAATGCCAGAACTAAAAAAAATAATATTTTTGATTAATTCGAATCAGGATATATTAATTCGGGGATAGTTATTTTCTCTAAAATTTAAGAGCGCGGCTAATCAAAATTTGCGCACTGTATGTGCTAACGTGATAACGCAAATAAAAATAAAGCACACTTTTCGGATACAAAGAACAGAAAATAATGAAACATTTTTATCGCATGTTTTCTTTACCAAGTGAGTGTTCATGCAAAGATAAGAAAAGTTAACAACAAAAAAATTAGAAGCAATTGTATTAGCTGATGAAGGAATTTTCTACTCAACATTTCAATCGAATCAGTATATTTAATCGCCCGCCTTCCATGTTCCTTTAATTTCTCCAGCATATTATTTACCTTCATAATCGAGAGTATATGGGAAGGAAGCCAGCCTTGCATACTGACCTAATTTACCGCTGCCATGACAGTCGAATCTACGTAACCGAAGCTGACCCGCATTTTTATCCGGCTAAGCACGGTCAACTCCCGTTGGTCTTGGCTTCTCAGTGGGGCCAGACTTTTCAGCTGAGCTCTAAGCTACCGGGGGGGTCGGCAGGTCGCGGATAGCGGAACGGCCTGTAGTAGCAGGTTAGTTGCGAAATAAGCCATGACGAATAAGCAATTCCCGACGAGGAGCGGCAGGAGTGGAGGTTGCGGTATAAAAGCTAGCTAAGCTAATGAAACCCCTGCGACAGAGGCGAGTCGATACCGCCTCTCAAAAGAGGTGTTCACCAGGCAGCTGCAACGAGTATGATAAAATCAGAACAAACAGTCGTGCCAAAAACACAATCAAATCAATTCAGTTCAGCATAGACAACATTGTTAATCAATTGGTGTATCTTCCAGCGTCAACTGACCTGATGCAACACGAACAATCTGTTCTTTGGCAATCACGATAGTGTAAACTTATGGCTGGCTTCGGTTTCAACCGTATCATGTCAGTTCATAGCGTTGCGACGATTGTTTGAATTGATGTGAAACTTTGCGCAAACTATAAGTAAATCTACGAGTAAATCTTTAAGTATGGCAAACAACAACAATTTTCTGCGTGCAAAAAATGTATCAGCTTTGAATATGTGCGCATGTTACAAATTTTTGATGCGTAAACAATGGAAATTCCATCGATTACGTACATACATACATATATACATACATTTCTTGTAACGGGTGATTTTTTTGAGGTTAGGATTTTCATGCATTAGTATTTGACAGATCACGTGGGATTTCAGACATGGTGTCAAAGAGAAAGATGCTCAGTATGCTTTGACATTTCATCATGAATAGACTTGCTAACGAGCAACGCTTGCAAATCATTGAATTTTATTACCAAAATCAGTGTTCGGTTCGAAATGTGTTTCGCGCTTTACGTCCGATGAGCGATGAGGCTCATTTCTGGTTGAATGGCTACGTAAATAAGCAAAATTGCCGCATTTGGGGTGAAGAGCAACCAGAAGCCGTTCAAGAACTGCCCATGCATCCCGAAAAATGCACTGTTTGGTGTGGTTTGTACGCTGGTGGAATCATTGGACCGTATTTTTTCAAAGATGCTGTTGGACGCAACGTTACGGTGAATGGCGATCGCTATCGTTCGATGCTAACAAACTTTTTGTTGCCAAAAATGGAAGAACTGAACTTGGTTGACATGTGGTTTCAACAAGATGGCGCTACATGCCACACAGCTCGCGATTCTATGGCCATTTTGAGGGAAAACTTCGGACAACAATTCATCTCAAGAAATGGACCCGTAAGTTGGCCACCAAGATCATGCGATTTAACGCCTTTAGACTATTTTTTGTGGGGCTACGTCAAGTCTAAAGTCTACAGAAATAAGCCAGCAACTATTCCAGCTTTGGAAGACAACATTTCCGAAGAAATTCGGGCTATTCCGGCCGAAATGCTCGAAAAAGTTGCCCAAAATTGGACTTTCCGAATGGACCACCTAAGACGCAGCCGCGGTCAACATTTAAATGAAATTATCTTCAAAAAGTAAATGTCATGAACCAATCTAACGTTTCAAATAAAGAACCGATGAGATTTTGCAAATTTTATGCGTTTTTTTTAAAAAAAAAGTTATCAAGCTCTTAAAAAATCACCCTTTATTATACATATTACATATGTACTATATATACATACATACATGTACATACAAACATATGTATGTATTTGAAATAGAACAGAAGTGCCCGACTACATCAGTGTTTAGGGGATGATATACAAACCGAAGGCTGTCGATCATTTTAATCATTGAAGCATAAGTATGCATCACTTCGGGTATTTTCTGCTGAAACGAACGTTCATAAACAAATCAGGTATAAGCTGATCGCTAGTGATACAAAGTTGTTCTCTATCGCTGATTTGATTTTATATTCTAAAGTGTTCGGTTCATATATTTCATTTTTATATATTAAGACAGTATTTTCGTTTAAAACTACAGTTTTATTTTGGATGTTTGGTAGTGGTTCAAATACAACTTCAGCGAATGTTTCATTTAAAAATTTTGGGATGCTCAATGTCAAAACTACTAACTTTTCTTCATATGTAACAGATACTTTTGTGTGTAGGTAAGACTCTGTTTGGTTAATAAAATTGAATTCTTCAGTTGTTAATATGTCTGATGGAATTATCCCTAGCTTTGGATTAAAAATGACGTGTCCTATTTCATTTACGTGGTCTATTAACAAGTTGATATCGTTAAAAATATTTTCGAGAAAATTTGTTTCGTCTTCTAAATTGAGAATTTTTTTTGGATTACGGTTTTAAACTTATTTATGTATATATTTTTGAATAGTTTTCTGTTGCTTGTTAATATGGTTTGTGATATTTAATATTTTGTTTTCTATGAACTCCCCGGATAATTCATTTCGTTTAGGACGGTCATTGTTTCAGTCTTACTTTTTTCTAGAGTTTGAATTTTGTCCACAATTTCTTTTTCGTCATCACTATCCATTGTCCCTACTACAAATTTAAGTCCTTTCCCTATTGCGTTTATTAGTCCTCGTTTCTGTCTAAAATTAAGAATCTTTCTTCTTAATTGGCGTTGGCACCGCTTACGCGATTATAGCCGAGTCAACAACAGCGCGCCAGTCGTTTCTTCTTTTCGCTACGTGGCGCCAATTGGATATCCCAAGCGAAGCCAGGTCCTTCTCCACTTGGTCCTTCCAACGGAGTGGAGGTCTTCCTCTTCCTCTGCTTCCCCCGACGGGTACAGCGTCGAATACTTTCAGAGCTGGAGTGTTTTCGTCCATCCGGGCAACATGACCTAGCCAGCGTAACCGCTGTCTTTTAATTCGCTGCACTATGTCAATGTCGTCGTACATCTCGTACAGCTCATCGTTCCATCGAATGCGATATTCGCCGTGGCCAATGCGCAAAGGACCATAAATCTTTCGCAGAACCTTTCTCTCGAAAACTCTTAAGGTCGACTCATCGGTTGTTGTCATCGTCCAAGCCTCTGCACCGTATAGCAGGACGGGAATTATGAGCGACTTATAGAGTTTGCGACTTATTGAGTTTAGAGTTTTTGGACTGAACTTTTTGGAGAAGACTTTACTTTTCAATTGTCTACTCAGTCCAAAGTAGCACCTGTTGGCAAGAGTAATCCTGCGTTGGATTTCCAGGCTGACATTGTTGGTGGTGTTAATACTGTTTCCTAAATAGACGAAATTATCTACAACTTAGTTAAAGTTATAACTGTCAACAGTGACGTGGGAGCCAAGTCGCGATTGCGACGAATGTTTGTTTGATGACAAGAGATATTTCGTTTTGCTCTCGTTCACTGTCAGACCCATTTGTTTTGCTTCCTTGTTCAGTCTGGAGAAAGCAGAACTAACGGCGCGGGTGTTGAGGCCGATGATATCAACATCATCGGCATATACCAGCAGTTGTACACTCTTATAGAAGATGGTTCTCTATTTAGTTCTGTAGCTCGCACTATTTTCTCCAGAAGCACGTTGAAAAAGTCACACGATAGGGAATCGCCTTGTCTGAAACCTCGTTTGGTATCGAAAAAAAAATGAGGAATTAAGTTTTTAATTTTTGTCCTACATATGTCCATGCTTTTTTAACGCTTCCTAATAGAGGAGTAACATTTGTATATGTGTCCGAGAGTTTATGTATATTGTCTTGTAAAATATTTACTGTTTCAAAGTATTGAGTAGTTTTAATAATATGTATTACTCTTTCCGTATTACTATTTCCGTGTCCTTCGGCTTAATTGGTATATAACCGTGGTTGTCTGTCAAGTCTTCAACTTCTAAGAATTGTGCTCCTGTGTCGAGTAGCACTGATGCGTAAAGTAATACAAGAAAAATCATCTGAAAAGGTGGTATCTTAGGAGTTTTGAGGTATTACGTTATTTAAATTTTGAAATTGTCTATTTCTTCTAATGTGTGATGTGTAATATTTATGTCCTCGATCTGTTATAACGTGTTCATAATCTAATCCGGTGACGGTTATTTTTCGAAATTTGAAATGGTTTTTACCTCCTCTTTCATCCCTTAAATAAACAGGGCCTGTCCGAATTTCTACACTTTCGAGTGTTTTGTTGAGTTTATTAATAGCTTTTTCTTTATTCCTTATTATTAGTTCTCTAATTATTTGATATTCGCTTGGGTCTGTACGTGAATGGATTGTATTGTTATAAAACATAATTATTTTATATATTTTTTCTTCTGTATTTTCTGTATCTTTATTAGGATCATGTTTTATAATTCTAATATGTTCATTTATAGTGTTGTGTAACCTCTCTACATCCGAGTTAGATGTTTGATTATTATTTGACGTAATGTATCTGAATTTCTTGTTCTCTAAGAAATTCTAATAGAGGTAGAGCTTTAAAACCTAGTTCATTATCTACAACCAATTTCTTTATATTTCCTACTATTGACAAATACTGCGTTTGGGCTAATTTAAATTCTATCCAAGATCTATTTTTAATTTTAATTGTCTGCGCAAATTTCGAGAATTTGTCGATAAACGTTAAAAATAGTGTTTTCTGTAAACTATAAAAAACATCTAGGTGAATAATTTTTCCAGGTTTCTCAGGAGTTTCAGTTATTTTATATTCTTGTTTGATTGGGTGCCTGTCATATTTTTTTTTTTTAGTTATAAATATCGCAGTTATTTATATATTGGGTTATTCGTATTCTTAGGTGGGGGTGATAGATTATTGTTTAGATTAAAGGTTTCATTTATTCTTCTATGATTATTTCGTTTGTGTTCTTTTTCAATTTTTTCTGTTAACTGATTTTCATCTGCGATATCTTCTAGTAGCTTTTTACATCTAATGATTTTGAATTGCCTATACGTATTTTCGTTAAAATATTTCTTGACTGTTTCATTGAAAATATTAAATAATGATTCCCCTGTAATTAATATGGCATTAGTCTTATTAGGATTAAAATGGTTTTTGTTATGGTGATAAGTGTCGAATATTTTTGCAGTTATTGCTTTTCTTTTATTTTTAAAAATATTTTCGTCCTTTTTTTTAGTGATTCCGATACAGTTTTATCAAAAATTATTTGCCGTCGATAGAAATTTATTGGGTAATTAGTTTCTAAAATAATATTTTCATTCTGAGTCATCTCGGCAGTTTCATCTATTTCAGTATTTTGGGTTTCTTCATTAATATTTATTTAAACTCTTCATAAGGCATCTGCATTACCATTTATGTTGACGAAATAAAATTGAAAGCCGACGATGTTTATTCAACGACAGTTTATTAGCAACTTCTTTTTGTATAGACAGAGTTTCGGTATTCATTAAAATAGAAAAGTACTGACTTAGAATATTCGAACATATGAGTGTTGCCAGAGTTTATATTATATATTTAACACTCCTCCTCAACAATTGTATGTTTTACATATTTACACAAATATTTCTTTATTATTACTATTTTAACCCCAAGATCTCTGTAAATTTACAATGACTAACCTTTTTTAAATTTTTCGTTAATACATCAGCTACCATAGCATTACTTGGGCAATAGTTTAATTCAATTTCATTATTACTGTAAACATCTCTTATATGATGAAATTTAATGTCTATGTGCTTACTACGAGCATGATAAACAGGATTTTTTACTAAGCTCATCGCGCTCATATTGTCACCGTTGATCACGATCGAACCACCCTTATCGTACATTTTCATTTCTGTCCACAACTTATTTAAATAAACAGATTCTTTCGCTGCTGCCGAGAACGCCATATACTCGGCTTCCGTGCTGCTCAAAGCCACTGTTGGTTGCCTTCTAGACTCCCAACTAAAAACGCTGCCACCAAAGAAAAATGCATAGCTTGTATATGACTTGCGGTCTGTTGCGTCACCACCCCAATACGGCATCAGTTTTTCTGTAGTGCAACTTCAAATTTATAGTCGCTTTCAGGTATCGCAAAACATGCTTTGCCGCTGCAAGATGCTCACAATGTGGATC
Source organism: Bactrocera zonata (assembly GCA_037783105.1). Lineage (NCBI taxonomy): Eukaryota > Metazoa > Arthropoda > Insecta > Diptera > Tephritidae > Bactrocera > Bactrocera zonata. Next base: position 4,712,320 of record JBAWJQ010006688.1, read on the forward strand.
GGAATTTCGCTGCGCTAATTTGCACACCGAGTGCAATATGTCGGGTCTTGTGTTCACCGCGATAAACATTAGTGAACCTATTAGACTCTGATACTCAGCTGCGTTGATCTTTCGACAGTTGCTTTCATTATAATTGACTTGAAAGCTTGGTTCAAGTGGTGTATATACTGGACGACACACATCCATGTCATATTTATGCAATAGTTGTTGCACTTGTTGTTTTTGGCAAATTGACATCGCCCCAACTGAACCAACTCGCTCGATCCCAAGAATTTGTTAATGGGACCCTTGTCAACAATCTGAAAAATACTAGAAATTTGTTGTTTTATCTGCATCAACTCACCAAGATCTGAACAAGCAATCATCAGATCGTCAGAACGTATACTGCAATTATATTTAATTTGCGCCCTTGATTTTTAGTATACAAGCACGGCTCGCTGTTACATGCAGAAAACCCCATTTCTTTTAAAACTTCATCAAGCCTTGAGTTCCAAACTCTGCCTGACTGCTTAAGGCCTTACAATGATTTTTTCAGCTTCAAAACGCAGTCGTTGTCTTGCTGAAACATCTCTGGCTGTCTCATATAAATGTCATCTTCTAGCTTGCCATTCAAATAAGCCGTCGACACGTCAAGCTGATGAACATGTAACTCGTATTCGGCCGCTATAGCCAACACCATTCTTATAGTTGCATATCTCACGACAGGCGAGAAAATCTCGTTGTAGTTAACGCCATACGTTTGCCCGCAACCTTTTGCTACTAGCCTCGCCTTGTACCGCTCGATGACACCATTTGCGGTTGTTTTTACATGTTGAATCGGATCAACTCCTTCCAATGTAAACTGTGCTACCTCCATTGGCGAAAAATGTTCACCCTTATTTTTCCCCATCAAAATTGTTTCGTCGAATTTTACATCGCGTTTAACAATTACTTCTCGCGTTTTTGTATCAAAGAGACGATATGCTTTCGATGCACTGTCGTATCCTACCATGACGTACTCGTTGCCTTTTTGCTGAAATTTGCTATGCTGCGATTTGTTCAAGGCTATCGCAAGACATCCAAACACTTTGAAATGCTTTACCGCAGGCTTTCGTTCAACCCATATTTCGTATGGAGTAACACCATCCAGCGCTTTAGATGGCGACCGATTTCGAATGTACACTGCACAATTTAATGCCTCTGCCCAGTAACTCTCACTCAGCCCTGAATGTACCAGCATACAACGCGCCATCTCTACCAGCGTTCTGCCACACCATTCTGCTGTGGAGTATATGGGACTGTGAGCTGGTGCTTTATGCCACATTCACCCAAAAATCTTTTAAAATTATTATTAACATATTCACGGCCATTATCCGTGCGTAATGTTTTTATTTTGTTACCGGTTTGTAACTCGACCATTGCTTTAAATAATTTAAAGTTTTCAAACACTTGGTCTTTTGTTTTCAAAAAATATACAAACATCGACCTCGGTTTATCGTCTATAAAGGTCAGAAAATATCGTGACCCACCGTGCGATTGCGTACTAAACGGACCACAAACATCCGAATGCACCAAGTCTAAAATGTTTTTTGCACCATTTTCTGAAGCTACAAACGGTTGAGAACATATTTTACTCTTAACGCATGACACACACACAATATCGTTTGCATTTGATATCGAATCTATTCCATTCACAATGTTTTTATTTGAAAGTTCACTTAGGCTTCGAAAATTAATATGCCCATATCTATTATGCCACATTACAGTATTTTCGGCTCTAGTTAAATTACGCGACTGTATCTTGTCTCGTATTACATACAAACTATTTTCTTTATTTGCTTTAAATATAACTGAATTGTCTTCTTTATCTCGCACTACTGCACAACCATTTTCGAATGTTGCTTTAAACCCTTTCTCATCAATTTTTGGTATTGATATAAAGTTCATTTGCAAATCTGGTACATACAAACATTTCGTCAGTTTAAAATTCCAACCAGACGTTTTTACAACAACGTCGCCAATACCTTTGGCATCAACGGAGTATTTCCCTGCTAATTCTATTCTTTCGCTATTCTCGTTCATTCGCACAAATAAGTGTTCATCTTTACACATATGCGACGTCGCGCCGCTGTCGATACACCAAACGTTAGAATTCTGCTGCTGCCGCTTTGCCTGCGTAAAAATTACTAACGATTTCTCCTTTGCCCTCTCTTCTCTGCACTGTGCCGCATAATGCTCTTTCTTACCGCAGTTGAAGCATTTGAAGTTGCGCTTCGCTTTGCTCCTACTGTGTTCGGTTTGCGCACTCGTTCTTTCTCCTTCGCTGCGATTGTTACTAAGCTACTAACTACAGTTCTCCCTGCGACGCTCGCCTTCTTCCGCTACTTTTATTTTCAACGCGTCCAATTTTGGTAAATTATCCCTTGCTTCCAATGCTACTACAAGGTTCTCGGAACTTCCAGGTAAGCTTGCCAACAGCATGATTACCAATAGTTCTTCTTGTAACTCGATGGTTACTTCTGCCAACTCGTCGACAATTTTTGAAAATTTATTCATATGTCCCTTATCACACACGGCAACTTTAGTTGCGGCAACTCTTGGTTTATAGGCGAGGGGGCGACGAGGAGAGGAGAATCGCGCCGAGTTTCCAGTGTTCAGCAACTCGCTTTGTGTTCTTATTCGTAACAGTTCGCTGCGACGTTTTTCGGCATTCGTGTCCTTTCTTTCGTAGTACATAGTTGCATTTGCGTATATTTTTTTGAAATTAATATTTTGAATATATTTAAAAAATTTAATTTCATATTTGGTAAGTAATTTGCAAATATGTATACAGGCATACATAATATAATATAAATATTTTAGAAAATGGAGTATGACAAAAAAATCGAATTAATTAAAGATATTGTGAAATGTATGGAGAAAGCCATACAAGTTGGTTCATACGATAGTGAAAAGGGTGACATATGTGAAAGTCTGTCATATAATCTTTTTTTTAATTTTGAATTATCAATAAAATGTATTTCTTAATTGACAGAACTGATTAATATATGTGATAGAGCGGCCCTACCTATACCTATAAGGAAAAAGAAACGACAATGGGTTAAAGTAAAGAGTAGACAATGGGTTAAAGAAAGTGAAAGAGAATGAGAAAAAAACTCGAACAGAGTTGCGCAACACAAGTTGCTCGTGTGAAGGTAATGGGCGACAGCAAAAGAAAATCGCCCGAGAATTAGCAACAAAAGTTGCTTCATGTAATAGCGCTCTATGCTCGCGCACATCTTCGCCCTCAGACATTCGTAGACCAATCAGCCTCTTAAACAGTGAGACTTTTCGTACGGGACCACTTGATTTGTTCAAATCTTTTAGCGCTCTCCACACTTGTGGCGCTGTTGTACACTTTTTTATGTGATTAAGGCTGGTTGCTTTTACACACAACATTATAGTTGCGATCGCTTTATTGTTTTTCACCAACCATTCTGCCCTATTCTCCGCTGTTTCCGTTAACTCTTCGAAAACCACTGGCCACAAATCTTGATGCACAAGAACACTACGCATTTGCAGACACCAAGTGTCATAATTGCTTGCGTCTAGTTTTTCTATATTGAAATTCATTCTTTCAGTCATTACTACACTTACGATTTTTTTTGCAAAAAAAACTGTTCACGGTTTGCTTAATTTATTTCGCGGCACTATTTGTAACGTTTTACAATTATCCGCGTTGTTACTGCCCAGCCTGCGTTTGGCCTGGGCCCATAACCTGTTGCCGAAATAAAATTGAAAGCCGAGGATGTTTATTCAACGACAGTTTATTAGCAACTTCTTTTTGTATAGACAAAGTTTCGGTATTCATTAAAATAGAAAAGTACTGACTTAGAATATTCGAACATACGAGTGTTGCCAGAGTTTATATTATATATTCAACAATTTAAAACTCCTTTTTTATATTTTATTTCATAATCATATTCTTGTAAACGAAGTCTCCATCGGACCAATTTAGAATTCGGCTCTTTAATAGAAAATAGCTACGTTGAGGGTCTATGATCCGTTTCTATCAGAAATCGCCTGCCGAACAAATATGGTCTCAATTGTTGGGTAGCCCATACAATTGCTAGTAATTCTTTTTCTATAGTACTATAGTTTTGCTCATGATCATTAAGTGTTCTACTAGCAAAACAAATAGGATGTCCATCTTGGGACAGCACCTGCCCACTGCAAAGTTGCTTGCATCCGTTTGCAAAACAAACTTTTTATTGAAGTCTGGATATGCCAAGACAGGGGAATTAGTTAATAATTTTTTTATAGTATCAAAACTTTCTTTATAATCAGGATCCTTAATATCGATTTTAGCGTCTTTCTTTAAATACTTTGTGATTGGTCGTGCAATTTTCGAGTAGCCTTTAATAAATTTGCGGTAATATCCTGCGAGACCTAAGAATTGCTTAATTTGTTTTTGGGTTGTTGGTAATGGAAATTTTTATACGCATAAAATTTTATCTGGGTTTGGTTTTATTCCTGATTCAGTTACTATATGTCCTAAAAAAGTAGTTTCTCTTTTCAAAAATTCGCTTTTATCTAACTGGATCTTTAAATTTACTTCTTTCAAACGATTAAATACTTTTGTTATAGATTCCAAATGTTCCTGAAGTGAGGTTGAGAATATTATTATGTCGTCGAGGTATACGAGACAAATTTTATTAATAAAATTACCTAGGACATTATTCATCAGCCTTTGAAAAGTGGCTGGTGCTGTTTTCAGTCCGAACGGCATACGAAGGAGCTCGTAGTGGCCGCCTTCTACGCTAAATGCGGTTTTTGGAATATCTTTTTCATTTATTTCAATCTGATGGAAGCCTTTAGCAAGATCAAGGGTCGTAAAATATTGACACCTTCCCAATTTCTCCAAAATTTCGTCGATGTTGGGAATGGGATATTTATCATCAATGGTGACTTCGTTTAGCTTACGATAGTCAACCACCAATCCCCATTTTTTCTTTTTGCTTGCATCCAGTTTTTTCGGTACAATCCATACTGGAGCTGAATATGGTGAATGGCTGGGTCTGATTATCCCGGCATTCAACATTTTTTTAATTTGTCTACCGACTTCTTCCTTATGAATATATGGGTATCGATAAGTTTTTGTATTAATTGGAATGTTATTCACAGTCCTTCTTTCATGCTTTATTGCATTGGTAAAAGTTAAATCGCTATTTTCTGAATAAAATATTTTTTTAAATTTGTTTATTAACTGTAATATTTTTTCTTTTTCTTCGCTATTGAGGTGTTCAACTCTTATTTGTTCCGAAATTGGAAGTTGTTGGGTTTCCTCTCCTACATTATATATGCAAAAAATTTTTGTATTAGCATTTTCAATTTTAAGAGGTGAAAATTTTACCATTTTTGGGGTGTCTCCACTAAAATTTATTGTAGCGTTAATTTTAAAGTTATCTGCTTCATATATGCCTTCTAATATTTCTACACTTTTATCGTTTGAAAATTCTTGGTTTTTGTACACTAATCCTTCTTTGCACTCTACTGGTAATTCAACTTGATATATTCCTGGTTTTCCAAAATGATGTTCCACTTGTTGATCTTCCTATATTAAAGGTATTTTATTTTCACCTATAATGATTACGTCGTCGTTTAAATTTATTATTGCTCCTAATGGCTTTAAAATATTATTTCCTATCAATCCATCGTAAAAATCATGGAAGTTACAAATAAAAAATTCAATTGATACGTCCTTACTACCTAGTTCTTCAAAAAGAGGGATACGAACCTTTTTATTTATTTTGATTATATGTTGTAGAGTTTTAACAGTTATTTCATTCGTTGGTATATTCCATTTTGGGTGGCATATGTCTGGATTAATAATTGAATGTGAAGCTCCTGTATCAATTAAAAATTTTAAGTAGCCTAATTTAGATTTTATTGTTATGTGTGGTAATTTTCCCGTGAAGCTGGAAACTGAAAATTTTCGTATGTTGGTTGTTTTTGGAAAATATTTACGTCGATAGGTTCTGGTTGATTATTTTGCTGGTGACTTATATTGGGTGTATTATAAGAACTATAAAGATTTCTTTGTTGGTTTGAGTTATTGTTAGCCCTATATTGAAAATTTTGTCTGGGATAATTTTCTTGCGAATTATAATTAGGTTTATATTTTAAATTTTGTCTATTATGATTATTAGAATTAAAATTATGTCTGTATTGAAAATTTGAATTTGGTCTTTGTGAATTAGAATTATTTCTGTTATCATTTTTATAGTTTTGTTTATTAAAATTTCTATTTCGTGGCTCATCTTCGATTTGTTTGGTCTTGTTGCCATTATATGCGTAGCCTGCTTAGAAAAGAATTTTCATTGCTTCCTCCAGCGTGTTTGGATTTCTACAAGTCAATATAGTCTTCATTGGCTCGGGAATTTTTCCTTTAAAAATTTTAAGCGCTGATTTCATGTTATTTCTGGCTATTTCGGATGTGCCAGTATTTTCTCCCATTATTAAATTGGTTTTATTATTTAATCTCCGTAGCTTATCCTTTATTTCATTATAGAATTCTGTCGTGTTTGTTCTGAATACTACTGCTCTCATATTATCATAAAGTTCTTCTACGCTCAATTTTTCTCCAAAATTATTTATAAGGACATTCTTAATGTCCGCCCACGACTGCACATGAAAATTTATTTCTATTATTTCCCTAGCTCTAACTTGTAACCTACTTTTTATTATATCAGAGAAGAGAAGTTGGGACATTTGGTCATATTGCGTTAGTAAGGGGTGTATTCTATCTATAAGAGTAGTAAAGTTGTAAAGGTCATGTCGTGTTCCGTTGAATTCAGGTAATGTTTTGAGGTACTTGATAGGGTCAAGGGTAAAAGAAGGTGCTTGGGCCATGACTAAAAATAAAATGAATTTATATATGTAACACTTAAAATTTCACTTTGCAATTTCGCTTAGTAATCTTAATGGTTCTCTCTCTTTTTTTTTTTGTCAAAATAATTAGTTTTTGGTTTTTGTAACAATAACTTTGTAAAACTTGTACTTATAATATATGCAAATAACTCACTTTATGCAGGATTTTTCGTAAATGTTGTCTTCTTCACTTTACTTGTTTAAAATTGTTATGTAGGATTTTTCGTAAACGTCTTCTTCGCTTTACTTGTTGAAAATTGTTGGTTTGAAAAATTTTGATTTGATGCTTTCTTGTTGATTCGGCTTCTTCTTAACTTTGATGTCCCCTGTTTTTGTTTTTGAATTAATTGTTGATTTGTTCACTAAAATTTTGCTTTTCACTACCTTAATTCTTTAATGATAGTATATTTCACTGCCTTAATTCTTTGAGGTTTTTTTTTATAGTGTATTTCACTACCTTAATTCTTTAAGGATTTTATTATTATTTTTTTTTGTAAAAAAAATTTATTTGGTACTTAGTTTATTTCAATTTATGTATTAATGACGTAAGTATGTAAACTAAATAAAAAGTGTTAAGTGTACATGTATGTAAACATACATACATGTATGTTTATATTAATATTTTGTGTGATGGTGAAGTGGATATCATAACTGTTAACCGCGGTGTTCATCAGTAACCAGCCCCTTCGGGATCTGGTCAAGGAGTGTGTATTGGGCGCAAGATTATTAGTCCAGTAAAGCGAAGTACTCCTCAGGGAACTGGAGTAGGTGCATAGCCACCGAGGGTACACCCGCTCCTGTTTATTTCGGCCCGCCACACGATGCGCTGGTGCAATAGAAAGGAATGGATTTGTACATGAGAAAAAAAAACAACATAAACGACAGCAGAAGTTGCAGCAACAGTAAGAGTAACATCTATGACATAGGAAACCGAAAAGACCCGAATAATACCAAAGTGGCAGAAATTGACTTGCAAAGGACACTTGTAATGGAAATAGATCCCTTCAAGCGGTCATCGCGACTTAGTAGATCTCCGATAAAGATGCTAAGCGTAGAAAAACCGACGCAGACAAGATCGTCGCCATCGGCGCTGGAAGACAACAGGCCGCAAGCGAAGGCGGTAAAACCTCGCGGCGACTACATGACGGAACTTGGTGAAGAAAATAAGAAGATGATAGATTTGATGCGCCCACCGCAGCGAACAATCAACAAAAATCTTGGGGACCTCGTTGGCAATATAACGAAGATGTATGAAAAAGCCTTAGAGGAATACCAGAAGAGCAAGGAAACAAGACGAAATATTCTAAATACGTCCTTAACAACGGAAATAACGCCTAAAAGACCTCGCGAGGAAACACAGGCGAAAAGGCAGACTCTTCCAAAAAAGAATAAAACCACGCATGGAGAAGAACCAAGGAAGGCTAAAAATAATGAGGAAAAAGTAGATACGTTAACCTCAATTAACAAAGGAAAGACACCGGGAAAATAAAATGGCTGGACGGAAAAAAAGAATAAGAAGGCAGCATATAAGCGTCGTAACTGGTAACATGACATACAGCAATATTTTAAAGGCGGTTAAAAAAGGAGATGCCCTTCAGAAACTGGGTGAAAGTGTAACCCGGATTAGAAAGACAGCCACAGGAGAAATTTTAATGGAACTAAAGAGCGCACAAATGGATCACACTGCTAACTACACCAGCGAAATATGCAAAGTGCTTGGAGATCAAGGCAAAATTAAAGCCCTAACGAGTGATACCACTGTGGAAATCCGGGATATGGATGAAATAACCGGAGAGAAAGACATTGCCAATGCTATTCGCACGCAAATAGGAAAACTGGAAGATTATGATAAAGGCTCAATTAGAGAAATTAGGGAGTCATACGCAGGCACCCAAACAGCTGTAATAAGCCTCTCCACCTTACAGGCTAGGGTACTTATTGAAACCAAAAAAATCAAAATAGGATGGGTTGTGTGTAGAATTAGGGAGAAGTCAACCCTTAAAAAATGCTTCCGATGTTTGGAATATGGCGATAGGAGTCAGTGCTGCCTCAAATGTGGGAAAAAGGTCACTTTGCAAAGACATGCAGCAAGGAGCCGTTTTGCAGTGCATGTAAAAAACAAGAAAAGTAAATGTTCAGCAGAGCGGCTTTTCCGAAAACGTGCACCAATTTTCACGGGAAATGTCTTAAAAAATTCGTTTTTAATTCCGATTCACGAATATGTATTTTACGATTTTGCACAATATTTACGCCATAAATGGCATCACTGTTCGAAATTCAATTGAGAACTAGTGATACAAACAGTGATCAGGTTCGAAATATCGATACTCTCGATATTCGAGACTAAACAAGAATTGATAAAAATGAGAGATATATAAAAGAAAAATATTATTAACTGGGAAAATAAAAAGAAATTGAAATATCGATATTCTCAATATTCGAGTCTGAAAGAAAATTGGTAAAAATGGGAAATACATAATAGAAAATAATAATAATTGGAAAAATAAAAATAAATTAAAATATCGATATTCTCAATATACGAGTCTGATCGAGAATTGGCAAAAATGAGAAATACATAATAGGAAAATTTATAATTCATTATCATTGCAGAAAGAAGAAGAATTTGGACTCGTATATTGAGAGTATCGATAATTCGAAAACGATCAGTGTATGAGTGGCCATTCGAATTTACAACAGCTGTGCCATAATTTCGAACATAACCTTGCCATTTTTGTTGAAGTGAAGTGATTGTAAAGTTTTTCATATTTTTATAAAAATAACAAAAAAACCAATTTCTTTTATTGATTAACTAAACAACATCAATAATTACGTGTATATAATTTATAGAAAGTATAATTTTAACATCTAAAGACGTGTAAAGTGCAAATACGATGTTTTTCTATTAAAACAAAGAAAATATTGTTTTTAAAAGCGCGCGTCTAACATATTCATAAAGTAGAACTAAAAACGAGTATTTTAAGACATTTCCCGTGAAAATTGGTGCACGTTTTCTGAAAAGCCGCTCTGCTGAACATTTACCACAAGGAAAAAAAAGTCTGACCACCAGATAGGTAGCAAGAAATGTGCTCTCCACCAAGAAGCGTGCAAAAGAGCCAAAATATGAGAGTCCTGTAGCTCAACCTCAACAACTGGGAAGCAGCTCAAGACCTCCTTACGCATACAGTGCGACTTGACAATAGTCTGCGAACAATACAAAAACATTAGCGCAACAACGTGGAGCTCCGTCCTAACGGGCAAAGCGGCCATTTGTGCCTGTGGAGAAAACGTGTTCCAAGCAAAGCCTCTAACACGACAAGCCTATTACACGCGGGCAAAAATCTGCGAAATAAACTTTTATAGTTGCTACATTCCGTCAAGCATCGCACAAGATGAATATGAAAGAATCATCGATAATCTAGTACGAGAAGTGTCGAACACCACAATGAACATAAAGGCAGGTGACTTTAATTGCTCGGCAGTGTTGCGGGGTAGCGCGTACACAAATAGACGAAGAGAAACCCTTGTAAAGGCTTTTTCGGTACTGAACACCGTCTTGCTGAATATTGGTAACAGAAATACTTTCAAAAAAACGGCCGCGGTTCTGTAATCGATATTACGTTCGCTAGTAGCTCTCAGATGCGGTCGTGTACATGGAAAGTGTACACACAATGACCACTTGGCAATTCTGCTTGATATCGACAAAACGCACAAAATACCTAAGTTTCTTAAAAAGGTTCAAACCAGAGGCTGGAAAGCCGAAACACTTGTTGAGGATATCTACAAATTAATGTTAAATAACAATCCGAACTACGCCATGGACATAGAGCAGAAGGCTGAATGCGTAGTTAAACATGTCAGCAAAGCCTGCTATGCCGCCATGTGTAGGAAAAAACAAGGCACATACAGGCCTAGATGGCATACCGAATAAGGCCCTGAAACTCGCTATTAAATATAAATCCACCTCATTTACGGAAGTCTAAATGCAATGCTTATGATAGGGAATATTCCCTAAGATTTAGAAAAAGTAGCGGCAATTGCTTATACAAAAGCCAAATATACCAGCAGAAGAGCCAGGCTCCTACCGACCATTAGGTGTGTTGGACACAATGGGGGAAAATACTGGAGCGTATAACCTGTGTGCGGCTAGAGCAACATCTATAAAGACAGCCACCGGGCTTAGCCGAAAACCAATATGGTTTTCGAAAGCACAGGTCGACAATAGACGCCATAAAAAAGCTAACGAAGGTCGCAAGCAAGGCAATTGAAGGAACCAGATGGTTATATGGGACCAAAGAATACTGCGCGGTTGTGACGTTCGACGTAAAAATGCCTTCAATTTGGCCTATTGGCCGCATATCATGGAAGCCCTGAAAGAAAAGAAGACACCACTATACCCACCGAAGATCATATCTAGCTACCTCTCCGACAGATTACACAGAAAAAGGTCCTAAAAACTACATTGTAACAGGCGGTGTGCCACAAGGCTCAGTACTAGGGCCACTACTGTGGAATGTTTTATACGACGGTGTGCTACTTCTCCCATTGCTCAAAGAAATACAAATAATCCGGTACGCTGATGATATAGCAGTAACGGTAGTGACAAAAGAAATAAGACAGATAGAGTACCTGTGCAACCACATGGCGATAAAAAGAATGGCTCACAAAAACAAAGCTCCAGTTAGCAGGCCAAAAAACTGAAGCGGTACTAATAACGAGTAGGAAAAAGCTAGAGGCGATTACGCTCAACATCGATGGATACAATATCCCAACACAACAATCGTTGAAATACCTCGTTGTAATTATTGACGCGAGGCTAAATTATCGGACCCACATCGCGAAAGCCTGAGAGAAAGCAGCAAAGGTGACGGCTGCATTAACAAGAATCATGACCAACGCTTCTCGCTTACAATAATCAGTAGCAACCGAAGGTAGAAGCAATCATCGCTTTTCGGGTGAATTGTATAAATTAATCCTAATGCGTTAGTTAAGAACACACCTGGATGGCCTTGCTTTCTGTGTAACCATTTTTTGAAGATGCAACATTGTATTAGATTGTCAAAAAAGTCTTGCGGTATTTTCGCTAGTTGGCGCTGAAAGCGCGTAGTTCTAGTTGCTATACCTTTTTGGAAAGCTCATTTCACGCGCTAACACGTGTTTGATTGATTGTCGTTTCTTTTTAGTCGTTCGTGAGTTATAGCGTCGCAAACATGGAGCAAAATAAAGAGAAAATACGGCATATTTTACAGTACTACTACGATAAAGGCAAAAATGCATCTCAAGCCGTCAAAAAAATTTGTGCAGTTTATGGACCCGATACAGTTTCCATTTCCACCGCACAACGATGGTTTCAACGTTTTCGTTCTGGTGTAGAGTTGGTCGAAGATGCGCCACGCTCCGGAAGGCATGTCGTAGAAAATTGCGATAAAATCGCTGAATTGGTCGAAAGAGACCGGCATAGTAGTCATCAAACCGTTATAAACCATTTGAAGAAGCTTGGAGTCACTAAGAAGCTCGATGTATGGGTGCCACACGAATTGATTCAATAAAAATACTGCAAGACTTTTTTGACAACACATTATAACATAGAGACATTTTCGAAACGAGCAATCGTCTCGCAAACGGATCACTGACACAAATTGAGAAAAAAATAGTCAATGTAAATTTGGTTGTTGGCGGTGTTTCCGGTGGCTGTACTTTATTCTATGGGATTAAATGCTCTCTTTGAACTTCGAGACGCACAACAGTCGGAAAACGTTCATGAATTGCAAAAGTAAATATCTTACAAAACACTTCATTTTAGTTCACGCATCGACCCATTAGGATACTTGCTGATCTCATCTCGTTCAAGGCCAATAACCGCCGTGTTGCTTTCTTTGGTGACATACGTGCAACCGTACTTCAATACTCAACATTGATATGAGTTTTGAATGTGAATTAGACAAAAATAGCGAAAATGGTACGATCCATGTGTTGTCAACTTCGATATTCACTCCTCTAAATTGAATTCTTAATGTTCTGCCATTGTTGTCTGGTGAGCAACGCCGACAGAGTAGATATCCATCATTTCCAGTTTGCGTTTCCGAAAGAAAAGCACTTAGATCGTGTTTCGTGCATTTATTGTCAGACGTACCAACCGAAGTAAGATTATGGTGTCCGCAAGGTCCATGAACTATATTGGTTTTCAACACTTCGTATAATACTGGATCTTTCTCTGTATCAGGATTTTCCGCAGAAATGATTTCATCAATTTGATATGGTTTAACCACCAACCACCATCCAAAGAAGAATGTGTGCGTGCGGCAAACCTCTTTTTTGCCACTCAACAGAGTACATCTAGCATCTAACAGCACCATATATACTAGCGTGGAGCGATTTTATTAATTTTTGATTTCTGTTTTGGTATAGCTGTAGAAAGTTGCTGTTTTAGGTAAATATTAATCGCAAGAAAAATCAGTAATCCATGCTATGTTTAGAGGAGCCCCCATCGATTTGAAATTTTGAAAATTTATGCCAAATACTCATAAATTCGCAAACATTTTATAAACGATGCAATGTTAGAATAAGATAGAAATAAATGGTCTTAAAACATGTATATAAATCTCTAACCATATTATAATGACATAGCTACGTTCCGCACTTTAATTTCACATTATTAATTCCACACTCCAAAACTTCCCACATTTCATATGTTATGCTAATTTTCCCAATCCAACCAATCGGAATATTTACTGTAAGTAGTATTTTTCATCTATATTGCATGCTCGTAGCTTAGCTTATAACTGTAATTAGTACTTATTACTTGTCCTGATTGCAGAAATATGTCTCAAGTTAAAACACGACAAACGACGAGGTGTACTGTCTTTGGTTTGCCGTTAACCTATTTATCACTTACCTACGCATAATGATCTGATGAAATGTTACCTGTTCATAAAACATGAATTTAAGCCCGATAAAACAACAAAAGAGCCAACAGTTCTTAAAATATCTGAAAGATTAGCGGGAGAAGCTCTAAAAATATGACCAAAATCTTCACTGGCAACTGTAAATGTAAAGAGAATTCTTTAATTTATTCGTTCCTACCACAACAAATACAGAAGCTTAATGAAACTATATCAAGGCCGTCAAACTAACATAAAATACTAACAAAAGATAAGAAGATTTATATTAGAGTCCCATAAGTTATTTGATATCTGCAGCTGCAAGTGCAAAGATATCAGTAATTGTTGCTGTTTAAAAGGGTGTCGTGTTGCCAAGGAGGAAGTAAACCAAAGGTCAACCAGAAAAATAATGATAGGCGGTGCCGATATACTTGTAGTTTAAACTGTGAAGAATAAGAAAAAACAAGATAGAAAAGAAAAAAGTGTATTGCGTAACACAGAGGCACACTATTTTAGCAAACCGTGTTGTTCTCGTTCTTTTACTGATGATTTTTCAATTAAATGTAGCAGCTCATGTGATTGTTTTTTCGTACAATCTAGTCCTAACCAAAAAACCCACAACAGGGCAAGGGGAAATTGTCACCACTTCTGAAAAAAAGAGATTAAATTTACCGCCATTAGCCCTTGCATGTGATCGTCCTGGAGCCTCCAATATCGCTCCTTCTATCTTAAAAGGCGTTGGTATTATTTCGCCGAACGATTCAAGTTTTGCCATTGATCGTTCAAAGTTGCGCCGTGAAAGAACTAAGGTCAGGTCATTTTTACAAGAAGCGGACTGCAATGAAATACTTCGTGTTTGTATTTTGATGGAAGGAAGGATAAGATTTTAGTTCGTATTGATAAAGAAGAGAAGAAAACGACAGATAGAAGATCATTATGTGATTTTATCGGATCCAAGAAGCAACTATTTTGTCATATCACCTGTGAGTCGGGGAGTGCTAAAAATATTAAAGACACTATATTAATATATTTGAAATCTAAGTCGGTAAATGTGAGTAAATTAGCTGTTGTTGGGTGCGATGGAACCATAGTGAATACAGGTTTCAAAGGTGGTGTTATTCGTCTGATGGAGGAGGAATTCAACAGGCCATTGCAGTGGACTATCTGTCAATTGTATTTAAATGAGTTAATGCTACTCATATTTTATTATATTTAGACGGAAAAACTACAGGACCTAAATGCTTTTTACGCGCCATCGGATCTCAATTACCAACTTGTCAAACAATACCGATAGTCGAATTTACCGTTATACCTACAATATTACCTGAAACAACTAAGGAAGAGCTCAGTACCGACCAAAAGTATTTACATATAAGACATAATTACCGCTATCAGTACTGGTATATTTTCTTGTGATTTAGCTAATATGGAAGCTTGTGCCCTTAACCATTCTAGATGGCTAACCACAGCTAATCGAATTCTACGATTGTATGCCACTAAAACTGATCCAGAAGAAAAGCTATTTGTATTATCCAATGCGGTTTAGAATAAAATGTAAGTCTTCATGCATTAACGGAGCCAAAAACATATGGCAAACCTTTGATCTAAGTCGTTATTTGAATTCTCGCTTGTCCTTATTTGAAATCTTGCATATCGAAGAATTGTAAAAGCAAGATCAGAGAATGCTCGAAGACTTCGAACGTTTAAAGTACCTACATTCAACTTCGATGCCAAAGATTACACTGAGATTGTTATGTGATACAAGGTGCGTTCCAAAGTAAACAGTTATTTTTGAATGTAGCGCCCGCTGGGTCGGGTGCGTTGGAATTCACTGTTTTTATCGATTGTTCAATGAGAATTTCATGACATTTCATTGATTGGAAGTGAAGTTATTGCATTTTAAGTGTCAGTATGTTTGTGTTATCGGTGCAAAAATGAGTTTTTAACAAAGAGCCAACTTTAAATTTTGTTTTAAAATTGGTAAAACTTTTACCGAAACGTTTCAATTGATGAAACAAGTTTATAGTGATGAGAGTGCACGAGTGGTTTCAACGTTTTCAAAGTGGTCGTGAGAACATAAATGACGATCAACATGTGGGCCAATCAAAATCCGTGATCACCGTAAATTCCACCGAAACTGTTCGAAAATTCATCAAAAATCAGCCGAGATCATCATTGAAATTCATGGAAATTGACTAAAAATCACATTTTAACCATTAACCACTCCCCGTATTCACCTGATATGGCACCGTGCGACTTCTCCCTTTTCGGAAATATGTATTTGCCCATGGAAAAAGGAAAAGAAAAAAGGAACGTTATGCAGACGTAGAGGCCATTCAAAAGACTTGCACCGGTATATTGGCGGCCATACCGGCCAACGAGCTAAACCACTCGTTCGACATGCCTTTGGACCATGAAAAAGCTGTACGAGGTGTTTTCAAAAAGTATCGCGAATCCTAACTGACAGTTTTCTTCGATTGCAGGGGCGTGGTGCATCATGAGTTCTTGCCACAGGGAAGAACGGTCAATAAGGAATATTACCTGCAAGTTATGCGCAATTTGCGCGAAGCAATCCGCCAGAAACGCCCGGACTTGTGTGCCCCTGCTCACACACATCGTTGCTTGTGCGCGACTTTTTGGCCAAAAACAACACACTTATGATGCCGCAGCCACCGTATTCCCCAGATCTGGCCCCCTGTGACTTTTTCTTGTTCCCTAAACTGATGAGGCCCATGAAAGGACGACGTTAGGCTTCTCTTGACGAGATAAAGACGGCATCGAAGGAGGAGCTGAAGAAGATAAAAAAATGATTTTTTGAAGTGCTTCGAAGATTGGAAAAATCGTTGGCACAAGTGTATAATATCTTATGGGGATTACTTTGAAGGGGAGAAAATAGATATTCATGACTAAATAAATAATTTTTGAAAAAACACAAAATTCGCGATACTTATTGAACACACCTCGTATTGAGGCACAAGGAGACTATTTGGATAAAATAAATTGATTTTGCCGAAAAAACCATTTGTTCTGTTTTTTTTGGAATTCTTGTTTACTTTGGAACATACCTTGTATAGCTGAGCCACCTCTAACTTTAAATATGTCTGATGAAACCTTGAAAGACATTGTCAAAAACGGTCTTGGTACATGTCAGAATGATACCGATTTTCTATGCCACACCCAAGCTGTGGAGCGCTGCATTAAGTTGGTAACGGAAGCATCGAGTGCAGTTTGTGGGGAAAATAAACGAGATGGTTTATTAAGGTAACACAGCTATCACGTCAACGAATGACTCATTTCAATACAAAAAAAAAAGAACAGTTTGATGTGATGTTTGATGTTAGTATTAGTAGTTTAAGAGTAATGTAATGTAGTTTTATTTAAATGTTTGACTGTACTGGGATGAAACATTAAGGCAGCTGTTTGATATTTTGCATGTTTGTTTTATATATTACAAGGCAACTTTTTATAGCTCTGCCGTTAAAAAACAAAAACAGAATTTCGCCATACATTATCGCTCCATCTTGATATATACTATACATATGTTGCTTCAACATAAAGTCTATCAAACATCGTAGCTGTTGTTTGAAAAGTCGTACTGTGACATCGTGACGATCCCTTGCTATTAACCATGATCGATAATTCCACACGTTTGCATGTACATAAGTATGTCATCGCATCCTGTGAGTACTCATGCCTGTGCTTTGGGCTGCCAATGTATGTTATTGGCAAAAACAACGCCGACCGATATTAGGGCGACTGATTCGTGCATCGTAACAAATTTCAATTTGTAATTGATCATTTTGTATGAAACAAATTTCAATTTGTAATTGATCATTTTGCATGAAACACAGTTTTCACTGAATAATTTCCAATAATTTACCTTTCGAATAGCCGAAATAAAGAAAGCAAACGACCGAAATTGAACGATTAAGATATTTAAAAATAAATCAATTGAAAAACAAAACAAGAAAATTTAAAAACAAAACTTTGTATGGAAAAGTCATCTTTGTTTTTGAACATTTTTAGAACTTTTTTTTTACAAACCATCCCCATTGGATTCCCTTCCAAGTTAATCAGGACATTTTTCATTGACTCTACGTTTTAGTTTAGGGGTTTTCTGGCGATTTTTCTCGCCATAAAAACCATTTTTAAACTTTAACGAAAATTTAAAAAAAGAATTGGCCAAATTGGTCCAGGCGTTGTTGAGCTATGCGCTTACCAACACATTTTGCGATTCATTTTTATATTATAGATATATTTATTTTTTTTTTTTTCAAGAGGAAGTACGCAGTAGCATAGATGACAACCACCGATACCGTATAAAAGAAAACAGAGAAAGATTGATTCCACTGGGAGGGCATCGAGACGGTGGGCCAATTTCAAGCGGAAATTATCCAGGCATTAATGATGGAATTTCAGAAGATTTCTTAGATTTAGAGTAGATTCTGGCGTTGAACAACTTATATAAGTAAGATTATTCAAGATAAGATAATCGACTGTTGTGGAGTAAAAATAGTCAACAAAATTATCAAACAACTCATTAACAGTCCGGCTTCTACGTTGTAATTTTTGTCGAAACTTCAGATGCGGCAGAAAAGGCTCTACGAAATTGATAGACGAATAAATTTACAATTACGAGTGCAAATATAAGTATTGAAAATAAAAACCACGAGGAAAATTCATTCACAGGAGCTGCGTTAGGACAGTTGGTTTTGAAAGACATGAAAGATATGGGGCTGGATGTTCAGAAATGCGTTGCAATAGGCACTGATGGTTGAATTATTATGTTGGAAGATCGCGGAACCGTGAAGGAAATACAAAAAGAAGCTACAAACGCTGAAATGATACCAAGTTTTTCCAATAAATTGAACAGCAGCATTTAAAAATCCGTTACAATTTCTTTGATTAGAAAGATATTCAATGAGGTTACAACATTTTTGCAAGTTTCAAGACCATAACGTAACACTGTTTTAACTCAATTCTTGGATATAAAAATGGTACAGCATCGCAACACAAGGTGAGTACAAAGCTATCATGCCGTTCTTCAATTAACAGTGGCCCTTCCAGAAATCGTTCAAGTCCTGACAAAAATAAGCGAATGGAAGAACAGAATGACTGCAGTAAAAGCTTCGAATCTGGCCACAGTACTGTGCAACTTCGAATCTATTATTGGAGTTTTCTGTCTCAGTGATGTTTTGTCACTGACGCAACCACTTAGTATGACTCTGCAATACGACTCAATTGACCTTGCGAAAGCATCAAACGTCATACAACATTGGTTGCAACACTGAACACACGAAGAATGCATGTTGATCATCACTTTAATAAAAATTTTTTAAATGCTACACAAATGGCTGAAAAATTAGATGTTGAATTGAAAAAAATTCTGATCAAGTGGTCGGCAGAGTCGTCGAAGTAATCACTCATCTCAAAACTGTAAAGCCTTTTACAGGATTCTGTATAAATTCCACTCATTGACACGGTCAGGCAAGATTTAAGAACGCGGTTTTCCAATGAAGTTCTTGAAAGTTTCAATTTGTGTCAGCTGTTACCAAAACTTAACCTAAATGTGGAAGAAAAAGATTCAACTGTACTCATTAAATGCTTAGTTAGACGTTTTGGGAAAATCTTGTCAGGAAATAGAGAACTGCAAAACACGAAGCTCAAAGCAGAAGTAGCGCTTTGGCAACAACAATGGTATGAGAACAAAAGTGCTTTCTGCGTTAGAAACCCTTACCATTGCGATAAGGATATATAACCGACAATTCATATTCTCCTTCACGTACTCTGCGCTTTGTCCGCTTGCGCTGAACGATCCTTTTCTTCTTTGCACCGAATCAAGACTTGGCTAAGAACAAAGACGCTCCAGAAAAGATTGAACGGTTTAGCACTCCTCAACATAAACTACGACATTGCTGTGGAACCAGAAGAAATAATAGTTTGTATGGAAGCTATATGCTATAGTAATCAGATCTGAACAATTTTTGTGGAGATTATGTTATTATATTAAGCCAAGAATGATAGAAAAGAGATTACGCATTACGCAGGTCCGTTATACTTGAAAAATGTAAACAAACAATTGCTTACGTCACACGGCGCAGTAAAAAATTTGACAGCTATAAATTCGTGGTACCAATCGATGTGAATATAGAAACAATTTATTTTACCCGTGTAATTTTGTATTTAAATAAAAAAATGAAGTGTGTAGTGAAAAACTGTGTCAATGATAAAAGAAATAAAAATGGGAAAAAAACATTTTTTATGTTTCCGAACGATAAAGGGCAGCAAAAAAAGTGGATCTAATTTTGTAGAAATAATCAAGCATTTAAGCCGAAAACATGGCGAATTTGCATGAACCACTTCAACGATGAAGACATTATTAGAAACGGGATGTACGAAATGGGTAAGTTGATAAATCACCTTTGTTTTAAAATATTTTAGTTTTAAACTTTTCACAGGCCTTGCTGCCAAAACGACTTTGAAACCAGGAGCTATTCCCTGTCGCTATAACGTTGCAGCTAGTGAAAATGAGCAGCGAGCCACCAGAGCTGAGCGCAGGGAAAATAAGAAAATAGTGACTTCATTGTTGATAAATGTTGACCAATCTCAAGAAGTGCGAGTACAGTGTATACCTGCTGAAGATTTTAACGTGACTGAGGATTGTGCAGACCTTTCAATGGAAAATAGTTTGAATGAATTGTGCACTGAAGACGCTGCTATTAAAGAAAGTTCAGGCCAAGGAGACAAAATAAAAATGCTAGAGAAAAAAGTGTAAGTGAAGATTTTTTTCAAGATGTAGCATTATATATGTATTTATATATAAACTTCATGCCTTTTATCACAGAAAACTACTTCAAACTGAAAATAAAAAACTAAAGATGATTTTTCGCATGCCAAGCGCAAACTTGAATTTGAAATAAGCGAGTTAAAAGTAAAACTAGCTAAATCTGACTTTTACTACAAAAATGTTGAAGAAAAGTTAAAGGGGATTTTTACGGACGGTCAGATAAACAATATTTATTTTGCAAAATAATAATTAATAAATTAATAAAAATCTAAAATCTCGCGGGCCTTTAATATTTTATTTCATTTTTATAAACCAAAAACCAATCAATTATTATTAACAAGCAATATTTACTTGCTAATCAAGCTATTTCACGAAATTTATTAGCCGTGTGACGTAGATGCGCAGAACGGAAAATTTTTTGTCTCTCATCTGCGCAATCTTGTACTCTATCATTCTTGATATTAAGCAGTAATCCGTGTCAAATTTAGTGAAGATACCACGTCAAATGCGAAAGTTTTCCATACAAGCCCTTGATTCCGATCGTTCGGTTTGTATGGCAACTATATGCCATAGTGAGCCGATCTGAACAATTTCTTCTGATATTACATTATTTACTTCGAACAATAACTCATTCCAAATTTCATGAAGATATATCGTCAAATGAGGAAGTTTCCCATGCAAGCATTTTATTTCGATCATTCAGTTTGTATGACAGCTATATGCTATAGTTAACCAATCTGAACAATTTCTCCGGAGATTATGTTATTATCTTAAGGAGTAATCCATGTCAAATTTTGTGAATATATCTTGTCCAATGCAAAAGTTTTCCATACCAGCACTAGATTCCGATCGTTCAGTTTGTATAGCAGCTAAATGCTATAGTAAGCCGATTTGAACAATTTCTTCGTATATTAAATTATTATCTTAGAAAATAACCTGTGCCAACTTTTGTGAAGATATATTGTCAAATGTGCTTCCATACAAGAACTTGATTCCGATCGTTCAGTTTGTATGGCAGCTATATGTTATAGTGGCCCGATATCGGCAGTTCCGACAAATTAGCTGCTTCTTGAAGAGAAAATGACGTATACAAAATTTCAAAACGGTATCTTAAAAAAAGAGGGACTAGTTCGTATATATACAGACAGACGGACATGACTAAATCGACTCAGCTCAACACACTGATCATTTATATGTATATACTATATACTGTACAGGGTCTCCGACGCTTCCTTCTGGGTGTTGCAAACTTCGTGACAAACTTAATATGCCTGTTCGGGGGATAATTATTTTCTATTTTGTCATTATTGATACTGCATTGTCTTCATGAAAGTTGCAAAAAGTTGAAACTAGTTACTAAAACTTTTGGATATATTTAATTCTAGAGGAGTCGTCCAGGCGACTGTGGGTGACTTATAGGTGACTTATAGATAATAGTACTACTACCATCTCTATGGTTTCTATTAGTTAGATTATAACTATTACATAGTTAATGAGCTATGCATTTTTGTGAAGCAACATGTGTTAGTTTACAAAAAAATTGATCATAAAAGCATTTCGTGTGTTAAAATGGCATTACACGCTCCCGCCGTAAGCGCTACGTCCCACAATTTTTAAATCTGTAATATATTCGAAAATATTCATTTAAGTCAGATGCTGTAAAGGGCCATATTTTTTTCTTTACAATATCTTTTTTGTGTGTTGAATCTGCTTTTTGTTTTAAAAGCCTAACCATAAGTTATAAAATCTTACATCTATTTAAAAACTGGACAAGCTCAATCAAGTGATTGAGCTGTTTTGTTGACACGTTGCTCCTTAGTACGTAGGCTTTTCTCTTTTTTTAAGGCGCTTTTGATCGCAGGAATGTACCAAAGCATTAGCCAAAGGGTTTGGGTGATCTCAGAGTTAAGATATATATTTAATTCTTCTTCTTCTTCTTTCTTTTCCATACCAAAGTCTTTATAGATATTTTCATTACGCATGTACCATGGTGAACACGTGATTATTTTAAGCATTTTTGATTGGAATCTTTGTATTATATCAATATTAGTTGCACAGGTCGTTCCTCACAGTTGGATTCCATACATCCAAATCGGCTTTATGACCGCATTATATAAAAGCACTCTGTTGTCTAAGCTAAGTTTGGAGTTTTTATTTAAAAGCCAATTTAAATTTGCAGCTCTTATCTTTATGCAAGCTATTTTACTAGATATGTATGTGTTTTCTCCACGTAAGTCTTCTATCTATTTGAATACCAAGATAAGTTACTTCATTCGCTTGGGGTACTAATATATTGTTAATTTTTATTGGCGGACACATTTTTGGTCTTAGCGAAAACGTAACATGCTTAAGCCCGGTTCCCACTATCGGCGCAAGGTACCAATTTTCGGCGTATTTCATGTACCGATAATGTGACCGCATTAAATATTATGAAATGCGACAATCATGGCCGATATTGGGCCTACAATGCACAACCAAAATCGACCCAGTTGCGCCGATAATGTGAACGCTAAAATGTTTGATAAAGAGCAATAAAAATTGAAAAATGCGCAGATTTTTATCGGGCACTTGAGCACCGATCGAATACGCCAATCACCACCAATATCTCTCTTTTTCAGCAAATTTTTAAGTATTAATTTGAAAAATCTTTATCAATAATTTTTAAATTTTAAAGTTGAAAAAAATCCACATTAATCGTCATGATTTTTGAATTGATTCTCGATTCCAACCGAAATAACAAAATAAACAAAAAGATCGAGTCGAAGGTTTTTGATTAATCGATCTTCGACATCTCTACTGGTTGCAAACATATGTAAATAAAACATATATTCGGTAAGTTGCATACAATAAAATTAAAATGCATTATAATATGAAGTAATTAATTAATAATTTTTAGAAATGAATTCAGACGACGAAGTTTTTGAAGGTGTTATGGACAATGTGCTTGACGAAACCATTTCTTCCACACCCAGCAAAACAAAAAGACGAAAAAAACCACAAATAGTGTCATCATGGACAAATGAAAGCACAACGAATTTGATACAGGCCATTGAAATGCACAATTGTATTTGGGAATATTCCTGCCCAGAATATAAAGATCGCGCCAAAAGAGATAAAGCTTGGAATAACATCGCGGAGAAATTTCCAACCCAAGAAGTTGACGGATGCAAAGCAAAATGGGCGAATAAAAAAACGGCATTTTCAAATGTAAAGAAAAAAATGACAACTAAATCAGGCCAAGCGGCCGGTAATGCATTGCCACATTGGCCGTTTTGGTCAGCTATGCAATTCTACTGTTTGCATGATCGCTGCAAGAGTAGTTCGTCCGTCTCAACACTAGATGTGGATGCAGATGTAACGCCACCACCAACAGCTGCCCGAAGTGACAGGAAATCCAAACCCTCTGCATCCGATGAATCAGTGACAACAGATGCAATGGAGAGCGCAATACAATTTTTAAATAAAGAAGAAGACTACTGGCATGGAGTGGGCATGTATCTTGCACTGCAAATGCGTGAACTATCAAAAAGAAATAAAAGAGCAGCAAATAAACTTCACGCGGAATTAATTCAAGTAGCTATGAATGCTGTGTTGCAACAAGATGAGGAAAGTTTATCATAATATGTTGAATTATAAATACAAATAAATACAATTTATTTAAAGATTATGAAAAGTGCATATATTCTGTTAAGTGTCTGCTTTGTTATATAAATTTATACTGCCATGGCAATTCACCGTCTGGTGACATGAAATAGTTTTCAAATTCTTCACGGATAGTTTTTGCTTCGTTGCTTATGTAGGAAATTGATATATCCTCTGTGGCGCTTTCAAAGGTAGGTATGGAAATATTAACGCGTGCACCTTCAATAATATTTCCATCCTCAGTGCAGCTATCTACCAATCCAGTAGCATAACTTATATTTTTTGTCATTAAAAAATTGTGTAATGCGCAACATGCTAACGTCACTCTCGTTGTTTTATTTGGATTCAGCTTCATTGGTCGTGAAAAGATTTCGAAGCGCTTCATCATGATTCCAAATGCGTTCTCGACTATTCTCCTAGCCCTTGATAACCTATAGTTAAAAATACGTTTGCTACCAGATAAAATGCGACCAGGATACGGCTTCATCAAATAATTTTGCATTTTAAATGCATCGTCTGCCACTAAAACAAAAGGTACATTCATTTCACGACCTAATAAATGACGAGGAGGTGGTAAATTTAGAGAATCCGTATCGAAAGCATACTGCAGAGAACATTTACTGAAAACACCACCATCTGAAATACGCCCGTTGCAGCCGACGTCAATATACAAATATTTATAACTGGCATCAACAACTGCCATAAGCACTATGCTGTGAGTTCCTTTGTAGTTGTAAAACGTACTTCCTGATTTTGTGGTGCGATCATGACCACATGCTCGCCGTCAACTGCTCCTATGCAGTTAGGAAAGTTCCATAATAAATCGAATTTCGAAGCAACTTCAGTCCATTCTTCTTTTGTTGAAGGTATCTAAATAAGGGGAAATATGAAAAATATACATATGGATTTGGTAAAGCATGTGTTCCTACCTTCAGGTAAGTATTTCGAAGTTGACTGTAAATCGCATCACAAACTTCAGGAACAAATTTTGAGATAGTGTTTGGGGCAATACGGAAAAAAGCTGAAAGACTTTTGTAGCTATCGCCCGTGGCCAAAAAGCGGAGAGTGCAGGCCAAACGATGACTTGCTGGAATAGCTTCACGAAAACATGTATCTTTTTTTAATCAGTGGGGAAATTAGCTGCAGTAACTCATTAAAATTGTTTTCGTTCATTCGCACGTAATTTTTAAAAAGAAACTTTTGATTATCAACTTCTCGAAATTCACGTAAAGTCGTTTCATATGCACCATTAGTATTTCTTCTTTCCAGCCAATTTCTCACCCAGATACTACGTTGTTTAGGATTTGTTTTACGTTTCTGATTTTTCTTTTTCAGCTTTAATGTTGCAATGGTAAGCAGAGCAACTGCAACTTTTTTCTTCTTCAAATAATCCATGTTCTAAAATAAATAAAAACTTTTACTGCAAACAGCTGATTGAGCACAACAGTGTGACCGCGTTGCGCCGATTATCGTAGCAGAATATTTAACGCCGATATGCGCCGATAAAATATGACACAATTTGCGCCGATAATGTGACTGCTAAAAATTGACTCAATTTTGTTTTGGCACTTTGCGCCGATGTAGACCAATAAAAATCGGTACAAATTGTGCTACTTGCGCCGATAGTGGGACCCGGGCTTTACACTTTTGTTCACTCACATTTATACACCAGTTGGCTAGCCATTCTTCGACAGACCTTAAGCGCCCGGCTAATATTCTTGATGCTATTATGTGGCATTTGTTACGGCTCTCTAAAGCTGTGTTATCCGCAAAAGTTGTTTTTAATATATTATTAGCTGTTGGAAGATCTGCCCTATATATGATGTATGGAGTTGGGCCTAAAACACTGTCCTGTGGTACATCAGCCCTTATCTGTCGTTCATCAGATGTAAAATCTCCCACTTTTACGATAAATGGTCCATGTCTGTCTCCAATGTTTTATACAATTCTAAAGGTAGAATGTTTTTAATCTTATAGATATAAAAGGCCTTCATGCCACACCTTATCAAACGCCTATCCACGTCTAGAAATAAACCTGAACAGTACTCTTTGTGCTCAAATGCTTTTCTTATTTCGTTAGTAATTCTATTTACTTGCTCTATCTTGCTATGTTTTTCACGAAACCCGAATGGGTGCGTTGGTGTTATATTATTTTCGTGGAGGAAAGGAGACATCTGATGATAGTAACACTTTTTCAAATATTTTAGAAAGACAGGGTAGAAGACTGATTGGTCTGTATGAAGACGCCTGTGTTAAGTTTTTCCCAGGTTTATCTATCAAGGTAATGTGCGACTTTTTCCATGAATTAGGATAGTATCCGAGATTAAGAATTGCATTGAAGAGCAAAGAGAGCACTTCTACAGCAATATTTGGTAACGCAATTAGCATTTTTGCGGTAATATTATCATGTCCGGGCGACATTTTTGGGTTAAGTTCTTTTATAATATAAGGGCCATATAGATCTACATATATTAAATCAACAATGTATTTAAGGTATTTAATTGGATAACGATTTATACTGATTGGTTAAAATCGCTTCGAAAATTAGCCATTATTTGCCGTAAAAAGTAAATACAAAAAAATATTATTTTAGGGCATCCAAGAGTGGTAGACATATTCCATCAGTAAGTTTTCTGTAGACCTTTTCAATGTGTACAATACATAATATATTAAGCTATTGCATAGCTTCTATCGCGGGCTTCTGAGCGCGGGGACCGAATCCACAGATTCCGTAACGAAAAGACCTCACGCTCTATGACACATGCGTATGTACATATGTATATTATTTTTTTGGCACATTTGTCTGTATGTTTACGAAAGCAAATGCGAGCCATATAAATATGTACATACATTCATAATAACAAGAGTCGCACGCAGAGAACGTATATTTATAGAGAAGGTTCACGATGTCAAAAATTTAGGGATATTTCAATTTTGGGATATTTACTGTTTTGGATGAATGCATTTCACCACAGAAAATTATTAGCGCGTTTCACCACTTAACATCAGGGGACACGAAAATAGCAGAATTGAGCATTTTCAGTGTTAAATGAGAAAAATAATGATAATTCCAATGTTAAGAAATGTACGCTTACAGATTCTTTTTTTTTTACTATGCGCAAACGATGCTGCATATAATTTATAGATCGGTATACATATACATACATATGTATTTGTTATGAAAGCACATAAGTATGTACATATATATTTTAAAATTGAGCTATTTTATGATGAATTCCATAAAATCTTTGCAAATATATGTATATAGTAATTCAATAAAATTTGTGTTACTACCTAAATATGCACTTTATATAGATTTGGTACGACATACATATGTATATTTGTATACATTGTAATGTGGCTTTTACCACCTTACAATAATTTACTCCAACATTGTACATCATTTACCCTTACCAAACCTCAACATAGAGCTTTCCACCATACTAGAATTATTCTACACGTACTAAACTTCACCTCACCGCTTTGACCAAGGCTACGCACACAACTTACCTCACTACGCTGACGAAAGCTGCGCTATGCTGCTATATAAGCAAGCACTTCACACCGAATGTGATCATTTCCTTTCAGCTCGCCAGCGAGGACGGTCGCACAGCAGCAAGCAGTAATAGGCAGTAGGGCGCCGTAAAATAATGCACTGTATCGTACAGTCAACACCGTGTCTGGGAGTGACTACTCCTCACCAGAATCCAGAAGGACCACCACCCTACCGTGCCGACTTCGACGAGAACCAACGCCTGGCACACCAAATCCAATCGCTTCCACCTGACTCGCCATCTATACTAATTATATAAAATCGCTTATATGAAAAATGTTTGTAACGGCTAATCTCCTAAAGTTCTGAAGCGATTTTTATAATTTTTTTTTTAAATAAAGCATTTGCTCTAGGCTCGCGAGTGGCATACTTATTTTTTTAATTTTCCGAAATCAAATCCTTTTTCTTTCGGGTTGAAGTTTTTGAAAAACCAAAAATATTGCAAGCATAAGGTTTTTCGTTCACCAAACGCAGTCTACAGCGAAGCGCGCTTTGTGTGTGTGCGTGTGCCCTTTATCGTTTGCGGCACGCACTCTCTCTCTCTTCCATCTCTGCGCATCTTTTCCAGCTTAACGTAATGAAGTAAAGTACATACATATGTATGCACTCTCTCTCTTCCATCTCTCGCATCTTTTACTACATAACTTATTGAAGTAAAGTACATACATATCTATGCACTCTCTCTCTTCCATCTCTCGCATCTTTTACTACATAACTTATTGAAGTAAAGTACAAAGCAAAAAAGTTTGCATATATAAATGATCGCTGAACTAGTGAAACAGCACAATCAAATGCTCGCATAAATTGCCGTATGTAAGTTAATAAAATACTTTTTAATTTTTTATTTTAAAAAAGATTTTATTTTTATAATATATTTTTTTTCGTTTATTTATTATTATTTGTTGGGAAGACTATGTCTTCTTAATCCAACTTCTTTTTCTTAACTATTCTTATCGACTACTACTTAACTACTGTTTTGAAACTTCATACGCTGAACACAATGGTTGCGACAGACGACAACCGACATCTGTCAAATATTAAAATACACACATTCTTATGGACACTGTTATTTTGTCAGCTGCACGACTATGCGACGGTAGGCCGACAGTTGTCGTTCTCGCTAAATTTAAAATTTTCCTATATTTGCCTGCGACAGTAGGACGACAGTAGAGTTGACAGTAGAATGGAAGATAGAGAGATGAGGAAGAGTGGTGATGCCACTAATATGTAAAATGTAAAATTATTTACAGCTCTTACAAACTTGACGTTATTTTACAAATAAAAGCATAAAATAGCTCTATATTATTATTTGTAATAACAATTGATAATTGAAAACAAATAAATTAACCTATTTACTTATTTTTTGCATAAAAAATTTCACTTTGAACAAAATATTAAAATTTCATTGAAGTGCAAGGTATTAGTATGGCCACAACGAAATTGTGTACATGCAAAATGGAGAGCTGTGTTGTCTTGTGTACATGCGTTCAGGTAGTAGCATGCACAACGCCGTTTTTAGTTCACTGTCGTGATGCAATGTTGTGTCGCAACCATTGTGTTCAGCGTATCAGTTAACAATTAGTTATATCGGAATTAAAAGTGTGTGAGCAGCGATCATCACATGCAGTGCAACATGACCGTGCATTCAAAGCAGACGCTACGTCAGCACTTTTGGGTCGCGCGTGCACCGATCGGAAACGGGCTAAACAAAATTTGGAACGCAAACAGGAAATGATATTCAGCGAAAGTATAGCAAAAATATGCTTATACGTTTCGTAATAATTATTGAGAAATGTAAATATGTTTGGTGTTAACTTGTATGCATGTATGTAGATTTATAAATACAGTGTCAACTATATTTACTCTGTTTTACAGTTACGTATTTTGCAGCAACGCACCGTTGCTTGAATTGCTTTTCTTATTGTCCTTGTACTTTTTTGTAACAAAGAACATTGAAAATAAAAACAGAACTCTCTACGTAAGGAACATCCAAAAACCAATAAAATCAAATATTAAGATGTAATGTGGTTTTCATGTGTGGCTGCGAAATACTCTGCAAAGGGTAGAGTAAAATTGGAAATTTATTGTAAAGATTTAAAGACTAGATTTAAGCGAAACTAATTTGGTTAATAATAAATATATGGTTTTTACAATAAAAGCTTTCAGAGATGCCAAAAGCAAAATCTCAGTTATTTAGATCTTCATCAAATAGACGGCAAATTCAGCTAAGACGAAATGAGACGGTCGACGAGAGTGCAAATCGCGTAGAGAATTCTGCAAATGATGCAGAATAGACAAGGGGCGATTGCTTTCAAATCAGCGTTTAACTATGGACAGGATTGTAATTATTTGGACCATTCCCTTTTATTCATTGGTCGAATGAATGGCATTTGCAATTTTTGTAAGGCTAAAAAGTGGGTGACGGAGGCACCAGGTATGTGTTGTAGCAAGAGCCATGTAAAACTAAGTTCCCCGTTAAGACGTGTTTTGCGATTACCATTAATAAGTCCCAAGGGCAAACAGTTAATACTGTTGGCATAGATCTTCGAAACGAAGTATTTTCTCACGGTCAATTATATGTGGCTCTGTCACGAATTGGTTCCCCGCAAAACCAAACTGTTCTCATTTCTGGCAATGGAAATAAAACAAACAATGTTGTATTCACTGAAGTTTT
This sequence comes from Bactrocera zonata, assembly GCA_037783105.1. Taxonomy (NCBI): domain Eukaryota; kingdom Metazoa; phylum Arthropoda; class Insecta; order Diptera; family Tephritidae; genus Bactrocera; species Bactrocera zonata. The sequence goes on from JBAWJQ010006688.1 coordinate 4,742,742, forward strand.
TAATAATTAAAATATATCCTTTTTGGTTATTGTTCCAAAATACATCAATTATAGTATACCTTATTTCATATCTTGAATTAATATTTACTCTATACAATCCTATTTATTTTATGTAAGAGTTTTGAATTGTTACCTTTTTGTTATCTATTTTTAATTTTTTTTGTAAAAAAGAATTCAATAAACAAATTATTTATAACGTTAATGAATTTAAAAGTGTTTGCAATTAATTCAAATATGGGTAGTAAATATTTGTAAGTCTAACATAAGTTACACATTATACTCATGTATGTGTGTTTACATGTACGAATAAAGGTATTCTTTCATTTGCATTTTAAACTACATTAAATTCTTTCCAATACCCTCATCGTTTTAGTTTTTGCGGCGTAACAAAGTACGCCGGGTATTTGCTAGTATAAATATAAGCTGGTCTGGCTGTCCACATACGGGGTGTGAATACATCTTTTACAAAAGTAAACATTTTTCTTTGCTAAGGGTTCGTGGGTCCCAAGGCTGACCCTGGAGCGGCTGAGCATACCTCAGCTATGGACGAAACCCAATTACAACATATTTAAATAAATATTTGGTTTGGTCAATAAACTTTTCGATATCATGTTAAAGGTTGGTTCCAGCTCTCAAGTAATTGCTCAAGAAAAAAAATACATTATTTCTCAAGTAATTTTGACAGCATTGTGAATGATCCACATTAGAAGAGCAAGAGAGAATAAACAAAGAAAACAAACTTTGTACGTATTATGTATGTATGTAGTAACATAAATATCTTCATTGCTATTTAAAGAATGTTGTTGATAATTGGTAAGTTTTATACAACATTTCAAAATGAAATATACTTCATAATAATGATTTTAACTAATTTATGATGATTTTAACGATTTACTTTGAATTTCTTTCAAGAAACAATTGTTGATTTCATGCTCCTTCGCAAAACCAGGTTTGCCATATTCGCATTTTATTGAAAAAAGGTATTAAAAATTAGTACTAGATTTCTTTATCGCAGGAAAGTTACTTGACCGATTCTTAAGCGTTCTTTTATATGAAGTTTTTACATTTCTTGAGAGCTGGATACTAAGCTTAAAAGACCAAGCGCTCGCACATTTGCCCATATGTATATAATTATGCATGTTTGCATGTAAACAAATATAAAAGAACCATACGCATAATGTTTGTAAATTTGTCTACATTGAACAAATGTATGTAAATATGTGCATTCAATGCTACAAGCGAAATTTCCGTTGACGCGGACAACCAATGGCGAAGCTCATATTTTTTACTTTCATGTCAATGTCAATGTGTCGAAAGACTGACGCGTCACAACATTGTGTTGTTGGTAGAAAATCCGAACTGTGCCGAAAACACAAACGAACGATCGCCAATTGCCACTGCTTCCCTTGCCGCTGTACCAGCTTCCCCAACAAACCAGCGTAGATATGTACGTTTGTGTATGAGCTTGCATGCATATCGACGCAGATTTTTGCAAGCCGCGTAAAAATATTTTTACATTCCTTAAAAAGTACAGTTAATCCCGGTTATGTGCCACAAGCATCACAATCACAAGATTTTTGTGGTTAAAAATAAAAATATAATATGGTACATAAGCGACTACGGATACTTAACCGAGTTGTACTTGAAACAATAGTTTGAATGTATTTCAAAAAAACAAACCCTGGGATGCAGCAAGACATAGGCAGTTAAGAGGGATGATTTTCATTTAAACGGAGTTCTACTTAGCCGGGATTCACTGTAAACATAAATCAGAGGAATATTGAATATTTTCTTGACTTAAAAATCGACAAATAAACTATGTTGTCCATTTTATTCTATACTTATATTTGCGGGGTTGTCGCTTTTTCCTTCTCATACAAATATCAGAAATTGTTCAATTTATGATTTTTAGCTTTTGCCGTCGTCGCGAAAAGACGCTTGTAGGCAAAGGCATGCTCGGGGAGATGTGTGGGTATTTGTTTTTATGAATGAAGCAAGTTTGCCTGTTGAAAGTGCGCTTGCATTCATGAATGAAAATATTGTTGTTGTGTGTTTTTCTACAAATTTTGGCATCGACTATTTGGCTGCCGTATTGACTTATGTCGCTGCTGATGCTATTTGAAACCATTGTTATTTTTGTAGAACAATATTCGTAATTTTTGCGGGTGACATATCTACATGTGAACGCGTATAAGTATGTATGTTCCCTGCCAACCACGTTTACCCGCTTGAGACAAATATTCCAATTCAACTATACATATTTTCTCTATACACTAACACCAACGCACATTTTCGGGTTATTTTTTGTTTACCTAAATGCGATGAAAAAAAGTTTGTTTCATTTCTTGATTTATTTGAATGAGTGCGAAGGAGAAAACATAATTGTCAATAGTGACAATAGAAAATCCCAAAAAGGGTAATAAAAAACGATTGAAAGACGCATGTCGTTCGTGATCGTACCATCGTAAAGGAGGCCCGTACAACAAGAAGGTAAGTAAATGAATTTTATGTGATTTTTTAACAATATTTTGAAAATAAATACTTCATTTATTTTTATAGCATCGGAAATCAGAACTGAATTGGCAGAAGCAGCAGCAGCTATATTATCAGAAGCGGCAAATATCAATTGTTAAGTAAGTATGTGAAAAAAGTGTGTATACATACTTTGAAATTGGACTGCGTAGTCTAATATAATACGCAAAAATAAATACATACATATGTATGTATTTTATGCGTTTAAGGCGGCCTGCGCAATCCAATATAATATGTGTTATTATTTTTATTTAATTAATCTTTGCTTACAGAGTAAATTCTATTTGTATTTAATACATTTTATTTTTTTCAGATAATATTTTTCTTTCTTTCAGATATTATTATCATTTTATACAATTAATCTTTGTTTTTCTTTTAGATATTACAAGTTCAATGTAATTATTATTTATTTTCAGGTTTTAATAACCTTTATTTTATTTGCAGGTATTTGTCTTTTATAATATTTTTCCACTCTTTTATTTTCAGCTATTAATAATTATTTTCTTTAATTAATCTTTTTTCAGATGAAATTCTTTTTTAAATTAAATTTATTTTTATTTATGAAATGTTAGCAATATACTAATTATAATTTTATATAAATATTTATTAAAATTAATAAAATTAATAATTTAAAAATTAAAAATTTTTCTTTGAAATTTTAATAAATTTTTAAAGTTGGAATTAACTCTTTAAAATGCAACCCTGTATCAGCCGTCGATTGGGGATATTAGAGCAGGACAGATATACTTTTTTATATGACACTGCTGAATGAGCGCAACAGAGATGTATGATCACATGTATACGTACGTGTGAGGGGAAAATACGGTAAAATATTCGCTCGGCCTAAGACACACTCTATATGTTTACCCCCACGTTTACCACCATGTTACCCACTGATTATCTGGTATCTTACCCGCTCATGGTTGGCAGGGTTGTGTATGCATTATTTGTGCGGGAATGTCATACGCACATATTTACATGTGTACGTATATTTGTATGTTGGTTTGTGTATACATTATTTCTCCCCTGCCCATACAAATTTGTTTTTAAATTTCTTTGTTTTGTTTTTAAATTATTTGAATCGTTCAAATTTGTCGTTTGATTCAAAAATTTTGGAAAATTATTCAGTGAAAACGTTATGTGTGTTGCACAAAAAGTGATCAATTACAGATTGAAATTTGTTACGATGCCACGAAGAGTTCGCACCAATATCGGTCGGCGTTCTTTTTGGCATCAAAGTATGGCAGCCCAAGGCAAGCCAAGGCAAGAAGTACTCCCAAGATGCGATGACATATGTGCGGTATTATGGATCGCGGTCAATCAGGAAGCGATCGTCCCGATGTCACATCAAGACTTTTCAAGCAACAGCTTCGATGGACTTTATCTTGAAGCAACGTACATATGGCGCTGTTAGATGCTAGATATACTCTGTTGAGTGGCAAAAGAGAGGTTTGCCGCACGCACATATTCTTTGGATGGTGGATGGTGGTTGCACCAGATCAAATTGATGAAATCATTCAGTCATGCGGAAATTCATGATGCAGAGAAAGGTCCAGTATTAAACGATATGATGAAAACCAATATGGTTCATGGACTTTGCGGACACCACGTGGGATTGCGGTTTGTATGTCTGACAATAAATGCACGAAGCGGTATCGACGTTTCTTTCGGAAACACAAGCTAGAAATGAGGGATATCCACTCTATCGTCGTCGCTCACCAGACGACAATAGCAGAACATTCAGCATTCAATTTAGAAGAATGAATATCGAAGTTGACAACACATGGATCGTACTACGAGTATATTCACCATTATTGTCTACTTGATATTCAAACCTCATATCAGTGATTAGTATTGCAGTTTTGTGTAATCGATAAAATACGATTGAAAGTACATCACGATCGGAAGCTACATGGGGGTTATTGGACTTGAACGATACAGTTGATACATAAACTGCAATAAAGCGCTTTGTAGGACATTTACTTCTGCAATTCATGAACGTTTACCGGCTTTTGTGCGTCTCACAGTTAATTTGGAGAAGGCCAAAATGTGTACTTCAACCCAGAGAACAGAGTACAACCAGTGGAAACACCGCCAGCAACAAAATTAACATTTACGAGTTTTTGCTCAACTTTCGTCAGAGATCCGTTTGCGAGGACATTCAGAAGTACCTTAATATTATACATGTAATGCATCGTTGAAGAAATAGTTACGCAGAAAGCAAGGCCAACCAGTAGATGGACATCCAGGTGTGCTATCAACTAATGCATTGGGTCGAATTTACACAATCCACCCGAAAAACGACGATTGTTTCTACCTTCGGTTGCTATTGATAAATGTTCGCGGTTCAATTTCATTGGAGTCATTGCGTACTGTGAATGGTACGGTGTGCAACTTTTTGAGAAGCAAGCCAGCAATTACAATTGCTGGAAAATGATAATCACTGGAATGCAAATGAAGTTCGCATACTTTTCGCGATAATAATTTTGACATATCAGCCTTCAAATCCGCGTCTATTATGCGATACGAACAGAAATGAGATTGCCGAAGACATTTTATATCGTCTTCACTAAAAATTGGAAATGGATCAGTTCCGGTTGATACTTCCGGTGGTTTGATATCAATTTCATCTGCCGTTTATCAGTTCACGAAATATGAACTCATCATGAATGTTCGGACATTGGCCAAATTATCGTAACTACGAATCCTTATGTGTACGCGCAATGTTAGCTGCCAAAAATACCGATATTGTTGACTTAAACTGGAAGTTTCAAAGTCAATTTCCGGTAGACTTGCGCTCATACAAATCGATGGTTCGTCTTGACAATGAATGAATTATCCAGTGGAATTTCTAAATTCTTCGGAAAGGATTGGTATGTCACCGCACCATTTGCGTCTCAAATTTATATCTGTCGTTATTATGTTTCGCACTCTTCATGCGCCGAAACTGTGTAATAGAACCTGACTGGTTGTGACGCACCTATCGAATACAAGGAGCAGAATGATTGATTCTACGAATTCCTTTGAGTTCTACCGATTTGCCATTTCAGTTCAAACGTATTCCGTTTCCAGTGAAAATTGCATTTGAGATGACAGGACACAAGGATATTCGCATAGTGTGTGGCATAAATTTGGAAATGCTATGTTTTTCACACGGTGCTCACGAGTTGGAAAACCATATTTTCTGCACACCGGAACAGAAAACAAAAATGTTGTTTATCAAGCTGTGTTGCATTGAAAAAAAAAATGAAATGATAAATTTGACTTTCTTTTCATTTCAAAATACATAATTTCACGCAGGACAACGGCTGCGGGGTCAGCTAGTCTTATATATAAAAACTAGCAAATACCCGGCGTACTTTGTTACGCCGCAAAAACTAAAACGATGAGGGTATTGGAAAGAATTTAATGTAGTTTAAAATGCAAATGAAAGAATACCTTTATTCGTACATGTAAACACACATACATGAGTATAATGTGTAACTTATGTTAGACTTACAAATATTTACTACCCATATTTGAATTAATTGCAAACACTTTTAAATTCATTAACGTTATAAATAATTTGTTTATTGAATTCTTTTTTACAGAAAAATTAAAAATAGATAACAAAAAGGTAACAATTCAAAACTCTTACATAAAATAAATAGGATTGTATAGAGTAAATATTAATTCAAGATATGAAATAAGGTATACTATAATTGATGTATTTTGGAACAATAACCAAAAAGGATATATTTTAATTATTAAAAACTTCAGTGAATACAACATTGTTTGTTTTATTTCCATTGCCAGAAATGAGAACAGTTTGGTTTTGCGGGGAACCAATTCGTGACAGAGCCACATATAATTGACCGTGAGAAAATACTTCGTTTCGAAGATCTATGCCAACAGTATTAACTGTTTGCCCTTGGGACTTATTAATGGTAATCGCAATACACGTCTTAACGGGGAACTTAGTTTTACATGGCTCTTGCTACAACACATACCTGGTGCCTCCGTCACCCACTTTTTAGCCTTACAAAAATTGCAAATGCCATTCATTCGACCAATGAATAAAAGGGAATGGTCCAAATAATTACAATCCTGTCCATAGTTAAACGCTGATTTGAAAGCAATCGCCCCTTGTCTATTCTGCATCATTTGCAACCTTACATTCTCTACGCGATTTGCACTCTCGTCGACCGTCTCATTTCGTCTTAGCTGAATTTGCCGTCTATTTGATGAAGATCTAAATAACTGAGATTTTGCTTTTGGCATCTCTGAAAGCTTTTATTGTAAAAACCATATATTTATTATTAACCAAATTAGTTTCGCTTAAATCTAGTCTTTAAATCTTTACAATAAATTTCCAATTTTACTCTACCCTTTGCAGAGTATTTCGCAGCCACACATGAAAACCACATTACATCTTAATATTTGATTTTATTGGTTTTTGGATGTTCCTTACGTAGAGAGTTCTGTTTTTATTTTCAATGTTCTTTGTTACAAAAAAGTACAAGGACAATAAGAAAAGCAATTCAAGCAACGGTGCGTTGCTGCAAAATACGTAACTGTAAAACAGAGTAAATATAGTTGACACTGTATTTATAAATCTACATACATGCATACAAGTTAACACCAAACATATTTACATTTCTCAATAATTATTACGAAACGTATAAGCATATTTTTGCTATACTTTCGCTGAATATCATTTCCTGTTTGCGTTCCAAATTTTGTTTAGCCCGTTTCCGATCGGTGCACGCGCGACCCAAAAGTGCTGACGTAGCGTCTGCTTTGAATGCACGGTCATGTTGCACTGCATGTGATGATCGCTGCTCACACACTTTTAATTCCGATATAACTAATTGTTAACTGAAGTTTCAAAACAGTAGTTAAGTAGTAGTCGATAAGAATAGTTAAGAAAAAGAAGTTGGATTAAGAAGACATAGTCTTCCCAACAAATAATAATAAATAAAAGAAGTTGGATTAAGAAGACATAGTCTTCCCAACAAATAATAATAAATAAACGAAAAAAAATATATTATAAAAATAAAATCTTTTTTAAAATAAAAAATTAAAAAGTATTTTATTAACTTACATACGGCAATTTATGCGAGCATTTGATTGTGCTGTTTCACTAGTTCAGCGATCATTTATATATGCAAACTTTTTTGCTTTGTACTTTACTTCAATAAGTTATGTAGTAAAAGATGCGAGAGATGGAAGAGAGAGAGTGCATAGATATGTATGTACTTTACTTCAATAAGTTATGTAGTAAACAGTGGTCGGCATGAGAGGATCTGTCACTGTGTTGGTGAGCACGAAAAAAAAGTAGCCCAGTGAGAAATTGGAATTAAAATTAAGCATCTAATCTAAATAATTAATAGTATAATGAAAATTAACAAAATGGCTATTATCTTTTAAAGACTTGGAACATAAAAGGCATTGCATGGCACCAAAGGCATTTAGAATCATAAAAATATTTCTCGCAGGGCATATTTGGTTTTACGCTATAGTCTTGCGTGATGTTAATTCGTTGCTGGCTCGACAACGACTGAACGATAGAGCGTAAGCGTACGTGTGAAGTTATTTTGCAAAATTTTGCTAAGAAATGCCGACCACTGGTAGTAAAAGATGCGAGAGATGGAAGAGAGAGAGTGCATACATATGTATGTACTTTACTTCATTACGTTAAGCTGGAAAAGATGCGCAGAGATGGAAGAGAGAGAGAGTGCGTGCCGCAAACGATAAAGGGCACACGCACACACACAAAGCGCGCTTCGCTGTAGACTGCGTTTGGTGAACGAAAAACCTTATGCTTGCAATATTTTTGGTTTTTCAAAAACTTCAACCCGAAAGAAAAAGGATTTGATTTCGGAAAATTAAAAAAATAAGTATGCCACTCGCGAGCCTAGAGCAAATGCTTTATTTAAAAAAAAAATTATAAAAATCGCTTCAGAACTTTAGGAGATTAGCCGTTGCAAACATTTTTCATATAAGCGATTTTATATAATTAGTATAGATGAAACCGTTTTCGTTGTCACAGCATCACGCGTGAATGGCTGAACCGATTTGGCTGATGTTTTTTTGTTGTATTTGTTATTATTAGGAGAAGGTTCTTATGTAAGAAAAAATTACGAAAGTTGCCGGAAAACCCCTAAAAACAGCCCTTTTCTTTTTCCCATACAAACGTTTTATTTTGTATGTATATACATGTGTTTTGTATGTGTACACATGTAAGTAAAAATGATTGTTTGTTTGTTAGTAACGCTAACGCTCGAGAACGGCGGAACCAATCTTCATGAAATCAGAAGTTGTTCGCTGTGGATCTGGAAGGGGTTAGATATAAAAAAAACCATATACTTTTCATAAGGAAAAGTCGAAAAATTGGAAATTTCCAAAAAGTGACTTTTCATACAATTCTTTTTTGTTTTGTTTTTCAATATTTTGATTTGTAAATTATTTGAATCGTTCAATTTCGGTCGCTTTCTTTTTATTCCGGCTATTTAAAAGAATAATTATTGAAAATTATTTAGTGAAAACTTTATGTGTGTTTCAAACGAAGTGATCATATAAGAAATTATTTTAAAGAAAATGCCGGCACGTCCAAAATCAAACATAAGTCGACGTACTCGAAACGCTCGGGGCGTGTTGTCACAAAGAGTATCACAAAGTGCAGTGCGACGTCCACGAAATAGATTTGAAGAAGCTCATCATGCAAGAAATCCAGCAAGACCTACGCGAATACGACGTCGTGTTTTGGAAGATATGTTCCGTGCTACATTTGATTACGACCCTTCAATCGACTATAATGTACATGGATATATTGGAATGATGGATGTTATATGCCCACATTGTGAAGCGGCTAAATTCTCGGGTTAAACGGCTGGAATGTGCTAACGGGAAAGTAAAATTGCCGGAATTTGAACCGCCTCCTGAACCTTTACAATCATTAATTTTTGAGACATCACCAGAATCGAAACATTTTTTAAATCATATTCAAGAGTACAATTCGTCTTTTCAAATGACTTCTTTCGGCGCTACAAAAATTATAAGAGATCAATTTATGCCGACTTTTAAGGAGATTGCATGGAATATTTGATGGTTTTTTCAATGAATAGGGAAAAATTTAATCCTATAACATTGCATACATATTACAGATCCAAGGTCAAATTTATCACCTAGCGGGTTCATTGTTATCGCTCCCCGACGCTAACCATCAATTTTTACAAATATATTTCATCGGAGTTAAAAATCGTGAATTAAATCAACGCTGCACAAATAGAGAAATTATTTGCGAACTACAAGATTTTTTTCATCAGCACAATGAATTAGTCCAATTGTTAAAAACTGCTATGGATCGGTTGCCATCTGATAATCACAGAATCGCTATAAGAGCCGATAAAACTCCAACTGGAGAGCATTCAAGTAGATTCAATGCACCAACCATTGATGAAATGGCCATTGTGATTGTTGGCGATCAGTTTCAATCTCGAGATATTATTCTTCACCGCAGAAATGAACAATTACAACGTGTTTCGGAGCTTCATCGTTGATACGATGCATTACAGTATCCTATATTGCACTGGAATGGCCATGATGGATACCATATAAATATCCCAATGATTAATCCAAGCACAGGTACATAATATATATCGTGCTCATAAATATTTCGTTTAAATAAAAGATTTCGATTTTCAATTGAAAACATCTAAATACGTTTTGAAACGTGTTTTTTACAGGTCTTGATGCTCAAAAGAAGGTCAGCGCCATGAATTATTCATAAAGATTAATGATTCGCGAAGGAAGTTCAAATTACATTTTGAGATGTGGAAAACTGTTTCATCAATACATTGTGGACATGTATGTGAAAATTGAGACTGAACGTCTCAATTACATCCGGTTCAATCAAAGTAAATTGCGATCTGAAGAATACATACATTTGCGTGATGCAATAACAAATGATGGGAATTCGAATGATATTGGACGTCTGACGATATTACCAGCATCTTATATTGGAAGTCCTCGCCATATGCACGAATATGCTCAAGATGCGATGTCATACGTGAGAAAATACTACCGACCAGATTTATTTTACATTCACATGTAATCCGAAATGACGGTCAATCAACAACAGATCGTCACGATATAAATGCACGTGTTTTTCGGCAAAAATTAAAAGCGCTGATGGATGTAATTGTGAAATTTCGCGTATTTGGAGAAGTGCGGTGTTATATGTATTCAATCGAATGGCAAAAGAGAGGATTGCCGCACGCTCATATATTTATATGGTTGGTTCGTAAAATCACACCAGATGAAATTGATAATCAGCCCTATTCTGCATTTCTATTACGTTCCCGCATTCCGCTCCGCATCGATTGGAATTAGGTAGTCCGAGTCACGGTGGAATCGAAAGAAAAAGAGGAAGAGCGATAACCTTTTCGAAATCAGCTGTTTGCCTTGGAATGTGTGAAAATGAAACATAATGAAGCAAACAGATACAAATTTGTGGAAAAACTATTAGTGCTTAAATAAAATAAATTAAATATATAATTGCGTAATGGAATCGATAGCCGCGGCGATATTTCTTGAGGAGGACGGCAACGCATCCGAGAATGCTTACGCGAAAGCTGAAAGGAGAAGAATGCGAGATATGTGTGATCCATTTCAGATGAGTGACGAATGGTAAGAAATTGAGTTTGAAAGTGATAAATCTTAATTCATTGATTTACTTATTTAGATTCAGAAAAAACATTAGACTTAATAAGGACGCTTTCAAGTATGTCCTAGATACTTTTGCGGAAGAAACTCAACAAAGTACTTTGACGTCGTTATCTCCACTTAATCGCGTAGTGGCTGCTTTGAGATTTTTTGCGGAAGGCAGTTACCAACATGGAGTTGGTACTGATTATAATGTCGGAATGGGTCAGTCAACTGTGTCAAAGTCACTGTCTCATTTTCTCGAAGTCATGCAATGAAAGCTTTGCCCTGACCAGAGTGAAGAGGAAAAAATACAAGCGAAGCACGAGTTTTATGCGAAGGCTAGTTTCCCAGGAGTCATTATGTGTGTTGATGGTACGCACATAAAAATAGAGAAGCCATCTGAAGAGGGGTTTCTATATTATAATAGAAAAGGATTTTATAGCATCAATGCTATGGTGGTGAGAATAATGTTCATCGCGTCAGTGCCATAATTCAAAATTCATTAGTTTTATCAATTTAATTTCACTTTTCAGGTGTACGATAACAGAATGCGTACATTCTAAAGAACGATTCATGCGACGTAAATATGTCACCACTTCTTCCATTTTACTAACTGCAGCTTCATTATGGTTTTTGGTGTCCTCGTAAAATTCTTTTTGGAGAGCTATTCGTTCTTTGAGTAAGGAAGAAGCGCTCTCCTTATCAGTTCTTTTTTCTCTGCGCTGGCTGCTAACTCTGCTGCATGAAGGAATTTCATTTCGATCCTCCGAACATGTGGAAATGTCCATTTCGGAAGTTTGGGCAACGTCTTGTACCTGCGCACTATCGCCATAAGCCCGCGCACCTCTTATTCCACTTGTACAAGTTTCCAACCCCGTCAAAGCTATAATCTTCTCCTCAAGTGGGCTTATAGGTTGCAACCGACATTGACCTCCACCTGTGCTCATTATTTCCTTTTTATTTGCAGACAGCTTGCGTTTTATATAGCACTTTCAGTCAATCCACACCTGTAACAAAACGTTTGAAGTATTTAAAAAATGTATTTTCAGTAGTACAATACCTTTCTCCATGTACTGGAGTCTTTTGATGGTGGACCAAGTGCATTTAGGGAATTTGCAATTTCCTCGCAAAACTCCTTCACTTCTTCCTTCGGTCGCTGTTGGAAGCCCTGCGCAACATCTCTTTTGGTTGCCATTATATTAGCCAATTTTTCATATTGCTCTGGTGTTGTTGTTTTTGACCTACAAATATATCAAAAAACATCATTAAAGCACAAAAAACTTAAATAAATCATGTTGGTGACTTTTAAACTATCAACAACAAATTTTACGTACATTTTTGGGAAAATTATATTGTAAAAGTACAATATAACCGCTCTGCGCCAACAAAATTTCAACTTACAAAAACGGAATATAACCGCTCTCCGCCAACAAAACTTCAACTTACAAAAACGGAACTACGATCGCAATGTAGAATACATAAAATCGGAAATTTCGAAGATTAATCGAAACTAATCGAAACGCAGAATACCAAAGTTGCCAAACTGAAAAAATTTCGATTCGAGTCGAAATGCAGAATAGGGCTGAATATCATATCAGCCGAGATGAATTCACCATGCATGATTGATGGCAAATGCACAAAGCGTTATCCCAGAGCATTGACTTCCGACACAATAACAAGCAATGATGGATACCCGTTGTATCGACGACGGTCCACTGAAGATAACGGTCAATCAGTAATGATGAACATTCGTCATCAAGAAATCATCGTCGATAATCGCTGGGTTGTGCCATATTCACCACTTCTGTCAAAAATATTTCAGTCTCACATTAACGTTGAGTATTGTAATTCCGTCAAGTAAATCAAATACATTTGCAAGTATGTGAATAAAGGAAGTGATATGGCTGTCTTTGAAGTACCTAATGCTGACAATAGGAACGATGAAATTACTCGATATCAAATGGGCCGATACGTTAGCAGCAATGAAGCAATTTGGGGAATATTTTCGTTTCCATTGCACGAAAGACATCCTGTTGTTGTTCATCTAGCGGTGCATCTTTAAAATGGTCAACGTGTTTATTTTACCACTGAAAATATACAGCAGAGAGCAGCACAACCACCAGCGACTATTTTAACTGCTTTTTTTCGACTTTGTGAAACCGATACATTTGCCAGAAGTTTGCTATATACTGATGTACCTCAGTATTACACATAGAATACATCATCAAAAGAATTCCAACGACGTAAACAGGGTACAGCAGTTGATGATCACCCAGGTATATATTCAACAGATGCTTTGAGCAGAATGTATACGATTCATCCCAACAACGCGGAATATTTACGTTAAAGGACCGAGATCGTTCGAATATTTGAAAATAGTTGATGGTCATTTATGTGAGGCGTATCGCGAGGCATGTCACCTACTGCATTTGTTGGAAAACGATTCACATTGGGAATCAACGCTTCAAAATGCATGTGTTTCATCTTTACCACAACAAATAAGAATGCTTTTCTCGATTATAATATCAACATGCATGCCATCGAGTCCACTGGAATTATGGAACAAATATCAAGATAACATTACGGAAGATATTTTGATTCGGATGCGTCGTACGTCAAATAATCCAGATTTGATGATTACCTTGGAAATGTACGATGTAGCATTAATAATCATTGAAGATTTGTATCTCAAAATTGCGCATAAAGCATTATAACAGTTATCTATGATTTCACCTGATCGTCCGATGCATGATTTGATGGATCAAGAATTGCAACGTGAACAACAATTCAATTGTGACGAATTGATTGAATTTGTGCAATCAAATATTGACAAATTAAATGATCAATAAAACTATATATATCAATCAATTTTGCAAGCTGTTTCTGACAACACTGGCGGATTATATTTCTTGGACGCATCTGGTGGAACCGGAAAAACATTCATTATTACATTGATTCTGGCAGCTATTCGATCACAGAAAAAATTGCTTTGGCGCTTGCTTCTTCTGGAATTGCTGCCACTTTATTGGACGGAGGACGAACAGCACACTCTGCATTAAAATTGCCATTGAACATGCAAGAGAGTGAAACGCCGACATGCAATATTTCAAGAAATTCTGCAATGGGAAAAGTCTTGATGAGATGAGTGTACAATGGGCAACAAAAAATCGCTCGAAGCATTGGATCGAACTATGAAAGACTTACGCGGAAATCAACAACTGTTTGGTCATGCCTTGATATTGTTATCAGGTGATTTCCGACAAACATTGCCAGTTCTTCCTCGATCAACTCCTGCCGATGAAATAAATGCATGTCTGAAATCTTCTGCTCTCTGGAGATTTGTGTAAAAATTGACGTTTAATGTCAATATGCGTGTCCTATTACAAGACGATTCATCTGCACATCAGTCTTCGGAACAATTGTTGGATATCGGAAATGGAAAAATGCAAATCGACAATACAAATGGTATTTATTTCTGTATTATTTATTCTTTTCAATCTCGTTTCGTCACTGTCTAAACGTGGCTTCTTCACTAAACTTAAAAATAGCACTTCCAATGTTAAAATTTAAAATTTTCCTTTTATGCTCTTGTTGAGCTAAATAAGCTTTATTATCACTTTCATTTATAAACTTTACAATGTCTTCTTAGAATAAATTATATATATTTTTGCACTTTACACACAAGGAATATAAACCGGATAAAAGTCAAATAACAAACGAATGATCTCTATATATAATGACCGGATGGTACAAAAGACACAGAGTTAAAATTCTCGAGTAGAAGTTGCGGTGCACGAGTGTGTCGGCGTACGTGATTTCTAGAACTGTGTCGAACAAGAAGCCGGCACAGCGTCACCTTCCCTTGGGTATAAAATGTAACAGGAACAAAAACCGTTGGATGTGGAGAAGCCCATTGATGCCCTTTTCTTTTTTCTGATTAGCTTGTTGATGTGGAGAGGGTTGTACTTATTCAGTGCTGCCTTTTTTCATGATTAGTGTGTTGATGTGGAGAGTGTGGTGTTCAATGCTGCCTTTTTTCCTGATTATTATGTTGATGTGGAGAACGTTGTGTAGGTTAGTTCGGGCGACTGGAGTTAATTTCGACATCCCGGCTCCCCTAGGCGAGTACTAGCCTAGTAGACGCTGTAGTGCCTGTAGCGTAGCTTTAACGCCGCTCAGGCCGGTGGGGCGGTGAGGTTGTGGCCTTATCTGATTGCGCGTGGATGTCGCATTGAGTGGGCGCCAGGACCATCCAGCTTCTGGATGTCGTGGTCGTGCCACACGGTTTGGCTGCGATCGTCGGGTGGCCGTACGGTGGCGGAGGACAGTTGGTGAGACAGGATGTCCGGCGTTCCGGTGCAGTAAGGTATGATGCGGTCTTTTACACAACGGGAAAAAGGTGTCAGATTCGCACTCAAGCGTGGCGTGTGACTGGGCCAAGCAGTTTAAACAATGCCCATGTGCCTGTGCCACCTTCTGACGTTGTACGGGTAACATTCCCTTGAAAACGGAGCAATGCTGCAGCCTATGTGAACGGCAACAGAGCGGACATCTGGTGCGGTGCGGTTTCGGAGGCGTTGGCGTCGGTGCTGCGCGTGTTGAGCTTCGTGCAACGGTTGGCGCCGTTGCTGCCGTGATGGTTCGGGGCGCTGCTACTGGAACAGTTCCAGAGCGAGGCACAGTAACAGCCGAACGGAGAGTTGGTGTGGGGGTTACAGGTGTATCGGCGTCCATATCAATCTGTGTGAAGAAAGAAAAAAAGTAATGATTATAATTTGATTGCCTGTAAGCGTGCATGAACAGGGTGCCGCTTTAGGTGGCAGGACTAAATCATCGTCCGTCTGTGGGGTTGCGATATACATATATGTAGGTCTACGTTTGTCTTACGGCTTGAAGGGTATTGTAATTATCTTTGCGGTTTTTCTTAATGATATTATTAATTTACTTTCCTTTTCCCGTCTTTTCGGATCGGTTTAGGAATGGTTATTATTTACGTTTTCGTAAGTGGCGGCAGTTGGCAAGAAACATAATTTAACAATCGGCCGGGTTAGCGTTGCATTTTGCGTACGGAGATCAACTACCCGGATGTGACCATCTGAACCGTAGTGAAGTTTCTCTATGCGGCCAAGCCGCCATTCTGTGGGGGGGAGGCAATCGTCGTGAACTAGGACACAATCTCCAAGCATTGGCGCCTGTTCTGGGATTTTCCATTTATACCTTTTGTGAAGGTCCTTTAAATACTCTTCTTTCCATCGGCGGCTGAAATTATGATGGAAAATTTTAATTCGTTCCCATCTGTTTAGTAAGGACGGCGACTCCATGCCTGGCTCAGGTGCGGCCAGAATGTGCGCTCCTTTAAGAAAATGCCCTGGGGTAAGGGCAGCAAAGTCGGAGGGATCTTGCGAGAGTGCAGCGAGAGGCCGTGAGTTGAGAACGGCTTCGATTCTGGTTAACAATATCATGAATTCTTCATAATTGGATTTGAGGTTGCCAGCGAGCTTCTTGAAATGAGATTTAAAGCTTTTTACAGCTGATTCCCGTAAACCACCCATATGAGGAGCGCTTGGGGGGATGAACTGCCAATTTATACCTTGAGGGGCGTATTTTTGAACAATGTCAGGTGAGACTTATTTCATGAACTCCACAAACTGTTTTTCTGTAGCTCTTTGAGCTCCAATAAATGTTTTGCCACGGGGAAAACCCCGTCTTGCGACGTAGCGAGCAAATGCGGCAAGAAAAGCCTCCCTGGTCAGATTAGTACATAGCTCCAGGTGTACTGCTTTTGTTGTGAAACAGACAAAAACAGCATAGCCTTTCATGAGAATAGGAGATCTTAGCATGGAAGCCTTTATCTGAAAAGGACCAGCAAAGTCGACACCTGTAGTGGTAAAAGGCGGAGCAAAGTTGCAGCGTTCGGGTGGAAGTGCTGCCATAATCTGTATTCGCATTTTCTGCTTATGCATAGTGCAGATATTGCAGATGAAAATGCATTTCTTGATTTGGGGCTTCAGACGTGGAATGTAATATTCCTGTCGTACCACATGCTGCATGAGACGGCTTTCGGCATGTAGCATTAATATGTGGATGTAATGCAGGAATAATGTGGCAAATGGAGATTTCTCAGGTATTATTATGGGGTGCCGCTCGTTGTATATTAGGCTTGAATTAGCAAGCCGACCATTGGCCCGAAGCAGCCCTTTCGTGTCTAGAAACGGGTTCAGAACTAAGAGTGAGCTCTTTTTATCAATCGGCTTCGATTCTCTTAGTAATGATATGTCGCGGCTGAAGTAGCGCGTTTGAGTTGATGCGATAAGAGCGACCTTTGCCTTTTGTAAGGCTTAGTGCGGCAATGTATCGCATTGGGGGTATGTTGCTCCTTTCAGTTTATGTTTAAGTCGCTCTATGAACTGGAGGCGACGACTCTGAGGGCTCGGGGGAAGAACGATGAAAATCGTTCAAGGATGTCATTATCCTCCAATATTGTGTCGTAGGTGTCGATTTTTCGACTTTCGGGCGCAATTATGTTGGCGATTGTGGCCAAGAATCGGAAGATTCTGCTAGCCATCGAGGGCCATTCCACCAGAGCGTGGTGGTGGCAAGGTGCGGGGGTTTGCAGCCTCTTGTACCTAGATCGGCAAAATTGTCAGCACTGGCTACGTGTCGCCATATGGCGGATCCCACTAGGCAAAGTATTTGCGAGGTTCTGTTGGAAATATATGTTTTCCACTCATGCAGGGGTTTTTCCAACCAGGCTAGGACGATTTCGGAATCAGACCAGAGATATAGCTTGTATTTCGCGTTGTCTAAGTGGGTCTGCCCCATGGAAACTAGTTTTGCTAGTAGCAGGGCGCCGCAGAGTTCAAGTCGAGGTAGACTTAGTGTCTTTAGAGGCGCAACTTGTGCTTTTACCGCTAATAAGTGGCTTGTAGTTGCGACATCGGTTTGTGTACGCACATATATAGTGGCACAATATGCCTTTTCAGAGGCGTCGCAGAAGCCGTGTAGTTCCACGTTGTATTCGGGGGAATAGTTTACCCACCGTGGAATTTGTATCTTTGAGATGTCGTTCAAGTTATTAGCGAACTGGGACCATTTTTCTAACCGAATAGGTTTCACTTGTTCGTCCCAGTCGGTTCCGTCTAGCCATAATTCTTGGATCAAGATTTTCGCTTGTATCATAACTGGCGAAAGCCATCCTGCAGGGTTAAAAAGTTTTGCCACCGAGGAGAGAATTTGGCGTTTTGTAATGGCGGATAATGCGGATATGGACTCAGTCGTGTATGAAAACTGGTTCGATATCGCATTCCATTGGATGCCTAGTGTTTTTTTTTCACTTTCCTTTTCAAATATAAGGAAATTAGTATCCAATAAATGGTCTTTAGGAATATTTTTAAAATATTTGGGTGATTGGCTGTAATCTTTTTTAAAGGAAACCCTGCGGTATTGAGGGCACTTATTACTTGTGATAAGGTCTCGTATGCTTGTGGAAGACTGTGGCTTCCAGACAGGATATCGTCTACATACGTTTGCGTTTTTAGGACTTGTGTTGCCAGTGGAAATTCTGGCTTTGTGTCTTCTGCCAGTTCGTGTAGTGTACGAATGGCTAGATATGGGGCACAGTTTACGCCAAAGGTAACTGTTTACAATTTAAAGTCGCGTATTGGACTATTGGCAGATTTTCGGAAAATAATCCGCTGAAAATCTTGATCATCTTTATGAACCAGTATTTGTCGATACATCTTTTCGACATCCCCATTGAATACGTATTTGTATATACGCCAATTTAATATCAGAAACATTAAATCTGGTTGGAGTGGGGGTCCCGTAAATAAGATATCATTTAGGGAATTCCCCGAACTAGTGGTTTTCGAGGCATTAAAGACAACTCTTACTTTTGTTGTTCTTTTGTCTGGCTTTACTACTGCGTGATGTGGCAGGTAAAAGGAGTAGTATTTGCCGTTGACGATTTTCTCCCCTTCGTTTACTTACTCCATGTGATCTAAATGGAGGTATTCTTCTAACACACCATCATATTCAGATATGAGTTCGCCTTTTTTAAGTAGGTTTCTCTCCATACTTAGAAACTGCTGAATTGCAGAGGTGCGAGAGTGACCTAAGGCGAGTGTGTTAGGAAATTGTTGCTTAAGTGGTAGTTGTACGACGTACCGACCATTTTCTGATCTAGTAGTTGTGGCTTTGTAAAAAACCTCACAATACTGATCTTCAGGGGATGGGACTGGTATGGGGGGAGTTCTTCTAATTCCCAAAATTTGTTCAATTGTGAATTGAGGTACTCGTTTGAGATTTCCTCAACTTGAGTTGTCATGGCTGTGACTGGTTCCGCATCTAGTCCACTTAGGGCCCATCCGAAAATGGTATTTTGCGCCAGTAGTGTGTTTGAAATTTTCTCAATACCTTCGAGTATTATTTGGGGTATGAGATCGCTGCCTGATAGAAGGTCTATTTGAGCGGGGGTGTTGCAGTTGGGATCTGCTAAGTTAAGGTGTGAAACCTTTTCCCAATGCTTGCTATTTATATGATAGCTTGGTAACATATTGGTTAATTGCGGTAAGACAATAGCTACTGCTTGTATTCTTATATCCGCTTGGGGGAAAATAGGGTAATGGGACAATTTTATTAGAGTTTTGAACTACTCTTCCGCCCATTCCCGTAATTTCAAAGTTGGCTTGTTTTGTTGGCAGATTTAGCCTATTTTGTGCCCTAGACGCTATGAAAGATCGTTGTGATCCTTGGTCTATTAGGGCTCTGAGCTTAAACAGTTCTCCTCGATGTTCGATGGAGACGACTGCTGTGGGTAGTAGTACCCTACTTTGATTTTCGCTGTGTAGCGTTTGCGTTTTTAAAGCCTTTGAGCAGCATGGTGCTTCTTAGCATATTTCGGAATTTTGAATTTTGAGTCGAATGAAGCTGCGATTTAGGTCGTGTTGAAACTTTTTAGTTCTGACCATTTTTTTATCTACCCTTTCCGCAATTTCATATTGGGTAGTTAGGAAGTCTTTCATCTGTTGCCACGTTGGGCATTTTCTTCGCGAAGAGAGCGATTGCTCCCACAAAAGCAACGATTTTTCTGGTAATGCCGCGGAGCATATGTTTACCAGTATGGGATCCCAGTTGTCAGTGGGAATATTTTGTGTCGTTAGAACCGACAAACAATTCGAAACAGTGGATTGAAGTTTTATGAATTCTTCACTTGTTTTTCTCTGAATTTTTGGTAAATTCATTAATATGGTCACTTGTTTGTCGACCAATATTCTTTCATTCTCGTATCGTTCTTTTAAAGCTTCCCAAGCCAAATTGAAATTGTTGTCATTAAGAGCGAACTGTTTTACTATGACGCCTGTTTGACCTTTTGTTTTGTATCGGAGGTGATACAATTTTTGTGCATTAGATAATTTTGGGTTATGTAAACGGCGGTGAACATGTCCCGGGAGGACGGCCATTGTTCATAACCCCCATGAAAAATTTCAGTGTCGCATGCGGGCACCTTAAGGTGGATACCCGAACTTGCCTCTTGATTTTGAATTGGTGACAGCTCTACTCTCGGAGGTGGAGTAGGTGCGATTGATCTTCTTAATTTTAATTGATCAGAGATCATGGCTTTTGTCTCTTCATATTGGTCAAGACAATTTTCATATTTGGAGTAAGCCGAGGTTTTAAAATTTTCCGGAAGATCCGAATCGTCCGTTTCTACAATGGCGTCATAGGCCGCTTGGAGACGTGTCCAAAAATTGTCAAGGTTTTGATTCTTGATTTTTAGTACCGATTCAGAGTTATCTAGAATCGGCGAAGATGAGAATCGAGTGCAGTATCGTTTTAAGCTGTCACTTTCTGATAAAAATTTAGCGTACGAAATATCGTTACCCCGTTTTTGTCTTGTAGCACCTTGCTTCGAGCGTGTAGCTTCTGCCGGTGTACATGGACTTTTTTCATCCGAAATCATTCTTAGTATTTTCAGAAATTGATGAGACTTAGATTTCTTTGAATCTGTATTCATTTAGATGAAAAATGGTAATATGTGTATATATATTAGGGTGTCCGTTATTTACCAAGTTGATTATTTTTGACGAGACGCCCCCTAAAATTTTAGTTGTCCATCTAAAAAAAAATATCAGACCATAAAAAGCCCTTAATTTTCATAATAAACCTTGCCCCAAACACGATACATTTCCCATTGAAATTACATGGGATTTTGCCACTTTTTACAAATATTTTTTTTTCTCTGGAACTGTTTCGTTTATAGGACTAAAAAAGTCATACTCTTATACAGAATTGAATGCTCTACAAAAAACGTTCGGACAATTTTTCGATATACTCACCACTTTAAAAGTTATTCAAGGTTAAAGTTAACTTTTGGGTAACTTCTGGGTAATTTTTGGAATTTTCGAACTTTTACGGCAAATTGAATTTTTTTTTTGTATAATTCAATTGTTTATTCTAAAAAATATAATTTCTTTGATGTTTCGGCAAAAAAACTTTGAAACATGAAGAGTAATTAAGCACATGTTGTTAACGATTAATAATAAATTCATTTAATTTATATTAGTTATATGAGTTATACTGTGCAATTTGGCATCACCATTATCCAGGTACACTACAAACGAGGCTCTGTCGACCGAGAAAAGGCGGTATAACCTTAGCATCTGCGAGGAGGAAATTCCTACGCCATTGCCTGCCTAGAGGCGAAACCGGCAGCCCCGGAACTAGGCTCGGATGCAGAAGGCTAATCACCTACTCATCTTAAACCCTCTGATTACTGAAACCGATTCATGTTCCACCTAGGAACTACGGGAAAATATATATATATATTATCCAGGTACACGCTGCCCTATCTGGCATCACCATGATCAGGTGACTCATTTTCGTTTCGGCATTTCTACCGTTGTTTGGGTCAGACCATTGTGCAGTATACAAAAACAACTAGAAGCACGATTATCAGGTGATGCGTTTTAGCTTGGCACATCATACGATTATACTGTTCTTTGGTCAGACCATTGTCCCGTATGCAATAACAACATTATTATTTTCGCCAGCTCGCTTGCATATTATTTTTCTATATAAGATTGAGTTAAACATAGAATTGTGCTTAGTTGTCCTTCAAATGAATTGGATGGTACCTGGAGAGTACTCCATAAATAAAAACTTAAAACCTCCATTCACATTAACCATCGAAATAAAGTAAAAATTTGAGCAGTGTATTAACCATTATCAATTTACAATTATTTTTAAAAATGAGTGACAATCAATCGATGAATCTGAGGAGTAATCTATTTATGATTGAAAAAAGAATGAGTTCTCTCAATAAAAAAAATTACCAACGAATAAACAGGTTTTGCAACTCTTATATCATCACTCAAGGAATCTCAAAAAATCAATCGATGACAGCGTTGTAAGTGTTATAAGTGAAGTTAGAGAGATTTGGAATATAGCGGAGATTCCAACTCAAATTATTTCACGTTGTAAATTAAAATTGAAAACTCTCCATAAAGAGTACAGGAATGCTCAAAAACACGCCCACCGACCTAAAGAAACCAAAGAGAAAAATTTTTCCAGTACACTCAACCAATTATTTGATATAGCTCATGGTAACGTTTTTGAATTAATTGGTGAGGAAAAGAAACAATTTTTGATTGATCAACGATCTCAACGGATTTTTCATCTCACAGCCGCAAAAGTTAATGAAACAACAAATGAAACTGGTAATTTGAATCACAATTAAATAATTAGTTTCATTAATTGACTATTTTAAAATTATTTATTCTAATGTATTAATTTTTGATTAAATATATTATTGTAGCTGAGGTTCTTTTATCACCTGAAAATAACAATCAAGTTGGTGATGAAAACAAAGTTGTAACTCAAGCTGACACTTTTACGACAGATCCTATTTCAAAAAGTGGAAATGATCAGACATCTGGTAAGCTAAAAATTTTATTTCATTCTCTTTAAATCACCATTTTGATTTTTGTTAAAATATAACATTCTGAAGTGTTAACAAAATATAAAGCCATTGTAAGGTATTCAGAAAATGTAAAACCATGACACTAAAATCGTTTTACTTCTGCTTAGATATCTATGCACTGTGCTCGTCAGGAACTCCGGATTTCATGAAATCCAGTGGAGAAACTGTGAGCAACTCACAGTCAACATTAGTGTCAGAGTTTGAGGGAACTGGAAGATATTACAAGCCAAAAAATATCCGAGGAACTACCAGGCTGAAAATATTAAAATTTTGTTTGGTGAAAGTGTAGTTGATAGTGGAGTGATTCATTGGGATGGAAAATTGATTCCTGATAGTATGACTTCAGAGCGCATTGAACGACTTCCTATTATAATTAGTTTTAATGGGCAGGAAAAATTGCTCGGAGTGCCTGCATTGTCAGATGGACATGGTTTTACACAAGCTGAGGAAATATATAACACGATTTGCGAGTGGGGATTGAACAAGGCTGTCAAAGCACTCTGCTGTGATACCACGAATTCGAATTTCGGCTTCAGAAAAGGAGCTGCTGTGATTCTTGAAAGTAAAATGGAGACTGACTTATAATACCTTCCTTGTAGGCATCATATCTATGAATTGGTGTTATCTAGTGTTTACTCCACAAAAATGCCAGGTACAACCGGACCTAATGTAGCACTGTTTAAGAATTTTCAAAGCCAGTGGAATTCTATTGACAAAACAGATTATAAACCTCTACAAAAAAACGGATTAAAAAAATGTTAAAAGATAAAATACCGGAAACAAGTTCGAAAATCGATGAATTGCTTAAAACTAGTTCACCTCGTGATGACTACAAAGAACTACTAGAATTAAGCAAAATATTTTTAGGCACTATGGAAGTTGAGAAAACGAAATTTTACAAACCGAGGGCTTTTCATCATGCTCGATGGATGGCGAAAGCCATTTACAGTTTAAAAATATACATCTTTCGGAACAGTATTAAATTAAGCGCTGAAGATGAAAAAAGTTTGTACGAGATTTCATTATTTATTGTTTTTATTTACGTACCTTATTGGTACTCTGCGCCTTTAGCTGCAGCTGCACCAAATCAAGATATTAAATTTATAAAATCTGTTTACAATTATAGAATGATAGATAAAGATTTGTCTAATGCCATTCTTCAAAAATTTCGAAACCATTTATGGTACTTGAGTCCTGAAGCAGCGGCCTTATCATTTTTCGATAAAAATATATCTCTCAGCGTCAAGAAAAAAATGGTTAAGGCTTTAAAAGTCAGTAAAGGCGAACAGTTCGAGATTCCTAAACGTTTCATCTTTAATGTGGAAGATTTTAAATGGTTCACAAATAAAACTATTGATTATTTTATAAATTCAAATTCTTTAAAATTTTTCGAAAGATTTAATATTGATACTAGATTTTTGCAATTAAGTTGTACTGAGTGGTTAGAGGATCCAGAATATGTGAGAGGCTTGGAAATTGTAAAAAAATTGCGAGTTGTTAATGATTCAGCAGAGAGGGCTGTAAAATTAGCCGAAGAATATGTTAATATTTTAGCAAGAAGTGAAGAAGAAAAACAATATGTAATTCAAGTTGTATACGAGTATAAAAAAAAGTATTCAAATGTAACTAAGGAATGTTTAATAAAGGAAATCTGAGTACTCAAATGGTTTAAATTTGATTTGATTTGCAAATTTTTCTTATTTTTTATCTTAAAACTATAAGCATAATATATTTTTTAGAATAAACAATTGAATTTTACAAAAAAAAATTCAATTTGCCGTAAAAGTTCGAAAATTCCAGAAATTACCCAGAAGTTACCCAGAAGTTACCCAAAAGTTAACTTTAACCTTGAATAACTTTTAAAGTGGTGAGTATATCGAAAAATTGTCCGGACGTTTTTTGTAGAGCATTCAATTCTGTATAAGAATATGACTTTTTTAGTCCTATAAACGAGACAGTTCCAGAGAAAAAAAAATATTTGTAAAAAGTGGCAAAATCCCATGTAATTTCAATGGGAAATGTATCGTGTTTGGGGCAAGGTTTATTATGAAAATTAAGGGCTTTTTATGGTCTGATATTTTTTTTTAGATGGAAAACTAAAATTTTAGGGGGCGTCTCGTCAAAAATAATCAACTTGGTAAATAACGGACACCCTAATATATATATATAATTTCCTCTTTCGATTTAAAACAAACGCATAAATTTTGAGAACCGTAAAACTCTTTCACGTCGATAAGAGCTTTAATTTCTGTTAAAAGTCATAAAATACGCGTTTTTCAGATTTAGAGTTCAAGCGGTTGTATGTAGTTTGTTTTTAAACTTTATATATTATGTATATGCGGACTTATCCGACTGCCCCTGTTTGTGTACTCGTTAAAGCGGTCAAAACACTTTATCATTATAATACATATATGCAAGATATGTGCTCAATAATCCTGCTTGTTCTATGACGAAGAACAAGAGGTAGTTGCCGGTATGGGCTTTAATATATGTACTATGTGTATGTACAGATTAGTATGTATGTAAATATTTATTTATTTATGTATGTATATATATATTTGGATATAAATTTTAAAGATAGTATATGTTAATATAAATATTTATTTACTTATATATGTATGTATGGAAATTTTAATTCCGCTTACGTATTTCGACGGTAAAAGTAGCGCGCAGTGAAATTGAGGAAAACAGCTGTTGACCCATGCGCAATGGAATGTCTGTAGAAATTCACCCTAATTGTGGTAGATTTGCAAAATGAACTTCGTATATCTATACATAAAAATCCGTTTAATATTGTATATCCACAGCATGTGAAGAGCGCAAAAAAAAGATGTATATGCCAAAATGTATGTGATGACGCAGTGTTGTCACCGATTATATTTTGCGCTGTTTACTATATGTACTTGTAATATATGTTATTGTATATTGAATATCTATGTATGTTTGATTTTATGTTGTGTATTTAGCCGGTATGTATACATATGTATATCTCTTTTTTTTTTTTTTTTTTTTTACACAACTGTTTTGAAATACTTCGAACTAGTATTGCCAAAATGGGCTTCAAACATACATATACATATATACAGTGCTAAGAAAATAATAGGAATCGATACGACTCACTTTGAAGCTTTGGGGGGTGTAAGTGTCTCCATATAGGGGTTGCTGTCCTCCTCTTGTCTTCGCAGGTTGGGTCTGGTGTATTTGTTGTTTTATTTATTTAATTAAATTTTTTTTTCTTCGCGGCCGTTTAGATTGAGTTTGGGTTGGGTTCACTTTAGTATAATTTAAATTTTTTATTTTTTTTGTTGTTGATTTATTGTGTCACTACACTTTTTCGACCATCTTTTTTCCTTGTGTAAAAATTGTAACTAGTTTTTTTTTGTGTTTGTATATCAATGTATATACTGTTTTGTTTTGCCGCACTTTATAAAATTGTTTTCCGATGTTTAGCGGTATCTTAATATATAAAAATCACGTGTCACGTTTTTTGATTTCGATGGACTCCTAAACTACTGAACCGATTTTAATGAAATTTTTAACACTGTGTGCAGTTTGGTCCAACTTGAAAGGTAGGATAGTTTATAACTCTCCTTATAGTCGCATTATTTATTTATTGCAAATTATTTGTTTATTATTAGCAAAGAGCTATCCACCAGTTGGTGGCGCTAATAGCGGTATTGAGTAAGTGCGGTATGTTACAGTAGATGGCGGTACACTTCTAGCAGCTGGCGGTGTTTTATCAATTTCAACAGTAAATTTTCATGAATTTAGGCTGTCATAACAAAAGCTGCCACTTGCTAAAAACATTAAATGAAAATGCGTTGTTTGAAGTTTATATTATTTGTGGTAAAGTTATACGAGTCTATGACTTCCAATATTCTAAATTTAAGAAAAAATCACATACAATCCGTGAAATAAATAAAGTTAAATAATATATATATTGTCACCTAAAATACAAACCAATGTATCATCAAAAATAAATGGAAATCGCTGACGGATATAATAACCAAAATTTATCCATTTTATAACGAAAACTGAAATTTTGTTTCAAGATTGGATATAAAGTGGTTTTATTGCGTTTGCGGTACCTATAACCCAACTTAGACGTTGGCGGCCTGCCCGGTCAAAAATCATGATATATCAAGAAAAGGGGCAATGATTTATATATTTGGGGTATAATCCTTTTTTTTTATTAATTTTTATTCGTTTGGTCAATGTGTAATTATGGCAACACTTAGTAGCTGTCAACACAGAATACTTTTGTTATTGTGCATGTAATGAAATTTTTATATGTAGAAAATCTGTAGAAAACAGATCAATCCGCAGAGCCTTTAGGTAGTGGAACACAGAACAAATAAAGAACACAATTTGTTGCGGATGTTTTAATTTTTAGCAGACACACGTGTTTATTGTTCAAGGAACCAAGTAGAAAGAGAGCGAAAAGTAGAAAAGAAAAAGTAAGGCCGTATAATCTAGAAATGACAAATAAATATCGATATTCGATATATATATATATACTGTTTTTGCCTTTAATAATGTGATATTTCCACACACCTCCTCAAAAATAGTATATATATATTTTTTATAGTTTACTTAAGATAAGAAAAGTGTCTGTATATGCTATAGTGGGAGTTGTACAATTCCAGTCCAACATTTGTTGCAAGGATTGGGGAAAACCCACAAAAACCCAATCAGACTGTATAAGGTATAAAATTATAATTTACGTTAAACAATTTCATTTCAAATCATAAAAATAAATATAAAAAAACTTAAAGTTGAGACAGCCGCTTGATTTTCAATGGGATCCATTTCATTCCATTTTATTCCATTTTTCAGTTTATCAAATTCATTTGATCTCACAGATCACAAAAACGTTGCGCTGGTAATGGTTTAGTTAGCATATCTGCGATTTGTTTACCTGTGGGAATATAAACAATTTCAATTAGATTCTTATCAACCTGTTCTCTTGTAAAATGATATTTTATATCAATGTGCTTTGAACGTTTATGACATGAGGGGTTATTGGCAATACTTATACATCCTTGGTTATCTTCATATAATCTAATTGGATTAATTACTTTTATCTTTAAACTTACTAATAACGAATTTAGCCACTTGGCTTCTCTAACTGCCTCAAATAAGGCCATATATTCTGCCTCTGTTGATGATGCTGCTACCGAATTTTGCTTCCTTGTATTCCAACAAATTACATTAGAATCAAACATTTTAAATATGTAGCCAGTAGTACTTTTTCTATCTGATTCACTGCCACCCCAATCTGAATCCACATAGCCGACCAAAAGCTCATTAAAATTTGAGTTTTTCTGAAAAGATAACTTTAAATCAACTGTACCCTTTAGGTACCTTAAAACTTTCTTCAGGCATTGCCAAAGTTCTGTGTTATTCTTTTCACAATAACGACCTAAAAAATTAACGGCTGTACTTAAATCAGGTCTTGTACATAACATAATATACATTAAACATCCTATTACGTTTCGACATGGGGCATCACACTTATCATCTGAGCTAAGAGCAATATGATTAAGTTTAGTTGGCAGAGGACAGTTAACAGGATTGCAATTTTCCATATTATATTTAATAAGTATTGATTTTATGTAAGCAGATTGACTAAGACTTGTATGACCCTCACTTTTATCAACTTTTATACCTAAAAAAAATTTTATCTCATTTAAATCAACCATTCTAAATTTGTTCATTAGGTATAATTTAAAATCTTTCATTACTTGTTTATTTTTGGTAGAGATTACTAAATCAACTACATATAAAAGTATATATATATTAGAGAATATATCCCCTTTGTCAAGAAGATATATACAACGATCTACTGGTGAATTAACAAAGCCTATTTCTGTCAATGCTTTCTCGAATATTTCAAACCAACACCTTGCAGCTTGCTTGAGACTGTAAATAGCTTTATGTAGTCTACAAACTTCATTTTCTCTACTTATTAGACCCTCGGGTATTTGCATATAAATTTCTTCTTTTAATATTCCATTCAAAAATGCTGTTTTAACATCCATATGATGTACTAAAAGGTCATATTGATTTGCTATAGACATAATCAATCTAAAACTCGAGATTCTCGCTACAGGTGCAAATGTTTCATTATAATCAACTAAGTATTCTTGCGTAAAACCGCGAGCAACAAGTCTGGCTTTGTATTTTATTGGTTCGCCAAATTCATTTTGTTTGATTGTAAAACCCCATCTACAATCAACTACATTTTTATTTTTAGGCTTTTGTACAATTGACCAAGTCTTATTTAATGAGTGTGAGTCCAGTTCTTCTTTAATAGCTTTCTCCCAATGTGTTCTATCTTTACTGTATTTAACCTCGACAAATTTATTTGGTATGAATTAGATTAAAGATTGAGTATGCATTACACAATTATTTATTAAATCTTGATAAGATACTTTTGGTTTATTCTTTATTCGATCACTTTCTCTAATATTTATCTGCGATTCCAAGTCTTCTTTTTCATAAGACTTTTCACCAGACATTTCTGGATCCGAATTCTCAAATTCTACCATATCACTAGGCTGTTTATCTGCTTGATCAGATTTCCCATTATTGTTGAGGACATTTTTATTATCAATAGTTGATTGAATACTTTCACCATCTTCATTATTAAGATGCATGTCATCCTCAACCACAGCTCTAGATTTTACCATATTTGTTTCATCAACAACAACATCTCTTGCTGTTACAAATATTTCTTTTCCAACACACCCATTTGGTTCATACCCCACAAGTATACCTTTCCATGGCTTTTCGTCAAACTTTCTTTTTCGAAGTTTAATATGAACATATACTGTGGAACCAAAAACTTTTAAATATTTTAAACTTGGCTTTTTGTTATGTCACATTTCATATGGTGTTTTCAATAAATCTTTAAGTGCATTACTTGGACTTCTATTTATTAAATACGTTGCTGTTAATACAGCTTCACCCCAGAAACTTTTCTGTAGATTGGCCCCTATAATTAAAGCACGAGCTTTTTCAGTTATATCATCCTTTCGGATACACCATTTTGCTGAGGTGTGTGTGGAACTGTTAGATGGTAGCTGATGCCTTTTTCAACACAAAATTCTCGTATTTCATTTGATAAATATTCCCTTCCATTATCTATGTACAGATTAACTACTTTCAGATTAAAATGGGCTTCGCTTTTTAAAATAAAATCCCTAAATGCAGTAAAAACATCTGACTTGTAAGTTAACAAATATGTTACACAGTAATGTGTTAATTGATCTATAAAAACAACATAGTAATTCTTTTTATTTATTGTTGGAGGTGTTATCGGACCACAGACATCGGAATGTATTACAAATAATGTCCTATTTATGTAATCTTTATTTTTAACCTTTTCAAAACGAAGCCGAGTTTGTTTTCCTTTTATGCAGGCTTCGCATAAATCATTAACTGGATTAACATTAGTTAGCAAATTAGTATCATCAAATAAATTGTGATTTTTAATTTCAAGAAATTTTCCCTGACTTATATGCCCTAACCTCTCATGCCATATGTTATAATTTATTTTACTTGATACAAATGCATTCTTAGGTATTGTAAATCTCACAGAAGGGACATTATCAGTAAAATGTGCATCCATTATATTTATTTTATCTTTACTCACAATCACACCTCCTGGATGAAATACAATCGTAAAACCAGCATCTTGCATCTTTTTAACAGAAATAAGGTTTTGTGATACATCAGGACAAAATAACACATCATTTAGGGTAACGTTGATAAAAGTATTGGTTAGCAATTTCATTGATCCCTTTTTAGTTGCAAATATAAATTCGTCCGACTTTGCAACAGCGATTTTGATTGGTGATTCAAGATGACAAACGTTTGAGAGTAGATTTTCGTTGTTGGTCAAGTGATCAGATGCACCCGAATCCAATAGGAAAGAAATATGCCCATCACTAATGTTATTATGACGTTTGAGCATAAATGCAAAACCAGATCTCTCTGTCTCTTTTTGCCCTTGAGCCAATTGTGCCTGTTTTTCTTTATTATTCATATTTTCTTTCTCTTTCTTATACTTATAGCAATCCTTCTTTAAGTGCCCTATCTTGCCACAGTAAAAACATTTTTGTTTATTAAATTTGAATTTGGATTTAAATTGGACTTTATCTTGAAACTTATTATTTTTATATTGAAACTGATTATTTTTATTTTGAAAATTGTTCACTTTATTTATTTTATTCACAGCTTGCAATACTTTTAAACTTGTATCTTTAGATTTTTGCTTTAACTTAATTGTAATCTATTTTTGACGAAAGCCAAAATCAAATTCTTTTCTGCGAGTGTTTCGATGGCGGTAATGACGCCGTCATACGAAACAGGTAGAGAAAGCAAAAGATGGCTGACCTCCATGTCATCTAATTTCGCGCCAGATGCAGAAAGTTCCGTTATTAGATCATCAAATATATTAAAATGGTTTATCAAATCCATATCGCCTTTTAATTTTAGTGAAAGTAATTGTTTACGGACGGACAACTGTGTAGCCAAACTTTTGCGTTCATATATTGAATCTAAATTATGAAAAATTTCTTTAGCACTGCAATCATTTGTGACAAAACTTAAGAAGGAATCACTTAAATATTCAATAATTGTATTTTTGGCCAATTTCTCTAACTTTTTTCACTCATCACCTTTATCAACAGCATTTTTCTCAGTAACTTCACCACCAGTTTCATCAATTACTTTAATCGAATCATTTTCGCTTAAAAGCGCTCTAACTCGAAATTTCCAAATCGCATATTTTTCACCGTCGAACGGCTTTATATTTCTTTTTGATTTTTCCATGATAATAAATGTAAATCACAAGGTATAATTATCTTCGATGGGGATCTGGGCCCATAACCTGTAGAAAATCTGTAGAAAACAGATCAATCCGCAGAGCCTTTAGGTAGTGGAACACAGAACAAATAATGAAAACAATTTGTTGCGGATGTTTTAATTTTTAGCAGACACACGTGTTTATTGTTCAACGAACCAAGTAGAAAGAGAGCGAAAAGTAGAAAAGAAAAAGTAAGGCCGTATAATCCAGAAATGACAAATAAATATCGATATTCGATATATATGTATATATACTGTTTTTGCCTTTAATAATGTGATATTTCCACATTATAAAATATAAAATGCTTATTTTAAGCAAATGTGTAAATAATAAATAAAAAATAAATATGTAGAAACAATATAATGAAGTGTAAGTGCATAAAAAGTGCATAATATAAAATAAATAATTACTAGAAATCGAGAAATTGCAAGATGAAATTTGCAAAGTTTTCAACTTTAAATGCAAATATCTCGAAAACTCTAAGTTTGAGGCGGCAAATCTATCTTTTCTTAATCTGGAGCATCAGCCCTATCCAACCATACCACTTTTAACCCTGAAATCGTGGGATGATATACTAAAGCCGACCCTAAGTAGTTGCATTTTACTTTTTTTTTAGTTTTAAATTTAGGAAAAATTTTTACGTAGCCTGGACATTATTGATAGGGAGGGTATTACCGAAAAAATTCGGTTTTATTACGACTAAAGAGCACTTAAACACTTCTCAGAATCAGTTATTCGTTATTTTTGTTGAATTATGAACTTGCGAGGCACCCACTTTGGACAGAGCTTTCGCCTCTTTAAGCTTAGCAAATATCTTTTCATCGGTGGATTTCCCTCAGCCCAAATTCAACAGTATTTTTCTCCAAAAAGCAATGATTTATTAACACACGAAATGCTCTATGATCCATTTTTTTGTAAACTAACACAAGTTGCTTCACAGAAATGTTATATTTCATTAACTAATAATTATAATCCAGAAGCAGTATTATCTATGTATCAGCCACAGTGAAGCGTGGACGGGTCCTCTAGTTTATTATATATGTATATAATATTTTTTTTGTTTTTTGAATGCCGCACACCGCCAAAAATTTCTACCGTTCACTTTTTAACCGTTTTAGTTTTCCGCCACAGTGCATTTCTTTTCGCCTCGAAGGACCATATTTATTTCTGTACGAATTATTTATTCTTTTCAATCTCGTTTCGTCACTGTCTAAACGTGTCTTCTTCACTAAACTTTCAAATATGTTAAAATTTTCCTTTTATGCTCTTGTTGAGCTAAATAAGCTTTATTATCACTTTCATTTATAAACTTTACAATATCTTCTTAGAATAAATTATATATATTTTTGCACTTTACACACAAGGAATATAAACCGGATAAAAGTCAAATAACAAACGAATGATCTTTATATATAATGACCGGATGGTACAAAAGACGCAAAGTTAAAATTCTCGAGTAGAAGTTGCGGTGCGCGAGTGTGTCGGCGTACGTGATTTCTAGAACTGTGTCGAACAAGAAGCGGGCACAGCGTCACCAGGGATAATGGGATGCCCAACTTATTCCAGTGTGATAGCGCCTCAAAATAAGCGTTTTTTATAACATTTTCCATTATGGCCAGATCGAACAAAATAAAAATTTTTGGGCATTTTAAATTAAAACACCCAACATTTAGTACGAATAAAAACTACTATATAGTGATTATTTATTATATGGAGAAACTATTTAAATCTTTTTAAAGTATATTAGAACAATTGACTTTTGAACTTTCAATACCCAATAAAAGGATTTAAGCTTTTTACCTCTTAATCAATAAATGTTTTTAATAAATTTCCATTGAAAATAATACAATGATGCATAACATTACAAAACGTTTCATCAAATACCTTTAAATATCATAAATTTATTTAATTTTCATTGTTTAACATTTTTTATAAGTGGTCTTGAAGGATGCAACAAATCCCTCCGTTTTCATATTTTTTTGGTAAGATTTCAATCTGGCCATCGCTCGTTTCCAATTGCTAAACGTCAAAACCACCTCAATCCAGTCAACTGTCAAAGTTTAGGTGGTTTTGACGTTTAGCAATTGTGCTCTCACTTTCAGTGAGAGAAGAGTTGGACATCTCTTTATCTCTGGCGTCACCTTCCCTTGGGTATAAAATTAAACAGGAACAAAAACCGTTGGATGTGGAGAGGCCCAGTGATGCCCTTTTCTTTTTTCTGATTAGCTTGTTGATGTGGAGAGGGTTGTACTTATTCAGTGCTGCCTTTTTTCATGATTAGTGTGTTGATGTGGAGAGTGTGGTGTTCAATGCTACCTTTTTTCCTGATTATTATGTTGATGTGGAGAATGTTGTGTAGGTTAGTTCGGGCGACTGGAGTTCATTTCGACAAATGGAATGATCACCTTGCCCGAAAATTTTGTACAATTTTGCAAACAAAAGAAGAATTGGTCGAATGCGCTTTCCCAAATATCATTCAGAATCACAGAAGCCATGATTGGTTAGCAGAACGTTCAATATTGGCACCGAAGAGTATACACGTCAATGCAATGAGCTTCCAAATTCAAGAAAAATTGCGAGATGAAGTCATAACTTATAAATCCATTGACAGCGTTAGGGATGAAGATGAAGCTGTGAATTATCCAATTGAATTTCTGAATACATTGGAACCACCTGGTACACCGCCACATCTTTTGAATTTAGATGTTTGTTCATTACTTTAATCATTACAGAATATAAATCTGTAGGGAGGTTCAATGAAATATATTATTGATTCCATTTTTAACATGTTGGCTGCCAATGTATCACCGGTGATCACAACAAAAAACTACCTCCAGGTGCCAAAGTATCACCGGTGATACACGCCTAGGCCTCTAGAATTTAGGGGCTGGGGCCTTAACGGAAGGAGTTTTAAGAAAGACGCAAGTTAATTTAAAAAAAAATATATTTAATTTCATAGTAAAACACAACTTAAAAAAATAATACTCTTCTTCTTCTTCTTTACTGGCGTAGACACCGCTTATGCGATTATAGCCGAGTCAACAACAGCGCGCCAGTCGTTTCTTCTCTTCGCTACGTGGCGCCAATTGGATATTCTAAGCGAAGCCAGGTCCCTCTCCACTTGGTCCTTCCAACGGAGTGGAGGTCTTCCTCTTCCTCTGCTTCCCGCGGCGGGTACTGCGTCGAATACTTTCAGAGCTGGAGCGTTTTCATCCATCCGGACAACATGACCTAGCCAGCGTAGCCGCTGTCTTTTAATTCGCTGAACTATGTCAATGTCGTCGTATATCTCGTACAGCTCATCGTTCCATCGAATGCGATATTCGCCGTAGCCAACGCGCAAAGGACCATAAATCTTTCGCAGAACTTTTCTCTCGAAAACTCGCAACGTCGACTCATCGGTTGTTGTCATCGTCCAAGCCTCTGCACCATATAGCAGGACGGGTATAATGAGCGACTTATAGAGTTTGGTTTTTGTTCGTCGAGAGAGGACTTTACTTTTCAATTGCCTACTCAGTCCGAAGTAGCACCTGTTGGCAAGAGTAATCCTGCGTTGGATTTCCAGGCTGACATTATTAGTGGTGTTAATGCTGGTTCCTAGATAGACGAAATTATCTACAACTTCAAAGTTATGACTGTCAACAGTGACGTGAGTGCCAAGTCGCGAGTGCGATGACTGTTTGTTTGATGACAGGAGATATTTCGTCTTGCCCTCGTTCACTGCCAGACCCATTTCTTTTGCTTCCTTATCCAGTCTGGAGAAAGCAGAACTAATGGCGCGGGTGTTGAGGCCGATGATATCAATATCATCGGCATACGCCAGCAGTTGTACACTCTTATAGAAGATGGTACCTTCTCTGTTGAGTTCTGCAGCTCGAACTATTTTCTCCAGAAGCAGGTTGAAAAAGTCGCACGATAGGGAGTCGCCTTGTCTGAAACCTCGTTTGGTATCGAACGGCTCGGAGAGGTCCTTCCCGATCCTGACGGAGCTTTGAGTGTTGCTCAGCGTCAGTTTACACAGCCGTATTAGTTTTGCGGGGATACCAAATTCAGACATCGCGGCATAGAGGCAGCTCCTTTTCGTGCTGTCGAAAGCAGCTTTGAAATCGACGAATAGGTGGTGAGTGTCGATTCTCCTTTCACGGGTCTTTTCCAAGATTTGGCGCATAGTGAATATCTGGTCGGTGGTTGATTTACCAGGTCTAAAGCCACACTGATAAGGTCCAATCAGTTTGTTGACGGTGGGCTTTAATCTTTCACACAATACGCTCGACAGAACCTTATATGCGATGTTGAGGAGGCTAATCCCACGGTAGTTGGCGCAGATTGTGGGGTCTCCTTTTTTATGGATTGGGCACAGCACACTTAAATTCCAATCGTTGGGCATACTTTCGTCCGACCATATTTTACAAAGAAGCTGATGCATGCACCTTATCAGCTCTTCGCCGCCGTGTTTGAATAGCTCGGCCGGCAATCCGTCGGCCCCTGCCGCTTTGTTGTTTTTCAGACGGGCAATTGCTATTCGAACTTCGTCATGGTCGGGCAATGGAACATCTGCTCCATCGTCATCGATTGGGGTATCGGGTTCGTTTTCTCCTGGTGTTGTGCGTTCACTGCCATTCAGCAGGCTGGAGAAGTGTTCCCTCCATAATTTAAGTATGCTCTGGGCATCGGTGGCTAGATCACCTTGGGGGTTCTACAAGAGTATGCTCCGGTCTTGAAACCTTCTGTAAGCCGCCGCATCTTTTCGTAGAATTTTCGAGCATTACCCCTGTCGGCCAGCTTATCAAGCTGTTCGTACTCACGCATTTCGGCCTCTTTCTTTTTCTGTCTACAAATGCGTCTCGCTTCCCTCTTCAACTCTCGGTATCTATCCCATCCCGCACGTGTTGTGGTCGATCGTAACGTTGCGAGGTAGGCAGCCTGTTTTCTCTCCGCTGCGACACGGCACTCCTCGTCGTACCAGCTGTTCCTTTGCACTTTCCGAAAACCAATGGTTTCGGTTGCAGCTGTACGTAAGGAGTTTGAAATGCCGTCCCACAGTTCCCTTATACCGAGTTGTTGACGAGTGCTCTCAGAGAGCAGGAGTGCAAGCCGAGTAGAAAATCGTTCGGCTGTCTGTTGTGATTGCAGCTTCTCGACGTCGAACCTTCCTTGTGTTTGTTGGCGTGCGTTTTTTGCTGCACAGAGGCGGGTGCGAATTTTGGCTGCAACAATATAGTGGTCCGAGTCGATGTTAGGACCTCGGAGCGCACGCACATCTAAAACACTGGAGACGTGTCTTCCGTCTATCACAACATGATCGATCTGGTTGGTGGTTTTTCGATCCGGAGACAGCCAGGTAGCTTGATGTATCTTCTTATGCTGGAATCTAGTACTACAGATAACCATATTTCGGGCCCCGGCGAAGTCGATCAGCCTCAACCCATTTGGGGATGTTTCCTCGTGGAGGCTGAATTTACCGACCGTAGTGCCAAAGATACCTTCTTTGCCCACCCTGGCGTTGAAGTCGCCAAGCACGATTTTGACGTCGTGGCGGGGGCATCTCTCATAAGTGCGCTCCAAGCACTCATAAAAGGCATCTTTGGTCACATCGTCCTTCTCTTCCGTCGGGGCGTGGGCGCAAATCAGCGATATGTTGAAGAACCTCGCTTTGATGCGGATTGTGGCTAGACGTTCATTCTCCGGAGTGAATGATAGTACTCGGCGACGGAGTCTCTCTCCCACCACGAATCCAACACCAAACTTGCGCTCCTTTATGTGGCCACTGTAGTAAATGTCACAAGGACCTACTCGTCTCTGTCCTTGTCCCGTCCACCGCATTTCTTGGACGGCGGTGATGTCAGCCTTTATCTTTACGAGGACATCTACCAGCTGGGCAGCGGCACCTTCCCAATTAAGGGACCGGACATTCCAGGTGCATGCCCTCAAATCATAGTCCTTATTTCGTTTGCCGTGGTCGTCATCAAAAGGGGGGTCTCTCATCCGAGGCTGTTTAAACTTTTGCATTGGGGGTGTTTTTTTACGTGGCGGGTCCCAAACCCAGCGCACAACCCTATGCAGGGGGTGTTTCGCCTTCTCACTTTAGCTCGCCTTCAAACGGATGTTCTTAGGCTACCCAGAGGATACTTGGTCAAAGACCGGAAGTCGTGAGCTGCTTGAGTCATATGTAAAAGAATCGTTTCTGGCCACTCCCAAGTGAATGGCGATCAGAGAACTTTCCTCACTTGCGTGAACTTCTACACATGACTCCATCCTCCAAAAATAATACTCAATTATAAATAAAAAACTGCAATTCATTCCTGTAAACAAAAAAAAATTATATAAATTCAATGTATTTGCTGAAAATGATTGAGGCATAAGAATGGAGACCGAGGACATTGTCCGCAGTATGTGGATACAAGTTTGGCCTTCTTCCTTGCAGCTGACGAAGAGGTTGCAGTCTTCAGTTCAGAATAGCAGCCTCCGCAGCGATATCTCTTTCGCCTTCCGCCCTTTGTTACTTCTACTGATGTCGTCAAAATGTGCTTGCCTTGAGGAGGTGTTCGCGAAATTGAAGCCCTATCTCATCCACTTAAATTTAGAATTATATTTTGCCGAAAGTCAGATATTTTCATATTGGAATTACTTTCGTTATACAAAATATATGCATTTACAACCGCCGTATTTAAAAGAATATCAAAAGCAACTTTATGAAACCAGCGAATAGTTTTACGGAGAGGACTAAAGTAACTAGCCATTTGATCAGACAAATCTATTCCTAAAGTGGGAAAAAATCAATAAATATTTACGTATTTAAATAAACATATTTTAAAAGCTCTGAACAAACCTTGTTTGCATTTGTTGTACTCCATTATTACATTCTGTTTTAAAACATATTGGCCGAGTCTATTCTTTTTACCTGAAGGTACAAGTGATCCGTTGTTTACAGTGGACAAGGAACGAACTTCTCTTTTATCCCTCCAGTACCCGACTACGTTTCCAGATCTTTCGAAAGTAACATTACCCCTCTTTTCAACGACCTAGGCAATTTAGGTAAGCCTCTCCGGTTTTTTCTTAGAGTTCCCTGTAGATGCGTTTTTCTATTTAAGAGAGCATTGCCCAATTAGATTGAAGTATAATAATTGTCGACCGTAAGTGTACGGTTCTCTCCAAAATAACCTTCCATCAGTTGAAGGCAAATATTTGTTGCAAGAGAAAGCCCCGTGGTTGTATCTGATTTTCCAGTATAGAGTTTCAAATTATATATGTAACCCTTTGTATCTGCCAATTTGAACACCTTGATGCCATACTTATGTGCTTTGCCAGGAAGGTATTGCCGAAATCGTAAACGACCACGGAAAGGTATCATACTTTCATCAATAACAAGGTTTTTTCCAGCTGGTTTATTTCGTTTAAAGGTTACAATTGATTCCTGCAAGAGTTTGTCAACTTTAAAAGTTTTAGACACTGTTTCAGACAACTGAGCGTTATCTGCAAAGTGAATACATTTTATCAAGATCTGGAACCGGTTACGAGCCATAACGTGTGGGACGAATGGATTTTTGAACAAGGTAGTTCCTTTCTAATAGTCCTCCATTGAAGGGTATTTTACCATACCCATATACATGACTATGGCAAGAAACTCCATGATCTCCTTACGATTCGTATCCTTTCACTTATTCATCCTGCTGCTGCTGCGAGTACTAATCCCACATATTTGATAATTAGCATTTCTATTTGTCTCTTCAACAATAATATCCAAGATATCATCGGTCAAAAACTTTATATAATACTCAAATGGCGAGCCGGCATCATGTTGCGAAGCATAGGGTAGACTAAAAATTTTTCGAAGTCGCTCCGGGTGCAGGCGAATCCCATTCTGTCGTAGTTCCCGTCTGATGTTCATCTACGATATTATTAAAACTCACCATCTCATCTTGGTCTTCTAGGAAACTGTCATCACTCGATGTATCACTGCTGGAATCTGGGATGTACGATTATTCATCTGGACTAAAATCTTGTCCACTATCACTGGAATCTTCTGCTGATTCCAACACCTCAAGTATTTCCTCGGAATTCATAACTTCACTTCACTTTCTCACTGAATACTTGAACTGTTTGCTATGAGCTCTAGCTTTATACTGATTTCCATTTCGCAATGTGATCACCGGTGATCACAGCAAAAAAACATTCTCAAACGCGTCGGGAGCATGACTTTTATTCATGGTAAAAAAATCTCGTTGTAACTCAAAGCACAACATGTATTTTTTTGCTTGGCAACTGGGAGTAGTTTTTTGCTGTGATCACCGGTGATCCACTGGCACCTGGCGGTAGTTTTTTGTTGTGATCACCGGTGATACATTGGCAGCCAACGTGTTAAGGTTGGTTCACCAATCATATTACTACGGAATATCAATCCTCCAAAAATGTGTAATGGTACACGACTGGCAATAAAGAAGCTAATGCCAAATTTGATTGAAGCAACTATACTCAATGGCAAAGCGAAAATGTCAATTTTAAACGTCTGCAATTTCCGGTGCGTTTATCATTTGCCATGACTATAAACAAAATACAAGGACAAACATTTCAAATATGCGGAGTAAATTTGGAAGAATCGTGTTTTTCACATGGGCAATTATATGTTGCTTGTTCGAGAGTCGGTACTGCACATCGTTTATTCATTCAAGCACCGGACAGTAAAACTAAGAACGTTGTTTATCAAAATGTTTTAGATTAGAACTCGAATTTTTGAGATTTACAATTTATTATATATCGACATATCAGCCTTCAAATCCGCGTCAATTTTGGAATACGAACAAAATTACATCGCCGAATACATTTTACATCGTATCCGATAAGAATTGGAAATAAGCAAATTTCGGTTCCAGTGGTTTGATATCAATTCCACCTGCCTTTTGTCAATTTACTTCAACGAAATATGAACTCATCACGAATGTTTATGCTAAATTTGCCAAATTATCGTAACTAGGATTGCATGAGTGCATTCCAGTTATACGTGGCGTGTTCCCGAGTTGGAAAACCATCTTCTCTGTACATTTACGCTCCGGAATAGAAACCAAAAAATGTTGTTTATCAAACTGCGTTACATTGAAAAAAATTTAGAAAAATGGAAAATAAAATATTTTTAACACAACGTTAATTCAACTTTGTTTTCATTTCAAAACACATAATTTCAGGCAGGAAAATGTATGCGGGGTCAGCTAGTTTAAAATATAAAACAAACATTTGTTTTCACATACTATATTGGATTGCGCAAGCCGCCTTACACGCATAAAATACATACATACATATGTATGTATTTATTTTTGTGTATTATCTTGGACTGCGCAGTCCAATTTCAAAGTACACACACTTTTTCACATACTTACTTAACAATTGATATTTGCCGCTTCTGATGATATACTAGCTGCTGCTGCTACTGCCAACTCAGTTCTGATTTCCAATGCTATAAAAATAAATGAAGTATTTATTTTCAAAATATTGTTAAAAAATCACATAAAATTCATTTACTTACCTTCTTGTTGTACGAGCCTCCTTTACGATGGTACGATCACGAACGACATGCGTCTTTCAATCGTTTTTTTTATTACCCTTTTTGGGATTTTCTATTGTCACTATTGACAATTATGTTTTCTCCTTCGCACTCATTCAAATAAATCAAGAAATGAAACAAACTTTTTTTCATCGCATTTGGGTAAACAAAAAATAACCCGAAAATGTGCGTTGGTGTTAGTGTATAGAGAAAATATGTGTAGTTGTATTGGAATATTTGTCTCAAGAGGGTAGACGTGTGTGTACTTTGAAATTGGACAGCGCAGTCCAAGATAATACGCAAAAATAAATACATACATATGTACATACATATGTATTTAATGCGTTTAAGGCGGCCTGCGCAATCCAATATAATAAGTGAAAACTAATGTTTGTTTTATATTTTAAATGATCAAATAATATTTATCTTTTCTTTCAGATGTTATTATTATTTTTATTTAGTTATTCTTTCTTTTCAGATTTTATCACAATATTTAATTAATCTTTGCTTGCAGAGTAAATTCTATTTGTATTTAATATATCTTATTTTTTCAGATAATATTAATCTTTTCTTTCGGATATTAATATCATTTTATACAATTAATCTTTCTTTTTCTTTTAGATATTACAAATTCAATGTAATTATTATTTATTTTCAGGTTTTATTACCTTTACTTTATTTTCAGGTATTTGTCTTTAATAATCTTTTTTTACTCTTTTATTTTCAGCTATTAATAATTATTTTCTTTAATTAATCTTTTTTCAGATGAAATTCTTTTTTTAACTTAAATATATTTTTATTTATGAAATGTTAGCAATATATTAATTATAATTTTATGTAAATATTTATTAAAATTAATAAAATTAAAAATATAAAAAAAAAATTTAAAAATTAAAAATTTTTCTTTGAACTTTTAATAAATTCTTAAAGTAGGAATTAAAAAATACAACCCTGCATCAGCTGTTTAAAATGCAACCCTGCATCAACCGTCGATTGGGGATATTAGAGCAGGACAAATATATATACTTTTTCATATGACACTGCTGAATGAGCGCAACAGAGATGTATGATCACATGTATACGTACGTGTGAGGGGAAAATACAGTAAAATATTCGCTCGGCCTAAGACACACTCTATGTGTTTACCCCCACGTTTACCACCATGTTACCCACTGATTATCTGGTTTTTTACCCGCTCATGGTTGGCAGGGTTTTTACGGGTAAATGATAATATCACGA
Organism: Bactrocera zonata; assembly: GCA_037783105.1. NCBI lineage: Eukaryota > Metazoa > Arthropoda > Insecta > Diptera > Tephritidae > Bactrocera > Bactrocera zonata. The sequence continues at coordinate 4,785,588 of JBAWJQ010006688.1, forward strand.
TTTGCATTTGAATTGTTCTTATGTACATATGTATGTAATTATGTGCTAATATGTAGATGCGTATGAAAATTTAAATGAAGAAATGTAATTTACATACAATATTATTGTAATATATTAAGCTTTTAGGATCTCATATACATATATCGCATATATAAAAACATATACATATACATATGAAATTATATTATATTACCAAATATAAGAAATATTTAAAAATTAACGGTTATTCACACATTAACTACGAATATATATTTTGAAAATAGCATAAATTAATTAGAATATTATCAGTTTTGCATGTATTCATTAAAATTCGCAAAATGATAATAATATCAATCAATATGATGGCATATAAGCATATAAAAATATAAGCAAAAGGCCAACATACGTCTGTAAAAGCAATGTATGTTTCTGAGCATAATTTTCAATTAATGCTCAGCTCTGTTCACGCGCCACTGTTAAACATTTATCCCTCTTAGCTAGCTGTGGTGAAACGCACTCATCGCATTTTGTTAGCTTTTGACAGTTTGCACGCTTGTCCGTTGTTGGACCTTCTCTATAAATATACGTTCTCTGTCGCACGCTTCTTTCGCATCTCCGTTGTCACGGTCAACCAATGGCCGAAACTTGCGTTTTGTACAGAGAACGTCTATCATAGAGAAGGTTCACGGCGCTCGTAAAAATATTTTTGGCTAACTCGGTCGGGATGGTCCAGTTTCACAACTGCCAGCTCGGCAGGAGAAATTTTAACGTTTTCGCTTGAACAGAGCTGAGCGTGAAATAAAAATTATGCTCAAAACTATATATTGCTCTAACAGACGTATGTTCGCTCTTTTGCTTATATTTTTATACGTTTATATGCAAACATGTATATTCGTATGAATTCTTTTTGTGTTTATTAATGAATACATGTGCAATTGAATACATTTGTTAATGTGAAAATAAAGCCTATTTTATAATTATTTTTTGAATATATCAAATCATACTTATATGTATACTTCATAACATACATATGTATGTATGTATAAAATAAACTATCATAATATTATTAAAAAAATGAAATATATTACAATAGTGATAAATGTACATTAATCGGACATGTTATCATTGAAAACTTATATGCACATGTATCATGACCATATGTGTTTATGTACGCTTTCGCGAATTCAAATCATATTATCACTTATCAATACTCGCAATATAACATGTGCGCGCTGTTCATATGTGCGTTCATAAATGAAAATATGTGCGTATGACATTCTCACACAAATAATCTAGACACAACATATGTATGTACATACTTGCGTTCACATGTAGAAATGTCACCCGAAAAAATTACAAATATTGCTTTACAAAAACAACAATCGTTTGAAATAGTAGCATCAGCAGCGTCACAAGCCAAGATGGTAGCCAAATAGTCGATACCCAAATTTGTAGAAAAATACACAACAACAATATTTTCATTCATGAACGCAAGCGCAGTTTCAACAGGCAAACTTGCATCATTCATAAAAACAAACACCATTACATTTCCCCGAGCATGCCTTTGCCTACAAGCGTCTTTTCGCGACGGTGGCAAAAGCTAAAAATCATATTTTGAACAATTTCTGATATTTGTATGAGAAGGAAAAAGTGACAACATTCTTTATTTGTCGATTTTCAAGTCAAGAAATGTATTAAAGAAAATGTTCAATATTCCTCTGGGTTATGTGTACAGTCAATCCCGGTTAAGTAGTACTCCGCTTAAATGAAAATCATCCCTCTTAACTGACTATATCTTGCTGCAACTCACGGTTTTTTTTTTAAATACATTTAAACCATTGTTTTAACTACGACTCGGTTAAGTATCCGCAGTTGCTTATGTACCATATTAAATTTTTATTTTTAACAAACCACAAAAATGTATATCTTTGATTGTGGCACATAACCGGGATTGACTGTATTTTACGCGGCTTGCAAAAATCTGCGTCGATATGTATGCAAGCTCATACGTATACATTCATACATATTTACGCAAGTTTGGGGCGAAGCTGTTAGCGCGGCAAGGGAAGCGGTAACAATAGACGATCGTTTGTTTATGGTTTCGGCACAGCTCGGATTTTCTACCAACAACACAATGCTTTGTTGACAGATTGACTCGTTGACATGAAAGCAAAAAACGCGAGCTTCACCATTGGTTGAGAGTGTCAACGGAGATTTCGCATGAAGCATTGAGTGTACATATTTACACACATATGTACTGCATCTAGACAAATTTGCAAACATTATCCCTATGGTCTATCATACTTGTTTACATGCAAGTTAACGATAGCCTCCGCATAGAAACCTTACCATAACTGTAAATAAAATTGAATTTTTGCACTTTGCAACTACACTGTCTCATAAATTAGAAATATAATTAACGTTTTTGATTATTTAGGAATTCGATACGCTTTTTCCGTTCTGAATGAAAAAATCCATTATTAGCAAAACAATATCGCTCGCCCTCACAAGAAGGCATAACAATAACAATCATAAAGAAAACAGAACGCTTAACGTTCTGCTAGAATTTGCTGTCACAGCTAAAATTGTAACTAACTCTTTGTTCTGGATTCAATTAGGCTTATGCTTAACTTCAGCTTTAGCTTTAAGATAGTAATACCAAAATGTATATATATTAGTATTTCAGAAATGAAGATTGATTTGTATTTGGCAATCCACAAGAACCACACGTGTTCTCATTTCATCCGCGCGTTCGCGGATGTAAAACAAATATTTTTTCAAAATACCCTCGTTGCGGGAATTAATTTGCACACATAATTATATATGAGCACATGTGCGACCGCTTGGTCTTTTAACATGATATCGAAAATTTTAATAATTAAAGCAAATATACATATATGTACATATTTTTGTATATAAATACATATGTATATGACCTGTCAAACCCATATAAAATGTGTATTTAGGTAGTAATACTTGCAAAGATTTTACGGAATACAAATACATAGGTCAAATTCAAAATACACACTTACATATGTGTTTTCATAACAAATATACATATGTATGTATGTATACCGACCTATAAATTATAAGCAGAGTCGTTTGAGGATAGTAAATAAGCGAATCTGTATGCATACATTCCTTTACATTGGAATTCGCATTATTTTTCTCATTTAACACTGAAAATGCTCAATTCTGCTATATTCGTGGTGAAACACGCTTATAATTTGTCTGTGGTGAAACTGGACCATCTCGATCGAGTTAGCCAAAAATATTTTTACGATCTCCGCGCCGTGAACCTTCTCTATGATAGACGTTCTCAAAGAGTCTAGTGCTGAACACATTGAGCGCGACAGACTGCAAGCGACATCTGTCAAATATTAAAATACACACGTTCTTAGGGACACAGTTATGTAGTTGTGCAGCTGCTTCAATACCTGTGTCCCTAAGAACGTGTGTATCTATCTGACGTGTGTCTAATATCTGTCGCGCTCATTGGTTCAGCACTTGTGTGATGATAGAAAATCCAAGCTGTGCCGAAAAAAATAAACGAATGGCCGCCTATTGACCGCTTCCCTTGCCGCTGTAACAGCTTCGCCAACAAACTAGCGTAAATATGTATGCATACGTATGAGCTTGCATACATATCGACGCAGATTTTTGCGAGTCACGGAAAAATATTTTAGAATGGACAAATATTATAAATCGACAACTCCGTTGTTGCCACTTTACTGAGTTCTTGCTGTGAAGAAGCATCCGAAAGTTGTTCAGTTTATGATTTTTAGCTTTTGCCATCCTAACGAAAAGACGCTTGTAAGCAAAGACATGCTCGGGGAGATGTTACGGTGTCTGTTTTTATGAATGATACGCTGAACACAATGGTTGCGACAGACGACAAACGACATCTGTCAAATACTAAAATACACACGTTCTTATGGACACTGTTATTTTGACAGCTGCACGGCTACACGACGGCTAACTTCAATATTCTTCTATATTTGCCAACGACAGTAGGACGAGAGTAGAGTTGACAGTAGAATGGAAGATAGAGAGATGAGGAAGAGTGATGGTGCCACTAATATGTAAAATGTAAAATTATTCACAGATCTTACAAACTTAACGTTATTTTACAAATAAAAGCATAAAATAGCTCTATTAAAGCTCTATTATATCATTTGTAAAAACATTCGATAATTTAAAACAAATAAATTTACCTATTTACTTACTTTATGCATAAAAAGTTTCACTTTGAACAAAATATTAAAATTTCATTGAAGTGCAAGGTATTAGTATGGCCACAACGAAATTGTGTACATGCAAAATAGAGATCTGTGTTGTCTTGTGTACATACGTTCATGTAGTAGGATGCCCAACGCCGTTTTCAGTTCACTGTCGTGATGCCATGTTGTGTCGCAAGCATTGTATTCAGCATAAGAAGCGAGGTCGCTTGTAGAATTTGCGCCTGCGTTTATTAATGAAATCGTTTTTGTTGTAAAATTTACTACATTTGGGCTTCGCCAATTCGGCTGCCAAATTGACTTTTGATGCTTCTGCTATTTGAGCAATTGTTGTTTTTGTAGAACAATGCTTCAATTTTTTGTTGGTGATATATTCACACGTGTGCGTATATGTATGTATGCATGTTTGTACATATAAGTATATATGAATGTATGAACAAGCAGATTAATGCGCGCACATGTAATACGTATGTATAAGTGATAAAATCATGATTTGATTTTCTGAACGCGCACATGCGTATACTTATGAGCAAATAATAAGATTAATATGATAGCCGATATATGTATGTATTTATTATTGTTGTGATAAATTCAATTTCTATTACTACTATTAGTATAGTATATTATGTAAAACTCAAATAAAGTTATTAAATATTCAAGTCCAAATTGACTGTATAATAATACTATTTTTACATGCCAATATGGAAATGCCGACGGCAAAACGCAAAAGCATACATATTTGCATACATTGCGAAAGCAAAAATTTGGGCATGCTGTTTTTGGGAGGGGCATAAGGGGCATGTATACATATATTTATGACTCTTCATATTCTTGGGTATGTGAGACAGAGAACACAATAAAAAATGTCTTTATGTTATCTGTGTGAGAGATGTGTTTTGTACACATTTTTCGCTGTCAAAAGTAAAACAAAATATAAACAAGCAAAACGAAATTCTTCGTTAGGATTGTAATCATGGGCATGCATACATATATTTATGTCTCTTCATATTCTCTGCTTCGGCATATATGCCATGTCATCATATGCCGTAAATACATATATTTATTTCTCTTCATATTTTCGGTTAGAGTAAGTGAGATAATTGTAAAAAATGTTAAAATTGTGAGGCGAGTTCCGACCTACAATGTTAACAAATGCGGCGGATTCCTCACTTTGAATAGCTTAATAATTATAATTGCATAAGTTGATACAAAATGCTATGCAATAGCTTCACCGCGGCAGTTCCCGGGTGCCACACGTCTTTTTATTTTGATAAATCTCGTAGGGTTCAGCCCGCACTGGCAACATAAGCGGAAAAAATTTATTGTTCACGACATCACATTAAAAAAATCAAAAATAACAGAATTTATCCACCATTTAATAGATGTTCTTATACATATTGTATAAACCTTTCTCTTCAATCACTCTATCTATTAAAAAAACCGCATCAAAATCCGTTGCGTAGTTTTAAAGATTTAAGCAGACTTTTTTAGACTTCTATCTCTTCTTCAATTTTCTTTGTTTTATCCACTACTACTTAAACCATGGCTTTTGTGTTACGAGCTAGCCACTAAAAGCATCCAAAGCAGAGAACGTATGTATATAATAGAGAAGGTTCACGGCGCGGAGAACGTAAAAATATTTTTGCCTAACTCGGTCGAGATGAGGGAGTTTCACCACTGCCAGCTCGGCAGGAGAAATCTTAATAGTTGCGCTTGAACAGAGCTGAGCATTCAATGAAAATTATGTTCAGAATTATATATTGCTGTTACAGACGTAAGTATGTTAACTCTTTTGCATATATTTTTGTGAACGCATAAACGTATTGCAGACATGTGTATTCATATGAATTCTTTTTGTGCATACATATTTATGAATACACTTGAAATAAATAACTTCAAAACAATATTCGTAGTTAATGTGAAAATAAGGCCTATCTTTTAATTATTTCTTGTATTCGATATATTCATACTTATGTGCATACTTCATTACATACATACATGTGTATATAACAAACTATAATAATATATTATAAAAATTAAATATATTACAATAGTGATAAATGTACATAAATCGTATATTTTATCATTCAAAACTTACATATGTATGTATAGTATCACTTATCAGTAATAACAAGTGCATTCGTAATACATATGTGCGTATATCATTCAAGTGCTGAACACAATGACGGCGACAGACTTCAAACGACATCTGTTAAACATTAAAATACACACGTTGTTATGGAGACAGTTATTTTGACAGCCGCACGATTGCAGGCCGACAGTTGTCGCTCTCGCTAACTTCAATATATTCTTATATTTGCCAACGACAGTAGGACTACAGTACAGCTGACAGTAGAGAGATAGGTAGAGTGGTGGTTAGAGGCATTCTAATATGTAAAATGTAAAATCATTCACAGCTCTAACAAACTTGACGTTATTTTACAAATAAAAGCATAAAATAGCTCTATTAAAGCTCTACTATATCATTTGTAAAAACATTCGATAATTAAAAACAAATAAATTTACCTATTTACTTACTTTTTGCATAAAAATTTTCACTTTGAACAAAATATTAAAATTTCATTGAAGTGCAAGGTATTAGTATGGCCACAACGAAATTGTGTAGATGCAAAATGGACAGCTGTGTTTTCTTGTGTACATGCTGGCCATTGTTATGTTGCTGCCTTCTTAGAAATGTTCATGTATTAGGACTCAGACCGCCATTTTCAGTTCACTGTCGTGCTGCTGCAGTCTGTCGCCTTTATTGTTGGTCAGCACTTCACACCATAATAATACATACACAACACACATACTTATATGCATTCACATGTAAATATGACACCCGCAAAAATTACAAGTATTGTTCTACAAAAACAAAAAATGCCTGAAATATCATCAGCAGCGTCACAAGTCAATATGGCAGCCAAATGTAGTAAGTCTTACTACAAGAACAATTTCATTCATGAACGAACGCACGCTTTCAACAAGCAAACTCGCTTCATTCATAAAAACAACCACCTTCACATCCAGAGTTCGCAAATACTCATCACTGAGGAGTAAAATTTCTATCTTCCTCCTCAGTACAACACAATTGAGGAGCAATAAATTTTGATTTCCTCAGTTGTGAGTTCAAAGGAAAGAGTGCTCTTCTAGAATATTTCTCTTTAATACTTATCTTATCTTTTCGCTCTAATATTTACCGCAAACCTACGTGCTCCTCAAAATAATACTCCTCACAAGAGCGCTAAGTTTCTTTTTCTCATCTCAGGTTTCAGCACTCAGTATTTTGTATCGCTGATAAACTCAGTAATGCAGCAGAGAGTGCTCTTGAGCAATTTCTTATTCTCTTAGAGAGTATGTATTTTTATAAATTTATGTTAAAGTTTAATTGTTGTTGGTATAAATATTAACAGTTTAGGATACATGCATGATTAACCGTTAATTTAAGTTGTATTGTATTCTTTAAATAAGAGACAATACTAATGACAAGTAAAAAAAGATGAGTTTTATTTTTCGCATCACTTGAACACTCAGAGCGATAAAAATAAAGATGATGCGTTAGGCAAATAGTTATCTTTTAAAAATTCTCGCTCATGCTAATATATGAGTGAGCCAAATACGTGAGGAGTTATTTTGTGATGAGAATGTTAGTTAAGCTTGCGCTCCTGAGTATTTGAAATGATGTTCTCTTGCGGAATATTACTCATCAGAGCAAGAGCGTATTTTGATGGTTTTACGAACTCTGTTCACATCTCCCCTAGCATGTGTTTTCTCACAAGCGGCTTTTCGCGACGATGGCAAAAAACAAGGAGTGATAAAAGTGGCAACAAAGCAGTGGTCGATTTCTAATATTTGTCAATTCTAAAATACACGCTCATACGTATACATACAAATTAATTCCCGCGACGAGGGAATTTTAAAAAAATATGATGAAATAAGAACACGTGTGGTTCCCGTGGATTGTCAGATACAAATCAAATCTTTATTTCTCAAATACTAATATTTATACATTTTGGGCTTATTATCTTAAAGCTAAAGCTGAAGTGTGAGCATCAGCTTAATTGAATCCAGAACAAAGAGTTAATTACAATATTGGCTCTTACAGCACATTCCAGCAGAACGTTAAGCGTTCTTTACAATTGTTATTGTTATGTCTTCTTGTGAGGGCGAGCGATATTATTTTAATAATAATGGATTACACAATACAACAGCTAATCTGGGGGTGAAAAATTCTAAGTCATACTGACCTAGTACCATCACCCTGACTTGGAATTTCTCACCCCCCAGACAATAATCCCAAAAATGTTCCACAGTGTTATATTACACAGTACAACAGCTAATCTGGGTGGTGAGAAATTCCAAGTCAGGGTGATGGCACTAGGTCAGTATAGTAAAACCCTTAAAGTGTTTGGCATTCGTATGTGTCAGTTTTTTTTATGACCCTTTAAATTTTAAATTAAAAAAAAAAAAAACTGACACATGCGAACGCCAAACCCTTTGAGGGTTTTACTATACTGACCTAGTACCATCACCCTGACTTGGAATTTCTCACCCCCCAGACAATAATCCCAAAAATGTTCCACAGTGTTATTGGATTCAGAACGGAAAAAGCATATCGAATTCTTTAATAATCAAATCGTTAATTAAGATTTTTAATTAATGAGACAGTGTAATTGCAGAGTCCAAAGATTCAATTTTATTTACAGTTACGGTAAGGTTGTTAGGCGAGGGTGTCGTTAACTTACATATTTACGCAAGGTTGTGGCGAAACAGTTACAGCAGCAAGAGAAGCGGTGACCATCGGAGATCGTTCGTTTATTTTTTCGACACGGATCGGATTTTCTACCAACAACGCAATGTTGTGACGCATTGAAGTCGCGTCGGCCCTTCGTCAAATTGACTTTTTGACAAAACGTGAGTTTGGCAATTGGTTGTCCGTATCAACGGAGATTTCACGTGAAGCATTAAGTGTACATATTTACATGCATACAGCCGTTGACAGCTAATTAGAAACGCTCCCTTTTTTGTAGGTGGCTGATGAGTATAATGATAAAAAATTTTAATATGCCAGTATTTATATTCCTTAAAGTCTTGCATTGTTCAAGTTACTCTATTTACCACTTAATTCACTCTGTTTTGTAGTTCTGAAGTTAAAATTATTTTATTTTTTTTCCAAATAGTAAATGCGTTACGATATAAAAGGTGAATTAAGTGCAACAAATAATAAGAAACAGTTGTTTAAAGAATTAAAATTCCTTAAGGTGTTAATTTTTATTAATAATAATTGATTTCTGGTAAGGGTGTGTTTCAAAGTTGCGGTTTAAAATATGTATATTAAAATGTAATATTCAAGTTTTTTAATGAGGAAACGCTCCCCGCCCTTCATAGTTACATTTTTGACCTTCGTCAGTCTGGAAAGACATACAAACTAATTTCGTATCAGGTCAAATGCTCTTAACAAATTGTTTTCAATGCCCTTAAGCATAGAAAGAATTTTAAACTACGCGAAGAAAAAATCCGAAAAACTTCAATAGAAATATGCCGCAGAATTACTACCATCTCCCGAGCAGACACAAAAAAAGAGTTCTACTGACATTCTACATAAAATTTAAGACGAATATAATACCCAAATATCCAAGAAAGCAATTGCCCGGCATTTAGTCGAATTTGGATTTCCATTTAAAACTAAAATTCAAAGGAAATAATGTGTAGACTTTTCCAACGCTTATTAATCCTCGACAAATAAATGGAAGTATGTTGTTTGGAGCGATGTAACAAAAGTTAATCGCATAGATGCTGATGGTTGAAGGTATGTTTGCGGACAAATCTATCAACAATTTGATCCTCGCTATGCTTCACGCGTAGTGAGGCATGGTGGAGGATCAATCATGGTGTGTGAATTTTTTTCCTCGAGTGGTGTAGGTCCGCTCCATACGATTGATGTAATTTGAAAAAAAGGAGAAATACATCGACATTATAAAAATGTCATTATGCCATGGACTAAGGAGAAATTTTTCTGTTATAAGGAAATTCCAACAAAATAACAATCCAAAGCATACGGGAAAGTTCACACAAAAGTTTTTGTTAAAAATTCCATAATGTTTTGGAGTGCCCTGAAGAGGACACATCTCAGTTGATGTCAAAAAAGCTGTAGGTGCCAAAAAAAAAAACACAAATGTGGATGTCCTTTTTGATGAAATTAGGGCGGCATGGCAAGCAACACTAGTGGTGTGCTGTCAGAGTCTTATAATGCCAATTCGCAGTGGATGTGAAGCAGTATTAAAGTAAGAGGGTTAAGCAACAAAATACTAATTGAAAGTAAGCAATATTTTTTACTAGCAGACAACAGCTATGTTGCCACTTTTGTCACTTATTTCTGTGTTTTGCGTTTGCGGAGTTGTCAGTTTTCCATTCTAGAAGAAATATCAGACAATTGTTCAATTTATGATTTTTAGCGTTTACCATCGTCGCAAAACGCCGCTTGTAAGCAAACGCATTGTCGGAGTTGTGATGGTGTCTGCTTTTATGAATGGCTATACTCTGCTTGTCTATAGTGGGCTTGGATTAGTTACGTGAAATAAAAATTAGTCAAAATAATATATTTTTGAGCTGCACCGAAATGAGTACTCTTTATTAGTACTCTTAAGACTAACTTATGACACGTTTCTTACTTCTATTTATACTAACTGGTATGTTAACTTATTACTATTTTGTTTAGATACAGATGTATGTTATATTATATTATTTGATTAGGTTTGCTTACATATACATATATTATTTCCTTTCCTTTGTTCTAAGAAAAGGTAGTTGTGGTATTGAAACTCAAAGTTTATTTAGGATTGTTTGTTGTAGGGATAGCGCATTTCTATTGTTCCAAAGTAACGTTTGATGCGTGTTCTTTAATGTTATTTTGATACATTATGTTTACATCAATACGTTTCTTAACTCGTTCATGAATGAAAATGTTTTTGTTGTAAGATTTACATTATTTTGGCTGTCACTTCGCACACGGCTTTCCACTTATCTAGTGACTACACAATTTGAAGCACTAGATTTTCTATGCTTGATTTTTGAGCGGTTTTAGCCTGTGTTTTTTTTTTTTTTTTTTTTTTGTTTCGGCTCTTTTTTTCATTCCTCTATTTCGATGATTATTAACTTGTTTGCATGTCAAACTCAGATTTCTGAACAGTTCTCTTAACGGCCTCAATTGTAAATGAGATATTTTTTTGTAAATCTGTAGACATCATACTTCAAAAAAATACAGTCGTAAATATAAATATGTATGTACAAATACTCCTTTCAACCATCACCGTAATACATCTTAATTTCGGGTATATTGTTTAGAAACTGTAGTATGTAATGTATGCAATGTAAAGGATCGCAAATGATACACGCTCTTCACTCAACAGATGTTAAGAAAAATAAAACAAAAGAAGACAAACTGATTTTTTAGCTGTCATTGCTTATTGAAAACAATGGATGTGAACCGACCGTGAATTTGACGTTTGCTTGTTCGTTGCGACTAATTGAATTCAAAGAAAAACGATTTCTTTTATGAACGCGTCGCGATAAGAAATTTTCATTTTCTGGAATTAAATAAATTTGTTTGTTATATGTATATAATATTTGATTAAAGAATTTTTAAGTGGTTATTACAAACGTGTGTGAGAAAAGGGTAAGTAGCAAACATAACAAGTAAAATGAAAAAAATACATTCAGTACTTATATGAGCCGAGAAAAAAAGGCTTTTAATCTTAGTGCGTCTCAGTTTATGAACTTTTCTTAAAAAGATATTGTTGACGAAATAAAATTGAAAGCCGACGATGTTTATTGAACGACAGTTTATAAGCAACTTCTTTTGTATAGACAGAGTTTCGGTATTCATTAAAATAGAAAAGTACTGACTTAGAATATTCGAACATACGAGTGTTGCCAGAGTTTATATTACATATTCAACACTCCTCCTCAACAATTGTATGTTTTACATATTTGTACAAATATTTCTTTTTTATTACTATTTTAACCCCAAGATCTCTGTAAATTTACAATGATTAACCTTTTTTAAATTTTTCGTTAATACATCAGCTACCATAGCATTACTTGGACAATAGTTTAATTCAATTTCATTATTACTGTAAACATCTCTTATATGATGAAATTTAATGTCTATGTGCTTACTACGAGCATGATAAACAGGATTTTTTACTAAGCTCACCGCGCTCATATTGTCACCGTTGATCACGATCGAACCACCCTTATCGTACATTTTCATTTCTGTCCACAACTTATTTAAATAAACAGATTCTTTCGCTGCTGCCGAGAGCGCCATATACTCGGCTTCCGTGCTGCTCAAAGCCACTGTTGGTTGCTTTCTAGACTCCCAACTAAAAACGCTGCCACCAAAGAAAAATGCATAGCCTGTATATGACTTGCGGTCTGTTGCGTCACCACCCCAATCGGCATCTACGTAACCCTTCATCCACTCGCCAGTTTTTCTGTAGTGCAACTTCAAATTTATAGTCGCTTTCAGGTATCGCAAAACATGCTTTGCCGCTGCAAGATGCTCACAATGTGGATCGGAATTTCGCTGCGCTAATTTGCACACCGAGTGCAATATGTCGGGTCTTGTGTTCACCGCGATAAACATTAGTGAACCTATTAGACTCTGATACTCAGCTGCGTTGACCTTTCGACAGTTGCTTTCATTACAATTGACTTGAAAGCTTGGTTCAAGTGGTGTATATACTGGACGACACACATCTATGTCATATTTATGCAATAGTTGCTGCACTTGTTGTTTTTGGCAAATTGATATCGCCCCAACTGAACCAACTCGCTCGATCTCCATACCCAAGAATTTGTTAATGGGACCCTTGTCAACAATCTGAAAAATACTAGAAATTTGTTGTTTTATCTGCATCAACTCACCAAGATCTGAACAAGCAATCATCAGATCGTCAACGTATACTGCAATTATATTTAATTTGCGCCCTTGATTTTTAGTATACAAGCACGGCTCGCTGTTACATGCAGAAAACCCCATTTCTTTTAAAACTTCATCAAGCCTTGAGTTCCAAACTCTGCCTGACTGCTTAAGGCCGTACAATGATTTTTTCAGCTTCAAAACGCAGTCGTTGTCTTGCTGAAACATCTCTGGCTGTCTCATATAAATGTCATCTTCTAGCTTGCCATTCAAATAAGCCGTCGACACGTCAAGCTGATGAACATGTAACTCGTATTCGGCCGCTATAGCCAACACCATTCTTATAGTTGCATATCTCACGACAGGCGAGAAAATCTCGTTGTAGTTAACGCCATACGTTTGCCCGCAACCTTTTGCTACTAGCCTCGCCTTGTACCGCTCGATGTCACCATTTGCGTTTGTTTTTACCGCAAATACCCACTTGCAGCCAATAACTTTATGGCCCTTCGGTACCGCTGCTTGCTCCCATGTATCGTTGTTAACTAAAGCGTTGTACTCCTCCTGCATAGCGCACCACCATTCATGCGCCTGCTTGCTGTTCATTGCTTCTTCAACTGATACTGGTACTTTAACATTTTCAGTATATGCTAAGTTTACTGCACTTTGTTGTTTTCTTGGTCTGCCAGGTAAACCAGTTCTAATTAACCGTGGCCTACCACGCCGCATCTGCTGATGTTCAGGACAATCGCGCATTTCATCATCGATTGAACTGCTACTCTCTACAGCGTCTTCATAATCGGACTGCTCTTCTTGTTCTGCTACATGTTGAATCGGATCAGCTCCTTCCAATGTAAGCTGTGCTACCTCCATTGGCGAAAAATGTTCACCCTTATTTTTCCCCATCAAAATTGTTTCGTCGAATTTTACATCGCGTTTAACAATTACTTCTCGCGTTTTTGTATCAAAGAGACGATATGCTTTCGATGCACTGTCGTACCCTACCATGACGTACTCGTTGCCTTTTTGCTGAAATTTGCTATGCTGCGATTTGTTCAAGGCTATCGCAAGACATCCAAACACTTTGAAATGCTTTACCACAGGCTTTCGTTCAACCCATATTTCGTATGGAGTAACACCATCCAGCGCTTTAGATGGCGACCGATTTCGAATGTACACTGCACAATTTATTGCCTCTGCCCAGTAACTCTCACTCAGCCCTGAATGTACCAGCATACAACGCGACATCTCTACCAGCGTTCTGTTAGCACGTTCTGCCACACCATTCTGCTGTGGAGTATATGGGACTGTGAGCTGGTGCTTTATGCCACATTCACCCAAAAATCTTTTAAAATTATTATTAACATATTCACGGCCATTATCCGTGCGTAATGTTTTTATTTTGTTACCGGTTTGTAACTCGACCATTGCTTTAAATAATTTAAAGTTTTCAAACACTTGGTCTTTTGTTTTCAAAAAATATAAAAACATCGACCTCGATTTATCGTCTATAAAGGTCAGAAAATATCGTGACCCACCGTGCGATTGCGTACTAAACGGACCACAAACATCCGAATGCACCAAGTCTAAAATGTTTTTTGCACGATTTTCTGAAGCTACAAACGGTTGAGAACATATTTTACTCTTAACGCATGACACACACACAATATCGTTTGCATTTGATATCGAATCTATTCCATTCACAATGTTTTTATTTGAAAGTTCACTTAGGCTTCGAAAATGAATATGCCCATATCTATTATGCCACATTACAGTATTTTCGGCTCTAGTTAAATAACACGACTGTATTTTGTCTCGTATTACATACAAACTATTTTCTTTATTTGCTTTAAATATAACTGAATTGTCTTCTTTATCTCGCACTACTGCACAAGCATTTTCGAATGTTGCTTTAAACCCTTTCTCATCAATTTTTGGTATTAATATAAAGTTCATTTGCAAATCTGGTACATACAAACATTTCGTCAGTTTAAAATTCCAACCAGACGCTTTTACAACAACGTCGCCAATGCCTTTGGCATCAACGGAGTATTTCCCTGCTAATTCTATTCTTTCGCTATGCTCGTTCATTCGCACAAATAAGTGTTCATCTTTACACATATGCGACGTCGCGCCGCTGTCGATACACCAAACGTTAGAATTCTGCTGCTGCCGCTTTGCCTCCGCAAAAATTGCTAACGATTTCTCCTTTGCCCTCTCTTCTCTGCACTGTGCCGCATAATGCCCCTTCTTACCGCAGTTGAAGCATTTGAAGTTGCGCTTCGCTTTGCTCCTACTGTGTTCGGTTTGCGCACTCGTTCTTTCTCCATCGCTGCGATTGTTACTAAGCGTTTTGGTTTCGTTGTATTTCTTTGAATTTGCGCGTGCAGCGCATGCTTGTGTGTTTTCGAAACCGTTATGGCTCGCGTCTGTACAGTTGTCTCTGCGACGCTCGCCTTCTTCCGCTACTTTTATTTTCAACGCGTCCAATTTTGGCAAATTATCCCTTGCTTCCAATGCTACTACAAGGTTCTCGTAACTTCCAGGTAAGCTTGCCAACAGCATGATTACCAATAGTTCTTCTTGTAACTCGATGGTTACTTCTGCCAACTCGTCGACAATTTTTGAAAATTTATTCATATGCTCGCGCACATCTTCGCCCTCAGACATTCGTAGACCAATCAGCCTCTTAAACAGTGAGACTTTTCGTACGGGACCACTTGATTTGTTCAAATCTTTTAGCGCTCTCCACACTTGTGGCGCTGTTGTACACTTTTTTATGTGATTAAGGCTGGTTGCTTTTACACACAACATTTTTTATTGTTTTTCACCAACCATTCTGCCCTATTCTCCGCTGTTTCCGTTAACTCTTCGGAAACCACTGGCCACAAATCTTGATGCACAAGAACACTACGCATTTGCAGACACCAAGTGTCATAATTGCTTGCGTCTAGTTTTTCTATATTGAAATTCATTCTTTCAGTCATTACTGCACTTACGATTTTTCGCAAAAAAACTGTTCACGGTTTGCTTAATTTATTTCACGGCACTATTTGTAACGTTTTACAATTATCCGCGTTGTTACTGCCCAGCCTGCGTTTGGCCTGGGCCCATAACCTGTTGACGAAATAAAATTGAAAGCCGACGATGTTTATTGAACGACAGTTTATTAGCAACTTCTTTTGTATAGACAGAGTTTCGGTATTCATTAAAATAGAAAAGTACTGACTTAGAATATTCGAACATACGAGTGTTGCCAGAGTTTATATTACATATTCAACAGATATAAATTCTGAATTTGATCCTATTGTGGAGGGGTGCAGTTTAGAAAGCACCCTTGATTTTTCGCTAAGCAGCGATAGCGATATTAGTGATAGTGAATCGAATTTAAAAATGATAGAAAATAATATATTTAGCTTAGAATTAAAAGCATGGGCTTTAAGAAATAGGGCATCCCACAATACATTGAGCGATCTGTTGCAAACGCTGCGAAAAATAGGTTGCACTGATTTACCTTTAACGGCTAAAAGTCTCCTAGGTACCAGCCGAAAAAAGGTAAATATTCAAACGATTCCAAGTGGATCTTTTTTAGGTGGTTTAGGTATTTTGTTGGCAAATAAATTAGATCCACAATTGTTTAAAATCGAAAAAGATGATATTGTTTATAAATATTTTTCTATTCCACATGAGGGCAAGTTTCTTCTTATACCAACTTTAAATCATCTATTTCATGAATTTTCAAATTAGTACTATTTAAAGTAATTGTGGTATTTTCCGAATGTATTTTATTTTATGATATGAATTATTTACAGGAATTTTGATACTGCCAATTTTTTATTTTACAAACAGATGGATTCACCAGCGCTCTTTGATGCAATTGATTTTGAAGAATTCTCAACAACGTCTTCGACTCCTGTAAAAGGTATGTACATGTAAATTTGTCGTTTTAGTTTTCACTTTATTTGTACACATTTGTTAATGTAGAACAACTGACATTGAAGCGCAAAAAATTTGATATTTCTGGTTGCTACAACTCAGAGGCAAAACGAAATGAAAACAATTTGGCTGTGCATTTCCATCCATAATCCAATACTTTTCTAAAATGTATTGTTCTCTATTATGTTTATAACTTTTTCAGAAGTTTTTAATATGTTAAAAACTATTTCTGCACAATTAGAAGTATTGACGACAAGAGTATCCAATATGGAGAAAAAGATGGACAGCTATATGAAAGAAAATGTAAGTTTATATTGTTCTATAAGTATTCATCAATATAGAGAACGTATTGTTTTGTTATTGTATCCTCTAACTGCATACATACATATCTCTTTTCAGATAATTCATAAAAGCGAAGAAATGGCCCAACAAAAAACTGTGCGCGAACGTAAGGTTTTAATTAGAAAAATTCACCATTCAGTATGCCGACTGACTGGTGAAGAAATAGATAGTATGCAAACCGAAGTTGCCTCCACGCTACCAATAACAACGATAGCTGCAGCATTGGAAATGGACGAGAAACAGAAATGCGAGGAATTCGCTACTGCAACGTTTAGTAATGTATACATTTTTTTTTTCAATAAATATTATTTAAATTTTTGCTAAATATTTTTAATTTACAGAAACAGTTTATTTTAAAAACAAAGGGAAATTCAGATAATTTACATGATGTGCTGAGACTTACATACACTGACGAATTTTTGTTTTTGTGTAACTGGGACGGTAGAGGAGGGAAACAACCCCTATCGAAATTTCTACTGGCATCTAACATATTATATGGTAAATTTAATGTATACATATTTAGTTAAGAGGATGTGTTTTAATTTGTCTCTTCAATTTATTAGATGTCTCTTTAATTTATTAGATTCTTTCGTTACTTGTGGACTGGCGAATTTCGAAAAACAAATTCGGAAGTCCATCGAAATGAGCCACCATAGGTACAAACAAAAGAAATACAGGAAGCGAAAAGCTGTGGAGGAATCGAACGAATCCAAATAGATAATAATTTAAAAGAAATGTAGTAGGATTTAAGAATGTATAAACAAAAATGAGTTTTAATAGTGTAACTATAATAGCTTTAATACGAATGTTTATTTTAAAAATCTATATCTTACTATGTAATTAAATTTTTCTTAAAAATATTTATAAAAATTAATTTAAAGTAATCTAATGTAATTAGAAAAATATAATGTTATAGATTATTTTTAGTTTCTTAAACTCAAAAAATTATAATATAAAAACTATTAATGAAATTAATATAAAAATTTTAATTAAAAAAAAAATATTTTGCGTTTCGAACTCTAGACTGAGGGAATGGTAAGCGAGTGGTTTGCCCACTACGCTAATATGGAATGCACCGCCACGCTTTCCTGAAAGCAGTTTTATCGATTTGTCTTAAATTTAACGAAAGTGTGAGAAAGAAGTATATAGTTTTATTACGGCAGAAAATATGTGAGCGAGAAGGTGATAAAAAATCACATGTATGCAAAAATTTTTGGAGCTTTTTTGATTCACTGTTAAGAAAATGATAGAAAAGTGTGACAATTAAACTGGCACGCGTTACCGGCATGCCACTAAGTAACGTAACCGTCACTGTTCTAGCTGGGTACAGTCGGTATGTACAGTAGATTAGTATTAATTTATTATATGTGTATGTACTCTGCATGTGGTGCATACACGAATTAGGATAAAAAAATCTATAAATAAAGGAGCTCTGGGCAACTAGACCTGAGTACTGTTCATTGTTGAAACATACAAGTAACAAAAGACTCACATGGTCGTCAACAGCTGAGATCACCTGATCGAAATAGTTGATTTTTCGGCACAGAGATTTAAATAAAAGGACTTAAAAATAGTAAAGAGGTTGCAGTATAGGCGCGCTAGCAATATTTTTTGGGTGTTAGGTTCCCCAAGAGGCCTATTTTCACACATATAAAACATACAATACTAAACAAAACTATTTGTAATAATTTAAACAAAAATAGATAGATTCTTCAAATATTTTTAACAAAATAGAAAAGATTTTTCAATATTTTGATACAATAAATAAAATTATAATCAAAACTAGGTAAATTTAATCTTTATGAATTTTAATTATCGAAATATATTTGAAAATTTAACAAAAACGTACTTAAAATAATAAATTGGATAGCATAACACGGCAACACACCCGTGCCTTTTGTAAGGCATTTGGCCGTTTTAGTAGTAGAATATTTAGGAAACCCTAACGAACTGCCTGGGCTTTTGCCCTGAGTCGTCCCTCGTTCTATTGCGTTCTTAATGTAATTTCTGTCATTCTACAAGCTTTCGCCTGTGCATGTATGGGTGAAAATGATAGGATTTGTACTTGTAGGCTTATACAATGGTACTGTTTAAATCTTAAACCCTTCGCATTGTAATGTTACATGTTGGTGAGCCCTAAGTTTTTCGAACACGCGAGTGAAATTTAAAAGAAAAAAAAGTTGGAGTGAAAATGAAAAAGTCTGTTTAAAAAAAAAATTTTTTTAGTGATGTTAAATAAAAACGAAGTGTGATCAAAAAAAAAAAAAGTTTAATAATAACCAAATTCACAACATAAAGCACATCCACATCCTACCAAGGTAAGAACATTATTAATTTTTTTATTTGTTTCATATACAATTATTTATTTTGCTTTTGGGAGAATGGAGAACCAAATTAAATTAGCAGAAATCCGCAAGAACTTCATTTTAAGTCCATGAGTATGGATATAAATGAAGATTTAAGAAAATTAGAAAAACTCCAAGATATTTTGGACAAAAAATGGTCAGAGTTTCAACGAAACCATTTAGAATTGTCCAAAGATCCCAAAAATAAAAATATAATTATTTTAAAAATGATGTAGAAGGAACGGTAGGTACGCTTTATTTGACAGCGTACGCCAAGAAAATATTGCTCCCAGGAAAATGGAATGCCTTCCAAATCCTGGTTTAGTTCGCAGGCTTCAATTATCAACAGAATTAGGAAAAAATATTGAAGACTGTGAAATAAACAAAACTTGCTCTCTATACAGCATAGAGAGACTAATGGAAAAAACTCGTCATACTGTGCTTGAATTTATTAGACAGCACGAAAATTAAGAGTTAACATAAATTCTATGATTTAAGACATAGATTTTACAAACTCAAATTAAAATCTATTAGCAAAACAAAATGCTGACAATTTTACGTTGCTTCAAGTTAACATTGCCATTTTTTCAGGAGATTACGCTCAGTGACACACTTTTAAAGAATTGTTTGAGCAACTCGTAGTCTCTCAAAATGTTTCAGACACGTATAAAATGTGTATTTTAAAAACAAAATTAAAAAATTAAAATTTCAAACAAATTTTAGATGCACCAGTAGTGACTGAGTCTGCTTTTAGTGTACCAAAATTTCAAGAAAAAATTTCTGAATGAACTAAAGCTTTGGAAAGCCTCAGTTTGTCTGCAGATAATTTGTTACAAGCTTTATTAAACTTTACGTTTGTGCAAAAATTAGACAACAATTTAAGACTTAGGTATGAAAATTCCCTTAAAAACCCTAAGGAAATACCTACCTTAAATTCACTACAGTCGTTTCTGAATCGTAAAGGAAATGCACTAGAAGCAGCACAAGCCTCAAAAACATCACCTAAATTTCAAAATGCAGAATTTAAATTCAAACAGGGATGTAATACTTCACACAATATATTTTATTGTTATAAATTTAAAGCTCTTTCTACCCAGGACAAATGGGATGCAGTAATGAAAAACAAATTATGCACCAAATATCTTAAAACCGGGCGCAACATAAAGGAATGTAAAGGCGAAAGTTGGCTCACACATTAAAAATACGAAAAATGATAGATTAAAAAGTGATTGTGAGTATGTCCTGCTAACAACAGCAGTTGTTGGTATAAAAGGCAGTGATGGAAGAATTATAAAGGCACGTGCTTTATAAGATAGTGGGTCCTAAGTTCACCTTATAAGCAAAGAACTGATGAATAAATTAAAACTTCCTTCCAGGTGAGAATCTATGACCATTGAAGGAGTTGGTCAAAGCAAGACAAATACAACTGAAAGAGTTAATCGTATTTAAAATCATTAACAGATCCTTTCGAAACAAATTTAGACACTATTGTAGTACAAAAGATTTTGTCCAATGTGCCCACAGAACACATAAAAGTAAAAAAAAATTCCTCTTCTTCTTCTTCTTTACTGGCGTAGGCACCGCTTACGCGATTATAGCCGAGTCAACAACAGCGCGCCAGTCGCTTCTTCTCTTCGCTACTTGGCGCCAATTGGATATTCCAAGCGAAGCCAGGTCCTTCTCCACTTGGTCCTTCCAACGGAGTGGAGGTCTTCATCTTCCTCTGCTTCCCGCGGCGGGTACTGCGTCGAATACTTTCAGAGCTGGAGTGTTTTCAGCCATCCGAACAACATGACCTAGCCAGCGTAGCCGCTGTCTTTTAATTCACTGAATTATGTCAATGTCGTCGTATATCTCGTACAGCTCATCGTTCCATCGAATACGATATTCGCCGTGGCCAACGCGCAAAGGACCATAAATCTTTCGCAGAACTTTTCTCTCGAAAACTCTTAAGTTCGACTCATCGGTTGTTGTCATCGTCCAAGCCTCTGCACCGTATAGCAGGACGGGAATTATGAGCGACTTATAGAGTTTGGCTTTTGTTCGTCAAGAGAGGACTTTACTTTTCAATTGCCTACTCAGTCCAAAGTAGCACCTGTTGGCAAGAGTAATCCTGCGTTGTATTTCCAGGCTGACATTGTTGGTGGTGTTTACGCTGGTTCCAAGATAGACGAAATTATCTACAACTTCAAAGTTATGACTGTCAACAGTGACGTGAGTGCCAAGTCGCGAGTGCGACGACTGTTTGTTTGATGACAGGAGATATTTCGTCTTGCCCTCGTTCACTGCCAGACCCATTTCTTTTGCTTCCTAATCCAGTCTGAAGAAAGCAGAACTAACGGCGCGGGTGTTGAGGCCGATGATATCAATATCATCGGCATACGCCAGCAGTTGTACACTCTTATAGAAGATGGTACCTTCTCTGTTGAGTTCTGCAGCTCGAACTATTTTCTCCAGAAGCAGATTGAAAAAGTCGCACGATAGGGAGTCGCCTTGTCTGAAACCTCGTTTGGTATCGAACGGCTCGGAGAGGTCCTTCCCGATCCTGACGGAGCTTTGAGTGTTGCTCAGCGTCAGTTTACACAGCCGTATTAGTTTTGCGGAGATACCAAATTCAGACATCGCGGCATAAAGGCAACTCCTTTTCGTGCTGTCGAAAGCAGCTTTGAAATCGACGAAGAGGTGGTGTGTGTCGATTCTCCTTTCACGGGTCTTTTCCAAGATTTGGCGCATGGTGAATATCTGGTCGGTGGTTGATTTACCAGGTCTAAAGCCACACTGATAAGGTCCAATCAGTTTGTTGACGGTGGGCTTTAATCTTTCACACAATACGCTCGACAGAACCTTATATGCGATGTTGAGGAGGCTAATCCCACGGTAGTTGGCGCAGATTGTGGGGTCTCCTTTTTTATGGATTGGGCATAGCACACTTAAATTCCAATCGTTGGGCATGCTTTCGTCCGACCATATTTTACAAAGAAGCTGATGCATGCTCCTTACCAGTTCTTCGCCGCCGTGTTTGAAAAGCTCGGCTGGCAATCCGTCGGCCCCTGCCGCTTTGTTGTTCTTCAGGCGAGCAATTGCTATTCGAACCTCTTCATGGTCGGGCAATGGAACGTCTGCTCCATCATCATCGATTGGGGAATCGGGTTCGCCTTCTCCTGGCGTTGTACGTTCACTGCCATTCAGCAGGCTGGAGAAGTGTTCCCTCCATAATTTAAGTATGCTTTGGGCATCGGTGACTAGATCACCTTTGGGGGTTCTGCAAGAGTATGCTCCGGTCTTGAAACCTGCTGTAAGCCGCCGCATCTTTTCGTAGAATTTTCGAGCATTACCCCTGTTGGCCAGCTTATCAAGCTCTTCGTACTCACGCATTTCGGCCTCTTTCTTTTTCTATCTACAAATGCGTCTTGCTTCCCTCTTCAACTCTCGGTATCTATCCCATCCCGCACGTGTTGTGGTCGATCGTAACGTTGCGAGGTAGGCAGCCTGTTTTCTCTCCGCTGCGACACGGCACTCCTCGTCGTACCAGCTGTTCCTTTGTACTTTCCGAAAACCAATGGTTTCGGTTGCAGCTGTACGTAAGGAGTTTGAAATGCCGTCCCACAGTTCCCTTATACCGATTTGTTGACGAGTGCTCTCAGAGAGCAGGAGTGCAAGCCGAGTAGAAAATCGTTCGGCTGTCCGTTGTGATTGCAGCTTCTCGACGTCGAACCTTCCTTGTGTTTGTTGGCGTGCGTTTTTTGCTGCACAGAGGCGGGTGCGAGTTTTGGCTGCAACAATATAGTGATCCGAGTCGATGTTAGGACCTCGGAGCGCACGCACATCTAAAACACTGGAGACGTATCTTCCGTCTATCACAACTTGATCGATCTGGTTGGTGGTTTTTCGATCCGGAGACAGCCAGGTAGCTTGATGTATCTTCTTATGCTGGAATCTAGTACTACAGAAAACCATATTTCGGGCCCCGGCGAAGTCGATCAGCCTCAACCCATTTGGGGATGTTTCCTCGTGGAGGCTGAATTTACCGATCGTAGTGCTAAAGATACCTTCTTTGCCCACCCTGGCGTTGAAGTCGCCAAGCACGATTTTGACATCGTGGCGGGGGCATCTCTCATAAGTGCGCTCCAAGCACTCATAAAAGGCATTTTTGGTCACATCGTCCTTCTCTTCCGTCGGGGCGTGGGCGCAAATCAGCGATATGTTGAAGAACCTCGCTTTGATGCGGATTGTGGCTAGACGTTCATTCATAGGAGTGAATGATAGTACTCGGCGACGGAGTCTCCCTCCCACCACGAATCCAACACCAAACTTGCGCTCCTTTATATGGCCACTGTAGTAGATGTCACAAGGACCTACTCGTCTCTGTCCTTGTCCCGTCCATCGCATTTATTGAACGGCGGTGATGTCAGCCTTTATTTTCACGAGGACATCTACCAGCTGGGCAGCGGTACCTTCCCAATTAAGGGAGCGGACATTCCAGGTGCATGCCCTCAATTCGTAGTCCTTATTTCGCTTGCCATGGTCGTCATCAAAAGGGGGGTCTCTCATCCGAGGCTGTTTGGTTGTTTTCATTGGTGCGTTTTTTTACGTGGCGGGTCCCAAACCCAGCGCACAACCCTAAGTAGGGGATATTTCGCCTTCTCACTTTAGCTCGCCTTCAAACGGATGTTCTTAGGCTACCTAGAGGATACTTGGTCAGAGACAGGAGGTCGTGAGCTGCTTGAGTTATATGTAAAAGAATCGTTTCTGGCCACTCCCAAGTGAATGGCGATCAGAGAACTTTCCTCACTTGCGTGAACTTCTACACATGACTCCATCCTCCAAAAAAAATTCCAGAGAATAAAAAACTGGCCGGGTCGGCCATTTGGTGTTCCGGGTAAAATTGACTTACTTT
The DNA here is from genome assembly GCA_037783105.1 of Bactrocera zonata. Taxonomy (NCBI): domain Eukaryota; kingdom Metazoa; phylum Arthropoda; class Insecta; order Diptera; family Tephritidae; genus Bactrocera; species Bactrocera zonata. The sequence goes on from JBAWJQ010006688.1 coordinate 4,810,245, forward strand.
TAGCTGCGGACGTATTCTTTGATTTGAACAGAGAACAGAAAATATCGATTGAAAATGTTGATTACACACTGCGGAACAGTGTGTTTGGGTGGTTGATGTACGGATCAACTAACATAAGCTCCAAATTTGCTCACTGTGGTGTTGTAACATATTTATATGAAAAACTAGACAATCAATAAAAGGTTTTGGGAAATAGAATCAGTTGAAAATACTACTGTGCCCAAAAATAAGGTGAATATTTATTAGAATTATTTTTTTTTAGGTTAGTAGTACTGTCGGTCACATTTATGTCAAATTTCATGTCAAAATGTTCATTAGCGTTTGAGATACGTGTCGTTTTGTGAGCTGCTGAAAGTGAGTTTTTCGTTTTTTGCGATATCGAAATTTGTTGAGCAAAGAATTTGCATTAAATTTTGTTTACGGAATCAATTTTCTGCTGCGGTTACGTTAAGGATGATGCAGAAAGCCTTTGGTGATGAGGCTATGTCTAAAAAGATGTTTACAAGTGGTATAGTGAGTTCCAAGCCGGCCGTGAACGTGTCGAAAACGAAGAGCGTCCAGGGCGACCATCCACCTCAACCGACGAAGCTCACGTTCAACAAATCAAAGATTTGGTGTTGAAAACCCGTCGATTAACAATTAGAGACCTTGCTGATGAAGTTGGCATATCGAAAGGCTCAGCTAATACCATTTTGAAGGATGTTTTGGGCCTCAAGCGCGTCAAATCTCGACTGGTACCGAAAACATTGAATTTTTTGAAAAAAGGCGTCGCGTTGAAGTGTGTGAAACGATGCTTTCCGACTACCAGGGTATCATGAAACGCATTATAACTGGCGATGAGACTTGGATCTATGCTTATGACCCCAAAACAACCGATCAATCGAGCGAATATCGTGCCAAAAGAGAGCCGAGACCAAAAAAATCATGGTCATGTTGACTGTTTTCTTCGATTATCGTGGTGTTGTGCATTATGAATTCCTTCCAACCAGTCAAACAGTCAACAAGGAATGTTATTTGAACGTTATGCGTCGTTTGCGTAACGCTATCCGCCTAAAAAGGCCGGAATTGTGGAAAGACAATTCTTGGTTTTTACACCACGATAATGCACCATCCCATACTGCCCTCGTAATTCGTGATCATTTCGCCAAAAACTCAACCCATATCGTTCCGCACCCACCGTATTCACCTGATCTGGCGCCGTGCGACTTCTGGCTGTTCCCCAAGCTCAAAAGACCGCTCCGGGGACACCGTTTTTATACGATAGAGGAGGTTCAAGCCGCAGCGAAGACGGAACTGAAGGCCATCCCGGAAAGTGACTACAACCAGTGTTTCGAAGATTGGAAAATCCGTTGGCATAAGTGCATTGCTTCAGGAGGGGATTACTTTGAAGGGGATGAAATTGATTTGGAAGAATAAATAAAGAATTTTCAAAATAAATACAATGTCTTATATTTTGGGCACTGTAGTAAATGTGTTTATCAAACTAAAGAAGAAACACATTGTGAGGAGCATTTTAATAATAATTTTAAAATTTCTGTAGATGGTAAATTTACTGCAGCTGCTCCATTCAAAAAATAAAATATAAATTAGGTTATTCTTCTTTACAAGCAAAGAGAGGATTTCTTTCTCTGGAGAAAAAAACTGAGAAATAATGAAGCTATGAGAGAGCAATATAAACAATTTATGAATGAATACATAAGATTGGGCCATATGGAGGAAATAAAAAATGTTAATATGTTTAAATCGAAATATTATTTACCACACCATTGCGTACTTAAACTAGATAGTACAACTACTAAATTAAGAGTCGTTTTGGATGTATCCTGTAAAACAGACATGAATATTTTCATGAACTCAATAATACATTCTGGACCTAAGTTGCAAGAAAACTTATTTAATATTTTAGAAAGCATAGATATGTCTTCACAGCAGACATCGAGAAAATGTTTAAGCAAATATGGATTCTCCCAGAGGATGAAAAGTATCAATTAATCTACTGGCGCGATGAAGATAATGAAATACTGTGAACATATACTCTTAAAACAGTTACGTATGGTACTGCAGCTGCACCTTATTTAGCAGTTAAATGTTTGCAGAAAATTGCAGAAATGGAGAGAAATTATTATCCAGAAGTAGCGGAAAATATCAATGTAGATTTTTTTAGATGATGTCAAGTTTATTCAATCTTAGAAAATGGTGTTCCAATAACATTAAACTTTTAAAAAATATTCCTCTTGAAGACAGAGAAAATCAACTTGACTTGAACAAGGAAACTAACAACGAAGTTAAAGCATTAGGTGTCATTTGGATTCCATTCGACGACCACTTTCGTATAAATTGCAATTGGAAGTGCAACGATAAAAAAAATAAGACGTTTCCAAATTATTCAACCCATTGGGCTCTGTGAATTCCGTCACAGTAACTTCAAAAATTGTATTACAAGAGATGTGGAAATCAAAAACTGATTGGGATGAAAAGCCGGTACAGGAAATAGTCGACACTTGGTTAAAAATCAAAGACGAGCTTTCATTGTTAAATAAAATACGAATATCCATACGTATTTTATGCAATGAACCGGTAAATATTAAGAATCTGAAAACCAAACATGTGAAACAAATCAAAGTCGCGCCAATAAAGATAATAACATTACCGCGGCTTGAACTATGTATGTGCGGCTGTTCTCTTAGTAGAATTAATACACAAAATTTTGGAAAGTTTTAAATTTAAAGTTCTATTTACTTTTATACAGTATCCGTAATGGTATTGAATTGGTTACAGCTAGATCCTGGACGTTTACAGATGTTTGTGTCAAATAGAATAAATTTCATACAACCAACAGCAACATAAATAATTGGAGGGCTCAAAAAACAATCCGGCTGATATTATTTCTAGAGGAGTGACACCACGAGAACTTATCACCAGCAAATTATGGTTTAGAGGACCGGAAGTTATTTATACAAATAATTGTAAAATCTAACAAAAGGAAAACAATGATAATTTAATTATTATAGAGATAAAATAAATCCAAGATTGTTAAGATTCTAACCGAAAAACAAACAACTCTAATGAATATAAACCATAAAAATAGTTTCGAATCCCTTCAAAACGTTATAGCTAACATATTGAAATTTATAGATATCATTAGAAAAAAAAAAACAACTAGCCACTTTAGCTCCAATTGTAGACAACAATAATATTATAAGAGTAGGAGGTAGGATTCAAAGGAGTAATCTTTCAGAGGATGCTAAGCACCCTATACTGCTCCCTTATGAAGATGAAATCGTTCGCTTATTAGTGAATCATATACATTTTAAACATCTACACATTGGACACAGGGCTAACTAGCAATAACCAGACAAAAGTTTTGGATTTTAAGAGGTAGACAATTAGCAAGCAAAGTTGCAAATAAATCTTATAGATGCTTTAAAGCAAACCCTCGGCCCCTACACCAGTTAATAGGAAGCTTACTGCAAGATAGACTAATAGAAACGCGCCCATTTTACATTGTAGGAATGGACTTCCTCGGTTCAATTTGGATACATCATGAAATACGTGGAAAAAAGGCTGATAAAGCTTATGTCTGTGTCTTTGTATGCCTTGCCACGAAGGCAGTACACTTAAAAGTAGTATCAGATCTTTCTTCAGCAGCCTCTATAGGTGCCCTAAAAAGATTTATTTCTAGGAGAAGTTGCCCCCCCCCCCAAAAATCTATTCAGATAATGGAACCAATTTTATTGGAGTAGCCAATAGTCTTCGCGAAGTTTTTAAATTATTTTAGAAAGACTCACATGAAGCAGAATTATCAGAATTTTGTAATCCAAGAGAAATAACCTGGATAAATATACCAACACAGATGTAGGAGGACTGTGGGAGGCGGCTATTAAATCAATTAAAAAACATTTTTTTTCGAGTAGTGGAAGTAGTAATGACTTTTGAAAAAATGTCCACACTCATTACACAAATAGAAGCCGTACTTAATTTAAGAAATATTACCTAATTATCAAACAATCCAAATGATCTCCAGGTATTAACACCAGGCCATTTTTTGGTAGGAGAACCATTATCAACTATCGTTGACACGAACTACAACCAAAGTTACCAAGGGTTAAGGGACCATAGGAAATCGGTCGAAAATAATTGTGGAAGCAATGGTCCAATGAATATTTAAATGAACTGCAAAAAAGAAATAAATGGCAAGTTCCTTTTGAAAATATTAAAACTGGTACCGTAGTACTTCTTAAAAAAGAAAATATCCCACCATTACAGTGGCGAAGAGGACGTATTGAAAACGTCATTTTAGGCCAAAATGGCAATGTAGAATGGTAGACGTAAGAACAGCAATGGTATATCAAAAAGAGCAATACACAATATTTATTCTTTTCCTATCGAAGAAAAAATAAGAGAAGATCGGAGTGAGATAAGTGATAATATACCAAGGCGGTCGACTCGTATAAAAAATAAGAACTTAATTTCAACATTATTAAGCTTACTTATTGTTTTACCATCCGTAAAATGCTTAAATGTAAGTTATTTTAAAAATAGTTCTGGAGTATTTTTGGAAAAAAGAGGGCCTGTTGGGTTGACTAAGACAGCGTGGGATATAATTGTCCACATCGATCTTGTTCAATACTCGGTTGAAAAGCAGCAAATTTCAAATTCGCTGAAATATTTAAAAGACTCACCTATATTTGAAGAGGATAAAGTGAACGCAATGGCTCAGCAGCTGCACAAAAAATATTTAGAGACTGAACAGCTTCACGACATCATCGCGTTTACGGGGGGATGCAACGGAAGACAAGGTCTGTGTTACCCTTTATAGGGTCATTATACCACTCCTTGTTTGGGCTGATGGATGAAGAGCATGCAGAAATTCTTAAGCAATAGAGAAGGCTAAAGAGAACAAAAACTACTAGCTGGGATTGCTCCGAAATCAATCTTCAGTAGAAGACGTTAGTTTAAATGTTCTAAAACGTTAAAATCATGCTTATTGGGTTAACTTTAAAATAATCAACGACTCATTTTATTCAATGAGTTCAATTCTCGATGAGCAATTGAAACGCGAGTTATTCATTGAAGCAGCCACCAAACTCATCACAACAATGGAGACCTTTGAAATGCTTCAGAGAGACATTATAAGCGTCCTTTGGAACTGTAGAGGTAACTTCATGGAAAGGCTGTTGCCGATAAAAAAGTTTGAAGCCCAAATAAAATTAATTTCAAATAACCTTGACCAGAGCTTGCGGCTTCCCGATACTGATCCCTTTGAACTTGGACATATAGCCACCACAACAGCCAAAGTCACTAAAGGTTTTATATTGTTTAATATAAAAATACCTTTAGTTACCAAAACAGATATGTACACAATATACCCATACCCCACAATACATGACGGGTATTTCGTCAGCATTAAGGAAACAAATCGTCATCGTATTATTTTCAACGAAAATGTGATGTCAGCGTATTGTGAGAATGACAATATGTCCACAAGTGCATCCTATCTTTAACGTAGGACATATGCAAACTTGTGAGATGACATTATTAAGAAGTAAAACAGATATACCACTTAACTGTGAGGTCAATATTATGCCAACGCAAGAATTTTGGTTACAGTTCTCCTCACCTATGGATATTTTCAATGCCATCAAAGATAGAGGCCAAAACTAGCTGCAATGGTAGTAATCAAACTACGATCCTAAACGGACAAGGCATCATAAAATTAGACACCAACTGCGTTTTGAGGACGGAGAGTGTAAACTTTTGGGAATTCAATCTGAAAAGTTCCGGAATTGAGTTTAAAATACCAGGAACTAACCTTACAACCCCTTAAAACATTTTAAGTTAAAAGGATCCACACAGGCATTCAAAATACCTGACATTCCGCAACCAACTACAATTTATGGATTTCTATTGGACTTAGAGTGGCATCATAAAATGTGCACTACGGCATGAATACCACCAAATCCTGTTAGTTGCTGGTGGCGTAATCCTAACACTAATCCTACAACACATCTGTAATGCAGCAAGGAACGTATATCCAGTAGGAGAATATATATTTAGAAATTAGTTATTAGTATTAGTAAATTAAATTATAATCTGTTGTCAAAAAAGTCTTGCGGTATTTTTATTGAACCAATTCATGTGGCACCCATACATCGAGCTTCTTAGTGACTCCAAGCTTCTTTAAAGCAATTAAGTCGAACCCCAAGTTCTTTTGGAACTTTGTAAAATCTAGAAGAGCGTGTTCGGCCATTCCCTCTGCTCTATGCTGGGGTGATAAGTCAAAATGTACTCCTGGCGAAATATCCAACCTGTTTGCTGAATTTTTCAAATCAAATTATGTTCACGATGATCCCGTTACTAATTCCACTTTTTCGTATAATAATTTCCCATCCATAAATTTTGGCTCACTGTGTCTTTCACAGGATGATATTGCCAAGGCTATTGGTGATATTAAATCTTCTTCCAAATTGGATTTGGATGGGCTTCCGCCTGTACTTATAAAAAATTGTACTGCCTTGGTTTATCCTCTCATGCTTATCTTTAACAAATCTCTTTCCTCTGGGAATTTTATCTCTGACTGGAAATCAATATGCATTACCCCTATTCTCAAAGGTGGTAGAAAGGACATAGTCTCCAATTACAGACCTATTTCTAAACTTTCTACTATTTCGAAAATTTTTGAGTGTTCTGTTAAAAATAAATTGTTTTTTGCAGTAAAATCAATAATTAATGTCAATCAGCATGGGTTTGTCTCGGGACGCTCAACTGTATCAAACTTAGCGGTTTTTAGTGATTATTGTATGTCTGCATTCTCCGCTGGATTTCAGGTAGATTGTGTCTACACAGATTTCTCTAAGGCCTTTGATAAAGTTTCACACAATATTCTAATCAAAAAATTATCATCTTTAGGGTTTCACTCGGTCTTCTTGCAGTGGATTAAATCATATTTACACAATAGACGATGCGTTGTCAGTGTCGATGGAGTGTCATCTGATTCATTCATTGCGTCATCGGGAGTGCCCCAAGGAAGCGTTTTGGGTCCACTTCTCTTTGTGTTGTTTATCAATGACATCTCCTGTTGCTTCTCTTTCGCTAACTTCCTGTTATACGCAGATGACTTAAAAATTTTTGCAACAATCAAAAACCCACAAGATGTACTCAATCTTCAGTGTGATATTGATACTTTATATGATTGGTGCACGAAATCGAAGCTTCTTCTGAATCTAGATAAATGCTCTCAGATCTCTTATGGTAGGGGACGTAGCATCATATCTTCAAGTTACAATATTTCTAATTACGTCCTAAAATGTGTTACTGAAATCAAAGATCTTGGGATAATCTTTGACAACAGATTTTCTTTCAGTAATCACATCAACTACATCACTTCTAAATCATTCTCTGTGCTCGGCTTTGTCCGTCGAAATGCTTTAAATTTTTCCGACCCCTACACGTTAAAATTACTGTATACTTGTTTTGTTCGGTCCATTTTGGAGTACGCAGTGTTCATTTGGAGACCATATTGCATTTCGTCAATTAATAGGATCGAGCGTGTTCAAAAGTTTTTTCTTAAATTTGCTCTCCGCTCCTTGAAGTTCGTTGACCCATTACCATCGTATACATCTCGCTTATTGCTTCTACATCTTAAATTGCTGGAAAATCGACGGTCCATTCTTAGCCTCTCATTTGTTTACAATGTAATTAATGGAGATATTGACTGTCCCTATTTACTAGGGAAAATTAACTTCAATACTCCTCAGCGTTGTCTCAGATATGTTTCCCCATTTTATTATAAAAAGGAAAGTACTAATTTCGCTGGATATGCTCCTCTCAAGCGTGCTATGCGGGAGTTTAATTCGATTTCCGAGAAAGTTCTTCTAGACTTTTCTCACTCTAGGGTATCCTTCATTAATACCCTCAATTCTGTTTTTTAGTTTAAGTTATTTATTCATGTTATTGTAATTTAATTATTCATACACATTAGATTTCTAATTTGCATCCTAGTTTTCATTAGTCTGTAAGAACTAATGTTCATAGACTTAACTAAATAAATAAATAAATGGTTTAAAACGGTTTGATGACTACTATGCCGGTCTCTTTCGACCAATTCGGCGATTTTATTGCAATTTTCGACGACAGGTCTTCCAGAGCGTGCGCATCTTCGACCACCTCTACACCAGAACGAAAACGTTGAAACCATCGTTGTGCGGTGGAAATGGAAACTGTATCAGGTCCATAAACTGCACAAATTTTATTGGCGGCTTGAGATGCATTTTTGCCTTTATCGTAGTAGTACTGTAAAATATGCCGTATTTTCTCTCTATTTTGCTCCATGTTTGCGACGCTATAACTCACGAACGACTTAAAAGAAACGCGTGAAATGAGCTTTCCAAAAAGGTATAGCATGACCCGATGCGACGAATAAAACTAGAACTACGTGCTTTCAGCGCCAGCTAGCGAAAATACCGCAAGACTTTTTTGACAACCAAATATTTCAAATTTAAAATGTAGACTATAAAAAAATATATTGTATAAGAAAAATTATTACAAGCTCGACAAGCTAGCCTTATAAAGAAAAATCTAATTAAAAAATTTATAAACACTGAATTGTTTTTTAAAATGTAAACACTTCAACGTGGGCAGTTTCTGAACAGTTCTTAACGGCCACAAGATATCATGTTTCAAATATTTATGTGCATTATCGCTAACACATACAAATACAGTCGTATATATAAATATGCATTTACAAATACCCATTCAATCATCACCGTAATACATGTTGATTTCGGGTATATTGTTTAGAGACTGTAGTATGTAATGCATGCAATGAAAAGGATCGCAAATGTTCTTAACATTAATAGATAAGAAATAGTTGTGTATGCCGTTGAAAACACTTATGTTTAAGATATGTGTACATGCTGTCGGTATGTACAGTAGATTAGTATTAATTTATCATGTGTGTATGTACTATGCTTTTGGTGCATAGTCGAATTAGGATAAGAAAATCTATAAATAACGGAGCTCTGGGCAACCAGACCTGAGTACTGCATTGTAATTTTTCAAACTCATAAACCCGTGTCTCATCGGCAGCTATACTGCTCTCCATGAATGTGGGATTGGAATTCGCACGATCACGCATGTCCAAAGAGGCCTGTTTACGGTACTCTTTTTGAAAAGAAATTCAGCATTGTCGGGACGAGTCGAGCAAGAACGCGTTTCATGCCCAAATTATCCACCAAAATCTTTTGAACGGACTCACGAGAGGTGTCGACCTTTCTTGCCACCTTGCTAACATTTTCTTGAAGATTTTCAAAGGTCTTATCCGTCACTTTTTTAATATTTTCATCAGTTGAAAAGGTCGAAGAAAGAGACATATCTTCAACGATCTCCTGACAGTCTCTGATGGCTTTGTACTACTCGCCACGATTTTGGTTAGAAACACAAACTTTGAGAAAAGTTGTTTGAATTTACCCAGGGAATTCGAGCCACACCGTGCTTCTGATGAAGCTCATCAATATATGTAGGCTTATTTTTGCAACCTCTGAAACGTCATCCAGAAACCATGGGCCGGTAGTAGCGATTCTTCTTCTGTATAGAGCTTTGCATGTGCATAGAAGATGTTTTACTGTCTCCTCTTCTTCTACCTCCTGATAGTCATTGTATGCTGCACCTAGTCTACAGGCATGTCTGCCAATTACAATGGAGTACGTGTGGATAACTACCTGACTAGTAAGGCATATTTTGCTTTCAATAAAAATTCGGGTTATTTTCAAGTAGTTGCACAGCTCAATTCACGAACATACGACGATTCTGGCGGCTTCAGCTCTTTTCACAAAATTTGCCACAACGACGTCACAGAGATGCCAAATGCTTGGGAACGGCATGTAAGAGACTGATTTGGGTCTTCCTCATTTGATGCGCTAGCGGCAGCAATATTCTCGACCCTACGAGCACTTATCTTACTGGTACGGGAACATTTTGTACTGTGCCTGTGGATTAAAAATTTCCACTAGACGCTCAATTGTTGATGTGATAGGACGATTATGACGACCATAAATTTAACGTAATGCTCTTAAAGTTGAGGTCACTGATACCGAATTTCGGTAATAAATTTTAATAACTTCGGTTCGTTGTTGGGTCGTATATCTTTCCATGATAAAATGACAAACCTTAGTGAAGGGAAATGTCAAAAGAGCGGGGAAAAAATATGGCGTCGTTTGCTGCCGTGAAATATATTTCTAGTTGTGAAAACGCTAGTTGTCATAACAACAAGTCTTTTTTTGGTTTTCGTGACCTCCACTTAAAATACTCTGCATTGGTCTGCTAACCGAAGCAGTTTTGGTATCTTACTTTTCTGAAAAGACATGGCCTTCCGCTCGATTATCCTTGAACCCATCATCCCTGCTTTCCTGTCTACCCGTTTTGGAACAGAAAGCAATATTGGGGACAGAATGTAGTTTAATTTTAATTTTAATTTTATAGGATCTGTGGTAATGGGTATTAACGGGAACTTACTAAGTATCAGAAAATGTCCCTTATTGCAGGCTTCGAATTGGGAGGATTCCCTGAGGCTAAGAGCTTACTACACTGTCAGTTGCTTACAGAACAAGTCTGTTGGCAGCAAGTGTAGAATTACGTTTATAACCTGACTTGGTGTTGTTCTAAAAGCTCAACTGATGCAAGAAAGGACTGTTTTGCATAATTCTTACCATAATGGGTCTAACAAATACAACGTAGAGCTTATGAGCTTCATGACGCATGAATTCCGATTTAGGTCCAACCATTCTTTGGCAAGTATAAAGTGCTGCCTATAATTAGTCTCAGGTTGCTTGCATTACCTCCGATTGTTAACTTGGTACCATTTAATAATGACGGTATAACTTCGGGAGTACTGCATTTCCAAGTAAAAAGTACCAACACTGTCTTGTTTGCATTTATGTTTAGTTCGCACAGTACGATCCAACGGCTTATGCCATTTGGTATGCATATATATGACTTTAACTTCCCTCTATAACAATGAAATATAGTTCAATTTCAGCGCCCCATTAAGAATGGTTACTAACGAGACTAAAGTATAGTTTTAGGAATGCTATAATTGAGCCTGTCTGGTCCTGGCGATTTCAAGGGCTTGAAACTTCTTATTGCCTCATATGAATTGCTTTCTGACACCATATCTGCAGGAATGGTGTACATATGCTCAAGATGACATATGCTCAAGGTGACATTTGAATTTAAACTCCGCGCGTCGAAGGATTTGGAGAATCATTTTTTTTTTAGGTTGGTAGTACTGTCAGCCACACTTATGTCAAATTTCATGTCAAAATATTCATCAGTGTTTGAGATACGTGTCGTTTTGTGAGCTGCTAAAAGTGAGTTTTTCGTTTTTTGCGATGTCTTTTTGTTTCTTCTTTACTGGCGTAGACACCGCCTACGCGATTATAGCCAAGTCAACAACAGCGCGCCAGTCGTTTCTTCTCTTCGCTACGTGGCGCCAATTGGATATTCCAAGCGAAGCCAGGTCCTTCTCCACTTGGTCCTTCCAACGGAGTAGAGGTCTTCCTCTTCCTCTGCTTCCCGCGGCGGGTACTGCGTCGAATACTTTCAGAGCTGGAGTGTTTTCATCCATCCGGACAAGCAGACCTAGCCAACGTAGCCGCTGTCTTTTAATTCGCTGAACTACGTCAATGTCGTCGTATATTTCGTACAGCTCCTCGATCCATCGAATGCGATATTCGCCGTGGCCAATGCGCAAAGGACCATAAATCTTTCGCAGAACCTTTCTCTCGAAAACTCGTAACGTCGGCTCATCGGTTGTTGTCATCGTCCAAGCCTCTGCACCATATAGCAGGACGGGAATTATGAGCGACTTATAGAGTTTGGCTTTTGTTCGTCGAGAGAGGACTTTGTTTTTCAATTGCCTACTCAGTCCGAAGTAGCACTTGTTGGCAAGAATAATCCTGCGTTGGATTTCCAGGCTGACATTGTTGGTGGCGTTAATGCTGGTTCCTAAATAGACGAAATTATCTACAACTTAAAAGTATGACTGTCAACAGTGACGTGAGAGCCAAGTCGCGTGTGCGACGACTGTTTGTTTGATGACAGGAGATATTTCGTCTTGCCCTCGTTCACTTCCAGACCCATTTGCGTTGCTTCCTTGTTCAGTCTGGAGAAAGCAGAACTAACGGCGCGGGTATTGAGGCCGATGATATCAATATCATCGGCATACGCCAGCAGCTGTACACTCTTATAAAAGATTGTACCTGCTCGATTAAATTGTACAGCTCGAATAATTTTCTCCAGCAGCAGATTGAAGAAGTCACACGATAGGGAGTCACCTTGTTTGAAACCTTGTTTGGTATCGAACGGCGCGGAGAGGTCCTTCCCGATCCTAATGGAGCTTTTGATGCTCCTCAACGTCAGTTTACAGAGCCGTATTAGTTTTGAGGGGATACCAAATTCAGACATCGCGGCATAGAGGCAGCTCCTTTTCGTGCTGTCGAAAGCAGCTTTGAAATCGACGAATAGGTGGTGCGTGTCAATTCTCCTTTCACGGGTCTTTTCCAAGATTTGGCGCATAGTGAATATCTGGTCGGTTGTTGATTTGCCGGATCTAAAGCCACACTGATAAGGTCCAATCAGTTTGTTGACGGTGGGCTTTACTCTTTCACACAATACGCTTGATAGCACCTTGTATGCGATGTTGAGGAGGCTTATCCCACGGTAGTTGGCGCAGATTGTGGGGTCTCCGTTTGTAAGGATTGGGCTAAGCACACTTGAATTCCAATCGTTGAGCATGCTTTCGTCCGACCATATTTTGCAAAGAAGCTGATGCATGCTCCTTATCAGCTCTTCGCCGCCGTGTTTGAAAAGCTCGGCCGGCAATCCGTCGGGCCCTGCCGCTTTGTTGTTCTTCAGGGGGGCAATTGCTATGTATTCGAACCTCTTCATGGTCGGGCAATGGAACGTCTGCTCCATCGTCGTCGATTGGGGAATCGGGTTGGTCTTCTCCTGGTGTTGTACGTTCACTGCCATTCAGCAGGCTGGAGAAGTGTTCCCTCCATAATTTAAGTATGCTTTGGGCATCGGTGACTAGATCACCTTTAGGGGTTCTACAAGAGTATGCTCCGGTCTTGAAACCTTCTGTAAGTCGCCGCATCTTTTCGTAGAGTTTTCGAGCATTACCCCTGTCGGCCAGCTTATCAAGCTCTTCGTACTCACGCATTTCGGCCTCTTTCTTTTTCTGTCTACAAATGCGTCTCGCTTCCCTCTTCAACTCTCCGTATCTATATCATCCTGCACGTGTTGTGGTCGATCGTAACGTTGGAAGGTAGGCAGCCTGTTTTCTCTCCGCTGCGACACGGCACTCCTCGTCGTACCAGCTGTTCTTTTGCACTTTCCGAAAACCAATGGTTTCGGTTGCAGCTGTACGTAAGGAGTTTGAAATGCCGTACCAAAGTTCCCTTATACCGAGTTGTTGACGAGTGCTTTCAGAGAGCAGGAATACAAGCCGAGTAGAAAATCGTTCGGCTGTCTGTTGTGATTGCAGCTTCTCGACGTCGAACCTTCCTTGTGTTTGTTGGCGTGCGTTTTTTGCTGCACAAAGGCGGGTGCGAATCTTGGCTGCAAAAATATAGTGGTCCAAGTCGATGTTATGACCTCGGGGCGCACGCACATCTAAAACACTGGAGACGTGTCTTCCGTCTATCACAACATGATCGATCTGGTTGGTGGTTTTTCGATCCGGAGACAGCCAGGTAGCTTGATGTATCTTCTTATGCTGGAATCTAGTACTACAGATAACCATATTTCGGGCCCCGGCGAAGTCGATCAGCCTCAACCCATTTGGGGATGTTTCCTCGTGGAGGCTGAATTTACCGACCGTAGTGCCAAAGATACCTTCTTTGCCCACCCTGGCGTTGAAGTCGCCAAGCACGATTTTGACATCGTGGCGGGGGCATCTCTCATAAGTGCGCTCCAAGCACTCATAAAAGGCATTTTTGGTCACATCGTCCTTCTCTTCCGTCGGGGCGTGGGCGCAAATCAGCGATATGTTGAAGAACCTCGCTTTGATGCGGATTGTGGCTAGACGTTCATTCATAGGAGTGAATGATAGTACTCGGAGACGAAGTCTCTCTCCTACCACGAATCCAATACCAAACTTGCGCTCCTTTATATGGCCACTGTAGTAAATGCCACAAGGACCTACTTGTCTCTGTCCTTGTCCCGTCCATCGCATTTCTTGGACGGCGGTGATGTCAGCCTTTATTTTCACGAGGACATCAACCAGCTGGGCAGCGGCAGCTTTCCAATTAAAGGACCGGACATTCCAGGTGCATGCCCTCAAATCATAGTCCTTAATTCGTTTGCCTTGGCCGTCATCAAAAGGGGGTTCACTTATCCGAGGCTTGTTATTTCCTTTTATTGGGGGTGTTTTTTTTACGTGGCGGGTCCCAAACCCAGCGCACAACCCTAAGTAGGGAATATTTTGCCTTCTCACTTTAGCTCGCCTTCAAACGGATGTTCTTAGTTCTCTCTCTAGTTTAATTAAAAATAAATGAGTTAAAACGAATTAGTGAAGTGTTAGTGGATATAAAAGTTAAAAATATAAGTCTAAAATGCATTAAAAATTTAAAAGCAAATATCTCAAAAACGATAAGTCACCGGCACTATATATAAGTCGGGGATTTTGTTCGTAGACGAATCGACTATTTAACACTTTATGCTTGTAATTTACTAAAGCACAGTATATCATTTATACACCTACAACAGCACCTAATTATTGCGCACTCCTTTATGACTCTAGAAATACTTAATGGTTCCTCTCTCTCTTCTCTCTCAGTTTGCAGAACACGATCAGACCTCACTCAGTAACAGTTTATAGACCCCCGACATAACAAGTCCATCTGTTATGATGCGATCAAGGCACTTATCATGTCATCCATATTTTTTGACCCCTGCTATAACAAGTCGATTTGTTATATCCCCCACTTGGAAATCAGACGCAGCTCCTCTGAGCCATCAAAATCAACTTTTTTGCTGTTTGGCAATTTCGGCAATGACCTCAAAAATTCATCTGCAAACGTACTTATGTATAAGTGATTTTGCTTGTGTTAATGATTTTAAAACGTCTCTTAACTTATAAGTTTTGTGTGGTGACTTTCTTTTGCAACACATAATCCTACCTTATATTTCATTATTTTTGCCTTATCCTTATCAAACCCAAGTCATAACGATCATTAACTTCTATGTTTTCTTTTGCTTGTTTCCTTAAACATTGCCTATCAATTAAATTATCCACTTCTTCACTCAAAAAGTCTAACTTCTCTACCCATTACCATTTCTAATGGGCTGACATTGGTGACTCGATTGGCTGTACAATTTATTCTGGCCGATTTCATACTCTTAAGAGTGGTCATTATACGTTCTACGTGCCCGTTTGCCCTGCTCGCACCTTTAGCAATTAATTGTAGCTCTTTTTTTTATTAAGAAAAAAACTCGCAGAACCCTGAGCTTGCAAAGTTACAGCCCTGATCCGCTATAATTGGGTAGGCACATCGAACACACAAACGATGGCCTTGATGGGAGTTGCAGAGTTGATGTTTAAGGTGTGATGAAAATAAATAAATTTTGTGAATGCATCTACCAAAACAAGTACGTACTCTTTTAAGCCATTTTTTCCACTCATCTTCCCCGTTATGCACTGTGTGTCCCGGAATGTCCATCTTTGAAATGGGATGTAATTCAGGCTGCAATTTTCCAACTGGTGGCTTAGTTAATTCACAGGTGATACAATTTTCGACAAACCTACGAACATACTTTGACATATATATTTTCGAACCAATAAAATCCATACACTTTTCCCAACGATTTTTCTCAATCTAAATGCTCAATAGCTTCGTGGATGTGATTAATCACTGCCCATCTGAATGCCCTAGGGATTACGCGAAAATATTTGGTTTTACGGTTCTTTGTACATTTCTATATCAAGCTCTTCTGCCTATGAATTGTTTTATATAAATTTTCTGACAATTCATTATTTTTTAGGTAAGCTGATAACATGGCTACTTCTGGATCACGTTGTTGTTCAGAAATTAGACAGTTATTATCTCAGTCAATTCGACTTGCTTTTCAATTACTTTTTCCACACTCCTGCACTCTTTAATCAGGGGATTCAACACTTTCTTCTTCTACTTTAAGCTTCTACGAGGGCTGTCTGATAAATAACCGACCTAACCATGATGAACGCGACTTTTTCAATTTTTTTTTTTTTTTCTACATAGTCTCCTTGTAACTCCACACACTTCTCCCAGCGATGCTTCCATCTCTGCAACCCTTCCAAATAGTACTTGGCGTCTTTGTCTGCAAAATACGAGTTCACGAAAGAGATTGCCTCCTCATTTGACGAAAATCTCTGGCCGCAATTAATATTTCCTGATTGAAATTAATCAAAACAATATATTTTTTAGTTCTGTACTCACACGAAGGTTAGTATCAGAACGTTCCTTTATTTAATATACTTAAATAGTATGTCTGAGCTCTATGACTGCTTATACAATAAAAGACAAGCGTCTTACTTAATACACTAGTATTTATGTTTACTTTACATATAGGTTATTGTTGAGTGGCATATGGTGTGATACAGTTTGGACTTAGTACCTAAACACGTGGTTACTGCGTGATTGCATCCTTTGGGTGAGCGTTGTTGCTATGCGATGTGTCAAGGTTAGTGTATTAACTCTCCCCTCCTTTAAAGAGAAGTCGTCCCTGATTGATTGATTAAGTGTTCCATCCCGTGATGTCTTAGTACAGCTTCGTACTGCATCTGGTTTTGTTGTCTTAATTTGTTAGATTGAATTTTAACATAGAGTGAATACAATTTAAAAATAGTGTAAATGATTAATATTATTATTATGCAAGTTACAATAATACTTAATATGCTTCGTACAAGATGTTCTTCGAATGGAATAACTAGCTTATGTAATTTTTGTATGTTATTAAATTTGTATTCATTGTCTGATTGGAGTAGTTTTAATATTTTAATTTTTTCATTTCCCTCAGCTTTAATGTATTTCTTTATTTGTTCCTCTTTATTCTTATATATTTTTCCATCGATTGTTACAGGGTCTATGATTTGTATGTATAAGATTAGTTCCTGAAATCATTTGATTGTTTATTACATGTTCTCCACTGAGTATTATGTTACCGTGATTTAATTCAATTATCGGTATATTGTTTTCTTCTATTACATTACAGCGAGCTTCATTATTGCGTATTAAAGGTATTATACATTGGTCGGATTTATTCTTTTTACAAATGTATTTACTTAGATTATTTTTACAGTTTTTTACTCTTTGTGGTCATTACAATATGATAAAACATTGTCTAATTTAAGTTTACCGTGAGAGTACGACATGGATGTTACATCATATGTTTCACATTTTTCTTGTATTATTGGGTATTTATAATTTACTACAAATGTTTCAGCTACTTTACAAATATGTATTGTTGCATAATCTAGGATATCTATTATTGGTATATTGATTTGATCCTTTTTCATAATTTCTTCAATTTCTTCTGTATTTATTGCAGCTGAGTAAAAGTTTCCATTTTTTGCAAAGTTAATTGTTGTGGTTAAGTCTAATAATTCCTTATGAGTTTCTTCGAGAAGAAGTTTTGATTTTAAAGTTTGCGGATTAAATTTACCTATTAGTTTCTCAAAGTTTGAATTTATCGTTCTTTGCTGGTGATTGTTTTCTATAATATCATTTAGTGCTGTTTTTATTTCTACTACATCGTCATGATCTGGTACTCCTGTGATAAATTTTAATGCTGAACCTAGGAAGTCTATACTTCTGGTTCTTCGTTTTTGTAGCAACTGGCTTTTTAATATTTCTATCCTATTGATTAGGATATACTCCGTAGGATCTCTTTGTGTTGCTTCGAGCATTGCTTTAATTTTGTAATAGGGTTGTAGGATTTTTGTAAGGTTTGTTACATGGAACAAATAGTATTATATTAAATATATTTTTTGTCTTTAATGTCCGTTATTACTAGTGCTAGGTTTGTCCCTATCAATATGATTGTTATCATTTTTTTGTCTAATGTTATCTTTGTGTATAACCTTCCCCGTGGTTGTTAAGATTGTGTCCTCACGATTTTTCTTGATTATATATTTAACGTAGCGTTTTGTATATTTTTCGCGACGGCTCGATTTCTCGTAAATTATTTGTCCTGGAATATATGTTTTATTTAATCGTTTTTTATTATGATATTTTAACATTGCTTCTTGTTTTATTTCAATTTTATCCTTTATTTCAGGATACTTACTTCGTTCAAAAAAACTTCTACCGGTTCCTTGTCCGTTACTGAATGTATCGTCCTGTTATATTCTTTTATAACGTTAAATAATTGCTCTTCCGCAGTTGTGCCTGTGTCAGCTGCTAAGGCTCTAGATATTTCAAGTATTGCACTGTGCAAACGTTCAACTTGAGCGTTCGTTGTTGAATGGTTGTTTGCGGTAAGCGTATGCTGTATTTCTAGTCTGTTTAATATGGCTTTCGTGCCTACACACGAAAAGATTAATTCGTTGTCGGTCATAAGTTCGGTACAGTACGGAAATACTTGTGTTAGCACTTCGTTTATTATGTCATAGAATTGGTATTTAGAGTCTAATTTGCGAAAGTACACATATTTCGAGTATCTATTTATACTAGAGAGAAATCGTGTGTTGTTTATTTGGAATATGTCCATTTGTATGGATGTACCTGTTTTATGTGGTGTTGGTGTTTTTCCTATTAAATGTTTTACTGGTCGTCGTTCATATTTATTTTCGTTACAAACTATGCAGTTTCGTACTCTGTTTTCAGTATCTTTTTTCTGTTCAGGCTAAAAACATGTCTGAAGTATTTCTTTTAAATTAATTTTTGCATTTCTGTGTGCTCGTGAGTGCGTAAATTCTACTATATTTATTTTGTCTTGTTCCGTTGTAATGTCCTTTAATATGAGTTGCGCGAATACTTTGGGATAATTGACAAATATGTGTTTAATTTGTGGTTGAATTTTGTGCCAAAGTTCTAAATCAGAGTGAAATGCTGTCATAACCTTTGGTTTTAATACAGCTCTGATATTTTTCATTAAAAAGTCATTATCTTTAAAGGTGATAGTATATCTTTCATAGTTAGGAAATATAGTTTTTGTTTCTAGATTATTTTCTGCTCCCTCTATGATGTGTATTTGATTTTTAAATGAGTTAAAAGGTGAATTTACTTGCCTAATATTCCTATGTGCAGAGGTTTCTGCTGAATGTTGGGATTCATTTGAACTGGTGTTTATTTGTCGAGATAAGGCGTCGGCTACTACATTTTCGTGTATTGGTTTATATTTGAGTGTTGCACCATATTCTTCTATTAAGTTTTTCCATCGTTTTAATTTGGTATTCGGGTTTCTTTCCGATATAGAAAAAATTAAGAACTGATGGTCTGTATAATTGGTTAAATTTGCTACGCCGTAAAGGTAGTTTCTTAATTTCTTTAGAGACCATACTATTGCTAGCATTTCTTTCTCGTTTGTTGAATAATTTTGTTCTGTTTGACTTAATGTTCGTGATATAAATGCAATAGGATTTTTTCCTTGACTTAGTACTGCACCTATGGCATAATTACTGGCATCGGTGGTTAAGTCGAATCCTTTATTGAAATCTGGTTGATACAATTCTACCTGTTCTTTAAGACAGTTTTTTAATACTTCTATAGCCTTTAGGGCTTCTTCATCTAATGTTATTTTTACATTGGAGCTTTTATTGTTTGATATATTTCCATTTTCTCCACGTAGATAAATGGTTAGAGGTTTGCATATTTGTGCAAAATTTTTCACGAATTTTCTATAGTACGAGGATAATCCTAAAAAGGATCTAAGTTCTTTTAAATTTGTTGGTGTCCTATATCTGTCTATGACTTCTATTTTTTTAGGATCTACCGTAATTCTTCCATTTTTTATTATATGACCTAAGAATTCTGTTTGATGTTGAAAAAAATTGGATTTTTCTTCCGAAATTTTCATATTTGCTTCATGAAGTGTGTGTATAATATTGGTGATATCTCTTTTATGAGCCTTTGGTGAGCTGGAATATATCAAGACATCGTCAATACACACATATGCACATTTCCCGATGAAAGGCCTAAGTACATCGTCAACACATCTTTGAAAGGTGGAAGGTGCGTTTTTCAACCCGAATGGTAATTTAAGGAATTCGTAATTAGCTCCATTTACTGAGAAGGCTGTTTTTTCGCGGTCCTCTTTTTTAATCAGGATTTGATGGAATCCTGATTCTAAGTCAAGTGTTGTAAAATAACTTGCTTTCCCCAAATTCTGTAGTGTCATTGTGATATCTGGGATGGGGTACCTATCTGCTACTGTTTGTTTGTTTAACTTTTGGAAGTCTATGACCATTCTTCGCTTAGGTTTACCTTCCTCATCGTTTCCCTTTTTTGATACTGTCCATATTGGAGAATTGTATGGACTTTTGCTAGGCTGTATTATATTATTTTCTAATAGTTTTTCAATTTCTTTCTTTACAAAGTCGTGGTCTGAATACGGGTATGGGTATTGTCTAACCCACACAGGATCTTTTGATTCTGTTCTAATTTCCGCTTCAATAGTTGTGGTGAAAGGTAAGTTCTTTCCACAATAATTGTTTATCATTAATTCTTTAATTTCATTTTCGTACGTTTTATTCCCTATCGTATAGTTTAATGTTTCTATTCTTGTTTTTGAGAAACTAATGGAGTAGTTAATCATGTTTATTTTTGCTTTCATTTTTTTTAGATTATCTTCACCTAATATAATGTCAAAATCTTTTAATTTATCTATGTCTAGTAATTCAATTTCATGCCCTAATAAATTTATCTTTCTCTTGTGAGTAATCATGGAATATCCATGTAGTGTATTAGTTTTCACTGTTTTGTTCAATAATACCTTCTTTGCATAAGGATAATCACTTCTAATATAACTACTTGTGGCACCAGTATCTATTAATATATGCACGGACTTACCATTTGGTGCGATTCTTCGTAATGTTGGAAGACCTTGGTGCTTTATAAAAAATGAGTCTGCTCTTGTTCTTCTTCATTACTAGCTGGCTCGTTGTATAGTGAATGTACTTCTTCGATGTCTTCGTTGCCGTTCACTTGATTTATTCTCCCTTTCTTTCCATGATGTTCAGAGTATGAATCACGGGCTCGCTTCATGAATGTGTTTATGCGTTGCCTATTGAATATGCCAGGACGCTGTTGCTGTGTGATCCTTTGTTAATTTGCTTGTTGCTGGGCGTTGGCTGGTTGAACCGGTTGTTGATGATGACGTTTTCGTTTTTATGTGTCATTTCGTTTTTTGATAAGACTATATTTAGTGATTGATTTAGTCTATCATAGTACACATTTAACGATTGATTTTCTAAGACATAGAGTGGCATTTTATCGGCGTAAGAGTCGTCCAATCTTTCTATGATGGCATCAAAGTTTTGCTTTGTATTGTTGTTGATTAAAATTTGTGCTGCTCTTCCGGTGATTTTGCTTCTAACCATTATTAGAGTTTCAGCGTATACATTCTTTCCTTGGAATTTGGAAATGTTTTGCATTAATGTACATGCCATTTTCCTCCAGTTCCGATAGTCGTGATAATCTCCATTAAGTATAGGCAATGTTTTGAATATATTTAAGTCAACTTCCTTTGGGTCGTTGTAGGTGCATAGTTGATTTTGATATTCATGGATTGCTCCAGTTCCTTGGGTAGCTTCCATCTGGGCAAGCCTTCTCTGGAGGTCCTGAATTATTTCGTTAAGAGCATTTATCTCTGGTTGATTCATTTTTGTGATTTTAATTTATTATTTCATTTAATTGACTACACTTTGAAGGATTTTGTATTGAATCCTTTTTGACGCGTAGCCCCACGTTGGGCGCCAATTAATATTTCCTCATTGAAATTAATCAAAAAAATATATTTTTTAGTTCTGTACTCACACGAATGTTAGTATCAGAACGTTCCTTTATTTAATATACTTAGATAGTATGTCTGAGCTCTATGGCTGCTTATACAATAAAACACAAGCGTCTGACTTAATACACTAGTATTTATATGTTTACTTTACCTAATAGGTTGTTGTTGAGTGGCATATGGTGTGATACAGTTTGGACTTAGTACCTAAACACGTGGTTACTGCGTGATTGCATCCTTTGGGTGAGCGTTGTTGCTATGCGATGTGTCAAAGTTAGTGTTATAGATATTAACTCCGCCGAGCGCAGTTTTAAGTTGAGGAAACAAAACAAAGTCGCTTGGTGCTAGATCCGGTGAATAAGGTGGATGGTCAAGCAGTTCGAACCGCAATTCCTGGATTTTCGCCATGGCGACTGTTGAGGTGTGAGATGGTGCGTTGTCTTGGTGGAACAAGACTTTCTTTTTTTGCAAATGTGGTCGATATTTAGAAATTTCTTCCTTTAGCTTGACCAATAATGATGCGTAGTATGCCCCTGTTATAGTTTTTTCTTTTTCAAGATAGTCGATAAAAATAATTCCATGGCTGTCCCAAAAAACACTCGCCATCACTTTCCCAGCCGAATACACAAGCTTAGGTTTTTTTGGGGCCGGTTCCCCTTTTTCAATCCACTGTTTAGATTGGATTTTTGTTTCGGGCGTTTAATGATGAATCCAAGTTTCGTCTACAGTTATCAATCGGCGCCAAAACTCGGTCTTATTGCCTCTAAACTGAGCCAACAGAGCGCTGGAAATGTTCATGCGCGCACGTTTGTGGTCTAGCGTAAGCAAACGCGGCACCCAACGCGCGGACAGCTTTCTCGTGCCCAAATCTTGGTTTAATATGTGACAAACACGTTCTTTTGACATCTTCATAATATCAGCTATTTTCCTAACTTTAATCCGGCGGTCGTCTAGAACCAATTGATGAACTTTAGCGATGTTATCGTTAGTGGTTACAGTTTTTGGACGCCCAGGACGTTCATCATCTTCCAAGCTCCTCCGACCACTTTTAAATTCAGCTGCCCAAAATTTTACGGTGGTAAACGATGGTACAGAGTCACCATACACAGAGTCCAACTCAGCTTTGATTTGTGAAGGCGTATTGCCTTTCAAAAATAAAAATTTAATTACAGCTCGATATTCAATTTTTTTCATTTTGGGGATATCTCCGAAATAGACTCACAAAAACGACTGTCAACAGATAATTGCGCAAGATAAATTTCTGAAATTTTGGCGAGTAGCTATTATAATATGCACAATTTGAAGTAGAAACTTTGTTTTCAGATGTGCCGCTAGCTTCACGTTGAGGTCGGTTATTTATCAGACAGCACTCGTATTCCGCAAAGATACCAAAGTACGATCGAGGTCTTTTTTTTCAAACTTATTTTATTTATTGGATCTGCTTTTTCTTAAAGCCTAACAATAAGTTATAATCTTAAATCTATTTAAAAACTAGACAGACTCAAGCAAGTGATTGAGATGTTTTGGTGATACGTCGCTTTTTAATACGCAGGCATATCTCTTCTTTTCAGTCGCGTTTGATCGCAGGAATGTACCAAAGCGTTAGCCAAAGGGTTTCGGTGATTTCAGAGTTTAGTTATATATTTGATTCTGTTATCTTCTACTTCCTTCTTTACCAATGGAATATCAAGGTCTTTATGGATATTTTCCTTTCGCATGTACCATGGCGAACACGTGATTATTCTAAGCATTTTTGATTGGAACCTTTGTAATATATCAATATTAGTTGCACAGGTCGTACTTCACAGTTGAATGCCATACATCCAAATCGGCTTTAAGACCGCATTATATTATATAAGAGCACTTTGTTGTCTAGGCTAAGTTTGGAGTATTTATTTAAAAGCCAATTTAAATTTGCAGCTCTAATCTTCAAACATGTTATTTTACTAGAGATATGTTTTCTCCACGTGAGCCTTCTATCTAGGTGAATACCAAGATATGTTACTTCGTTCGCTTGGGGTACTAAAATATTGTTTATTTTTACTGCAGGGCACATTTTTGGTCTAAGCGAAAACGTAACATGCTTACATTTCTGTTCATTCACATTTATACCCCAAGTTCGCTAGCTATTTTTCGACAGAACTTAAATGTTCCGCTAATATTCTTGATGCTAAAATGCGGCATTTGTTACGGCTCATTATAGCTGTATCGCCCGCAAAAGTTGTTTTTAATATATTATTAGCTGTTGGAAAATCTGCTGTATATATGATATATACTATACATTGTATAGTGTTGGGCCTAAAACACTACCCCGGGGTACACTAGCTCTTATCAGTCGTTCATCAGATATGAAATCTTCCACTTTTACCATAAATTTTCTATTTTTTAAATAAGACTCCAATGTTTTATACAACGCTAAAGGTAGAATTTTTTAATCTTGTACAAAAGACGTTCGTGCCATACCTTATCAAATGCTTCATCTAGAAATATGGCTGAACTGTACTCCCTGTGCTCAAATGCTTTCCTTATCTCGTTAGTAATTCTATTTACTTTAAATCCGAATTGATGCATTGGTATTGTATTATTTTCGTGGAGTAAAGAAGACATCTTTGATGGTAATACTTTTTCAAATACTTTTGAAAGACAGGGTAGAAGACTGATTGGTCTGTATGAAGACGGCTGCGTTAAGTCTTTCCCAGGTTTATCTATCAAGATAATAAGCGACTTTTTCCATAAAATTGGATAGTATCCGAAACCAAGAATTGCATTAAGGAGCAAAGAGAGCACCTCTAGAGCAATAATTGGTAACTCAATTAGCATTTTTGGGGAAATAGTATCATGTCCCGGCGACTTTTTTGGATTAAGTTCTTTAATGATACTAATAATTTCTGAAGGTGAAGTCTGAACAGACTCGAGCGACTCTTTAGCTGTGTTGGGTAAGATGGACAGCTTAAAGTTGTTCTTTGGAAAATTGGGTTGAAATACCTTTTCTAGGTGATTTGCAAAGCAATTAGCCTTTTCCTCGCCATTTCGAGCCCAATTTCCACCCAAGTATAGATATGTTGGAGTCAGTTGGTGGCTTCATGGACTTTTGGGCTTTCCAAAGGGAATTTTGCTTGTTTAAATTCGGACACAGCTTCTTTATATACATTTCGGTGTTGAATTCTTCCTCACGTTTAAGCGCTTTTTTTAATTTACATACAGCAGATTTTAATTGAAGCTGAATGGAAGAGGAACGATTTATCTGCCATTCACGTCTTGCACGCCTTTTTTCATTTAAAAGCATTTCTATTTCTATGTGTACAAATGAGCATCCTCCCCCGGGCATTCACCATGACACCATATCAACTCGCTTCACCACATCATACCCACGTCACAAACCATAAAAACTTACATTCCACCAACCACATCACACCAGCTGCTTCCACACACAAACGAAAAGAAAAGGGGACCAAAAGGACAACTGCAACTCACTTCGCTTTCGTTCTCCGCAGCAACAAGTACGCGTGTGCGAGCATCTTTGAATAACGTTTTTATCAACATCCAGTTTCAACATTTTTCTTAACAAGTCGGAGTTACGCGTGTGCGAGCATCTTTGAACGGCGTTTGTGCCATCCTCCAACTACAACATTTTTCTTATCAAGTCGGAGTTACGCGTATGCGAGCATCTTTCAATAACGTTTGTGCCATCCTCCAGTTTCAAAATTTTTTCATCCTGAGTCAGAGTTACGCGTGTGCGAGCATCTTTGAACGGCGTGTATGCCATCCTCCAGTTTCAACATCTTTTCATCCTGAGTCGGAATTCTCAGCCAATACTCATTACAAAGCATTAAAAAAAGTGAGGTTATGATTTTTATATGGTCCTTCGAGACGGATCGAACGGCACTTTGGTGAAACGGTAAAATATATATATATATACATATGTATATATATATGCATATATATGTAAAACAACAACAAAATAAAAATAAAACAAAAGTGGAAAAAAAGAGATAACCATTAGCACATCAAGCGAAACGCCGGCATTGGAGGGAACTCCCATCGAGAGAAGAAAGGAAACACACACCCTTTGCAACCCAAATTAATTCCCAAAGTCCCTGAGGAAAATCAGAGTGAGTTTACCCATTTCACTTTTGATTTATTTATTATATGTATCTATGTATGTATGTAACGTTGTTGAAAACGGTCAATTTGATAAAACCGATGGAAATCAAACCCGTTTAATAAAAACGGTTAATAAAAGTTCTAAATCGGCGGGAAATTTAAGTACCGATACAAACCAATACGGTAAATAATATATATGTATATATATATCCACAGCTTTTAAACTTACATTCGTGTATACAATACACACAATTCCCACAGAGAGAAGATTCAATACTTTCAATTTATTTTCAAATTGTTCTGGCAATACCGCTCCAGTTCATTAACTGTGAGAGCCAATTATACTTCTAATGCCAATTATACGAACAATACCTCTTCAGCTTATTAAGCTGTGAGAGGAATTGCTTCCAAAAAGTAAGCAAAAATCGCAAGAAGAATACAGCATAAAAGGGAATAAGTACAAACATACATATATACATATCCTCAAGCGGATTATATACATTTATATAACTGAAATTGATACATATACATATATATTATACATTAGCGCTTTTGCGCATATTTCTGAAGGCGAGTACACAACCGCGAAATATTTCGATATTGCCTTATATTCTCACATGCGTATACCTATAAAATAGGATACAATTAATCAAGAGATATTAGGAAAATATATTTTGGTGCGGAAAATCAAAGAACATTGGTTGCGAAATTAAATATTGCAAACTAATTACTTACCTTTGTACATACATACACACATATATTGAAAGTCCAATTTTGGCGATTCCTAGCATTTATCTTGTTCCATGTCACACAAGAACAAGCATAATTGCACATATATTATTTAACGCATACTATATGCACATAAAATCCACAAGTATGTACAAAGGATATTGACCCAGTTTCAGTGCGCACTGATACAAGGGCATACGAAAAAATCCAAAAATAAAAAAAATAAAATAAAATTAAAAAATCCGACAAACGAGATAAATACAAGCGATAAACGCATTATTATATTTTTTTGCGGAAATAAAAGCTCTTATTTATTGAAAAGAGCGTTCGGTAACATATATATTTTACTCATACAATTTTTCGGCAATATCAACTCTTATTTGTTGAAAAGAGTTTTCGGTACCATATATCTATATTATAATAAAATATATATATATATTTTATTAATTAAAATTTTCTGAATGAGCACTGACTCAAAAGACTCTAAAGCAGAATTCTTAAGAATTCCGAAAATGACTAATGACGATAAAAGCCCATGTACACCTGCTGAAGCTACACGCTCAAAGCAAGGTGCTACAAAGCAAAAAAGGGGGAAAGACATTTCGTATATTAAATTCATTTCCGAGAGTGACAGCTTAATTAAATACTGCACTCGATTTGCATCTTCACCGATATAGGACAACTCTGAATCGGTACTAGAAATTAAAAATAAATCTATTGACAATTTTTGGACACGCCTCCAAGCGGCATACGACGCAATAGTAGAAACTGATGATTCAGATCTACCTGAAAATTTCAAATCTTCGGCTTACGCCAAATACGAAAATTGCTGAAGACACAAAAGCAATGATATCAGATCAATTAAAACTTATTAAGTCAATTTCACCTACTCCCCACAGTAGAGTAGAGTTACCACAATTACAAGCCCAAGAGGCAAGTTCAGGCATTCATCTCAAAGTGCCAGCGTGTGATACGGAAATATTTCATGGAGGTTATGAACAATGGCCGTCCTTCCGGGACATGTTTACAGCCGTGTACATAAACCATCCAAAATTATCACAAGCGCAAAAATTGTATCACCTCCGATACAAAACTAAAGGTCAAGCAGGCGTAATAGTCAAGCAGTTCGCATTGAATGACGATAATTTTAATTTAGCTTGGGAAGCTTTAAGACAAAGATACGAAAATGAGAGAATATTAGTTGACAAGCAAGTAACGATACTTATGAACTTGCCTAAAATTCAAAGAGAAACCAGTGAAGAATTCATGAGACTAGAATCCACTGTTTCAAATTGTTTGTCGGTTCTATCGACACAAAATATTCCCACTCACAATTGGGATTCTATTCTGATAAACATATGTACCGCCGCATTACCAGAAAAATCATTACTTTTGTGTGAGCAATCGCTCTCATCAAGAAGAAAATGCCCAACGTGGCAGCAGATGAAAGATTTCTTAACTACCCAATACGAAATTGCGGAAAGGGTAGACAAAAAAGTAGTCAGAACTAAAAACGTTCAACAAGACTTAAATCGAAGCTTCAATAGACCCCAAGCCGGAAGCAACAATAATTTAAACAGAAGCTTTTTCAAAACACAATCGTTCACATCTGAACAAAATAAATAGAAAGGAACAACTTTGTCAGGTCAAAAAGACTCTGTACAAACTGCTTGTCCCACTCACACAATCTTAATACTTGCGAAAGCAAATTTAATTGCGTATATTGCCACAAAAGGCATCACTCTATGTTACATCTCAATAACTTTCCCAACACATCTCATAGCAGCGCTTTTTCAAAAAAAGCCATGGGTTTAGTTGCAACAGCAGTTCCCGAAACAAAACCTCAAGAAAATTGCCAAGAGACACCATGTTGTTTAAAGGCATTAAAAACTCAAACGCTACACAGCGAAAATCATAGTAGAGTACTACTACCCACAGCAGTTGTCTCCATCGAACATCGAGGAGAACTGTTCAAACTAAGAGCCCTAATAGACCAAGGATCGCAACGATCATTCATAGCGTCTAGGGCACAAAATAGGCTAAAACTGCCAACAAAACATGCCAACTATGAAATTACGGGAATGGGCGGACGATTAGTACAAAACTTAAGTAAAATCTGCCCCATTACCCTAATTTCCCCCAAAGCGGATAAGCGCATTCAAGCAAATGCTGTTGTCTTACCGCAACTAACAAACATGCTACCAAGCTATCAAATAAATAGCAAGCATTGGGATAAAATTTCACACCTGACTCTGGCAGATCCCAACTGCAACACGCCAGCTCAGATAGACATCCTAATAGGCAGCGACCTTATACCGCAAATCATATTAGAAGGTGTTGAAAAAATTTCGAAAACACTACTGGCGCAAAATACCATTTTCGGATGGGTCCTAAGTGGACTAGATGCGGAACCAGTCACAGCCATGACAACTCAAGTTGAGGAAATCTCAAACGAGTACCTCAATTCACAATTGAACAAATTTTGGGAATTAGAAGAACTCCCCCCATATCAGTCACATCCCCTGAAGATCAGTATTGTGAGGTTTTTTACAAAGCCACAACTACTAGATCAGAAAATGGTCGGTACGTCGTACGACTACCACTTAAGCAACAATTTCCTAACACACTCGCCTTAGGTCACTCTCGCACCTCTGCAATTCAGCAGTTTCTAAGTATGGAGAGAAACCTACTTAAAAAAGGTGAACTCATATCTGAATATGATGGTGTGTTAGAAGAATACCTCCATTTAGATCACATGGAGGAAGTAAACGAAGGGGAGAAAATCGTCAACGGCAAATACTACTCCTTTTACCTGCCACATCACGCAGTAGTAAAGCCAGACAAAAGAACAACAAAAGTAAGAGTTGTCTTTAATGCCTCGAAAACCACTAGTTCGGGGAATTCCCTAAATGATATCTTATTTACGGGACCCCCACTCACACCAAATTTAATGTTTCTGATATTAAATTGGCGTATATACAAATACGTATTCAATGGGGATGTCGAAAAGATGTATCGACAAATACTGGTTCATAAAGATGATCAAGATTTTCAGCGGATTATTTTCCGAAAATCTGCCAATAGTCCAATACGCGACTTTAAATTGTAAACAGTTACCTTTGGCGTAAACTGTGCCCCATATCTAGCCATTCGTACACTACACGAACTGGCAGAAGACACAAAGCCAGAATTTCCACTGGCAACACAAGTCCTAAAAACGCAAACGTATGTAGACGATATCCTGTCTGGAAGCCACAGTCTTCCACAAGCATACGAGACCTTATCACAAGTAATAAGTGCCCTCAATACCGCAGGGTTTCCTTTAAAAAAGATTACAGCCAATCACCCAAATATTTTAAAAAATATTCCTAAAGACCATTTATTGGATACTAATTTCCTTATATTTGAAAAGGAAAGTGAAAAAAAAAACACTAGGCATCCAATGGAATGCGATATCGAACCAGTTTTCATACACGACTGAGTCCATATCCGCATTATCCGCCATTACAAAACGCCAAATTCTCTCCTCGGTGGCAAAACTTTTTAACCCTGCAGGATGGCTTTCGCCAGTTATGATACAAGCGAAAATCTTGATCCAAGAATTATGGCTAGACGGAACCGACTGGGACGAACAAGTGAAACCTATTCGGTTAGAAAAATGGTCCCAGTTCGCTAATAACTTGAACGACATCTCAAAGATACAAATTCCACGGTGGGTAAACTATTCCCCCGAATACAACGTGGAACTACACGGCTTCTGCGACGCCTCTGAAAAGGCATATTGTGCCACTATATATGTGCGTACACAAACCGATGTCGCAACTACAAGCCACTTATTAGCGGTAAAAGCACAAGTTGCGCCTCTAAAGACACTAAGTCTACCTCGACTTGAACTCTGCGGCGCCCTGCTACTAGCAAAACTAGTTTCCATGGGGCAGACCCACTTAGACAACGCGAAATACAAGCTATATCTCTGGTCTGATTCCGAAATCGTCCTAGCCTGGTTGGAAAAACCCCTGCATGAGTGGAAAACATATATTTCCAACAGAACCTCGCAAATACCTTACCTAGTGGGATCCGCCATATGGCGACACATAGCCAGTGCTGACAATCCTGCGGATCTAGGTACAAGAGGATGCAAACCTCTGCATCTCGCCACCTCCACCCTCTGGTGGAATGGCCCCCGATGGTTAACAGAATCTCCCGATTCTTGGCCGCAATCGCCTATGCGCAACATACTTGCCCCAGAAAGTCGTAAAATCGACACTTATCATGCAACACTGGATGACACTGACATCCTTGAACGATTCTCATCGTTCCCCCGAGCCCTCCGGGTAGTTGCCTATATGCTCAAGTTTTTAGAGCGGCTTAAACTTAAAGTTAAAGGAGCAACTTATCATTGCGATAAATTGACGCACCAAGACTTACAAAAAGCAAAGGTCGCTCTTATCGCATCAACCCAAATGCGCTACTTCAGCCGCGATATAGAATTACTAAGAGAATCGAAGCCTATTGATAAAAAGAGCTCACTCTTAGTTCTAAACCCATTTCTAGATACGAAGGGTTTACTTCGTGCAAATGGTCGGCTTGCTAATTCAAGCCTAACGTACAATGAACGCCACCCTATAATCATACCAGAGAGGTGTCCGTTTGCCACTTTATTTATTAGATATATCCACATACTAATGCTCCATGCCGAACATCGCCTCATGCAACATATGGTCCGCCAAGAGCTGTACATACCCCGACTGAAGCCCCAAATAAAGAAGTGCATTTTCATGTGCAAAATCTGCACTATGCATAAGCAGAAAATGCGATCGCAGATTATGGCAGCACTTCCACCTGAACGCTGCAATTTTGCTCCGCCTTTCACCACTACAGGTGTAGATTTTGCTGGGCCTTTTATAATAAAGGCATCCATGCTAAGGTCTCCTACCTTCATGAAAGGCTATGTGGCTGTTTTTGTCTGTTTCACGACAAAAGCAGTACACCTTGAGCTATGTACGAATCTGACGACGGAGGTTTTTCTTGCGGCTTTTGCTCGTTTCGTCGGACGACGAGGCTTTCCATCAAAAATCATGAGCGATAATGGCAAAACATTAATCGGAGCTCAAAGAGCTACCGAAAAACAGTTTGTGGACTTCACAAAACAAGTCTCACCGGAAATTGTTCAAAAATACGCTCCCCAAGGTATCAATTGGCAGTTTATCCCCCCAAGCGCCCCTCACATGGGCGGCTTATGGGAGTCAGCTGTAAAAAGCTTCAAATCTCATTTCAAGAAGCTAGCTGGCAACTATAAATTCAATTATGAAGAGTTCACGAGACTCTTAACTAGAATTGAAGCCGTTCTTAACTCACGGCCTCTCGCTGCACTCTCGCAAGATCCCTCAGATTTTACTGCCCTCACGCCAGGGCATTTTCTTAAAGGAGCGCCCATTCTGGCCATACCTG
The DNA here is from genome assembly GCA_037783105.1 of Bactrocera zonata. Taxonomy (NCBI): domain Eukaryota; kingdom Metazoa; phylum Arthropoda; class Insecta; order Diptera; family Tephritidae; genus Bactrocera; species Bactrocera zonata. Next base: position 4,842,516 of record JBAWJQ010006688.1, read on the forward strand.
AGCCAGGCGTGGAGTCGCTTTCCTTATTAAACCGTTGGGAGAGAATTAAGATTCTCCATCACGACTTCAGTCGCCGATGGAAAGATGATTATTTAAAGGACCTCCACAGAAGGTACCGATGGAAAATCACAGAAAATGCGCCTAAGCTTGGAAATTGTGCCTTAATCAATGACGATTGTCTCCTCCCTACCGAATGGCGGCTTGGCCGCATAGAACTATGGTTCCGACGGTCATATTCGCGTAGTCGATCTCCGTACACAATCGGGAACGCTAACTAGACCGTTCGTTGAATTATGCTTTTTGCCAACCGCAGATAAAATCGAAACGTAACCGCAACCAATAAACAAAGAAATAAATAAAAAAAAAAATTATGTATATGTATATATAATAGTAAACGCACCCACTATAAATAAATAACCACCAAAAACCCAAACCAAAAGGGAAATGTCGATCCATACGACGACCTATTTCTTAACAGGTCAATATGGAAGCCGAGATGCCCACTACTCCAACGCCCTCTGTACGTTCGGCCGTGACTGTTCCGCGCCCTATAGCTACCCCTGTAGCAGCGCCGCGAACAACCATCATTACCGCAGCCCACCGAGAAGTTCCGACAGCTCCGCGTAGTGATACGCAAGCACGGGCTCCGGAACCAGCACCACTTCAGTGCGCGCTATGTCGCCGCCGACATCGATTGCCACATTGTGGCATATCCAAGTGGATGACGCCTTAGCAACGCCAGCAGGTCGCCCAGGCCCACGGGCATTGCTTAAATTGTCTGGCGCCTACCCATCTAATGTGCGAATGCACCACCGGGAATCAGTGCCAGGTGTGTATGGGTCACCATCACACGATGTTCTACCGCAATGCCGGACCCGACGTTGAGCGTCGTCATCCCCTTCGCGACCGTACTGCCAGACGACGACTCCCGCGAAGGCAAGCCTTCCCTTCGGAGGAGTCCCGCGCCTGGCGCCGTCATCACCATACCACACCGCATCGGAGGCGCCATCCTACGCCGCAGGCCCGACGTAGGACAGGTCTCAGCAACGTTGTTGCAACATTGCAACAACTTCAGAGGCTACTAGGCTGCATACTCGCCTAGGGGGGCCAGGATGTACAAATGAGCATCCTCCCCCGGACATTCACCATCACACCACATCAACTCGCTTCACCACATCATACCCACGTCACAAACCATAAAAACTTACATTCCACACTACACTCCAACCAACCACATCACACCAGCTGCTTCCACACACAAACGAAAAGAAAAGGGGACCAAAAGGACAACTGCAACTCACTTCGCTTTCGTTCTCCGCAGCAACAAGTACGCGTGTGCGAGCATCTTTGAATAACGTTTTTATCAACATCCAGTTTCAACATTTTTTCATCAAGTCGGAGTTACGCGTGTGCGAGCATCTTTGAACGGCGTGTGTGCCATCCTCCAGTTTCAAAATTTTTTCATCCTGAGTCAGAGTTACGCGTGTGCGAGCATCTTTGAACGGCGTGTATGCCATCCTCCAGTTTCAACATCTTTTCATCCTGAGTCGGAATTCTCAGCCAATACTCATTACAAAGCATTAAAAAAAGTGAGGTTATGATTTTTATATGGTCCTTCGAGCCGGAGGATATTTTTCTGTAACCAAACGGCTTATAGCTTTTGTTTGGTGTTGCTAGGACAGCGGCGCTGGTTACTATATCATTGACTTCTCTTATGCTTTCGTCAATGTCACTTCCTGTATTTATTTTGTACTCAAGATTAATATGGCTACTGACGTATTTTTTATATTTTAGCCAATTTGTTTTATAGGAAGTCAGACCCACTTCTGGATTAACGAATATGGGTTGTTCACACAACTTCATTAGTACAGGAGAGTGATCAGAAGATAGATCAGTACATGTATCAGCTGTTATGTGCGATTTATCTATATTTTTGATTACGGCAAAATCAATTAAATCTGGTATTTTCTTACGATCACTAGGCCAATATGTCGGCTTACCAGGAGATATTATTTCAAGGTTATTGTGCCTATTTATAACAGTTTGATACAGCTGTCGTCCTTTCGAGTTAATAAGACGTGAGCCCCAGTACGTGTGTTTTGCGTTATAATCTCCACCTGTTAGAAATCTTTGACCTAGTGTTCCAAAAAAGTCTTTAAACTCGATTTCTGTAATTTTAAAACGAGGTGGACAGTATATAGCCGTAAAGTTTAAGTCACGACCCCGATTTTTAGTCATATTGTTGTAGCTTATAACTGGGGTGTAGCATGAGATTCCAGAGCATAGTGGTTTAAACGATTTCTAATCAACACTGCCGTGCCACCATACGCTTTTCCATCAGGATTATTTGTAACATTTAGTCTAAATCCCGGTATATTGAAATTATTTTTATTTGTTAGATGAGTTTCTGAAATAAGCATTACATCTATATTCTTTTCAGATAGAAATCTGATAATCTCTAATTTATGTTGGTTAACACCGTTAGCATTCCATATACAGATATTTAGTAAGCTCATTTTTTACTTAATAAATTTTGCAGCATTTGATTTATAATCATAGTTTCAATACCTCCATTTGGAGGATTTTGCGGCAGTTGCATTTGCACAGTGTTGCCTTTTACTATATTTGCATAGCTTCCTTGCATATTATTATTGTTGGAAGTAATAGGATTTGATATTTTTTCTGAGGTTGCTATAATTTCATTACGTTGTGTTTGTAACATTTGGTTACGACGTGCTTGAATGCCCTGTGACTACTTCGATTTCAAATCTTTATATACGGGACAACCTTTGTAGTTAGCAGAGTGATTTCCTCCACAATTGCTGCATTTCCTTTTTATTTCGTCTTTCTTTAGGGTGCATTTAGAAGTGGGATGTAAATCATCACATACCACACAAATACTGCGTACAGTGCAATATGATTTGGTATGCCCATATTCTTGGCAGTTAGTACATTGTACCAGACCGTTTCTTTTATGTGGTTCTTCAACAGTTACTCTACGATGCAGCAAATATTTCAAATAGTATATTGGATGTGATTCATTTTTTTTTAAGTTGATTTGAGTTCGGCAACAACTCAATTTTAAACATTGGCTGTGGTACTTTGTTTCTATTAAATATATTTAAAACTGTTTTAATTCCAAAACCGCATTCTTCTAATGCTTCTTTGACTTCACTAGAGTCTACGGCGGACTCTTCAGTTGATACGAATAATAAGTCTTGTTTTTATTTAACAAAAATTTTACTATATCCATATTTATATTGCCTTTTTTCAAAAGCACTATATGAAAGTTGTTAGTACCTACAATTTTGCTTAATTTCGCAACAAGAGTATTACTGTTACGCTCGCGCAAGTATATTGGAGGTGGTTTGGCATTAACGACCGTGGTGGTACCCTTCGCAACGTCGCCTGAACCATTGCTTGGTATGGCAAATCTGTTGCCATTTAGGATTTCTGGCTTTTTACCATTTGGCGTGCCGGGTTTAAATTTTTTGGTATTGACGGCTGATTTAACTGGACTTAGTTTCCTTTTTACGTTAACATAGCGATCAATACCAGTCTGAACAGACGGCCCTTTTTTGCTTGGTACATTCTCACCTGGCTTTTTGTTTTCCTTCGCTGTCCGGGTGCTTGCTGGTACCTGCGTACTCTTTGCTGTCAGCGCATTTGTTGTTGCCCTTTTGCTGTTCTCTGCTGCTTCTGCTGGCTGCGCTTGCTTACTTGCTCTTTCAGCTGATCGCTGCGATGATGAGTCATCGCCGTTAATTTTGTTTTTGCCGGGAGTTACTGTTGTTGGCTCGACATAGCTAAAGTAGGCATTTAAAGAATGCCTACGGCCTTGCTGGTGAGGCTGAGTAGCACTCATTTTTTTATTTGATTATTTTTCTTTTTTTGTTTTTACTTTTTGTTTCGTGCACAATTTGTTTATGTTTACTTATAACAGTTTGTATGCACTGTTTTCTATTTGTTTATTTTCTATTTAATAGATTTTTTGGTTTTTTCTTAATTTTTCACGGAGCGAATTAAAAACACGTCGGTACACCTTGAACACTGTTCTTTGTTTGGGGAAGACTTACACAGCCGTCTTCATACAGACCAATCAGTCTTCTACCCTGTCTTTCAAAAGTATTTGAAAAAGTATTACTATCAAAGATATCTCCTTTCTTCCACGAAAATAACACAATACCAATGCATCAATTCGGATTTTGTGCGAAACATGGCACAATAGAGCAAGTAATTAGAATTACTAACAAGACAAGGAAAGCATTTGAGCACAGGGAGTACTGTTCAGCAATATTTATATAAGATTAAAAAAATCTATCTTTAGAGTCCTATTAAAAAAATAGAAAATTTATGGTAAAAGTGGGAGATTTCATATCTGATGAACGTCAGATAAGGGCTGGTGTACCCCAGGGCAGTGTTTTAGGCCCTACACTATGCATCATATATACAGCAGATCTTCCAACAGCTAGTAATGTACTAACTTCAACTTTTGCGGACAACACAGCTATAGTGAGACGTAACAAATGCCACATTTTATCATCAAGAATATTAACGGAGCATTTAAGTTCCGTCGAAGAATGGCTTGCAAACTGGCGTATAAATGTGAATGAACAGAAGTGTAAGCACATCACATTTTCGCTAAGACCAAAGATGTGCTCGCCAGTAAAAATAAACAATATCTTAGTACCCCAAGCGAACGAAGTAACATATCTTGGTATTCACCTAGATAGAAGGCTCACGTGGAGAAAACACGTATCTAGTAGAATAACATGTATGAAGATTAGAGCTGCAAATTTAAATTGGCTTTTAAATAAAACTCCAAACTTAGCCTAGACAACAAAGTGCTTTTATATAATGCGGTCATAAGGCCGGTTTGGATGTATGGCATTCAATTGTGGGGTACGACCTGTGCAACTAATATTGATCTAATACAAAGGTTCCAGTCAAAAATGCTTAGAACAATTACGTGTTCACCATGGTACATACGTAACGGAAATATCCATAAAGACCTTGGTATTCCTATGGTAAAAAAAGAAGTAGAGGACAGCAGAATTAAATATGTATCTAAACTCCGAGATCACCCAAACCCTTTGGCTAATGCTTTGGTACATTCCTGCGATCAAATACGACTTAAAATAAGAGATATGCCTGTGTATTAAAGAGCGACGTAACACCAAAACAGCTCAATCACTTGCTTGAGTCTGTCTAGTTTTTAAATAGATTTAAGATTTTATTACTTATTGTTAGGCTTTAAGAAAAAGCAGATACAATAAATAAAATAATTTTGAAAAAAAACAAAGCCAGTATAAATACGCCATAAGTTTTTAATCAGTTAATATGTATAATGCCGGCTTGTTATCGTTCAATCCGAAATCTTTATTAACCGCAGTGTTGCCAACTTAGTGGTTTACCACTAAACCTAGTGGTTTTACTTTCCCTCTAGTGGGAAAAAAACTTTTTTAGTGGCTGGTGGTTTTTTAGTGGTACCCTCTGATGGTAAATACAAAAAATTAATAATATATATTATATATATTCTTCACAATTGCTTCCCCCATAAGATATTTTAGTTCTATTTCAAGCTTTTAAAGAGCTACGAATAAGACAAATAAAGATAGCTTGTTATATCTCAAGGGGAGCCTTTTTAACAGCTACATTCCACTATCGTGAATCAGTTGTTTGATATACTCATACGTTCTCTTTTATCTTGTTCGCTCTTTCTTTCTTTGTAACAGAATAAATCTTCATTTTTTAAATTTTTTAAAGTGAAAATTTACTTGTAATGTACTCCATCATTAATATACTGATATAACAATGTTTAGCAAACGACAATATTCTCAAAAATTTAGAGATTCCTGGCTCCAAGACCCTATTTTAAAAGATTGGTTACAAGTTGTAGAAGATAATGACGGCAATAAAGTAGCTAAGTGTAGGTTGTGCGGTGTAAGGTTGCGGAATCACTATGCAGATTTAAAAAGTCATACAACGACCAAAAAACATCAAGAAAATGCTAAGGTAAATCAACATAAGATTATTTTTTATTATTCACTTTTTCTTTAAATTACAAATTTAATAAAGGTATAGTTTCAATTATTTACATCCATAATACATTATATAAGTACATCATTTACAGATTATCACGGTTCATCCAAAACTTCCATTCAAACCAATAGATACTAAAGTATCAAAAACAAAGGAGGCTCGGCTTTCATTGTTTACAGACATGCACACGAGCGTACAAGTACGTGTGATTGATCATTTAGGGCAGGCTATTAATCACTCTTTTACCAATGAAGAGGATAAAATAAAGTTACATCGAACAAAGTGTTCAAACCAGAAGGTCGTATCTACATATTTAGATTTAGTAACGTTAAATGACTGTGATGCTAATAGTATTGTTTCTGCAATTAAAGACGTTCTTCAGCGGTTTGAATTACAATTAATAAATATGATGGGTCTTGGAACCGACAATGCGTCAGTTATGACTGGTGTAAATGAAGGTGTTTACGCGAAAGTACAAAGAGAGGTCCCTCATTTGATTTTAATCCGTTGTATATGTCATTCACTACAATTAGCCGTCTCTAGTGCTGCCAAACAGTTTTTACCACGAAATCTAGAGTATATAATAAGTGAAACTTACAATTGGTTCTCCCGATCTGCGTTAAGACAAGCTAAATATAAAGATTTGTATAAAGCAATAAATGATGGAAAAGATCCATTGAAGATCGTGCAGTCCTCTCAAACTAGGTGGTTATCAATTGAATCAGCTGTCTCACGGATATATAACCAGTGGCTGGAGCTAAAAACTCATTTTTCCATTGCTAAATTAGACGAAAGGTGTTACACGGCAGAAGTCTTGCATGGGATGTATAACGATGACATTAACTTTGCGTTTCTTGCTTTTATTTATCCAATATTTACTGAACTAAATAGGGTTAATAAATTATTTGAGTCGAAAGATACAGATCCAACAAAACTAAGTGACGAGTTGGTGAATTTAATTGAGTTACTTGTTAATAAGATCAAACTGCCTACCCAAAGAATGAATATTTTTACTCAAAACATAAATGACTTCATTGATCCAACATGTAATTTAGGGTATAGATTTAATACTGCTATGACAAAATTAAAAGAACAGGGACTAAAGCAGAGTGACGAGAGAGCAATTCGTCAAAGATGTATAACATTTATTGTGAATTCAATTAATGAAGTTAAAGTTCGATTACCTAATAATGTCGGCATAATGATCACGATCAAAAGAATTAGTGTTTATAGTGCAGTAAACCCTAACAAACAACCTATTACTGATTTAATCAAATATTTTAATCACAATAAGAGTGAAGACTTGATTGCACAAATAGACGACCAATGGTATCAAATTCATACCTTAAAGTGGAATGAATCTAAAGATACTAAAAATTTTTGCTATGTCAATTTTGATATTACCTCACTCCAATGCTGACGTCGAGAGACTTTTTAGTAATATGAACATAATCAAAAGTAAAAAGCGTAATAAGATGGATCTTCCAATGTTGAGATCACTGCTGATGGTGCAAGCTGGTTTATCTTTAGCTGGAAAAGTCTGTCACGGTTATGAGATACCAGATAAAGTCGATCGGCAAATTGGAACTGAATATGCTTATCGTTCTCAAGAAAATGATCTTGAAAATATTGTCGATAGTTCTTCAGAAGAAGAAAACATTTTTAATCTTTAATTACAAAAATAATAAATAAAAAATTTTAATCTCGTTATTAGTTGGAGTTATTAGCTTGGAGAGAGCGCTCGTGGTTTTTTAGTGATTTTAGAGTCGACACTAGTGGTCCCTGGAAAAATATTCTGGCAACACTGATTAACCGTATTAAATAGCGTTATAGAATTGTACATGTACATAAACCAATACATTTTTACATACATATATGCATGGCAAAATTATATTAACTGAACTGAATACGCTCACTTTGGTTTTGTAGGGCATATTCCAGTGTATACTATGCCTGTTCGTATTCTCTCAATTCCTGTGCTCCAGCTGGCTACCTCTTTGTGCTGTTGTTTTGTTGTATGTATTTTGTGTTTTTTTTTTGTTCGCTCCCGAAAAGTATTTGTTGTATTTATGTATATACCTTTAGGTTTCGCGCCCGATATTCTCTCTGTTGTTTTCTTTCTTTCTTCTTTTCTTTTTTTTGTTGGAACTGTTAATATTTTGATTTTCCTTGTGATTTTTTTTTTGTATTTGTTAGTTCACCTTTTCTTAATTTGTTTTGCCTATTTTATTTTATTTTTATTTTTTCTTTGTTCTGTTTGAGTCACTGCACTTTGTTCTTTTTGTTTTTCTTCACGGCACTTTATGTATGTATATATTTCACTTTGCACTTCGTTTGTTTTTTCCCACCAAAATTGTTTATTATTGTTTTTAATTTGTCTGTTAAAAACCAAAGGTGCCTTTCGTTAAGGCTCGAAGGACCATGATTAATTCCGCAGTTTATTTGGGTATTCAAATCCCAATTACACCCGTGAAGAAAATTGCAAATGAAAATACGCAGGTAATTGATTGTACCATTTATTTTAATTTGTCTTATATTTAAAATACAATAAAATCTTAAATATATTTAAATATTATCGGGACGGCCGAGTTTAATGAATCGCACTGCGATATTGTTGCTACGTTGAGTTGGTCGCTCACAGGAACTGGTTTGAGACGAAATCTGTCGAAGATCCAATTGTATGGTGCGTTGACGCGGCGTAGTGCAGAGCGGAATGTATATATAAATTTAATATTTGCGCGACGCAGTGGGGAATCGAATTGTTGATGATCGAATTGGGTGTAACGAAGTGAGTCTGCTTTCCCGTTGCCCATCCTTTTTGTTGAGTGCGTTGGAGATGTGTTGAGTTGTGCTGTAGTGTCATCAGCTGTGGGGAATCGCGATGTTGTATTAGGATGAGCCAGTTTTACTGGGTAGAGGGGGTGGATGCTTAACTCATTTAAACAATTACGATTACTTTTTCTTTGCAAATTAATTAACATTTATAAGTTTAATAATTTAGTATGAAGTACCCAGTGTAGGGTATAAAATTACGATTCTATGCCGTGTGTACAAATATATACTTGTGTATATATACATATATATCTATATAAATAAAAATGAATCGCTAAAATGTATGTACGCTCATAACTTTCATACGACTGAACCAAATTTGATAATTGTTTTTTTTAATGTGTTCGTTGTGGATCGGGGAAGGTTTAGAAATAAAAATACCTTATACTTTTAATTAGGAAAGGTCGGAAAATTGGACAAATCCAAAAAATGACTTCTTTTCATATAATTTTTCTTCAATTTTTGTTTGTTTTGTTTTTCAATATTTTGATTTGTAAATTATTTAAATCGTTCAATTTCGGTCGCTTGCTTTTTTAATCCAGCTATTCAAAATAAAAATTTTTGAAAATTATTCAGTGAACACTTTATGCGTGTTTCACATAAAAAGATCAATTACAAATTGAAATTTGTTACGAAGCCACGAAGAGGTCGCACTAATATCGGTCGGCGTTCTGTTTGGCATCAATTTATGGCAGCCTAAGGCAAGGCTATGCAGGAAGTACTCCCAGGATGCGATGACATATACATAGTACGTGCTGAATTATGGACCGCGATAGCTACTCAGCGATCGTCACGATGTCACAACACGACTTTTCAATCAACAGTTACGATGTTTGATGGACTTTATCTTGAATCAACGTGCTGTTAGATGCTGGATGTACTCTGTTGAGGGGCAAAGAAGAGGTTTGCCGCTTCTTCTTTTTTGGATGGTGGATGGTGGTTACATTAGATTAAATTGATGCAATCATTTTTGAGGAAATTCCTGATCCAGAGATAGATCCAGAATTATACGAAGTGGTAAAAACCAATATGGTTCATGAACATTGCGAACACCACAATCCTTCTTCGGTTTGTATGTCTGACAATAAATGCATGAAACACTATACACGTGCATTTCTTTAGGAAACGCAAACTGGAAATGATGGATATCCACTGTATTGGCGTCGCTCACCAGACGCCAATGGCAGAACATTTAGCATTCAATTTAGAGGAGTGAATATCGAAGTTGACAACACATGGATCGAACTATATTCGCCAATGTTGTCTAATTCACATTCAAAACTTGAGCATTACAGTTTGGTGAAATCACTGAAATACGTTTGCAAATATATCACCAAGGAAAGCAACATTGCGATTATTGGCCTTGAATGAGATAAGATCAGTAAGTATCAAATGGGTCGATACGTGAACTGCAATAAAGCGCTTTGTAGGATATTTACTTTTGCATTTCATGAAAGTTTTCCGACTATGGTGCGCCTCGCGGTTCAACTTCATTTAAGTCATTGCGCACTGTGAATGGTAGAGTGCTTGCAAGCCAGCAAGTATAATTACTGGAACATGATAATAACTGGAATCAAATGATGGACGATGCGATACTACTCCACATGCCACTGAAGTTCGCATACTTTTCGCGAAGATCATTTGGACATATCATCCTTCAAATTCGCGTCAATTAAGGGATACGAAAAAAATGATATTGTCGATGACATTTTACATTGTATTCGCTAATGATTGGAAATGGGCAAATTTCGATTGATACTTCCATTGGTTTGATATAAATTTTTCCTGCCTATTGTCAATTCACTTCAACGAAAGAAGAACTGATCACGTTTATCCCAACAATAGCAAATTGTCATAACTGCGATTGCTTGAGAGCCCGCGCAGTTTTAGTTGCCAAAAATACAGATGTTAATGACTTAAACTGGAAGATTCAAAGTCAAATTCAGAAGGGTTTGCGCTCATACAAATCGATCGATCGTCTTGACAATGAAGACAAAGCCGTGAATTATCCAGTGGAATTTCTAGATTCTTTGGATAGGCTTGGTATGCCGCAGCATAATTTTCATCTCAAAGTTAGATCTGTCATTTGTATGTTTCACAATCTTCATTTATTCACCGAAACTGTGTAAAGAACCCCAATAATTGTGACGCAGTTACCGAATATAAGAGAACAGTAATTTCATTTCAAATATATTCTGTTTCCAGAAAAAATTGCATTTGTGATGGCAATCAACAGGACAAAAGGATAGATAGATAGAAGTGTGGCATAAATCTAGAAAAGCCATGTTTCGTGTTCACGAATTGGAAACCCATCTTCTCTGTATATTTACGCACCACAACAGAAAATAAAAAAATTTGTTTATCAAGCTGCGCTACATTAAAAAAAATGATTTTCAGCACAATATAAATTCAACTTTCTTTTCATTTCAAAACACATAAACTCACGCAGGGCAACGGCTGCGGGGTCATCTAGTATATATATATACATATATACTATGTACTTATGTACGCTCTGAGAAGAACGCAAAAGCGAAGTGGGTAATGTGCGGGTATGTTTCCGTATGCACTTTGTATGTTGTTTTCTAATTTGTAAGAAGTTACGTATTTGTTTATTATATACTTTGTTTATGTTGCTGATATGAACATTTACATATATTAAAAAATATGTATAGCGGAGAAATAGAAGGTAAAATAGGCGAATATGTATTTGTGTCTTCAATTTATTTTATGCGTTACTTCTTATGTAAAGATATTATTGTTTGCCTTCGCTTACAAATTTTAAGCAATCCTGCTTATTACTTGATAAAGTATAAGAGGTTTTGCCGGATACAAGTGCAAGTAAATTCTTGAGTATATACATACATATTTTACCAAGCGTATTTTTTATTACAAGTTTCATATCGGATAAAACTAATATTGGTCATACATATTTGCATATTTTAAATTAAGATGAACATAATACGCTCTCTTGGTACTTTGAATGACATATTTTGTAGGGTGTATGTATGCGCACATGTTGCCTGCTTTCTGCGTTTTGTTCCTCGTTCTGTGCTCCAGCAGGCTACCTTCTTGTGCTGTTGTTTGTTCATATAATTGTTTTCATTATTCGCGCCCGTTTGATCCGTTTTTATGTATGCTTTTACATTTCGCGCCCGATTTATGTCTTGTTTTGCATATTTTATTATTATCACTTTATGTTTTGTGTTTAGATTTCGCGCCCGTTACTTTTAGTTCGTTAAATATCGTTTTGTTGTTTTTTGACACGCGCTTTTTTGATAGGTATACATAGTATATATGTTGGAAATTATTTGTTTTTATATTTTGCTTAATTGTTCAGCGCATATAAGTAGTATGTACGTACGCATATATATTTGAAGGTAGTATATATTTTTTTTTCCTTGTGTCACTGCACTGCACTGTACTTATTTGCTATTGTAAATTGTATTTATTTCTCTTATGGTGAGTTAGTGTTATTTTTGTTTTTTGTGTTTTCACATTTATCACTTTTTGTCACCTCTCTTTAAGTTTTATATATTTGTGTGACACTGAACTTTTTTCCTATATTTACATATGTATGTATCTGAATGTTTCATTTCTTTCACCGCACCATGTATTTATGTATGTCAAAATGTTTATTTTTTTTATGAAATTTTGCAAAAACCAATAGTGTCTTTATGTAAGGCTCGAAGGACCATCAATATTTGGGTGCCCAACTAATTGGGTATTTAAGTTTTATGAGTCACTTAAACTCGCGATTGATTTTACTAAATAAAAAGCATTCTTTTAGCATATAGGAAATACGTTATAATTGTGGTGAGTTGTGTGCCATAAGCTGTGGTGAATTGCGCTCTTGTATTAAGATGAGCCAGTTTTTCCGGGTAGAGGGGGTGGATGCTTAACTCATTTAAACACTAAGTTCTGAAGTGCCATTGTAATATCTGGTATCGGGTATCTATGTACCTGAAATTGTTACTTTATTCATTTTATGATATCCTATGATGTCTTTTTGCTTTTCCCTCGTCATCAGTTCGCTTTTTTGATACAGTCCATATTGGTGAATTATAGGGACTTCTGCTCGGTTGTATAATCTTATTTTCTAATAATTTATTTATTTCTGCTTTCACAAATTCTCTATCGAACTGTGGATCTGGGTTTTGTCTAATCCAGACAGGCTCATTAGTTTCTGTTCTAATTTCTGCTTCTACTTTTGTAGTATATGGTAATTCATTATTACAGTTATTTAGCATTAAGTTCCTGATTTTTCTCCCATCTTATAGTTAATTCTTTCTGGTACAGACGGACCTGCTTTCACTGCCTTAGTTTGGGCTTCATTTATTTTGTATAATCAATATTGTATATATTGAGTGAAATCATATGTTCCTCTAGGATATAGAATGGTCATTGATCAGTATATGCTTTGTTCAATTGATCAATTATGGCTTCATATATAAAGGGTACTCCATGAATTATCAGGATTTGAACCACTTTATCGTCGATTTTTTTGTCTTCATACTGCTTACCTCTATATTGTTTCATTTTCGAATGGTTTTAAACTACCCATAATGTGATCCGTGATTTGATCACGCCAGTTCTTATACTTCAGGGGTTTTATTAAATATAATCAGTTCGATGTCTTCCTTTCCCTCTTTTCTAAGTATTACTACTTCTGGGGGACAGGTGCGAGGATATTCTGTTCGAAGGAGTCATATGTAGAAGTTCACGCAAGTGAGGAAAGTTCTCTGATTACTGATCTGAGAAACGATTTTACATATGGCTTAAGCAGCTCACTACTTCCGGTCCTAGACCAAGTATCCTCTGTTTAGCCAAAAAATATACGTTGGAAGGCGGGCTAAAGTGGGAAGGCGAAACATCCAAAGAGTTGTGCGCTGGGTTTGAGACCCGCCACGTAAAAAAGCAAAAAACAGCCTCGGAAGAAAAACACCCCTCTTGATGGCCCTGAGCTTAAACAGTTCTCCTCAGTGTTCGAGGAGTACCTTACTTTGATCCTCGCTGTGTAGCGTTTGAGTTTCTAATGTCTTTGAGCAGCATGGTGTCTCTTGCCAAATTTTGGGATTTTGTGTTTCGGGAGTAGCGGTTGGTTTTTTTTTGAGTAAACGCTACTTTGTGTCTTTTGGGAAAGTTATTGATATTACTTTTGACAATATACGCAATTTAATTTGCTTTCGCAATTATGAAAATTGTGAGGGTGGGACAAACAGTTTGTACAGTGCGTTACTGATCTGACAAAGTTGTTCATTTCAGTGACATTAAATTTTTAAAACTTCTCGCAAGTTTTAAGCTTATGCCCTCTTGTGCATAGTTCGAATGACATATGTTTATTTTGTTCAGATGTGAATGATTGTGTTTTCAAAAAACTTCTATTTAAATGATTGCAATTTCTTATTGGATAGGTAAGAAATCTTTCATTCCCACAAAAACAATGATTTTTCTGGTGCGGAGCATGTGTTTACCAGTATGGGGTCTCAATATTCTGTGGGAATATTCTGTGTCGATAGAACCGACAAACAATATAAAACAGTGGACTGAAAATTTATAAGTTCTTCACTTGTTTCTCTCTGGATTTTTGGTAAGTTCATTAATATGGTCCCTTGCTTGCCAACCAATATTCTTTCATTCTTGTATCGTTTTTTTTAGATCTTTCCAAGCCAAATTGAAATTGTTCTCATTTAATGCGTACTATTTGACTATTGCGTTTGCTTGACCTTTTGTGTTGTATCGAAAGTGATACAAATTTGTGCTTGTGATAATTTTGACTATTGCGTTTGCATTTAATGCGTACTATTTGACTATTGCGTTTGCTTGACCTTTTGTGTTGTATCGAAAGTGATACAAATTTGTGCTTGTGATAATTTTGGATGGTTTGTGTAAACGGCAGTAAACATGTCTCGGAAGGGCGGCCATTGTTCATAACCTCCAGAAAATATTTCTGTCTCATATACTGGCACTTTGAGGTGAAAGCCTGAAACTTGCCTCTTGAGGTTGTCCTTGTGGAGTAGGTGCATTTGACTTTGTTAATTTTTATTGATCAGAGATCGTGGCTTTTGTCTCTTCATATTAGTCCACGTAATTTTAATATTTGGCGTAAGGCGAGGGTTTGAAATTTTCTGGTAGATCTGAATCGTCAGTTTCTCTATTGCGTCTTATGCAGCTTGGAGACTTGTCCAAAAATTGTCAATATTTTAATTTTTGATTTCTAGCACCGATTCACAGTTATCTTGAATCGGTGAAGATGACAATGGAGTGCAGTATCTTATTAAGCTGTCACTCTCAGAAATGAATTTTGGCTTTGTAGCACCTTGTTTCGAGCGCGTAGCTTCAGCAGGTGTACTTGGACTCTTGTCATCAGGAATCATCTCAGGAAGTTTTAAAAATTGAGTAGATTTCGAGCCTTCAGAGTCTGTGCTCATTTAGTAATAATAATAATTGATAATAATGAAATATATATTTCAGAGTGATAAATGTAAAACACCGAAAACTCTTTTACGTAAATAAATGTTTTTACTTCCGATTTAACGATTTAATTGTTAAAATACGCGTTTATCGTTTTTTATTTCCTCTTTTATATTTATGCAAAATTAATATTATTATATTTTTTATTGTTATTGTTGCTATATATTTATACTAGAAGACCCGTCCACGCTTCACTGTGGCTGATACATAAGTAGATAATACTACTACTACCATCTATCTGATTTCTATTAGTTGAATTGTAACTATTAGTTAATGAGATATAGCATTTTTGTGAAGCAACTTGTGTTAGTTTACAAAAAAATGGATCATAAAGCATTTCGTGTGTTAGTGGGGAAAATACTGTTGAATTTAGGCTTTGCATCAGGAAAATCCACTGTTGAAAAGACATTTGTTAAGCTGAAAACAGGCGAAATGAGCAAACCGGTTCTTAGGCGTGAAAAGACCAAAAATGCGGCTGGAAAAGTTATGACATCAGTCTTTTGGGATGCACGTGGTATAATACATATTCAACGACTGATTACTGAGCCAGATATGTATAATCTATTTCACTGCGTATTTGGTTGCAGTTCTTTTCATCTATTCCAAATACTTAACAATTGTATTATGTTTGAGGAAGTATCTGTTTAAAATTGTACGCATACATTCAATTGATTCTTACAAACGTGAATTTTGAAAAAATGCTTTTGATTTAAAATATAATTCTTGTATTTATGAGTTGTATTAAATTTTGACATAAAGAGATAAAAGGTATCCTATGTCCTTACCCTGGTTCAGCCAAATCGGTTAAGCCGTTCTTGAGTTATAAATGGTGTTACTAACACAACTTTCTTTTATATAATGTATATGTAGTACCAGAGGACCCGACCACGCTTGTGTTAGTTTAAAAAAAAAAAGAATCATGAAGCATTTCGTGTGTCAATAAAGCATTGCTTTTTTTGGGGAAAATACTGTTGAATTTGGGCTCAGGGAAATCCACCGTTGAGTTGCAAAGTAGGTGCTCGTAAGTTCATGATCCAACAAAAACAACTAATTCTGAGAAGTGTTTAAGTACTCTCTAATCGCAATAAAGCTGAATTTTTGCGTCTTTGATAGAAATATTGCTCCATCATTTCCCACTGGAGTCCAATCGACAGTCATTTTAGTGGACTGCACATGATGAACCGGTTCTCAGGCGTGGAAAAACGAAAAAGGCGGCTGGAAAGGTTGTGACATCAGTCTTTTGGGATGCACGTGGTATAATACATACTGATGACTGAACCATTTATAATCTATTTCACTGCCTATTTGGTTGCCGTTCTTTTCTTCTATTCCAAATACTTAGCAATTGTATTATTTTTGAGGAAAATGTCAATGTTGTTGGAAGTGTTTCCGCTGGCTGTACTGTATTCTCTGGATTGAAAAACACTCTTTAGCCATTCTTCAAATGAACTGCGAGACGCACAACAATCGAAAAACGTTCATGAATTGAAAAAGTAAATACTCTTCAAAGCGCTTTATTGCAGTTCACGTATCGACCGTATCGTTCAAGACCAATAACCGCCATATTGGTTCCTTTGATGACGTACTTACAAACGTATTTTATAGATTACACCAAACTGCAATACTAAGCATTGATATGATTTTTAAATGTGAAATAGACAACAGTGGAGAATATAGTACGATCCATATGTTGACAACTTCGATATTCACTACTCTAAGTTGTATGGTCGTCTGATGAGCTACGACGATAGAGTGGATATCCATCATTTCCAGTTTGCGATTCCGAAAGAAAATCAAGTGGATATTGTTTCGTGCATTTATTGTCAGACATACAATCCGCAAGGTCCATGAACCATATTGGTTTTCCTCACTTCGTTTAAAACTGGATCTTTCTCTGTATCAGGAATTTCCGCAGAAATGATTTCATCAATATGATCTGGTGGAACCACTATCCACCATCCAAAGAAGAACATCGTAACTGTTGTTTCAAAAGTCGTGCTGTGACAACGTGACGATCGCTTGCTGATTGACCTCGATCCATAATTCCACACGTATGTCATCGCATCCTGGGTGTACTCGTTCATGTGCCTTGGCGTTGATGGCAAAAAAAAACACCGACCGATATTAGCGGGACCTCTTCGTGACTTCGTTACAAATTTCAATCTGTAATTGATCACTTCGTTTGAAACACATATAAAGTTTTCACTGAATAATTTTCAAAAATTTTTTTTTTAAATAGTTGGAATAAAAAAGCAAGCGACCGAAATTGAACGATTTAAATAATTTACAAACCAAAATATTGAAAAACAAAAGAAAAAAGAATTGTATGAAAACAGTCAATTTTTGGAAATTTCCAATTTTTCGACTTTTTCTTATGAAAGTTTTTTTATTTATTTCTGAGCTTTCCAGATCCGCAGCGAAGAACTTCTGAAAATTTCGTGAAGATTGGTTTCGCCGTTCTCGAGCCTTAGCGTTACTAACAAACAAACATTCATTCTTACTTACATACATATGTATATACAAAATGAAACGTTTGTATGGGAAAAAAAAGGACTGTTTTTAGACGTTTTCCGGCAACTTTCGTAATTTTTTTTACATAAGAATCTTCTCTTAATAATAACAAATACAACAAAAAAAAGAATAAGTGAAATCGGTCCAGCCATTCACGCGTGATGCCGTGACAACGGAAAACGGGTTTCATTTTTATATACATACACTGAAGAAGAAAACTGGAACAATAATTACATAAATGAACTTTGATGTACTGTATTGCACAAATGGCTTATTTGTTTAATTATTTTATTTAATATCTCGTTTTTAGGTGGGTTGAATTACCCTGTGACTAAAAAAAATTGCAGGAAATTATGTGGCAAGGCCTAAAAAAAGATGTGGATATAGGTTTTGACGTCGGCAATTTGGGTGCAATATTGACTTCTGATGCTATTTGAGACGATTGTTGTTTTTGCAGAATAATGTTTCTAGTAGTGTTGTGATCTTGCGAAGAGCTGCGTTGATATGGTTGTCTCATTTAACCATATTGGTTACCGTTTTCTAACTAGTTCTAAAAAATCCAATTTAAATAATTTTCAAATATTATTTTCTTAACTATTCACTTTCTATTTTAAGATTCTTCTTCTTCTTTACTGGCGTAGACACCGCTTACGTGGTTATAGCCGAGCTAACAACAGAGCGCCAGTCGTTTCTTCCTTTTGCTACGTGGAAATTGGATATTCCAAGCGAGGCCAGGTCCTCCTCCACTTGGTCCTTCCAACGGAGTGGAGGTCTTCCTCTTCCTCTGATTCCCGCGGCGGGTACAGCGTCGAATACTTTCAGAGCTGGAGTGTTGTCGTCCATCCGGACAACATGACCTAGCCAGCGTAGCCGCTGTCTTTTAATTCGCTAAACTATGTCAATGTCGTCGTATATCTCGTACAGCTCATCGTCCCACCGAAGGCGATATTCGCCGTGGCCAACGCGCAAAGGACTATAAATATTTCGCAGAACTTTTCTCTCGAAAACTCGCAACGTCGACTCATCGGTTGTTGTCATCGTCCAAGTCTCTGCACCATATAGCAGGACGAGAATTATGAGTGACTTATAGAATTTGGTTTTTGTTTGTCGAGAGAGGACTTTGCTTCTCAATTGCCTACTCAGTCCGAAGTAGCACCTGTTGGCAAGAGTAATCCTGCGTAAGATTTCTAGGCTGACATTGGGCTGGTTCCAAGATAGACGAAATTATCTACAACTTCAAAGTTATGTCTGTCAACAGTGACGTGAGTCCCAAGTCGCGAGTGCGACGACTGTTTGTTTGATGACAGGAGATAATTCGTCTTGTCTTCGTACACTGCCAGACCCATTTGTTTTGCTTAGTTGTCCAGTCTGGAGAAAGCAGAACTAACGGCGCGAGTGTTGAGGCCGATGCTATCAATATCATCGGCATACGCCAGCAGCTGTACACTCTTATAGAAGATGGTACCTTCTCTATTTAGTTCTGCAGCTCGAACTATTTTCTCAAGAAGCTGGTTGAAAAGTCGCACGATAGGGAGTCGCCTTGTCTGAAACCAAGTTTGGTATCGAACGGCTCGGAGAGGTCCTTCCCGATCCTGACGGAGCTTTGGGTGTTGCTCAACGTCAGTTTACACAGCTGTTTTAGTTTTGAGGGGATACCAAATTCAGACATCGCGGAATAGAGGCAGCTCCTTTTCGTGATGTCGAAAGCAGCTTTAAAATCGACGAAGAGGCGGTGTGTGTCGATTCTCCTTTCACGGGTCTTTTCCAAGATTTGGCGCATGGTGAATATATGGTCGGTTGTTGATTTGCCAGGTCTAAAGCCACACTGATAAGGTCCAATCAGTTTGTTATCGGTGGGCTTTAATCGTTCACACAATACGCTCTATAGAACCTTATACGCGACGTTGAGGAGGCTTATCTCACGGTAGTTGGCGCAGATTGTGAGGTCTCTCTTTTTATGGATGGTGCATAGCACACTTAAATTCCAATCGTTGGGCATGCTTTCGTCCGACCATATTTTACAAAGAAGCTGTTGCATGCTCCTCATCAGCTTTTCGCTGCCGTGTTTGAACAGCTCGGCCGGCAATCTATCGGTCCCCGCCGCTTTGTTGTTCTTCGGGCAGGTAATTGCTATAACAACTTCTTCATGATCGGGCATTGGAACGCCTGCTCCATCGTCATCTATTGATGAATCGTTCACTGCCATTCAGCAGGCTGGAGAAGTGTTCCCTCCATAACTTAAGTATGCTTTGGGCATCGGTGACTAGATCACCTTTGGGAGTTTTACAAGAGTATGCTCCGGTCTTGAAACCTTCTGTAAGCCGCCGCATTTTTTTGTAGAATTTTCGAGCATTGCCCCTGTCGGCCAGCTTATCAAGCTCTTCGTACTCACGCATTTCGGCCTCTTTCTTTTTCTGTCTGCAAATGCGTCTTGCTTCCCTCTTCAACTCTCGGTATCTATCCCATCCCACACGTGTTGTGGACGATCGTAGCGTTGCGAGGTAGGCGGCCTGTTTTCTCTCCGCTGCGACACGGCACTCTTCGTCGTACCAGCTGTTCTTTTGCACTTTCCGGAATCCAATGGTTTCGGTTGCAGCTGTACGTAAGGAGTTTAAAATACCGTCCCACAGTTCCCTTTTACCGAGTTGTTGACAAGTGCTCTCAGAGAGCAGGAGTGCAAGCCGAGTAGAAAATCGTTCGGCTATCTGTTGCGATTGCAGCTTCTCGACGTCGAACCTTCCTTGTGTTTGTTGACGTGCGGTTTTTGCTGCACAGAAGCGAATGCGAATCTTGGCTGCACCAAGATAGTGGTCCGAGTCGATGTTAGGACCTCAGAGCGTACGCACGTCTAGAACACTGGAGATGTGTCTTCCGTCTATCACAACATGATCGAACTAGTTGCTGGCTTTTCGATCCGGACACAACCAGGTAGCTTGATGTATTTTCTTGAGCTGGAATCTAGTACCTACAAGAAAGACTTAAAGGCATCACCCGCAGAATATCTATATGGGACGACACTCCGGATTCCTGGCGAATTTTTCTCAGGTGGAGATCCACCGGGAGACTCCCAATTTTTTCTTGAAGACTTTCGCTCATACTATATATGAGGAAAATCAGACCAGTTCCTTCAACCCACCATTGCCGTCAGAAAACGCACACACATATTCCTGAGGATCGACGCAACTAAACGGCCACTTGACCAGCCAAATTCAGGCCCACACAAAGTGATCAAAAGAGTTGATGAACGTGTTATTTCCATCGAGGTTAACGGCAAGGTTATAAATGTAAGTATCGAGCGCCTAAAACCAGCTCATTTGGCCAATTATGAAGTATTCGACAGTACGCCACATAGCCGTATTCTCACCGAGCCAATGAATTCGCCACGTACATCAACCAGCCTACCTATGCACCGAAGTACCTGAAACATTTGCACCCGCGCTAGGATCTGATATTGAAACTGAACCTCAAAAAAACGCCCAGCAAGTCTTTATTTGGAGGGAGTACTGTGGGCACTCACATCTGGCAGCACTGTTTGTCAGTTATTCTATTATTTCATTCTCTTTATATTCTTCTTGGAGAGTTACAGTTTCAACTGAATTCTTAGTTTTTATTTTTAAGAAGCGTCACTTCTTTTACAAAAAATAAACAAGCGTCTTAAGATATCTTTAATAAATAATAATTTTTAATATTAAATGTGGTGTTTTATGCGAGTTTAACGAGCGGTCTCGTTAGAGTTCCGTTTTGAGTACGGAGGTCAACTACTCGTATATGACCGTCGGAGCCGTAATGTAGCTTCTCTATGCGACCAAGCTGCCATTCTGTAGGGGGGAGACAGTCGTCATGTATTAAGACAAATCCCCAAGTTTTAGCGCCTTTTCGGGAGTTTTCCAGCGGTACCTTTTATAAAGGTCCTCCTTCCATCGGCGGCTGAAATCATGATGGAGAATTTTAATTCTTTCCCATCTATTTAGTTAGGACAGCGACCCCACGCCTGGCTCAGGTATGGCCAGAATGGATGCTCCTTTGAGAAAGTGCCCTGGTGTAAAAGCTGTTAGATCTGAGGGATCTTGCGAGAGTGTCGTCAATGACTGTGAATTGAGAACGGCTTCAAAACGAATTAATAATGTTGTAAATTCTTCAAAATTAAATTAGTAGGTTCCAGCTGCTTTTTTAAAAAGGGATTTAAAGCTTTTTACCGCTGATTCCCATGAACTACCCACATGAGGAGCGCTTGGAGGGATGAACTGCCAGTTAATGCCTTGGGGAGCGTGCTTTTGTATAATCTCAGATGAAACTTGTTTGATAAAGTCCACAAACTGTTTTTCAGTGGCTCTTAGAGCTCCTATAAATGTCTTGTTATAGTCGCTCATGAGTTTTGACGGAAAACCACGTCGTTCGACGAAGCGAGAAAACGCCGCGAGAAAAGCCTTTTTTGTCAGACTAGTACATAGCTCGAGGTGTACTGCTTTTGTCGTAAAACAGACAAAGACAGCCACGTAGCCTTTCATGAGTGTGGGATACCTTAGCATGGATGGCATTATTTGAAAAGGCCCAGCAAAATCGGCACGTGGGATAGTGAAGGGCAGAGCAAAGTTGCGCGTTCCGGTGGAAGTGCTGCCATAATCTGAGTTCGTATCTTTTGCTTATGCATAGTGCAGATCTTGCACGAAAAAATTCGTTTCTTTATTTTTAGCTTGAGTCTTGGGATATAAAACTCTTAGCGGAATATTTGTTGCATGAGGCGGTGTTCTGCTTGTAATAATAGTACGTGGACATAATTGAGATATAATGTGGCAAGTTGCGATCTCTCTGGTATAACAATGGGATGACGTTCGTTATACGTTAGGCTTGAATTGACAAGCCGACCATTTGCACGAAGTAGACCCTTCATATCTAAGAATGGATTTAGTACTGGGAGTGAGCTCTTTTTTATCAATCGGCTTCGAATCTCTCAGTAGTAAGTACTGATATCTCTCGACTGAAGTAGCGCGCTTACGCAGATGCGATAAGAGCGACCTTTGCTTTTTGTAAGTCTAGGTGCGTCAATTTATCTCCTTGGGGATATACTGTGCGTATTCCCTTAATTCTAAGTTTGAGTCGCTCCATGAATTTGAGCATGTAAGCGATTACCCTGAGGGCTCGGGGGTAAGATGAAAATCTCTCAAGGATGTCAGTATCATCCAATGTTATGTGAAAGGTGTCGATCTTTCGACTTTCTGGGGCAATAATATTGTGCATGGGCGATTGCGGCCAAGAATCGGGAGATTCTGTTAACCATCGGGGGCCATTCCACCAGAGGGTGGTGGTGGCAAGGTGCAGAGGTTTGCGCTCTCTTGTACCTAGATCAGCAGGATTGCCGCCAAGTGGCTGATCCCGCTAGGTCAAGAATTTGAGACGTTCGATTGGATATATACGCCTTCCATGCATGTGGTGGTTTGTCCAACCAAGCTAATTTAGTACAATCTCGGAATCGGACCAGAGATATTTTATTTTTGCCATATTCAGATGCTTTTGTACTATAGATGCTGGTTTGGTAAGTAGTAGTGCACCACGTAGTTCTGTTCGTGGTAGACTTATTGTTTTTAGAGGAGCCACTTTTGCTTTTGCAACTAGTAAGTGGCTTGTGGTCGCCTTATCGCTTTGTTTGCGAACATACGTACATAGTGGCGCAATACACCTTTTCGGAGGCCTCACAGAAGCCGTGTAGTTCGACTTTGTGCTCTGGGACATAATTTATCCATCGTGGGATTTGTATTTGTGTGAAATCGATTAGCTTGCTCGCGAACTGGGACCACTCCTTTTTCGGATTTGAGGGCTTGGATTACCTGTGATAATGATTCCTATGCTTGTAGAAGACTGTGACTTCCAGACAGAATATCGTCTACATAAGTTTGTGTTTTTAACACCTGGGTTGCCAGAGGAAATTCTGATTTGATGTTTTCAGCCAATTCATGGAGTGTTCGAATGGCTAAATATGGGGTACAGTTAACGCCAAAGGTCACTGTTTTAAGCTTGAAGTCGCGTAGGACTATTTGGGGATTTTCGGAAAAAAATCGCTGACAATATTGATCGTCTTTATGTACGACTATTTGTCTATACATTTTTTCGACGCCCCGTTGAATTATTACGACAGTTTAGATTAAGCAGCATTAAATTAGGTTGGAGCGTGGGTCCCTTAAACAGGATATCGTTTAGGGAATTCCGCGAGCTAGTGGGTCTTGAGGCGTTGAAGACAACTCTTACTTTAGTTGTTCTTTTACTGGTTTTACTACTGCGTGATGTGGCAAGTAAAATGAGAAGTATTTGCCATTGATGATTTTTTCGCACGGGCTTACTTCCTCCATGTGATCTAAATGGAGATATTCTTCCAACACACCATCATATTCTGATTTGAGCTCACCTTTTTCAAGTAGGTTTCTTTCCATACTTTGAAACTGCTGTATCGCAGAGGGGCGAGAGTGACCTAAGGCGATTGTGTTGGGAAATTGTTGTTTTAGTACGATATATCGACCACTATCTGATCTAGTAGCTGTGGCTTTGTAAAAGTCTTCACAGTACTAATCTTCGGTTGTTGTGATTGAAATGGGGGGGGGGGGGGTAGTTCTTTTATCTCCCAAAATTTTCTCAATTATGAATTGAGGTACTCGTTTGAGATTTCCTCAACTTGAGTTGTCATTGTTGTTACTGGTTCCGTAACTAGTCCACATAGGATCCAAAAGAAAATAGTCTTTTGTGCCAATAGTGTGTTTGAAATTTTCTCAATACCTTCGAGTATTATCTGTGGTATGAGATCGCTGCCTGATAGAAGGTCTATTTGAGCGGGAGTGTTGCAGTTGGGATCTGCTAACTTAAGGTGTGAAACATTTTCACAATGCTTGCTATTTATATGATAGCTTGAAAGCATATTTGTAAGTTGCGGTAAGACTATAGCTTCCGCTTGTATGCTTATATCCGCTTGGGGGGAAAATAGGGTAATGGGGCAGATTTTATTACAGTTTTGAACCACTCTTCCGCCCATTCCCGAAATTTCAAAGTTGGCTTGTTTTGTTAGCAGATTTAACCGATTTTGTTGCTCGATGGAGACGACTGCTATGGGTAGTAATACCCTACTTTGATTTTCGCTGTGTAGCAGCATGGTGCTTCTTGGCAATTTTGTGGATTTGGCACTTTGGGATTTGTTGTTGCAACTAAACCCGTGGTTCTTTTGATATTTGCGCTGTTTGTGGGTAAGCTGGAAAAGTTATTTATATGAAGCATCGAATGGTGTCGTTTATGACAATAAACGCAGTTAAATTTGTTTCCGTACTCTTTGAGTGTATGCGCATGTGACAAGCAGTTTGTACAAAGTCTTTTTTTCACAAAATTGTTGCGGTCGATAATATTCAATTTTTTTAATCTCTCGCAAGATTTGAGCTTGTGCAGGGGATTGAAGTTTGATAAACGGCTGTGAACATGTCCCGGAACGACGGCCATTGTTCATAACCCCCCGTGAAAAATTTCTATGTCTCATGCGGGCACCTTGAGGTGGATGCCTGAACTTGCCTCTTGACTTTGCACTTGTGAGATCGCTTCAAAATTAGCGTTTTTTATAACATTTTTCATTATGGCCAAATTTATTGATTGATATAGTGGTTATTTATTACACGCAGAAACTATTTAAATCTTTTTATAGTATATTAGAACAACTGATTTTTGACCTTTCAATACCCAATAAAAGGATTTAACCTTGTTAGCTCTCAATCATTAAATGTTTTCAATCATTTTACATTGAAAATAATATTATGATGCGTCAAATTATATAACGTTTTATCAAGTACCTTCGAATTTCACAAATTTATTTAATTTTCATTGTTTTACTCTTTTTATAAGTGGTCTTGAACGATGCAACAAATCCCTCCGTTTACAAATTTTTTTGTTAAGATTTCAATCTGGCCATCGCTCTATTGCTAAACGTCAAGACCTCCTGAACTCGATCAACTGTCAAAGTTCAATAGGTTTTGACGTTTAGCGATTGGGCATCTCTTTATCTTTGGTTGACTGGATTGGGTAGGTTTTGACGTTTCGCCATTGGAATGACTGGAGCGGCCAGATCGAAATTATACCAAAAATATATGTGAACGGACGCCGTTCAAGATCGCTAATAAAAAAAATTAAAATTAAAGAAATTGCGAAATTTAAATATATTTCATGAAAAGTTTTTCAGTGTGATGCATAGTAGGATTCATTTTCATTTACCAATTATTAAAAGCATTTATTAATTGAGAACTAACAGGCTTAATTCACCTTATTAAGTATTGAAAGATCAAAAGTCAGTTGTTTTAATATACCATAAAATCATAAAAAAGAATTTGAGTAGTTTCGCCATATATTAAAAGTCCAATATGTAATAATTTCCAATCGTAATAAATGTTGGGTGTTTAGCTTAAATGCCCAAAAACTCTTATTTTGTTCGATCTGGCCACAATGGAAAATGTCATAAAAAACGCTCTCACACTGGAATAAGTTGGGCATCCCATTATCCCTGAATTGTAGATACGGGGGCAATCAGTTTATTTATACGAACTGGAATTTATAATAACAAAAACACTTTAGCAATTCAGTAGAGGGTAAGAACCATTAATGGATCGACCATTATAATATTTCTTCATAATACTAATCTATTGGGCGTACATACAACAACGTTTTTATTAAATTGATAACCAAGAGAGCGATCTCTTTATTGGAATTAATTTCTTAAATAAAATCGGGGCGAAAATTGATTTTCCAAATCAGAAATAAATTTAAGAATGCAATAAAATAGAGAATATACATTTTCTCAATGGTTTACTTTTATTAAACACCTTGGAACAAGAAAGTCCTTAGACGCCATCCAAAATTTTTACCGGCTAAAGAAAAGAAAAAAAATAAGCATATAAAAAACGAAAATTTAAACACCTTGGATCAAAGAAGTCCTAAGACCCTAGCCGAAGTTCTTACCAGCAAAATAAAACAAACAAAGAATGGTAAAAAAACCAAGTAAGAATATAAAAATACAAATTTTAATCTATTTGGGCAAGAAAATCCTAAGACGCCAGCCGAAGATAATACCAGCAATGGAACTAAAAAATATACTCTCAAGACGAGGTACTTATATTTTAAAAATAAACAATTGATAAGAATTTCGAAGAATTTGCAGAAAATAGAAAAACCATAATAACGAAATTAAAAATACTAACTTCCTATTGCTTAGTGAAGACGTTGTCAAAATTATAACTTAAACCCATGAAAACATAAGGATGGACTTACCATTCAGAACAGATTCTCGTAGTGTTGAGTGAAGTGGACGTGTTTTTTACAATGTTGGATTATTCGCTGAATAATCCTAGTTTTTCACAGTGAAAACACCAAATTTTTGTGTTAAGACTTACCGGAATTCCGGACGTTCCAAGTGGATACTAAACCCAAAAATAGATAAGTATAATTTAACTTAAACAAAATATATTTTGCAAATACCTTGCCCCTTTTTGCGGCCAATTTCCAAATTTTTTAGTAACAATTTTTTATTTCCCCTAATAACAGCGAATCAAACGTGCGCTAATTTTTAATTTGCCGTTTTTGCCTTGATCAATCAGCTGTTCTCCGTTTTTTCTTTTCCGCTTTTTCTCCTTTTCGTTTTGCTTTTTGTTTAGGCATTGCCAACCACCTATAATATAAGTTAGGTTTTAGCGGAAGGAACTGAACGTACCCTCTTACAGGTGTACCCAAACTATTTTCTCACTGAGGTATGGCCTCCTCCAGGGCGTACACAAGAAAATCCTTTTCGGAGGAATTCGAAAATTTTGAGAACGCCCCCAAACGGCAGAAATGAAGAATCCACCGCTGCTGGATCAACATTTAGTGAAACTACCGACCGGGCGAGCAAAAGCGAGTAGAAATTGCTAAATAATGAATCCTCCAACTATTTCAACAAGCTGGGTTGCAAAATAAAAGAATTAGAAAATATGATGGCTGGTCAAAGGCACGTAAACCAGGCAATGCGAGATTTACTTAATAGCATAATGTGCTTATATAATAAAGCCGAGAAACCGGTAGAAAAAACTATGGTTGAGAAAGCAACACAGCTTTCTAATATTTTCAAAGAGATTAATACCCCAAAGCGACTGCGAGAAGCATCGGGAGAACTACCCCCCACAAAAAATCCAAAAAAGGCTATTGAAAAGGGGCAACAAATGACCAGCGAGGCCACGAAAGTGATAGATAATACGGCTCAACATAACTCATGTGAAAAATGGGTGGATGTTGTTAAAAAGAGAAGGCCGATTCAAAAGAAAATAAGAGCGAAACCGGACGCCATCATTATAACAAAAAAGGAAGGGTCGTCGTATGCTGATATTCTCCGGAAGATAAAAAGCGACAGCGGTCTTGAAGACTTGGGATCAAACGTGACCCACATAAGGAAAACGATGAAAGGAGACCTACTGATTGAGCTAAAAAATCAGGCAGACAAGAGAGCCGAATCATTCCAAAGCGTCTTGGAGGGAGCGGTGGGTGAAATGGCGCTGATACAGCCAAAAACCCATAGCGTCACAATAGTGTGTAAGGACTCAGATGAAATTACTACATCTGAAGAAATCTGCGAGACGCTAAAAAAAAGTGTGTGGGATCCAAAACCTGGAGAAATCAAGCGTCAAAAGTATGAGAAAAGTCCGTAGTGGCACACAGATAGCTCTAGTATGCCTACGTGCTCAGGATGCCAAAGCAGCACTAAAATTGGGCAAAGTTAAGATAGGATGTTCAATCTGTCGCCTTCGAGAATACTCGCCTATTCCTAGATGCTATAAATGTTTCCACCTGGGACACATGGCGCGCAACTGCTGCAGTTTGACAGACAGATCTTCTCAATGCACACGTTGTGGAACCGCGGCACATTTAGCAAAGGCATGCACCAACGTTCCGAGCTGCATGCTCTGCAAAGGTGAACACTCAGTTTTGAGAATGACTTGCGCTAAGTACCAGGAGATGATGAAGACTCTAAGAAAATGAGGATAATACAGTTAAACTTAAATCATTGCGCAGCATCACAGGATTTGCTAGACCAGACAATCACAGAAGGGAACATTGATGTCGCCATACTAAGTGAACAATATTTCCAGCGTCCGGAAAGCTCATGGATTGCAGACAAAACCGGCAAGGCAGCAATATGGTCCTGCAAAGGACAACCTTTCAAGACCAGCTTCAGAGAAGCTCATAACTGTTTCACATGGGCGAATATACAAATGATATATTTTTTTTAGTTGCTATGCTCGTCCCAGCGCAGCAATTACAGAATTTGAAGACTTTCTCTTACGGCTCTCTTTAGAAACTAGAGGCAAAACTCCCATTGTAATAGCGGGGGATTTTAATGCATGGTTGACTGCATGGGGTAGCAGATATACAAACCATCGCGGGCGCCTGATTCAAGAATTCCTAAGTCAAACGAACCTAACAATAATAAACAGTGGAAGGCAAAACACGTACCAAAAAGGAAACAAAGGATCCATAATTGACGTTATGTTCGCAAATGATTCACTCAGCAGGCATATAAAGTGGACAGTGTCAAATATATACACACACAGTGATCATATGGCGATTATAGCTCAAATTTCGTGCACCCCAGAGCCGGAACCCCTCAGCAGAAACAATTCATGAAAGCGAAGCCGGAAACAACAAGAGTTCGATCCAGACCTTTTTGAGCAAGTCTGGAGTGCATCTAGAGTACCAGAAGACGACGCCTCCCATCTGGTATCTACTGTGCGAAAGGAACTGGTCACAGCATGTGATGCAACAATGCGCAGAACAACACAACATAACAAACGGAGGCCTGTATATTGGTGGAATGTGGAAATCTCCACGCTGAGAAAGCTTTGCTACTCAGCTAGACGGCGTCTACAGCGTAATCAGGTTGAAACCAACGAAAATCGCCTACGAGATGAATTTAAAAGCCACAAGAAGCTCCTGAAGTCGGCAATTATCCGGATCAAAAAGTAATGTTTTGAGAAGCTCTGTAAAGAAGCAAACATTAACCCCTGGGGAACCGCTTACCAAATCTGTATGTCAAGATTTAAAAATAAGCAGTAGCAACCGAAAGATGCATCTTTCATGCGAAAAGTCGTCGAAACATTATTCCCAAAACACGACCAGATTTCATATGAAAAGCGACAAAATGAAGACGCAGAGTCACCCCCGTTAGTCACAGAAGAAGAGCTCCTGGCCATAGCAAAGAAAATACAAAATAACAGAGAACCTGGATTAGATGGCATACCTAATTTAGCCCTGAAGGAAGCTATAAGCTCAAAACCTCAACTTTTTGCTAAAATGTACAACGCTTGTATAAAGGAAGTGGTATTTCCCGACTCGTGGAAAGTACAACGTTTGGTTCTGCTCCCAAAGAAGCCACCTGAAGAACCTTTATCTTACCGACCTTTGTGTATGCTCGACACAATGGGTAAAGTGTACGAAAGTATAATACGAAACCGCTTGGAGTTAGTAATCCAGAAAGCCGGCGGACTATCAGAGAGACAATACGGCTTTATAAAAAAGAGATCCACTATTGACGCACTACGAGAAGTCGTCGATACTGCGAAATGTGCAGTGAGTGGGAAAAGATGGAAAAGTGGCACGAAAAAGTACTGCGCGCTGATCACCCTGGATGTCAAGAATGCGTTCAACACGGCAAAATGGGCGCACATAATCAAAGCCCTGGAAAAAATTCGCGCTCCAGAATACCTCATAAATATTATAACGAGTTATTTTAAAAACAGAAGGCTGATTTATGATACGAACGAAGGAGCCAAGAACTGCTCTATCTCGAGTGGAGTACCCCAAGGGTCAGTGTTAGGCCCGCTGTTATGGAACCTTATGTATGACGGGGTGCTAAGAAGGCGGCAACCAAAAGAGGTGAAACTAATAGCATATGCGGACGATCTCATGGTGGTAGCAGTGCAAAACAATTAGTCGACCTAAGAAGCAAATGCAATGAGTGCGTAAATGATCTACGGCACTGGTTCTCTTCTGTGAGTCTGGAACTGGCGGAGCAAAAAACTGAAGTTTTACTTATAAGCACCAGGAAGGTAGAAGATCAAATAGAGCTCACCATAGGGGAGTGCAAGATTACTTCGCAGCCGCAGCTGAAGTATCTGGGGGTAATATTGGATTCTAAATTAAAATTCAAAGAACACCTGGAGTATTCCTCCAGTAAAGCAAACAAAATTTACAATGCACTATCGAGAATGATGACCAATACAGGCTATGTGCGTTCCAGCCGGCGATTCTTGATAGCGAAAACAATGAGTTCCGTAACACTGTACGCAGCACCAGTATGGATACAGGCACTGAATACAAAAGCGTATGCTAAACAAATAATCGCAGTGCATAGGCTTTCTGCAGTTCGCGTAATAAGTGCTTTTCGGACTACATCTACCGATACAGCTGAAGTATTAGCCAGCATGCCGCCCATTGACATCCAGGGAGATGAACTCGAGCGTTTATATCATCTATCAGCGCCTAAAACAGTATCGGCAAAGACCGAGAAGAGGAACAAGAACAATAAAATGTGGCAGGAGCGGTGGAATTCCTCATCCAAAGGGCGTTGGACCCACCATCTTATACCGGACATCCACTCGTGGATAGACAGACGACTTTTATCTGACCCAAATACTTAGTGGACATGGGTGCTTTAGAAGCTACCTCTTCAGATTCCACAATGACATTAGTCCGAACTGTCCGACGTGTACAGAGCATATAGAAGACTCTGAACATGTATTATTTTATTGCCCTAGATTTTCTAATATAAGGAAAAAATTAAAAACCACACTCGGTGGTAGTCTTACAGTCGATAATTTAAC
Organism: Bactrocera zonata; assembly: GCA_037783105.1. Classification (NCBI taxonomy): domain Eukaryota; kingdom Metazoa; phylum Arthropoda; class Insecta; order Diptera; family Tephritidae; genus Bactrocera; species Bactrocera zonata. The sequence goes on from JBAWJQ010006688.1 coordinate 4,874,234, forward strand.
CACACTCATGTGTCAGTCGACTGATAAATGGAAACCTGTCAGCGAAGCTTCAGCTTCCATAATGACAAATCTGAGACTTTTTGAACAAATTAGGGGTCCGTCAGTCCGCACGATAGAGGAGACTTAAATGTCCTGTCCCTCCCACGAAGTAATACTTAATCGGTGGTCCCGTGTGAGAGTCTTGAGTTGAGAGTAGGTTAGGTTTAGCGGATTAAAGTTCCGCACTCCGGCTTTCGATGCTTCCCCCTACTATACAACAAAAAAAAAAAAATAAAAAAAAAAATAAAAATAAAAAAAAAAAAAAAAAAAAAAAAAAAACATTCAGAACAGATATCAATGCGGAATTAAGAAACGAAGAAGAAAAACTATTGTTACCATATCGGTCTCAGTCAAAATCAGTCCCGTTGCATATGTTGCATAAAATAAATTTTTATCGCTGAACAAAAACCTATAAAAATCCTTACAATTCATTTCGCTCGTTACTCCACTGCACTGTGTATTGATTAGGGAAGAAATACGCTCGCAATTTGCGTTGTGACCATTATCAATATTTCGGAAAACGACTCAGAGTTCTTATTAGCTTTGAAGAATTGACACTGCTGGTTATTAACGGATTGCGCGAAAAACTCGTCTGGTATACTATATCATAGATAATTTTTAGGCACTTGGTCAAAAAATAAGTAATAATTAAAAAAAATCGCAGATTCAGTGCATTTTCACGAAAATCAGAGAATCAGTGCCGATGGTCAAAATCTGGGAATTCCCTGACAAATCAGGGAATATGGTAACCCTAACAAAAACCTAAATAGTCAAAACAATACTCATATTCAACATCTGCGAACAATTTTGTCAATCCAGAAATCCAAACTTTATTAAAAAAAGAATTATTAGACATAGCAAAAGCCCGTATAATTCTCCTGTTTAGGTTGTTCCGAAACAAATCCACTTCGCGTTCAAACAGGGAATATGTGCGGCAAGCAAGCTGAAAATTGTTCGTCCGCGATGTTTCCTATTTGGCGATAGGAGAAAAATGAGATTTTGTATGAATACAGCGCCATACACGACATACATGTGTGCACACCGATCGTAAAAAATCAAACATTTTCGCCAACATGGATTGGCCCATACACGAGTAAATCGCAATCGCACACATACCGATCGAACACACTTGAATGCTGTGTATGACCACTTTAATCTAGAAGTTATACTCTTTAATTTGGGAAAATGTAAATACAGTCAAACCAGGATAAGCGAGAGTTCAAGGGAGCACAATCTCATTCTCGCTTATAGGGTTTTCTCACTAACTCGAGTTACTCGCTAAAAGTGGCCATACATGACACACATGTGCTTTTTTGCAAAATCACCTTCGATTTCGCAATTTATGTCTATATTTATAACTCAAGATTGGCTGAACCGTTTTGACTGACAATTGGTGAAGAGATTGCTTGGAACCTCAAGACGTGTATAGGCTACCTTAATATCGTTTTATGTTAAAAGTCACAACAATTCGTAAGTAAAAATATTATTAATTGATATGTCAAAGTGTACGGTCAACAGCCAAGTGTGTTCCTCAATAATTAATTTATCACAGAAACTTTTGGAAATTTTAAACAATAACAAAAAGTAATACCAAATTAAAAAACGTTCAATTAAATTTCGCGCAAAAATTCTCCTCCACGCATCTAAGTGGTTTCTTTTACTTAACATAACCACAATTTAATAAGATCGTGATGGACATACCTACCCCGCCTCCCAGTGGGGGAACATAATGTAACCAAATAGGTATGTTGCTCGAACGCATTAAGAAAATAGAAACATTGATCAATGAATTGAAAAATGAAAATCCGACACTTAAACTCCAAAATGAAAACTTGAGGAAGTCGCCAAACGAATACACCAACGAAACGGCCTTTTCTCCATCAAAATCAATTTTTGTAGCAGAAACAGATGAGGAAGAGCTGGAAAATTAAACAAATTGGCTATTTAAAAAGAAAAAAAGTAGGGAAAGTAAACGCAATGCACATTCTTCACCGGATGTAACGCTGAAGTCTCCGAGTCCGGAAAACACAGCAGAAGGTAAAAATGCTATAAAAATATGTTATCGCCCTCCGCCAATTACGTATTATATTAAAGAATTTTAACCAACCTTTGATGCGTTCCTTGATAAACGCGGAAGTTAAAAATACTTACACACTTAAGCTCAATGGTCCAAGTTTATGTAAAATAAATCTTTCAGATAGTTCAGACTACAGAATATTCACAAGGAAATTAAATGAATTTCAAATTTCTTGGTACTCGTAAGAGGACAAGCAATCGCGTGATATTTGCGTAATGGTAAAAGACCTTCAATCAATCATGTGAAGCTGAAAGCATTGTCACAGATCTTCAGAAGCAGGGTTTTAAAGTTTCGAAGGTCATAAATAAACTTCAATATAAAGAAAACATACATTAAATATGTTTATTGTATACTTCGAATCTACACAGAACATCAAGAAAATTTACGTAATTAAGCATATTATAAATTCTGTCGTCAAACTCGAGCCCACCAAGCCATCGAATCTTGTGTCGCAATGTAAGTCCTGTCAGGCATTCGGTCACACCAGAAATTATTGTTGGAAACCACCAAGGTGTGTGAAGGGCGCCGAAAATTATACAATTCTAAGCTGCATAAAACCTGCCGATCTACCGCAATCAAAGTTACCCTGCGAACTATAGGGGATGTGAAGTAGCAAGCCAACTGCAAAAAATTAAAAACGCGACCGAAAAAATAGAGAGCATAACCAACAACTAATACGCTTAAATACAACCGCTTCTACTGCTCCTCAGATGGAAGTTACTAATGTAAGTCAGAAAGCTGAAAACCCGTCATTTGCCAGCATAACCAAAGGCACTAGTCAAATTCAACAACATACGTCTGCAAACCAAACAAATTCGAGTACCATCAGTTTTATTATCAATAATTTGTCGTTAATTCTCGATAAATTTACCCACGAACGTCTTACTCAACTAGAGTGACAGCAAAACGAAAGTAAGGTGCAAAAATGAAACCGATAAAAAATTATGCCGTAGGCTGCAAATGGTAAAGAGTTTGAGGCATTTCTCCACGTTGGAAGAATTGATATTTGTCTTATATCAGAAACTCATTTTACAAATGAGACTTTCGTTAGATTCAAAAACTACAAGACGCATTTCTCGAACTACCCAAATAACAATGCGAGAGATATAAGATAATATTCCCCACTACGAAGAAATTAATAGGGGTATTCAGACCGAACTTGTTAATTTGGCAGTTCGTTAGTTGATACTTCGTTAAAACACCTAACTGTGAACATACTTTTTGCTGTACATCGGTAGTGGGTGTAAATTTTGTTTCAAAACAGCTGGTTCAATTATATTAAATACTTAGTTTTGAAAAATTTGTGAGAAACTAATTTGTAGTAGACAACAAATGTATTTTTTCACAATGAATTAAGATAACTTTTGAGGCAACAAAGCAAACAAAACAACTGAGTGATGTTACCAAGTAACGAAAAAATGATCATGCTTGCCAGTCTGGTACTTCGTTACTGAGTGTTCATGCGACTTCATGGCATCTCGCCCCTCCTCACAACATTCATCCCACAACTCACATTCATCACACCACACAACATTCAGCACACAACACAACATTCATCACACAACTCACATTCATCACCCAACACAACATTCATCGCACAACCTACATCATCATACCACGCAACCCCACGCAATAAACCAAACACACTACACACACACCATCATCGTTTTCACCACCCAACCGATCAAAAAGGATTGGTTAGATCGGGGTGCCGCCAATTCGCTTTTTACGTCCATATCCAGAATACACGTCGCCAACTCGTTCACGTTGATCCGCCAATTTATAATAGTTTAAAGCTCTGGTCCAAATTTGGATTCCCCATCCGGTCGCGTGTGTGTGTGCGCAGGAGCATCAAGAGCATCAATAGTGAATAGTGAACAGTGTAATAAAAAAATAAAGAATTGTAAATATCTTGAATATCTTGGAATTTGTATTATAAAATTATTGAAGTTTCGCCCGCAAAAGGAAATACATACCTATATATAAATTGTTACATTTTTATCCACTAAAATTGGGAAATCTTTCATTTAACTTAAAACACAAAGGGATATCTAACTAAAGGTAAAGTAAGTATACCCCGCAAAATACATAGTGAAACTAACTCCAACAAACACTTGGTAAAACGATAATCTGTTAATATTACAAAAACAAAACCCACATAGAAAACTACCGAGTAATGACTAACGAATTAACAAAGCTGGTCTGAATACCCCTTATATAAGTATCTCAGAGTTCCAAATCACGACCATATCGGTTGAATCTAGTTTCGGAAAAAGTATTACCGCAATATATAGGCCGCCTACATAGACACAATATTAAAATGGACTTGTACACAGAACTTATACTAAAACACCACAGGAAGTTCATCATGGGTGGTGATTTTAACGCAAAACACTCCATATGGGGTTCAAAAGTTACGACACCGATAGGGAAAGAGCTATTTAAAGCTGCTGAAACCACTGGATGCGACTTCATGTTTACTGCCAAGCCGACTTACTGGCCTTCCGACACAAAAAATTACCTGACTTGATCGATTTTTTCGTTACTCGAAAAATATCCAAGGCCTTCATTAGCATAAAAAATAGATTGGACTTAAATTCGAACCACTCGCCAGTATATCTAACCCTAAATGGCCATCTATAAATCGACATACCGCCTTATCTTTCTAATAGACATACGAATTGGGAGCATTCCAAAGTTATGCTCGACAAAAATATTAATACTAAAGTACATAAATATAACAACTTAAGATATTTCAGAAGATGAAGAATCGGCTTGGAAAAGTACTCCTGTACCTAAACAAAAAAGCTTTTATACTAAATATCCATCAGACATTTTAGATCTCATAAAGAAGAAGAGAAAATTACGTAAAAAATTGCAAATAACGCGTTTTTCTCAATACAAAAGAGAATTGAACAATTTAATACCTGAGACAGACATGTAGTAACAATACCATAGTAAAGGTATCATGGTATTCTGTTTACTACGTTGCTGACACACACGGCAATGTAGTAAACTCAAATACTACCTTTGTTTCATAGGCATTAAATTTTTCAAAAAAATGTAAAGAATAAATATGTTGTTTTTCGTTGTGGAGAAAATAAGTTCAATTATTTAAAATGCTCTAAAGTTAATCTATTTTCATAGAAAATAAGCGATTTGGTTACAGTTTCTCTAAAATCCTCACATAAAATGAGGCATTTGCTGCTTTTCCGGAACAAAAATTGTAAAAACGTTTTGTTTTCCATTTCATTAATTAATTTTTTAAGTCATTTTGACAGAATATTTCGAAGAAGTTTGTTACCTATTTTTATGCTGTGTTTATACAAATACCACAATGAAACATCATAGTATTATACCAGCAAAATACTACATTGCTCATATAGTATTTTGCTAGTATTTGGTGACACACATGTGGTATTTCTACCATATATGGTATTGTTACTACATGTCTGTTTCAGGTATAACCAAGGTTCTCAGTACCAAAAGAAAGTTATTCACGAATAAAAATATTTCTAATTATATTGAGAAATCAACGCCAAACAAAAATTCCGATTCGCTGTGGAAAGCAGTAAAAAATGCAAGAAAACCAATATTGTCTAACTCAGAAAGCCAAACGGATCCTGGGCCAAAAGCGACGAAGAAAAAGCGGAAGTCTTTTCAGAGAAACTAACCAAAACGTTTAGTCCCTTTGTGATCCATGGACTTTACCGCAGCTGGAAGCATTGTAATACGCAAGAGAAATCTAACGAGTATCAATTAAAGAAGTGGAAAGTATCATTAAAACTATATTTAATCCAAAAAAAGCTACCGGCTTCGACATGTTGACTGCTGATGTAATAAAAAATTTAACACGAAAAGCATTAAAAAAAACTTACATCGATAATAAACGCTTGTTTAGATCTCAGATGCGTCCTAATGTCATGGAAGGTCTCTGAAATCATGATGGTACAAAAGCCCGCAAAAAGTGCCCAGGAGGACTCGCCATAACGTTCAATCTCACTGTTGCCTGTTTTTTCCAAAATACTTGAAGCTGTAATTGTAAGAAGACTTCAGAACATAATTGAAGAGAACGGCCTTATACCAATTCATCAATTTGGACTTAGATCGCAACATTCCACAACCGCTCAAGTTCATCGAATAACAGATATAATAGAAAATGCGATGGAAAAAAAGAAAATTGCACATCTCAGGCGTTCGATAGAGTATGGCACCATGGCTTACTTTATAAATTAAGACATCTCTTTCCACAGCATCTAACTGAGCTACTTGCCTCCTACCTGAGTAATCGCTACTTCCGAATCAAACAGGGACAATCGTATACTACGTTACAGCCAATAAGAACGGGTGTACCCCAAGGAAGTGTCTTGGAGCCACTCTTATACATTTCTTTTACTAGCGATGTGCCTACGCCGCCAAACTGCAAAATCGCCACATTTGCAGATGATACCTGTATAACTACTTTCGGTAAAAAACAATCCGAGTCGTCGAACAGAATGCCTGCTTCAATCAACCAAATTGTAGAATGGACACAAAAATGGAACATTACTCTAAACGAATTGAAGTCTATACTACCAACAAAAGTGCTACATATATCCCCTTCCTCTTCTTCTTAATTGGCGTAGACACCGCTTACGCGATTATAGCCGAGTTAACCGCGCGCCAGTCGTTCTTTTCGCTACATGTCGCCAACTGGATATTCCAAGCGAAGCCAGGTCCTTCTCCACTTGATCCTTCCAACGGAGTGGAGGTCCTCCTGTTCCTCTGCTTCCCCCGGAGGGAACTGCGTCGAATACTTTCAGAGCTGGAGTGTTTTCGTCCATCCGGACAACATGACCTAGCCAGCTGAACTATGTCAATGTCGTCGTATATCTCGTACAGCTCATCGTTCCATCGAATGCTATATTCGCCGTTGCCAACGCGCAAAGGACCATAAATCTTTCGCAAAACGTTTCTATCGAAAACTGGCAACGTCGACTCAGCAGTTGTTGTCATCGTCCAAGCCTCTGCACCATATAGAAGGAAGAGAGTTACGAGCGACTTATAGAGTTTGGCTTTTGTTCGTCGATAGAGACTTTGCTTCTCAATTGCCTACTCAGTCCAAAGTAGCACCTGTTGGCAAGTGTTATCCTGCGTTGGATTTCCAGGCTGACAGTGTTGGTGGTGTTTATGCTGGTTCCCAAATATACGAAACTATCTGCAACTTCAAAGTTATGACTGTCAACAGTGACGTGAGTGCCAGGTCGCGAGTGCGACTACTGTTTGTTTGATGACAGGAGATATTTCGTCTTGCCCTCGTTCACTGCCAGACCCATTCGTTTCGCCTCCTTGTCCAGTCTGGAGAAAGCAGAACTGACAGCGCGGGTGTTGAGGCCGATGATATCAATATCATCGGCATACGCCAGCAGCTGTACACTCTTATAAAAGATTGTACCTACTCGGTTAAGTTGAATATCATCGGCATACGCCAGCAGCTGTACACTCTTGTAGAAGATGGTACCTTTTCTATTTAGTTCTGCAGCTTGAACTATTTTCTCCAGAAGCAGGTTGAAGAAGTCGCACGATAGGGAGTCGCCTTGTTTGAAACCTCGTTTGGTATCGAACGGCTCAGAGAAGTCCTTCCCGATCCTGACGGAGCTTTGGGTGTTGCTCAACGTCAGTTTACACAGCCGTATTAGTTTTGCGGGGATACCAAATTCAGACATCGCGGCATAGAGGCAGCTCCTTTTCGTGATGTCGAAAGCAGCTTTGAAATCGACGAAAAGGTGGTGTGTGTCGATTCTCCTTTCACGGGTCTTTTCCAAGATTTGCTGCATGGTGAATATCTGGTCTGTTGCTGATTTGCCAGGTCTAAAACCACACTGATAAGGTCCAATCAGTTTGTTAACAGGGGCTTTAATCTTTCACACAATACGCTCGATAGAACCTTATATGCGATGTTGAGGACGCTAAGCCCACGGTAGTTGGCGCAGATTGTGGGGTCTCCTTTTTTATGGATTGGGCATAGCACACTTAAATTCCAATCGTTGGGCATGCTTTCGTCCGACCATATTTTACAAAGAAGCTGATGCATGCTCCTTATCAGTTCTTCGCCGCCGTGCTTGATTACCTCGGCCGGCAATCCGTCGGCCCCTGTCGCTTTGTTGTTCTTCAGGCGGGTAATTGCTATTCGAACCTCCTCATGGTCGGGCAGTGGAACGTCTGCTCCATCGTCATCGATTGGGGAATCGGGTTCGCCTTCTCCTGGCGTGGTACGTTCACTGCATTTAAACAGGCTGGAGAAGTGTTCCCTCCATAATTCAAGTATGCTCTGGGCATCCGTGACTAGATCACCTTTGGGGGTTCCACAAGAGTATGCTCCGGTCTTGAAACCTTCTGTAAGCCGCCGCATTTTTTCGTAGAATTTTCGAGCATTACCCCTGTCGGCCAGTTTGTCACGCTCTTCATATTCACGCAATTCGGTCCCTTTCTTTTTCTTTCTGCGAATGCGTCTCGCTTCCCTCTTCTACTCTCGGTATTTATCCCATCCCGCACGTGTTGTGGTCGATCGCAACGTTGCGAGGTAGGCAGCCCGTTTTCTCTCCGCAGCGACACGGCAATCCTCGTCGTACCAGCTGTTCTTTTGCATTTTCCGAAAATCAATGGTTTCGGTTGCAGCTGTACGTAAGGAGTTTGAAATGCCGTCCCACAGTTCCCTTACACCGAGTTGTTGACGAGTGCTCTCAGAGAGCAGAAGTGCAACATGGTCGATCTAGCTGGTGGCTTTTCGATCCGGTAGCTTGATGTATTTTCTTGTGCTGGAATCCAGTACTACAGATAACCACATTTCGGGCCCCGGCGAAGTCGATCAGCCTCAACCCCTTTGGGGCTGTTTCATAGTGGAGGCTGAAATTATTGACCGGGCGTTAAAGTCATCAAGCACGATTTTGACATCGTGGCGGGGGAGCTCTCATAAGTGCGTTCCAATCGCTCATAGAAGGCATCTTTGGTCACATCGTCCTCCTTTTCCGTCGGGGCGTGGACGCAAATCAGCGATATGTTGAAGAACCTCACTTTGATGCGGACGTTCATTCACCGGAGTGAATGATAGTACTCGGAGATGGAGTCGCTCTCCCACCACGAATCCCACACCATACTTGCGCTCCTTTATTTGGCCACTGTAGTAAATGCCACAAGGACCTACTCATCTCAGTCCTTGTCCTGTCCATCGCATTTCTTGGATGGCGGGGATGTCAGCCTTTATTTTCACCAGCTGCGCAGCGGCACCTTCCCAGTGAATCATAATTTGAGATGAGTGCATAATAGCATAGTATATAGTACATATTGGTGATTGTGTAAAGTGGACGCGTTTTTGTGCGGTCCAGTGGTTTTCATCGTTTTTTCCAAGTGTTTTGAGGCAGCTTTGGCTTAATTTGTTTCTCGTGTAACAATCAGGTGACGGACGCAAGTGGGCAATTAAAATCGAAAGAGATAAGTACAATTTTTGTATATTATATTAAATTATTTTACGTACCTGCCCATTTTTTCCGCGGCAAAATTTGTTTTTAATAAAATTGTTTCCCCCGAAAAGAGCAATCCAGGCACAATGTGGTTATAAAATTTTGCCGTTGTGGTTGGAGACATCAGCTGTTTTTCTCCTTTATTTTTCTTCTTTCTCCTTTGTTTTTTTTTTTGCATTCTCTTTCGGTTTTAGCGTTGCCAGCCATCGAAAACGGCTGAACGGACTAGTTGGTAGGTGTTCCAACTATTTTCGAGTGATGTATGGCCTCTGAGAATAGTTCTGGGTGTACACCAGAAAATCATTTTCGGAGGATTTCCAAAATTGCAAGAATGCCGCCAAATGGCAAAAATGAGAAGTCCAGCGTTGGACCAATAAAAAATAGTGAATCTGCCGACAACGAGAACCAGAGTGGCAAATCCGATAGAGCGCAAAGTAGGGAATCTACTATTATTTTTTGCAAATTCGGCAGAAAAATAAAGGAACTTGAGAATATGATATCCGGACAGCGACACATAAACCAAACCATGCGAGAGCTTGTACGCAGCATAACATACTTATATGGCAAAACAGAAAGTCTCGAAATCCATTCGAAAATAGTGATGGTTGGGAAAGCGTCACTAGTATCGCCCCAAAATACCCCAAATAGAGCACGGGAGACATCAGGCTTTCTACCACCTACCACCGCCAAAAAGCATGACTCAAAAAGTGCAAGGAACCTTTAGTGAAGTCATCAAATCAAATATTACAGACACCGCAGCAAATGAGAATATTGCAGCTGAACCCAAACCACTGCGCTGCAGCACAAGCACTGCTGCAACAAACCATAATAGAAAGCAACATTGATGTCGCCTTACTGAGTGAGCAATATTCCCAATATTCGGAAAGCACTTGGATTACAGACAGAAGTGGCAAAGCAGCAATATGGTCCTGCAATGGACAAACATTCATATCTTGCTACAGAGAAGCAAAAAATTGTTTTACATGGGCGCAAATGGGGGGAATTTATTACATAAGCTGCTCTGCTCGTCCCAGTGCGTCCGTTAGAAAATCCGGAATTATCCTTAGAAAGCAGAGGAAAATCGCCGATAATAATGGCAGGCGATTTTAACGCATGGTCTACGCCTTTTAAAAACCATAAAAAGTTTAGAGGCTTCAGCTATAACCCGTAGCAAAAGAAACTGTTTTGAAAAGATCTGTAAAGAAGCGAGTATAGATCCCTGCGGGACTGCTTATAAAATCTGTATGTTCAAATTCCAAAATAAGCGGCAGCAACCCAAATGCGCTCCGTTTATGAAGAAAGTCGTCGAGGCATTATTTCCTACGCATACCCCGATTACTAGCGCTGTGCGACGAAACGAAGCTGTTGAATCACCCACTCTGGTTACGGAAGAAGGACTATTGGCCATAGCTAAAAGAATCAAAAACAACAAAGCGCCTGGTATCGATGGCATACCAAACAGAGTTCTAAAGGTAGCCATACTCTCAAAGCCCACTCTTTTCGCAAAATTGTACAACGCATGTATAAAAGAAGGGATGTTTTCCGATCCCTGGAAAGTCCAGCGCCTGGTTTTAATCCCAAAACCAAAAAAACCACCAGATGAACCTTCTTCGTATCGACCTCTGTGTATGCTCGACACAATGGGCAAAGTGTACGAAGGCATAGTAAGAAACCGCTTGGAGATTGCAATGCAGGAGGCCGGCGGACTATCAGAAAGACAATACGGCTTCAGAAAAAAGAGGTCTACTATCGATGCACTGAAAGAGGTTGTTGATACTGCGAAAATAGCAGTGAGTGGCAAAAGGTGGTACAAAAAAATATTGTGCGCTGATCACCCTGGATGTGAAGAATGCATTCAACTCTGCTAAAAGGGAAAATATATTCGAAGCCCTATATGGAATACGCGTCCCTCTTCTTCTTCTTCTTTACTGGCGTAGACACCGCTTACGCGATTATAGCCGAGTCAACAACAGCGCGCCAGTCGTTTCTTCTCTTCGCTACGTGGCGCCAATTGGATATTCCAAGCGAAGCCAGGTCCTTCTCCACTTTGTCCTTCCAACGGAATGGAGGTCTTCCTCTTCCTCTGCTTCCCGCGGCGGGTGCTGCGTCGAATACTTTCAGAGCTGGAGTGTTTTCATCCATCCGGACAACATGACCTAGCCAGCGTAGCCGCTGTCTTTTAATTCGCTGAACTATGTCAATGTCGTCGTATATCTCGTACAGCTCATCGTTCCATCGAATATGCGCCCCTCAGTACCTCATAAATATCGTTATGAGTTATTTTAAAAATATAAAAGAAGGCTGAACTACGACACTACTGAAGGCATCAAGGGCTACCCTATCACAAGCGGAGTACCACAAGGATCTGTTTTAAGCCCTCTCTTATGGAATCTAGTTTATGACGGGGTGCTAAGAATTCCACAGCCTAAAAACGTTAAGCTAATCGCTTACGCGGTCGATCTTATAGTGGTAGCAGTAGGTAAACAATTTGAAGAACTACAATATAAATGTAGTGAATGCATAAATGGTCTACGCCAATGGTTTTCTTCCAAGAGTTTGGAACTGACTGAGCACAAAACAGAGGTATTGCTCATAAGCACCAGGAAAATTGAGGAAAAAAAACTCTCACTATAGGAGAGTGTACGATTACTTCACAACCACAGTTGAAGTATTTAGGGGTAATATTGGACTCCAAACTGAAATTCAAGCAGCACTTGGCAAACATAGCAAATAAAGCAAATAAGATTTATAACGCGTTATCAAGAATGATGGCAAACAGTGGCTGTGTGCGCTCCAGCCGCCGACTTCTATTCGCAAAAGCTATGAGCTCAGTTACACTATATACAGCTCCAGCATGGATACAGCCACTAAACATAAAAGCGTATGCCAAACAAATAAATGCGGTACATAGTCTCTCAGCAATAACAGTAACAAGTGCTTTTCGAACTATTTCCAACGAAACATCTGAAGTACTAGCTGGTATGTCGCCCATAGACATCCAGGGTGACGAACCCACGAGATTATATGAGTTATTAGCGCCAATTACAGAAATCCTAAAGAGAGAAGAGAGAAAGAAGAGCATAACTATATGGCAGCAACGGTGGCAAACCTCAACTAAAGGACGGTGGACCCACAGACTTATACCTGACATCCCTACGTGGATAAGTAGACAACATGGGGACCTGGATTTCCACCTGACCCAAATATTAAGCGAGCACGGGTGCTTCAGAGGCTATCTATATAAATTTCAAAACGACGTCAGTCCGTATTGTTCGATGTGTACGGAGTCAATAGAAGACTCTGAGCACGTGTTCTTCCATTGTCCTCGGTTTCTAACCATAAGCGGAAAGCTAGAAACAGCACTAGGTGGTAGTTTAACGGTGGAAAGTTTGACTGCACCTATGTGTCAGTCTTATGAGAAGTGGAAAGCTGTTCAGGAAGCGGCTACTTCCATCATGACAATATTAAGACAGATACAGAAGAATAGGCGTCGGTCCGTATGTGCTATAGAGGAGACTTAAAATGTCTTGTCACTCTCATGAAGTAATACCTTATGTTTATGCGACATCCGGTCGTGCGATATTTCATCCTCGCAACACTCATCCCACAACGCAACATTCATCCCGCAACACGACATTCATCATACACAACATACAGCATCACACCACGCAACCCCACGCACCGAACACCACCATACCACAACATACATCGTTCTCACAACCCAACCGAGTAAAAAAGGATTGGCCAGATCGGGGCGGCCCCAGTCGATTTTTACGCCCGAAGACTTAGCACGCGTCTCGCCAGCTCTTGTTTCCTTTTTCGTCGAAATTGTGCCCAAACTCTAAAGAAATTCAGTTCGGTCGTGTGTGGTTGTGCACTGGCAGCAATAGCAGTGAAGAGTAAAGAATACAAATAAAACATATATCTATTGTTGAAGATACATGAAAATTACAATAAAACATATGCATATATTGTACATACGTAGTTAATAAGAAAATAAAACATTGTGAATACTAAAGTGCCAACCTGGTGAAGTTTCCCCCGAAACGAAAAATATACGTGAATTGAATTGTTACACTTTTATCTTTAAATTATAAATTTTTGCAATTAAGCGCGAACAAAAAGGGATATATAATCCAAGGCACACGTAAGTATACCCTGTAAAACTAAGTGCATCGAACAAATGGTCCTTCGAGCCTTTCCGAAAGGCACCTAAGTTAAACACCACAAACAAAAAATAGAAAATGAAAGATTAAAATATAAAACGAAAAAGTAAAAGTGCAAAAAAAAAAAAATTTGCGGGCATACATATTTTTAAATACATAAACGGGCGCGTTATAACACAAAACAAAGGTCAATAACCTCAATTATACAAAATACATAAACGGGCGCGATATAAGTAATACAAATAACTAACTAAAGAAAGTAAAAACTAAAGTGCGAAATTGTGACATACTGGCTACAAGTGTAAGAATAAAAATACTAAAAAGTGCTGTGAAAAGAAAACGAAGTACACATGTACATATACATATAAAATACATAGCACATATATAACTAGAGTGCAGTGCAGTGAAAAAAAAAAAACAACGAAAATTTCGTACATACATACATATGTACGTGCAAAAACCCAAAAACATTTGGCGGAGCAGACAAGGATTTCAAGCAACGTGGGAAGAGAGGAGAATACAAACTCAACACAAAATACATCAGAGAAGAAATAAAAACCAAAAAGAGGAAAACGACATAGAGAGGACTCATAAGTATTGCCCAAAAACCCTTGACGGAAGAAAAAGTGAGCCCATTCCAATTTGATTTTTATAAAATTATGTATGCGCATATGTATGCTTGATATACAGTTGAAGCTGTAAGACGGCATACAGCTATTTAGAAATAACCCAACTGTTCTATACGAAAAATCGGTTAGACAGTTCGGTATATACATATGTATGTATAGGTACCGAAATAAATGAAAAAATTGCGGTACCTGCCTATCGCTTATTTTGTGTTCTCAAACACACTGTAATTTTCCAAAATCAAAAAAAAAATGTTTCCTTTCAAAGTCAAGTATTATTACTTGCATATTCTGGTGATACCCCTTGGGCTAAAAAAGCAACAAGCAGGATCGCCTATAATAAATAAGCAAAGGCGAGCAAAAAAGAACATGCAAATACATACATATGTACAAAAATAAGTAAAGGTACTCGATCGTGTAAGAGATACATACATACATATACATACATACAAACATTTATGGGCAATCGAACTTTCCGCGCCAAATTTTATATGCCGTAATTAATATACATATATTCATGGACATATGGTACATACATAAATCAACTGTAAAATTTTTTTGAAAAACTGTTGTTACATAACTACTTGCCTTCAAGCTTACTTCGTGTCTCCAAACACACTACAAAAAAAAACAAAAAAAACTAAAATTTTTTCAAAGTCAAGTATTCTTACTTGCAAGTTCTGGTGATACCCCTTGTGCTAACAAAGCAACAAGCAGGATCGCTTTAATAATAAGGCAGAAGGAAAAAAAAATATAACAACAACATAACAGTGGATATTTGTGTATGTACATATGTGTACATATGTATATCGCGATCTAACTACATATTTCTCGGTTATCTCTCTTACGTTTTCTCTCGGCCTTAATATATACCAACATACCAATATAAAGGCTACAAATACATACGTACGTACATACAAGTAATAATATATAGAATATATTTATTACTAAGGTCAACGAACTTAAACAAAATAAAAGGGAAAGGTCAAATCGGAACATAGAAAAATCATCAAATTATATGTACATGGAGGATATCCATATTCAAACATTTCAAAATAAAAAATAAAAAAAAGGAAAAAACACACATATTTACGTATGCGCATTTTTACATATATACCTGCTTATAGTATATACATACATATGTGCATACATCGTGTAATTATCGAAATTTCTTTTTCGCGCTCCTTTGGACTAACGTATGCAGATTAACGAAACATTTGCATACATACTTGCTTACTTAAATATTAACATATTTACAAACATATAAAAATTTTATACTTATTCAGTATTATTATTCCATTTCCCTATATTGCACATTCGTATTATATACATACATATGCATGTACATATGTATGTGACAAGGGTACGAAACTATAAGGAAAACGAAAGCACAAACAAACATTAAGCATAACTATATGCATATAAATATATACATACGTTTATTTTTGCGTCATTATTAATTTCTTTCCTTTTGCGTTCTTATCTCCAAAGATAGACATACTAAGGAATAATATACAAATTAATCGCGAATATATCGCAGATACTTTTAACCAATACACGGTAACAAAAAAAAATAAAATAATTATATACAAATATTTTTTGATTTGACTATTTATGCGGTGAATACGTGTTCGAAAATTTATATAATTCAATTAATTAATAATAAAAGATTCAATTCTATTATTCTTCTCATTTTTAATTACACATTTGCTCCTATTATCAATTTTTTAATTGTATTTTTAAAGCAAAACAATTTTAAGCTCAAAGCTTACAATTTAATTCTATAAATGCAATCTGATAAATCGAAAGAGGTTAAACCAAGAACACCTCAATTATTAGAAATTCCGAAAATGGCTGATGATGACAAATCACAAAGCACACCTGCAGAAACTACACGCTCAAAGCAGGGTGCCAAACAAAAAAGAACCAAAGATAATTTAGTGTCAAGGTTCATAACTGAAAGTGACAGTTTTGTTAGATACTGCACAAGATTCACTGCTTCCCCAATTAATGATAACACAGAATCGGTTCTAAATTTAAAAGCATAGATAGCATATGGGCACGCCTTCTGGCAGCATGCGATACAGTACTAGATACTGACGATGCTGAACTCCCAGAAAACATAAAAGCTTCGGCGTCAGCTAAATATGAAAACTGCCTCGAACAATATGAAATTACGAAGGCAATGATATTGGACCAAATAAATTTATTAAGGCCATGTAGAGACACTACTCCTCCTCCGAGAGTAGGTACGACTCAAAAAGAAGAAATAGATACAGGTGTATTCTTGAAAGTGCCAGCTTGTGATACTGAAGTTTTTCACGGAGGTTATGAGCAGTGGCCCTCCTTCCGGGACATGTTCACTGCCGTATACATTAACCATCCCAAACTTCACGAGCTCAAAAGTTGTACCATCTCAGGTACAAAACAAAAGGGGAAGCTGGCAGTATCGTCAAGCGTTTCGCTTTAAATGACGAAAACTTTAATCTGGCTTGGGAAGCATTGGTCGAAAGATACGAAAATTAAAGAGTATTGGTAGACAACCAAATAACAATCTTATTGAATTTACCAAAAATTCAACAAGAAACCAGCCAAGAGTTTCAAAAACTATACTCGACAGTGACTAATTGTTTATCTGTGTTAGAAACACAAAAGATTTCCACAGAATCGTGGGACCCTATCCTAGTAAACATTTGTGCAGCAACACTGCCTGATGCTGCTTTGCTACGATGGGAGCAATCACTAGTGGCAAGAAAGAAATCGCCAAAATGGCATCAAATGAAAGACTTCTTAACAACTTAGTACGAAATAGCTAAACGAGTTGACAAAAAAACAGTCAAACAAAAAAATAATCAAAATGAGTCGAATAAAAACTTTTTTAAACCCCAAGCCAGCAATAATACACAATATAATAGGCACGCTAATAGAAGCCAAACATTTGTGACAAATCATTGGCAATCATTATGTGAAATATGTAAAGGAGGTCACAATATAAGATCTTGCGAGAAATTTAAAAAATTATCCGTTTCTGACAGAAACAATCTTGTCAGACAACATAAACTTTGCATCAACTGTCTGTCGAATGCTCATACGACAAAAGACTGTGAAAGCAAATTTCGTTGTGTGTACTGTCAACGAAGACATCACTCATTACTTCATATTACAAATTTTCAAAATTCGAAGCAACATCAATTTCATAAAACCACCGGGTTAGTCACTACAACCAAAAGTGATAATCCCGAAATCTCAAATCCCGAAAAAAGGGAAGAACAACCATGTTGCTCTAAAGCAGCAAAAATTCAATCTCTTCATTCAGAGAATGAAAGCAAAATTCTTTTACCTACTGCGGTCATCGCTATTGAACATAGAGGAGCATTAATAGATCAAGGTTCTCAAAGATCCTTTATATCATCTAAAGCTCAAAATCGGCTAAAATTGTCTGTCAAAAATTCAATTTTCCAAATTTCAGGAATGGGCGGACGAATTATACAAAATTCAAACAAAATCTGCCCAATCACTATAGTCTCCCCAAACGCGGATATAAGAATAGATGCACAAGCCATCATTCTACCGCAACTCACAAATTTACTTCCAAGCTGTGAAGTAAATAAAAAGCAATGGGAAAAATGCTCATATCTCAAATTAGCAGACCCCAATTGCCATACCCTATCACAAATCGATTTGTTATTAGGTAGTGACTTAATACCGCAAATAATTCTTGAAGGTATTGAAAAAATATCCAATAAATTGTTAGCCCAAAATACAATCTTTGGGTGGATATTAAGTGGCCAAGTCACAGAAAAAATTAATTCGTTTACAACTGAAGTTGAAAACATTTCAAATGAATATTTAAATAATGAACTCAAAAAATTCTGGGAAGTAGAAGAATTACCTCAGACTACTCAACTTTCAGAAGAAGACCAGGCATGCGAAGCCTATTACAAGTCCACAACAACAAGAAACGAAAGTGGTCGTTATGTTGTGCGACTCCCTTTCAAACCCACCTTCCCAGATTCTATAGCTCTAGGTCACTCTAGAATATCAGCAGTCCAGCAATTTCTAAGCTTGGAAAAAAGTCTGATAAAGAAAAGTGAGCTCAAATCAGCATATGATAATGTGATGGACGAGTATCTAGACCTCAATCATATGGAAGAAGCTGTACTATATGAAAAAGTATCTAAAGGTAGATATTTTTCTTTTTATCTGCCACATCACGGGGTAATACGACCTGAAAAACTCACAACAAAAGTACGAGCGGTTTTCAATGCCTCAAAGTGTACGAGCTCAGGAAAATCACTAAACGACGTACTATATACTTGCCCAACCTTACAACCTGATCTCATGCTGCTAATACTGAATTGGCGCATGTTTAAATATGTTTTTAATGGGGATGTAGAGAAAATGTACAGACAAATTCTAGTATATAAAGATGACCAAGATTTCCAGCGTATTGTCTTTCGCAAGTCAAGTGATAGTTCAATCAGCGACTACAAACTTAAAACCGTCACCTTTGGCATCAATTGCGCACCCTATTTAGCGATCAGGACGCTACATGAATTGGCAAAAACAAATGCAACAAATTTGCCCTTAGCAACATCTGTGTTACAGACACAAACATATGTGGATGATATTCTATCAGGTAGCCACAGTCTGTCCTTAGCGTGCGAATCACTATCTCAAGTGATCAAAGCACTAAATTCAGCGGGATTCCCCTTAAAGAACATTACATCAAATCATCCCGAAATAATAAAAAACATAAAAAAGGAAGACTTATTAGATACAAATTTCCTTAAATTTGAAACGGCCAGTACAACAAAAACCCTAGGGATTCAATGGAATGCGATAACAGATGAATTCTCATATACTATTGAGTCAATATCTGCAATGTCCGCTAGTACAAAACGCCAAATACTTTCCTCGGTGGCAAAACTTTTCGACCCCGCAGGATGGCTTTCGCCAATAATGATACAAGCAAAAATCCTCATTCAAGAATTGTGGCAAGATGGCACTGAATGGAATGAACAGGTAAAACCTGTACGTTTAACAAAATGGGTACAATTTGCATACTATATCAGAAATTCGAATCCCTCGATGGGTAAATTTCACCCCCAATAGTAACACAGAATTACACGGTTTCTGTGATACCTCTGAAAAAGCTTATTGCGCAACAGTTTACGTACGCACACAGTACGATAACAAAATATCTGCACACCTCTTGGTAGCCAAAGCCAAAGTTGCACCTTTGAAGACACTCAGTCTGCCACGGCTTGAACTGAATGGTGCTCTTCTGTTAGCAAAATTAATTTCAATAGTGCAAACCCATCTGAAATTAACCGATCATAATCTTTGGTTCTTTGGTCAGACTCAGAAATAGTTTTAGCATGGTTAGAAAAACCACCCTATTGCTGGAAGACCTATGTATCTAACCGAATTCTAGACTTAGTTGGCCCAGCAAAATGGCAACATGTTGCAAGTGCGGATAACCCAGCGGATCTTGGGACAAGAGGTTGCAAGCCACTGCACCTCACCAGCACTACACTCTGGTGGAATGGTCCAACATGGCTAACAGAATCACAAGAATTCTGGCCAAAGTCTCCCGCTCGTAATATAATACCGCCGGAAAGTCGGAAAATTGAAAATTTTCATATCACTCCCGAAGAGGATGATATTCTCCACCGATTTTCTTCATTTCCTAGAGCACTAAGAGTAGTCGCTTACATACACAAATTCATTCAAAGACTTAAACTAAAAATTAAAGGGATACCAAATGATCTTTGCGTACAACTAACGCATACCGATTTGCAACATGCCAAAGTTAGTCTCATTACCTACACACAAACTCGCTATTTCAGTCGAGAGAAAGCAAAGTTGGTCGAAAGACGACCACTCGAAAAGGGAAGCGCTCTTCTCGTTTTAAATCCATTCTTGGACGCTAAGGGATTAATAAGGGCAAATGGAAGATTAGCGAACTCCAGCCTTAGTTATAACGAACGACATCCCATTATTATACCTGAGAAATCCCGGTTTACTCATTTATTCCTAATATACCTTCACCAGCTTACACTACATGGTGAGCATCGCTTGATGCAGCAAATGGTCCGACAAGAATTTTTTATACCGCGACTAAAGCCACAACTTAAAAAAACCATTTTTATGTGTAAACAATGTACCTTCTACAAACATAAAGTGCGCACGCAGATCATGGCAGCTTTACCACCTGAACGCTGCAATTATACTCTACCTTTTACTATTACTGGGGTTGAATTTGCTGGACCTTTCCAGATAAAGGCCTCAATGTTAAGATCACCTACATTTAGAAAAGGGTATGAGGCTGTTTTTTGTATGTTTTACGACAAAGGCAGTACACCTCGAGCTTTGTTCAGATCTGACAACTGCGGCTTTCCTCGCAGCATTCGCACGCTTTGTCGGACGACGCGGATTTCCCTCAAAGATTATGAGCGACAATGGGAAAAACTTTATCGGAGCTCAAAGAGCCACCGAGAAAGAATTCATAAACTTCATGAAAGAAGTATCCCCCAAAATTGTTAAAAAATATGCACCTCAAGGGATCGATTGGCAGTTTATACCTCCATGTTCTCCACACATGGGTGGACTTTGGGAATCAGCAGTCAAAAGCTTTAAGTCCCATTTAAAGAAAACGGCTGGTAATCATGAATTTAATTATGAGGAGTTTACTACATTACTCACTCGTATCGAAGCCGTATTAAATTCAAGACCTATATCACCACTCTCGCAAGATCCCTCCGATTTCACAGCTCTTACACCTGGACACTTCCTCAGAGGAGCTCCTCTTCTCGCCATACCTGAGACAGAAGGAGACTCACTCACTTTAAATCGATGGGAAAGAATCAAGATTCTCCATCATGAATTCAGCCACAGATGGAAGGAGGACTATCTTAAAGATCTCCATAAGAGATATCGATGGAAAACGATCCAGAAGGAACCCAGTACAGGCGAATGCGTCATCATACGGGACGAATGCCTTCCCCCAACCGAATGGCGACTAGGTCGCATTGAAAAGGTACATCAGGGACGTGATGGTCATATAAGAGTAGTAGATGTGCGAACACAAACTGGCCTACTAACTCGACCATTAGTGAAATTGTGTTTTCTTCCAAATACCGAAGAACCGATTACCGAAAACAAGCGAACGCAAACGCATACATAAAATCAAACAATAACTAATTAAAAATACACCGTTTTACAATCCGTACGTACAACCCAAACGCATAATGAACGCGGTTAATACTAAGCAATAAAATCCATATGTAGAATATATAATACATGTTGCGTCAAGCGACCTATCTACAAATTTATACCTAAAATAAAAACAATAAATGAATTGTAAAATATTGAATTTTAAAAATTATAAACTATTGAATTGTTAAAAATTAAATTAAGAAAATTTATTATACTTACCTTAATAATTCATTCATAATATTAATCTACTACTTACCTTAATACTTACCATAATCTATTACAATATTGAACGAAAAGTTGAAGATAATTAGACTTACTCCTTTTTAATACATATTTATATTACCACTAGTTTAAGCCGTTAGTTTTAAGATTTAGGCTTAGCAATTAGATTAAGTGAAATAATGAATTCAATTGTAATTGAACCATCGAACCGTGCGCACGCGTCTTCATTTTTTATCGGAATTAACTATCGTGACAGGCAATTAGGCTTATTAATTTTATTCGCGCATTCCCAAGTTATATTATCGCTTCTAAAAAACGCTTGATTCCCGCCCGAGCAGGCACTAAGTGCGTGAACTTAGTATACATTTAATTTCTTTCGTTTTCGTTTACTAACTAATTTCGTGCTAATTGCCTGTCAATTCGTTCGTTTTCGGCCCTTCGTGAAAGTGAAGTAAAAAAAAAAAATTAAACATAAAAAAGAAAAAACAACAACTAAAATAATAAAATACACTAAAAGACAATAAAATACAATAACATACATATAGTGGAAGTGACCAAGCTGTGCAGTGATAGTGATACCTAAATAAGGAACGAATTATAAAACAAAAAAAGTAACGCAAAAAAATATATAAAAAGGATTAAAAATCCAATTATACGTATATACATATGTGCAAGTACATATAGAGATATACGATTTGCATGTAGTGAAACCTGTAAAAAAGAATACATATATACATACGTGACGAGTGGAAATCTGTAAAAAAAAATATACATATTTACATACATACATATATACAGCGTAAAGTGCAGTGCTGAAATACTTACCCGTATACTTACCTCCGTGTAAAAATCAAAAAAGAAGAAAAGGGAAGTATTGTGGAGTGTGTGCGAATACGTAGACATAGTGTAAAGTGAGAAATTCGCCAAACTAAGAAATAAAATAAAAGTGGTACTTGATAAGTACTGTGCGAGGTGAATTATTTATGCGGTACAGTGGTGGGCGCAAATAAAAGCTCGAATGTTTTTGCCATAAAAAAAAGTAATAATTACATTACAGTTAAAAAAAAAAAAAACAGTTTTATAAACTGCTTAAAGAGCCGCTTAGTGAAAAAACCGGTAAGCTTAAAACCGTTGTGCTTAAAACCGTTGCTGTCACCACCGTTGCCACCGTTGCTATCATCATACCGCTGCTGCCATCAATACGCTGCTGCCATCAATACACTGCTGCCATCAATACACTGCTGCCATCAGTCGCTGCTACCATCACTTGCTGCTACCATCACTTGCTGCTGCCATCAGTCGCTGCTACCATCACTTGTTGCTGCCATCACTCCAGTACTGGTGCCATCACTTCGTTGCTGCCGTCTATCCGCTGCTGCTTAAGTCGTCGTGGGAATGAGCTGCCGCTGCATTCTCTGCAAAAGGGACGTAAGCGCCGGCAAACAGCCGACACACCAGGTAACGAGTGCGATTTACTGAAAGCAGTGCAAAAAAAGCAAACCACAACAAAACAAGTGCACTTTCAGTTTTTGGCTCTCCCTTTTCACTTTATATTAATTCGATTTATTATATTGTACTGTATTTAGTGTACATACATACACATACATATATATTAATACATATTTCTACATATACGTATGTACGAAATCAAAGTGAATAAGGGATTTTGGGATTTTGCGGTAGCCCTTTATTTTGAAATAAAGGTGAAAAAATTATTAATTGCAAAATTAAATTATCTCGTTTTTCGAAATTTTTTTCGATCCGCGAGAAATAAAAAACTATAACTAATGGTTTGTACAACCAATAAATTAAATAATTAAAATCTGCGATTCACCGCCCTCGGGGGGACCATCCAGCTTATAACAATTTAAAATTCTCTGCGATTCACCACCCAAGGGACCCTCCAGAGAATTATAAAAAAAATTAATCCAACCAAAAAATTGTTTCAATAACACAGTAATTAAAGGCTCGATCAGCCATACAATAAAAATATATTGAAACCGCGATTCACCACCGCAAGGGGGACCCTCCGGTTTATAATTATTGGTCGTTTTTTCGCAATTTTTGTCGATTTTCGTTCGGACATTTCCCGATTAAATTACTTTTTTGTGCTATTGCTCATTTTGCGCATTTATCGGTTTGGCTTTCGTATACTTGGGAATCGATATTATTTTTTTCTCGTTTTCGTAACCGATTCCAAATATATTTGTTGCCAACTTTTATTGCTATTGGTTTGGCTTTCGTATATTTGGGAATCGACATACATACATATATATTTTTTCGTTTTCGCCATATCGATTCTTGGTATATCTGTTGCCAACCGTAATAGTCTTTTTTCGGAAATTTAATTTAAACAAGCAAAATGAGCAAGCCAAAGCCAACTCTCGCAAACCTGTCTCCAAATAAGGAGTTGACGGACTTAAAATCGTTAAGACGTCAAAGAACGGTGGCGAAAAGTAGTATTTTGCGCTTTAAAACGGGCCTTCTTGAAAAGACTATGTCTTTAGATCCAATAGAATTGGAATGTCGTTTAGATATATTAAATTCACATAGTGAAAAATTGATGAAATGCCAATCAAAGATTGAAGAAATTGATGAGGACGACATGGCCCGAGGGGAGTTAGAGGACATAATCGTTGAAACGAAGTCCATAATTAAGTCAATTTTAGCAAAAAATAAAAATTCACTTGCCGAAACATCCTTTGTAGCTTCTCACAGCTCAAGGCTCCCTAAAATGAATTCAAAAATTTTATGAGTTTGTTCGAGAGCTTGGTACATAACGATCCAAATATCCCAGATATAGAAAAATTTAACCATTTGGTAAATTGTCTATCTGGAGAGGCTCTGGGAACAGTTAAAGCGTTTCAGATGTCGGATGAAAATTATCCGAAAGCGTTGGCAAGTCTCAAAAAAGTTTATGATAATAAATGTTTGATATTTTTCAATACAATAGCTAAACTTTTTGAGCTGCCAACAATCTCAAAGCCTTCTGCGCCTTCCCTGCGTTCAATGATTGACGAAGTGTCAGCGGTATATGATTCGTTGCTATCGCTGGGTGATGAAAAACAAATAACGAACGCAATAATCATACACATTGTAATGACAAAGGTTGACCCTGCCACCCGATCCAAATGGGAAGAAGCGCTGGACTATGACAAACTGCCACTGTGGAAGGACTGTGAAGCCACCCTAAATCGACGATACCAGCAGCTATCAGCGGAAGGAGCATCACACTCTAGGACGAAGCCCATACCTACAAGCAATTCGAATCATGGGAAACAAACACATATGGACAGGACCAAATCGGCGCTAGTTGCTGCAAATACGAGGCAGCCTCTTTGCCAACAGTGCAAATCTAAGGACCATCATTTGACTGCCTGCCCCACCTTCAAGGCGCTTCCGGTGCAGCAGAGGTTCGAGTTTGCCAAATCGGCACCCTTATGCATAAATTGCTTGCGTAAGGGCATACCGTTTCCAAATGCAGAGCGGATCGATGTCGTGTGTGCAATCGATCGCATCACACATTATTGCATCAGTATCCGGTTTCCTTCCCTGCTGCATCTCATCCGCAACCATCCACCACACATGCCATGCATACAGCCAGTATGCCGGATCGGGTCATGTTGGCAACAGCAGTAATTCTAGTGAGGACCAGCTGCGGAGATTACCTGCCTGCGAGAGCCTTGCTGAACTCAGGCTCCCAGGTCAACTTTATGACGGAGGACTTGGCACAAAAGTTGCGGATTCGACGTCAGCACAAAACATTAAGCGTAATTGGAATTGGCAATTCCAATACAAAAGTGGGGTCAAAACTGAACGCGTTTGTCAAGTCGCGGTTAAATAATTTTGAATTTTCGGCGGAATTCTGGGTAATGCGATGCATTTCGGCAAATCATCCAGACCATAACATTAATGTTAGTGGCTGGAAAATTCCGCACAATATTGAATTGGCGGACCCAGAATTCCACAAATCTAAAAAAGTGGATATCCTATTGGGTGCTGAAACATTTTTCGATCTTTTAGCTGTTGGTCAAATTAAAAATGGTCCTAACCAACCAACTCTTCAGAAAACCCTCTTAGGATGGATTGTGTCTGGCAAATACGCCAGTAATATAAGTTCTCCTCCCAGATTACATAGCACATTATGCCAAGCTGAAGAAGACTTAACGTCAATCGATTCAGTAGTCCAAAAATTTTGGGCTCCAGAAGAATTACCTTCAGAATCAAATGGCATCAAATTCACACGAGAACAACAAGAGTGTGAAAAATTTTTCGTTAATACTACTCAAGTATTGCCTTCAGGACGGCTTCAAGTCAGAATGCCGTTTAAAACTGACCGTAAGTTACTCGGTCACTCCTATGAAACCGCAGTTCGGCGGTTTCAGGCCCTGGAGAGAAGGACATTAAAAGATCCAGAACTTCGTAAAATGTATCTGGACTTTATGAATGAATATAGAGCATTGGGTCACATGAGCCCAACGAATAATAAGATCCCGAGTGAGTCACACTACTTCATTCCGCATCAATGCGTTTTAAGGCCCGAGAGCACAACAACTAAATTACGTGTTGTCTTTGATGCTTCAAGTCGATCTTCAACTTAAATAGCGTTGAATGAACTTTTGATGGTAGGTCCAACCATCTAAGAAGAATTATATTCAACTCTTGTTCGTTTTCGCTTACGTAAGTATGCACTAACAGCGGACATTACTAAAATGTACCGTCAAATAATTATGCATGAAGAAGACAGAAATTGTCAACTTATTGTGTGGAGAGAGCATCCTTCTGAGCAAATTCAAATTTTTCGTCTTAACACCGTAACATACGGCACTGCGCCTGCTTCATTTCTCGCAACACGGTGTTTGCAAATGCTCAGTGATGCCAATACAATGAAATACCCACTCGGTTCAATGGCCATCAAAAGAGACTTTTATGTTGATGATTTATTAACAGGGTCCGAAAATTTTGAGTCTCTAGATCTTTTGAGAAGTGAGGTAATTAAAATATTAAACTCGGCAGGATTCACCTTAACGAAGTGGTTTTCGAACCACCCTAAATTTTTCGACAGTGAATGCACTGAAAAGTCATTAAGCTTCATTGACAAAAGTTCCACTAAAACGTTAGGAATCCATTGGTTGCCGAAAGAGGATTTGTTTCGATTTGTTTTAGATGACAATTTTAATGATCTGCGAGCCACTAAACGAAACATACTGTCAGTTTCTGCTCGTCTTTTTGATCCTCTTGGATTACTAGCCGCACTAGTTACCAAAGCAAAAATTTTATTGCAAGAGCTTTGGATCAAAAACTAGATTGGGATGAGTCGATTCCATTGCGCCTAGACACTAGCTGGCAGAACTTTGAAGCCAACCTAATGCAGCTCTCATCGATAAGCATTCCTCGTTACGTAAACGTTGAGTCGAGTGCCAGCTGCCAAATACATGGCTTCTCCGACGCCTCAATAAGGGCGTACGGGTGCTGCATATACATACGAAGCCAATCTGCTAGTGGTATTAAATGCATGCTGCTTACTGCAAAGTCTAGAGTGGCTCCGTTGAAGACCAAATCTCTTCCGCGTCTCGAGCTCTCGGCAGCACATCTTCTTTCGAAATTATGGTCAAGAGTAGCGCCTATGTTGAGTCGACATTTCGAAAATATTACATTTTGGACAGACTCTGAAATCGTTTTACATTGGATTAAAACACATCCATCTTCACTACAAACCTTCGTCGCGAACAGAGTGTCCGAAATCCAAGAGTTGACTGACAAAGTACATTGGCGACATGTGCCAACGAAACAAAATCCTGCGGATCAAGTGTCTCGGGGTTGTAACGTGGACGAATTGAATAATTCAATATGGTTTGGCGGTCCACAGTTCCTCCTAGAAGACCCTGCATTATGGCCAATTAATAAGCACTTCCAGCTCTCACCAGAAGACGAAGCATTAGAGAAGAAGAAAACCACATTTACATTAATTTCGACTGCTGAGAAAAATTCAATATTGGACCTCATTGAAAAATTCTCTTCTCATAAAAAATTGCTTCGTGTGGTCGCATATATATTACGATGGATCAGGCGACCACCAAAATCCTCCAGGGGCCAAGATCTGACTTCAGAAGAGCTAAACTTGAGTTTTCTAAAAATTGCACAGGTGGTCCAACATTCAGAGTTTTCGGATGTTATTAAAAAATTGCATAAAGGCACCACCCTACCCCCAAACTTGCAAAAACTCAACCCGTTTTTACATAAGTACTCGGATATGTCGCTGTCGTTCAAACTAATCCGAGTAGGAGGTCGCCTATTAAATGCACCTCTCCCATATGATGCCAAATTTCCGCTTTTATTGAATAAAAGTTCGCACTTCGTTATAACGTATTTACGGTTCCTGCACATTCGAAATCACCACGCTGGGGCCAAAGCGTTGGTTGCGCTTCTTCGAGAACGCATATGGCTAATAAATGCCCGAGAAGCTTGCAGTAGAACCGTAAGAAACTGTATACATTGTTTTCATTACAAGCCGAAGTTGCAAAACCAAATAATGGGAAATTTGCCAGTCGAAAGACTTCGAGCACTACGACCATTTCTTATATGTGGCGTAGATTTTTGTGGTCCAATATACACAACTCTAAAAATACGCGGTCGACCACCCGTAAAAACATATATTGCAGGTTTCGTTTGCTTCACTTCAAAAGCAGTACATTTAGAATTAGTTTCGGACCTATCTTCTAAATCATTTAATTTCGCCCTAAAAAGGTTCATTGGACGCCGAGGGATGCCGACGAAGATATTCAGCGACAACGCCACCAACTTCGTCGGCGCCGACCGCAAGCTACGCGAGCTGAAGGAGGCGTTTCTAGCGCAAGCCCCAGAACTAATGGGGTTCGCAGCCGAAGAAGGATTCAGCTTCGGCTTTATACCACCCAGGGCGCCGCACTTCGGCGGATTATGGGAGGCGGCCGTGAAGTCCGCCAAGCATCTAATCGTTCGCGCCCTCGGCAACGCTCTACTAACAACGGAAGAGCTCTCAACGCTACTGGCCGAAGTGGAGGCCATTTTGAACTCGCGTCCCCTAACACCGTTGAGCCAGGACCCCAACGACGGAGAAGCACTACCTCCAGCGCACCTTTTAATCGGCTGTCCTCTGCGAGCACTGCCCCCAGCACAAGTGCCAACGGACACAATTCGTTGCTGCGAGAGATGGCAACTTGTTTGCTGTCTCAAGCAACAGTTTTGGCAACAGTGGTCCAAAATATATTTAACGAGCCTTCAGGAGCGCAACAAATGGCTCCACCCCAAACGCAACCTGCAGCCAGGCGGTCTCGTCCTCGTTCACGAAGACAACGTGCCGCCGCAGCAGTGGGTAATCGGCCGCGTCGGCGCAACCATCGAAGGCCAAGACGGCAAGGTGCGAGTCGCAGAAGTGGTGACTAAGGTGGGCACAATCAAGCGCCCCATCCACAAGCTGGCCTTGCTTCCAATGGAGGTTGAAGGAAATTGATCCTGTCAAGGTGGCCGGTGTTGCGTCAAGTGACCTATCTAAAAATTTATACCTAAAATAAAAACAATAAATGAATTGTAAAATATTGAATTATAAAAATTATAAGCTATCGAATTGTTAAAAATTAAATTAAGAAAATCTATTATACTTACCTTAATAATGCATTCATAATATTAATCTACTACTTACCTTAATACTTACCATAATCTATTACAATATTGAACGAAAAGTTGAAGATAATTAGACTTACTCCTTTTTAATACATATTTATATTACCACTAGTTTAAGCCGTTAGTTTTAAGATTTAGGCTTAGCAATTAGATTAAGTGAAATAAAGAATTCAATTGTAATTGAACCATCGAACCGTGCGCACGCGTCTTCATTTTTTATCGCAATTAACTATCGTGACAGGCAATAAGGCTTATTAATTTTATTCGCGCATTCCCAAGTTTTATTATCGCTTCTCAAAAACGCTTGAGAATTTTTCAATACATAAATATATACACTAGGAAGAAAAAGTCTGCGTACATGGTACCAACCAAAGTTTCTCATTGAAAAAAAGGCTTTTATATACTTTTTATAAAATTAAATTTATTTTGATTTCATTAAAAGAAATTAAAAGTGTAATTTTATGAATGCAAAAGTGAATAATTTTCCAACAATAACATGTAAACAAAAAAAAAAGTACAGGTGACTAGAAAATCCATTGGAAAAAGTCTGCGTTCAAGGTACATAAGTCGACTAGAGATATTCTGTTTCGGAGTTGCTCTGAAAATTTAATAGGAAGTTGGGTATCCCCTACGTTTTAAAACTTCTGCCAGGCGTTTTGGCATTGAGTCGACAAGCTTTGAGGTTTCTGTCGAAGAGATTTTAGCCCATTCCTCGTGCAGTACATCCTTCAGCATAGCTTTTGAGGTAATTGTGCGTTGGCGGATTTTTCGTTCCAGTGAATCCCACAAGTGCTCTATGGGATTCAAATCTGGCGATTGTGGTGGCGTTCGAAGCTGCTTGGGGACGTTATAGAGTAACCAAAGCTTAACTACGTCTGCGGTATGCTTCGGGTCGTTATCGTGTTGGAAATAGTAGTCCCTTCCTAGACCCAATTCTTCCGCGCTTTGCTTCAAATTTCTTTTTAAAATATCGAGGTAAGCATATTTGTCCATAGTGGATTCTATAAATTCCATTCGGCCTACACCATTACCAGCCATGCACCCCCATATCATTGCTCCGCCACCACCATGCTTCACAGTTGGCATCAAGTTTTCCTTATCAAGTGCCGTGCCCGTTTTTCGCCATACAATTTTACGCCCTTTGATTCCAAAGACGCAAAATTTGCTCTCTTCGGAAAAAATAACCCGCTGCCAAAACTCCCGGGGCTTGCTCAGGTGCTCTTTTGCGAAAGCAATACGCTTTTGCCTATTAACTAGCGATGTGAATGGTTTTTGCGTGCAACGCGACCATGATACCCTGCTCTCTTTAAAATTTTACGGATTGTGTCAGGGCAGAGGACCTTTTTACAATTTTCTTTAACATTTTCAGCAATTTTCGATGCAGTAAGTCTTGGGTTTTGCTTCACACTCTGCAAAACGTTACGTGTTTCACGCTCGGTTAATATTTTTGGGCGCCCGGAACGGTGCCTAGATACAAAAACGCCGGTGTCTATGTAATTTTTTATCACCTTTTGAATGGAAGAATGTGTTCTTCCAACAATCCGACCGATTTCACGGTATGATTTTCCTTCTTCATGAAGTTTAACAATTATTTCTCTTTCAGAGGAGCTTATTTCCTTGCCTTTAGGAGACATTGTGTATACTGAATTTAATTTCGAAGTGAAATAAACAAAAATCTTTTAAAATTGCTTCTCTTACAAAAAAGAACTAAAACTATAACTTACCGCTACTTTTACACTTTGTTATTACGCGGGTAATTCCCGTTTTACTAATTGTACGCAGACTTTTTCTGCGCTGCCAAATGAGTATTTTTTGTAAATTTATCGATAAAACAATGTTGCCAGATTTTTTATTGCCTTAAATGTTATGAGATTATGCAATAGACTAGCAATAATGCATTAAATTTGTTTATCCTTTGAAATCTAATATATACAAGTTATTTTTTAGCAAAAGAAAATAAGATATAAGCGTGTACGCAGACTTTTTCTGCCAAGTGTATATCTATATATCCACACATATATAATGAGTAGCATGTTCCATACTACTAGCAAAACAATATTTAATATACATATTCCTATTCCAATGGAAATGGACATAGAAGACATCCAACTTACTCCCAAGACTGTGAGATCCGCCATTGCTGCACCTAGAGCGTCAGCACCACCCATCGCCGCACCAAGGACACGAAGAGTCTTGAGTCCGCCAAGGCAATCATCTGTTGCAACACCCAGGGATACGTTAGAAGATCCATTCGAAGAAAACTTGCCTCCACGATGCAGCTTATGTCATCGGCCCCACGTGCTGAAGAGGTGCACTATCTTCAAAAGCATGAAGCCAGCTCAGCGCCAACAGATCGCTCGCGCACACGGCCATTGCATGAATTGCTTGGGAGACTCCCACACCACATTCGAATGTCCAACCGACGGGTCATGCCAATACTGTCAACGCCCTCGTCATACACTGTTTCATCGATTCCCTCGTCGAGTCAATCCGCCAGCAATCCACACAAATAACAGACACAGACAACACGAGGATCCTGTCCAGCGCCGAAGAGGGCACCATTCCAGACGCACCAGGGGAGCGCACTCACGACCACCTGCACCAACCTACGGTCATCGTAATTCACAACGCAAGCCAACGGGACTGAACGCCGTAGTGAGCACTCTGCAACGGTTGCAAAGACTTCTAGGCGATTAATCCGCCTAGGGGGGCCGGGATGTTTATGCGACATCCGGTCGTGCGATATTTCATCCTCGCAACACTCATCCCACAACGCAACTTTCATCCTCGCAACACTCATCCCACAACGCAACATTCATCCCGCAACACAACATTCATCCCACAACGCAACATTCATCCCGCAACTCGACATTCATCATACACAACATACAGCATCACACCACGCAACCCCACGCACCGAACACCACCATACCACAACATACATCGTTCTCACAACCCAACCGAGTAAAAAAGGATTGGCCAGATCGGGGCGGCCCCAGTCGATTTTTACGCCCGAAGACTTAGCACGCGTCTCGCCAGCTCTTGTTTCCTTTTTCGTCGAAATTGTGCCCAAACTCTAAAGAAATTCAGTTCGGTCGTGTGTGGTTGTGCACTGGCAGCAATAGCAGTGAAGAATAAAGAATACAAATAAAACATATATCTATTGTTGAAGATACATGAAAATTACAATAAAACATATGCATATATTGTACATACGTAGTTAATAAGAAAATAAAACATTGTGAATACTAAAGTGCCAACCTGGTGAAGTTTCCCCCGAAACGAAAAATATATGTGAATTGAATTGTTACACTTTTATCTTTAAATTATAAATTTTTGCAATTAAGCGCGAACAAAAAGGGATATATAATCCAAGGCACACGTAAGTATACCCTGTAAAACTAAGTGCATCGAACACCTTATCTGGTGGTTCCGTGGGAGAGTCTTGAATTGGGAGTAGGTTAGGTTTAGCGGATTAAAGTCCCGCACTCCGGCTTTCGATGCTTCCTCCTACTATAAAAAAAGTGCATAATAGCTGACAAATATTCCTGAAGCATTGCACAGAACAATGCAATATGTAAAAGGAACAATCAAGTCTGTGTTTTCTTACGTAGAGTATCTGGGTTTTAGCCGTCGATTTTGCAATTACATTCGATGAATGTTGAACCGCATGATTAGATATATAGTATGGCGTGAGATGCGCCCTCTTCTGCTCTACTCCACCACTGTTATTCACTATAACAAGAAAAATGTATACGTATACATACATATGTATGTGTAACGACATATGATGCAGATGCAGAGACTGTGAAAATGTCGTTACATCATACATATATAAGTATGTACTATTCCTTAAGTGATTTTTATGTCAATAAAAAATTTATATTGCCAATTTAACTATTCCGTTATATTGTTATCACAATAAATGATATTTTTGACAACAAAGAGCGAGTATGTAATAAAATAAAATTATGTGCATAATATGCACAACATATATTATGTACATATACAAGGTTCCAAAGTACACAGGACTTTAAAAAAAACAGATGGGTTTTTTCGGCAAAATCAATTTATTTTATTCAAAATAGTCTACTTCTGCATCAATACAGCTTTTTGCACGGCCCAAAAGCATGTCGATCGAGTGTTTTAGCTAGTTGGCCTCCAGTATGTCGGTCCAAGCCTTTTGAATGGCCTCTACGTCTGCATAACGCTTTCCTTTCATGGGCAAATGCATTTTTCCGATAAGGAAGAAGTCGCATGGTGCCATATAAGGTGAATACGGGGAGTGGTTAATGGTTAAAATGTGATTTTTGATTAAATAATCGGTCACAAGTGTCGATCGATGGGAGCAATTTTTGGTCGTCAGTCAATTTGTGCGGAACAAACGGTGCACACACCTTTCGTATTTCGATGGAAGTTCCGGTAATCACGGATTTTGATTGGTCCACATGGTGATCGTCATTTATGTCCTCACGACCACTTTGAAAACGTTGAAACCACTCGTGCATTCTGCTACGGGATAGGCAATCATCGCCATAAACTTGTTTCATCAATTGAAATGTTTCGGTAAAAGTTTTACCAATTTTAAAAGAAAATTAAAAGTTGGCTCTTTGTTTGAAGCTCATTTTCGCACCGGTAACAAAAACATACTGATACTTAAAATGTAATAACTTCACTTCCAATCAATGAAATGTCATGAAATTCTCACCGGACAATCGATGAAGAGGGAAGATTCTAACGCACCGGTCGACATATAGATGGCACCACCAGGGGGCGCCAGATTCTCGTTTACTTTAAAATGCACCTTGTATATTTTAATAGTGTGTATATGTTACGTTCATTAGATTTCGAAACATATACAAATAAGTACTTTATAAGTGTAGGTATCAATATGCTTATGAAAACAAAACAAAAATTCATGCACTACAAGTATGTAATTCTATTTCATTTGAAACTTACATATTTACTCTAAAAAATTCTGTTAATTTCGTTTGGGTTTCTGTTTTTGTATTTTCAATGTTTTTCTCTACCTCATAAATTTTATCGAATATTTCTTGATCAACAATCGCCGCGTGTGCAAAAAACTGACAGATCGCCTACAAAGCATTTAAAGCTAGCTTCATTGGAATGATATTTATTTCTGTTTCCGAAATATGTGCCTCGTCTTCACTGTCATGTATAGCAATACAGGTGTTCACACAATTCCTATCGATATCGTCCCGCTTGTTCTACAGCGGTAGTTACGTCGTCGTCAATTTAAACGAAATCTTCGATGCTCGGCATTAATGTTTGGATTCGTAGGACACAAGCTTAGTCCATTTCTCGTTGCTAGGTCCAACTTCAAAATCATTTTCCTCTGACAGGTCTTGCTTAACTGTACTTTTCCATAACACAGCTTTCTTGAAACAGTTTTTGACACTAACGTCACTGAATCAACCTTTGTAAAAAAAACCGAGGATAATTAAGCCAGTGGACGCCCTAAAGAGGCGAAAGCTCAGTGCAAAGTGCTAGCCGCACAAGTTCATAATCTAACAAAAACAACTAACTGTTTAATCGTAATAAAACCGAATTTTTGTGTCGGTGTGTTAGCATAGAAGCATATCTCCATCATTTTATACTGGACTCCAATCGACAGTCAGCATAGTGGACTGCATGTTATGAACCAGTCCTAAAGCGTGGAAAGAGAAAAAAGTTGGCTGCCAAAGTTATGGCATCAGTCTTTTGGAATGCACGTGGTATAATATTCATCGACTGATTACTGAGCCAATTATGATCCATAGCACTGCGTATTTGGTTGCAGTTCTATACTACCATTCCCAATATTGAGCAATTTTTTTTTTTTTTTGAGGAAGAACCAGTTTGAAATTACACACATTTAATTCATCGCTTCCGTTTAAATATTTCACTGCTCTGTGCAATGCTTCGAAAATATTTCATATAACTCAAATTATAATAGACTTCTTTATCAACACTGTAGTTATTCCGCTATTTTTTTTGTTAGGTGTCGCATTTGGTTTACTGTGAATGCCTTGACGACGAAAATGTCAATGCCATTTTTTTGATGTGATATTAAAAATATCCCACGGGTTCGTCTTAAAAGCAAACTGTCTTGTTTAGGAGCAACAATCAGTATAACCGATATACTAATAGCGCAATTCTGTAAGGGGATCTCTAGTCACTATTTGAGACATTTTGAGTTAAAGTCTTAATTTGTCACTAGTTACTAGTTGCAACACAGTCTTAGATCACAAAGTATTGTCTGAAATTTGTGATCTGATAGCAGGTGACAAAACTAAAACAAACTCTTGTTTGCCATTTTGAATATACTGAATATAGATCATCATAGATATTATTCGATTTTCCTTTTTTATATTTTGTAAGCAACTCAAACACGAAAAAGTTAAAAATTAATCAATTTCAGATAAATTTCGTAAATATTCTGAAACAAAATCAACATATATTTATTTTTATGTTTCAATTGAGAGATTTTTGTGACTGTCACGTACTGAATTGCAAAATCGTCTCAACTTACAAAACTTATCTCTAATTTAAAATCTCAATTTTAGAGTCTTGTAATTGTATCACAGTGCAGAATCGCTCGGTAAGTATGCATGCATATGAAAACTGGTATTCCTTCCCATTAGCTCTGTGTTGTTATTTTTTTACTTATTTCTTTCTTTTGAAGTAATAAATTTTTCAAATGATTCTTACATGAATTTTGAACACATACTTATGATTTAAAATGTAATTTTGGTATTTATGAATTTTATTGACTTTTCGTCCCCTGGTTCTGAGCTACCTCCCAACCAATTGTCAGCCAAATCGCCTAACAAAACTTTCGTTTATATATAGATATTTTATTATCCTGCTTACTGTGATATGAAGTGTTATTGTTTTTGTTTTTATTTTATATGTATTTGACTGTGAATTATTATAACTTTTATTTTTTTATGTAAAAAAATGTTTAATGGGTGTCTCAAATTTTGCATTTCTAACCAAATTTCGTGTGCAGAATCGTTGCGGATGTTGGAAAGGGCTTACGGTGATTCAAAACCACAAGCCTGCATGAGGTACAAAACCTTCAAAAACGCTCGAGAGTTCGTTTGTCGGCCTTCGCCCTCTTCAACTAACGAAACTATGAAATAAGTGAAGAATATGCTCTGGGCATCGGTGACTAGATCAGCTTTGGGGGTTCCACAAGAGTCTGCTCCGGTCTTGACACCTTCTGTAAGCCGCCGCATTTTTTCGTAGAATTTTCGAGCATTACCCTGTCGGCCAGCTTATCAAGCTCTTCATACTCACGCTTTTCGGCCTCTTTCTTTCGGCCTGCATATGCGTCTCACTACCCTCTTCAACTTTCGGTATCTATCCCACCCCGCACGTGTTGTGGTCGATCGTAACGTTGCGAGGTAGGCAGTTTGTTTCCTCTCCGCTGCGACATGGCACTCCTCGTCGTACCAGCTGTTCTTTTGCATTTTCCGAAAACCAATGGTTTCGGTTGCAGCTGTACGTAAGGTGCTTGAAATGCCGTCCCACAATTCCTTTATAATGAGTTGTTGACTAGCGTTCTCAGAGAGCAGAAGTGCAAATCAAGTAGAAAATCGTTCCGCTATTTGTTGTGATTAAAGCTTCTCGACGTCGAACCTGCCTTGTTTTTGTTGACGTGTGTTTTTTGCTGCGAATCTGGGCAGAATCGTTCTAGACATTATTAATGCTCCTCGTATAAATGACAGGAACTTGTTTCCAAACTCACTTAGCCAAACAATCCCACCGGCAGATCCTACTTGGGTAACTCCGCAACAATTAAATTCACCAAATAGCAATGAAGAACTCTTCAGTATTGAAGAGATTAAGTCACTCACTTTCGATTTAATTAAAAATCTAAGAAATTGTAAATCAAAATCTGATCAGTTTGAAGTTATAACCTCACTAGCTTGCAAATTTCTTAAATAATGTTGAACCACTTATTAATTGTCACCTGGAATGCCAGAGGTATTCGAAGTAAAAAAGATGAGCTTTTCAATTTCATCATTAATAGAAACATTGATATTTATTTACTAACTAAAACGTGGCTAAATGACAAAATTTTTATAAAAAAAACAATTCATATTATATCTACAGAAATGATAGAACTAACAATAAGGGGGGAGGAGTAGCCATAATCATTAAAAAATCTATTCGTCATACCCTTTTGCCTCTCCTAAACACGAAAGCTATTGAATGCATTGGCATTAA
This sequence comes from Bactrocera zonata, assembly GCA_037783105.1. Taxonomy (NCBI): domain Eukaryota; kingdom Metazoa; phylum Arthropoda; class Insecta; order Diptera; family Tephritidae; genus Bactrocera; species Bactrocera zonata. The sequence goes on from JBAWJQ010006688.1 coordinate 4,911,981, forward strand.
TGTACTTTGCCCCACAGGAACTTCGGTTTCAATCCACTGCTGCTATTTTCCTGGAGGCCAATCAAGCCCCGAACTTAAACGTAAATTTGAAAATGACTTAAAGCTGCTCACTCGAGTTACAGGAAAGTACCTATTAGGAGGAGATTTTAATTGTCGCCATAGCTCTTGGGGCTGCTACCGTGCAAATAATTGGGGTTGCATTCTGCATGATCATTCGTCATTAAGAGGTATCAGTGTGTTATACTTAACAGTACACTCATATGTGCCTGCTAATAGTCACAGCAGAACTTCTAATCTAGATCTGTTCGTAACAAAGTACCCCCAAGTGTTTTCTAACACTAAGGCAATAAATGATTTAGGATCCGATCACCTACCTGTGCAAACTCTTTTTCACACAAATTTTAGCTCAGTAAAAATATTTAGATACGTATTTAATAAAGCCAACTGGGAAAAATTTGGTGAACTGGTTAATCTGCACCTAAATTGCATTGATCAAGCTGCGGTCAGAAACGACATTGATATGTCAATACACAACTTCAACGAGGCAATTTGTTGTGTCAAAGCAGGTAGTATTCCAAAAAAGAGTGTATACTGTCACACAAAGCCACTTCATCAAAATATCATTGCACTTATAAAACGTAGAAAGAGACACCGGCGAAAGTGGTTAAGATACAGAAATACGGCCGGTCTCGTCCTAGTTAGATGGTTTAGTCATGTTATTGTCAATAAGATTTTTGTTCTCAGAAACGAAAATTGGAACAATCATTTAGCAACGTTAGAAGATAATTCTTCCCCATTTTGGAAACTATCTAAAGTGATCAAGAAGAAACGAACTAGTATACCAACATTAAGACAAAATGCTTGCTGTTTTTCCACACCAGCACAAAAGGCGGACATTTAAGCAGATACATTTAAAATGAATCAGTGTCACTCTAACAACCTCAGCGATCATGCAACCATATCAGAAGTCAACAACTTTGTGTGCGATTTAAACTCTCAAATAATATCCTCCGAACAGACATTTTCAACAAATATCTCTGAGATCTCCTCAATTATCACAAATCTTAAAACATCTAAATCGCCGGGATTAGATAATATACAAAATCTATGCCTCAAGGCCCTGCCTAGAAGTGGATTAAAGTATCTCACAAGAATTATAAATGAATGTCTTCGTTTATGCTACTTTCCATCCCAGTGGAAGCTTTCAAAGGTTATACCAATATTAAAGCCCAACAAATATGCAGAATGCCCAACGTCATATCGCCCAATAAGTTTGTTGTCATCAGTAAGTAAAATTTTTGAAAAAGTTATAAAAGAAAGAATGTCGACCTTCATGGAAGACAATGAAGTGCTCCCGCCAGTGAAATTTAGTTTCCGACGTGAACATAATACCTTACACCTAGTGCTTAGAATAAAAAGAATCATAAAAACAAATTTTACAAACTCTAAGTCCCCTGGTATGATTTTACTAGATATCAAAGCTGCATTTGACTCTGTTTGGCACAACGGGCTCTTGTACAAAATGATGCTCTTGAAATTTCCCTTAGTTTATATTAAAATTATACAAAGTTTTTGTCATTTACAGTCCACTTGGGGAAAACGCAGTCTCGCAAAATTTACATCAATGCTGGTTGTCTCCAAGGTTCGTGTCTGTCTCCATTGTTGTATAACATTTTTACTTCTATTTTCGCGGACGACACCGCAATACTCTGCTCAGGCTTCATTGCAGCTGATATCACAAATTCACTCCAAGAGGACTTTAATATCCTTGTCTCTTACTTTAACAAATGGAAAATACTGGTTAATACTCACAAAACTCAAGCAATTTTTTCACGAGGAAGCGTAAAAGCATCTTTCTCCCAATATGTCATATTTCACTTAACTCTTTCGATGTCAACTGGGAAAAGACTGTTAGATATTTAGGACTGATACTAGACCCTAGACTGACCTTTAAAGACCACGTGCTTTACATCATTAAAAAAACTAACATACTAATACGGTCGTTATACCCATTTATAAACAGAAGATCAGAACTTAGTATAACCAACAAAATGTATCTATTCAGGTCTATTTTCCAGGCTGTGGTTTTTTATGGGGCACCTGTATGGGCCGATATCAAGAACTCCCACATCCACAAACTTCAAGTGGCCCTAAATAAAATATAAAAATAATTTTTAACCTACCATGGCATTTTTCTACCTCGGAATTACATGACAGAGCAAATGTTGAATTAGTCGCAAATGGATTGTCCAGACTAAATAGAAGGTTTAACGATCGCTGTGAGCATTCCATGTACTCTCATATTAATGAATTAATTAATTAACTGATGTAAAATATATTCTTAGTTATAAAATAGAAATAAGTAGGTTAAAAAAATAATCTTCAAGGGTTTTTTGTAAATTTTTTCCCCTACAAAAACTATGTTATTAATAGTAACATATCATAGCTCATTCTCAAATAATTTAATAAATTTGAATTTGAATTTGAATTTGCAGACATAAACGGAAAGAGTAGGACAAGCTTAACAAGTTGGCCGACAGGGGTAATGCCGGAAAATTCTACGAAAAGTCGCGGCGACTAACAGAAGATTTGAAGAACGGAGCATACTCTTGTAGAATCTCTAAAGGTGATCGGTGGCTGATGCCCAGAGAATACTAAAATTATGGAAAGAACATCTGTCCAATCTGCTGAATGGCACTGAAAGTAACACCAGGAGAAGGAGAACTCGATTCCCAAATCGATGAGGATGGAGTAGACGATCCATTGCCCGACCATGAAGAAGTTCGAATAGCAATTAACCATCTGTAGAACAACATATCGAGCTATTCAAAAGCGGCGGCTGAAAACTGATAAGGAGCACTCATCAACTTTCTTGTAACATATGGTAGGACGAAAGCATGCCCAGCGATTGGAATTTAAGTGTGCTCTGCCCAATCCAAAAAAAAGGAGACCCCACAATCTGCGCAAACTACCGTGGGATAAGTCTCCTAAATATCGCATATAAGGTTCTATTGAGCGTGTTGTGGAAAATCAAAAACCAACCAGATATTCACCATACAGCAAATCTTGGAAAAGACCCGTGAGAAGAGAATTGACACATAACACCTCTTCGTCGATTGCAAAGCTGCTTTTGACAGCACGAAAAGGAGCGAAGTCTGAATGTGGTATTCCCACAAAGCTAATAAGCAACACCAAAAGTTCCGTCAGAATCGGGAAGGACCTCTCGGAACCGATAGGTCTGGCAGTGAGCGAGATCAAGACGAATTATTTCCTGTCATCAAACAAACAGTCATGGCACTCGCGACTAGGCTCCTACGTCACTGTTGACGGTCATAACTTCAAAGTTGTTGATAATTTCGTCTATCTTGGAACCAGCTTTAACAGCAACAATAATGTCAGCCTCGAAATCCAACGCAGAATAACTCTTGCCAACAGGTGCCACTTTGGCCTTAATAGGCAATTGAAAAGTAAAGTAGTAGAAAACGGTAGAATTATGTCGAGTTGACAGTCTTTGGCCGGATAATAGTAATGGCCAGCTCCGAAAGTATTCGACGCAATACCCGAAGGGGGAAGCAGAGGAGAAGCACCTGGCTTCGCTTGGCATTTCCAACTGGCGCTACGTTGCGAAAAGAGGAAACTCGGCTATAATCGAGTAAGCGTTGTCGACACCATTAAAAAAAAGAAGAATATACAGTCGGAAAAACAATAGGCAGTATGAAGATTAAGGTCATAGAAAACAATAGGAAATAATAATTGGCACGCAGTTTTTAATTTTCCCGGAGTTTTCGAGGCTACATACATGTCAATATAAACCCATACTCTTATGCAATTTGATATCATATATTGTACATAAATAGTGTCCTGGTGTCGATTTATATAGAAATGATATGATGTCGGATTTTTCCATATTTTGCAAGAATTGCAGATTTTTCCACCTAATACAACGGCACAACAACAAACACAGGCAAAAAAATATTTGCAAGGGTTGTAAAATATGTCAGACCAAAACCCATGTTTATTTGCGTTTAATGTCACGCAAAAATATATTTTAAACCCCGTTTTAGCTGTTGATTAATTTTGTAACCACTATATCTTTATAGTTTAGATGGGCATAACACACATAATAAAAATATCCGTGTCACTCAAGTTTGTAACAATGTAATTTATTGTTAAAATATTTAATTTAGTACAATGTTATTTTAAAGTCGAATTATAAATTAAATGTTTTAAAATTGTAATATTCCACTGTGTGGGACGAACTGTGTGTAACGAAGTGTTTTAATGTCCAATGGATCGCTGCAAATCGGCGCGGGCGGAACTCTGTCGATCGGAACCCAAAGTGATGTGGACGCGACGCAGTATCGAATCGAATTGTATGTGACGAACGTTGATGCGTTGATGGGCGAACTGCCGGTGACGAATTGTGTTGAACGGTGTCGAACGAAAGTTGATGTGCGAAACTTGGTAGCGAATAGAGACTCCTTTCCTGTTGTCTATCCTTTTTGTTTAGTGGATAAGAGCACAGGTGTGGTGAGTTGCATTGAAGTGTCATCAGCTGGGGTGAATTGCGCTGTTGCATTAGGATGCGCCAGTTTTACCGGGTAGAAGGGGTGGATGCTTAACTCATTTAAACATCCTGGGCCCCCTAGGCGAATATTTTGCCTAGTATAACGCATTGTTACATGTATTTCAGCGTACTGCTTGTAGAGTTGCCAAGGGCTCAGAATACATGCTGTGAATCCTGAAAATGCCTTTGGTTTTAAACATAATTTTTGGTATTTATTTACCTTTAGGTGCGTATGGCAAGGAACTATATTTTGCGGGTTTATCTGACTTATTATAGAGAACATGTGTATGCGTTGTTTGCCCTTATTAATTTTCTTTGCGGTTATTTAAAATTTCTTATTTTATTCATTTGGTATATCGGTTATATATTCTTTGCTTTTTTGAAATGGTTTTCATTTATTTTTATTTTTATGAAATATAGCGACGCCACGTCTGACTCAGATATGGCCAGAGTGCGTGCTCTTTAGCCTTGAATTTTGAGCTGTGGAATTAGAGGGTTCTTGCGAGAGAGTGGCCGGTTATTGCGAACGGCTTCATTAGAATAATAATTTTTTAAGTGGTATGTTCAAGTTGTACAATAGATTCTTACCAACTACTCTTATGAGAAGCGCTAATGTAGGTGCGATAAGAGCTACCTTTGCTTTTGTTAAGTCTAGGTGCGTCACTGTATCGCATTGGGAATTTGGTGATCCCTTAACATTAATTTTGAGTTGTCCCATATTGTATTATAGGTGTCGTTTTTCGACTTTTTGCAAAATTTTGTATATGTAATATTTAAGTGCGTATGCACTAATTTGACGTTTAGTACCGCGCTACATAGCTTGAGATTTTTTAAGCAGGATTTTGTATCATTATTGGCGAAAGCCATCCTGCGGGGTGAAAAGTTACGAACATATATTTGTGTTTTTATATGAGGTTGTCAGAGGGAATCTGACCTTGTTTTTTCTACCTTTATGTGGGGTATTAGAAAATTGTGGCTCTAGTGGTTGTCGCACGACGTACCGGCCATTATTTGATCGAGTAGTTGTGGCTTTAGAGAAGTGCTCACAATACCGATCTTTTATAGTTTTGCTTTTTATTTTAAGTTTCCTTGACTTTTGAAATTTCCTTAATTGTGAATTAAGGCATTTGTTTTTATAGTCAACTTGAGTTGGTATGGTGGTGACCAGTTCTGTAACTAGTCCATTTTGTATTTCGCTGTGTAGCGTTTGAACTTTTTGAGCCTTTGAGCAATATGGTGTCTCTTGGCTATTTTTAGAATTTTGTTTTTCGGGATTTGCTTTTGCAATTAAACCCGTGGTTCTCGATTTATAAGCGCTTTTATGGGGTGGGATGTTATATGTGCTGTAATGAAGCATTGAGTGATTTCTTTTATGACAATATATGCAATTGAATTTGCTTTTGCAATTTTTATATGTGTGCTCATGTGACAAGCAATTTGTGCATAATTTTTTTGATCTCACGAAATTGTTTCTTTCATTAATTTTTAGTTTTTTAAACTTCTCGCAAGATATCAGTTTATGCCCTCTTGTGCATAGTTCGCATGACGTATGTTTTCTTTGTTCTGATATGAACGTTTGCGTTTTGTAAAAGCTTCTGTTTAAGTTTTTGTTGCTTCTAGCTTGGGGTCTATTTAAGCTTCCGTTCTGGTCGTGTTTGTTCTTAGTTTTGAGTATTTTTTCTTCTAACCTTTCCGCAATTTCATATTGGGTGGTGAGAAAATCTTTCATTTGTTGCCACGTTGGGCACTTTTTTCGTGATGAGAGCGATTGCTCCCATAGAAGTAACGACTTTTCTGGTAATGCGGTGGTGCAAATGTTTACCAGAATTGGGTCCCAGCTGTGTGTGGGAATATTTAGTGTCGATAGAATCGACAAAAAATTTGAAACAGTGGATTCTAGTTTGATGAATTCTACACTTGTTCCTTTTTTAATTTTAGGCAAGTTTAATAGTGTCGTTACTTGCTTATCGACCAGTATTCTTTCGTTTTCAAATCTAGCTTTTAGAGCTTCCCAAGCCAAATTGAAATTGTCGTCATTTAATGCGAACTGTTTAACTATTTCACCTGCTTGACCTTTTATCTTGTATCGGAGGTGATACAGTTTTTGTGCTTTTGATAATTGTGGATGGTTGATGTAAACGGCTGTAAACATGTCCCGGAAGGACGGCCATTCTTCATAACCTCCGTAAAACGTTTCTGTATCACATGCAGGCAACTCGAGTTGGATGCCTGAACTTGCCTCTTGATTGTCTATTTGGGGCAGCTCTACTCTGCTGTGGAGAGTAGGTGCAATTGCTTTTATTAGCTTTAATTGATCGGAGATCATAGCTTTTGTTTCTTCATATTGGTCCAAGCAGTTTTCATATATTGCGTAAGCCGATTGCTTCAAATTTTGTGGTAGGTCTGAATCGTCAGATTCTACTATGGCGTCATGAGCCGTTTGGAGACGAGTCCAGAAATTCTCAAGATTTTGGCTTTTTATTTCTAATAACGATTCAGAGTTTTCGTGAATCGGTGAGGAGGCAAATCTAGTGCAGCATCTTGTTAGACTGTCACTTACTGAAATAAATTTAGCAACCTGTTTTGGCCGTGTAGCTCCTGCAGGTGCATTTTGATTATTGTTGTTGTTAACCATTTTTCAAAATAATATTATTTATTTATATTTTAGTTCGAAAATATATTTGATTTGTTAATTGCTATTAAAAACCGTACTTTTTATTAATTAAAATATTTTATGTCCGAATATTTTGTATTTTGGTACACCCTAATACTTGGACTTATATGTATGTTTGTATGTGCGTATGAAGTTGCTTATGTTTTGTGCAATTGAGAGCTCGTCGAAGAGATCAATATGCTTTGTACATAAGTTTGCACGAATTGTTTATTATGATTTGTTCGTAAGCAATTGAGAGCTCGTTAGAGAGATCAATTAGATTTTTGTCCACAATTCTGCTTGTTTTTATTTGCCAAAGAACAAGAGGGATTGCCGGATAATTGCAAATGTGGACTTTGAACTTTTATGTTTTGATATAAGATGTATGTTTGCATATACGGTGGTTCATGTATATATGTATGTTCGTACGAATTTGCTTATGTTTTGTGCAATTGAGAGCTCGTTGAAGAGATCAATGCGCTATTTACATAAGTATGCACGAGTTGTTTGTGCTAATGATTATGCTTTTTTTTTTTCTTAAGCAATTGAGAGCTCGTTAGAGAGATCAATTCGCTTTTGTACGGAATCCTGCTTGTTTTTGTTTGCCAAAGAACAAGAGGTCTTGTCGTATACTTGCCAATTCGGACTTTGAAAAGATATATGTATGTATATGTATGTTTTAATATATGGACATACAGTATATATGTACTTAAGCTTGAATATATACTTTTCAAATTACTTATTGTTGTCTACCCAAGCTTTTTGTATGTTTGAGTTTTAAGTAAAAATAAATTTAGCAGCGTTTAGTTATGCGCTAATTGTAACTTGTCTTTTTTAGTAACTTTTTAGTAATTAAAATTTAATAGTTTAATATTACCTAACGTAGGGTATATCGAGAGTGGCAGATTGTATGCCGTATGTAATCATAAGGTTCGCTTCTATATTGTTGCAATAGAAGGAGAACGCCAAACGGAATTGTTAATCCGCAGATATGCTCCCGTATGCACTTTGTTAATATTTGGTATATACTCGTATGTATGTATATATATTATGTATATAAAAGTATGAAATTTTGCACATATGTATGTATGTTTTTTGTTTCTCTTTTCATACTTTAGTTAATATTTTCATTTGTTCAATCCTGCTTATTGTTCTGGTTAAACATAAGGGGTATTGCTTGAAAGGTTTTAAACTTGTTATGAATTCATAAAGGTAAGAATATATACACAGTCTTACAAAAGTTTACATACGGTACTAAAATTTTCAATTTGATAAGGAAAAACGCGCATGTAATAATTGTTTTTGTTTTATTTTATTTTAAAGTATGAATTATTAAAAAGGAATTTTTAAAATAGTTCATTTTAATAAATTTATATTTAATAACACAAAACATTTCACTTTTTCAGTTTGAGAACTTTTACATAAGTTTACATACGCATAATTTATAAAAAAAAATATATAAATAAATTAGTAGTCGGTATGACCTCCTTTGGCTTTTATTACGTCTGCTAGGCGAGAGGGCATGGATAATGCCAATTTTTTTGTAATTTCGGGAGTAACTTTACTCCATTCCTCCATTAATGCTACCCTTAGACCTGCAATGGATGATATTTGCCGTTTTTTCAGATTCCGCTTCAAAATATCCCACAAATGTTCGATAACATTAAGATCGGGAGATTGTGGGGGATGTTTCAGCTTATGTCTGACGTTATAGAGAATCCATTCCTTTACCACTTTAGAAGATGGTTCGGATCGTTGTCTTGGAGAAATATAGAATTTCCTTCCAAATCTAACATTTCCACACTAGGAAGGTAACTTTCCTTTAAAATGTCAATGTACATAGCCTTATCCATAATGCCTTCTATAATCCTTAATTTGCCAACGCCATTTGCGGCCATACACCCCCATACCATGACCGAACCGCCTCCATGTTTGATTGTAGGGGTTATATTTTGGGGCAGTAAGGCTGTATTTGGTTTTCGCCAAACTTTTGCTCGACCATCACCTCCAAAGACCATAAATTTACATTCATTAGTAAACGTTGGGTCACTTATGTGAATATTCGCATACTTCTGGGCATATTCAAAACGCTTTTGTATATTTACAGCTCTGAGAAACGGTTTTCGTCTTGCAACTCTGCTGTTGTAACCACTGTTTTTAATACTTCTACGGACAGTTTGATCAGAAACGTTTACTCCTAGATCTGTTTTTATTTTACGATTTATTTCGACCGCACTTTGTTTGGGGTTTTCTTTTATTAATCGTATAACTGTTCTATCTGTCCTTTCGTCTAACATCCGAGGGCGGCCGGTGCGTGGTTTACTTTCATAATTTCCATTTTCCTTGAAATTTTTTACTACTGTTTGCACTGTAGGCTTCTTTAAATTTAAAATTCTTCCAATTTCGCTTAAAGAATAACCTTCATTCCTCATTTTTACAACTGTTTTCCTAATTGGTTCGGGAATTTCCTTTCCTTTGCCCATATTTATAGTAGAAAACACTTCTCGACTAAAGAATTATAATTGTGATCACTTTCTATGAAATGTCAAGCTGTACTGATGATTTAAAGCAAATATCAATAAATCTGCAGCGGTACTCATAACGGTACACTTTGTTCTCTGCATCGTATGTATACTTATGTAAATATGGGAGTTCGAGCATTTTACCTTTTTTGTTGTTACTTTAGTAAATACAACAAATTTTGTATTCTAGAGTATTTATAATGGTTTTATCTTTCGTTTAAAGTTATAAAAACCAGCAATATATCAACAGCATTTTGATATTTATAATAAAATTAAAATTTTATGGTCGTATGTAAACTTTTGTAAGACTGTGTACATGTATTTAGGGATATATTTATATGTGTATGCAATGATATTGAATATGTACATATATATAGTGTACATATGTATGTACTTTATTAAACTGCGGTAATTTTGAATTTACCGTATAATACAGCCGCGAATTAAAACAGTATCCACTGATTTTTCGTTAGGTTTTAAGCAGAAAAACCGTAACTTAAAACATACATATGTGCATATACTAAATTAGAAATGAAATTAATACGCTCACTTTGTTGTGGGGTTAACGTATGTATATATATACCCCTTTTGTCACCAATTCCTCCTTCCTTATTTCCACCCAGTTCCTTCCAGTCTGCTAGCTACGACAATGGCTTTGTAGTTTTTGTTGCTTTGTATTTGTTTTTTTTTTTTTTTCCGCGCCCGAATATTTGGTTTTGTTTTCTATTAAGCTGCGTTAGTTTTTCGCCCCCGTTTCTTGTTTAACTTTGTTTTTATTTATGTTTTGTTTTATGGTTTGGCGTCCGTATTTCTGTTTTCTTTTTTGTTTTGCCTGTGGAAACTGTTTAATATATTTTGTTTTTGTAAGTTTATGTTTTTGTCACCGTAGCTTTGGTTTTTTCTTCGTTCCACTGCACCTTTTTTATTTTTTGTTGTATATAAGTATAAATTTTTTTTTTCTTTTCCACAGTTTTCACCTAATTATTATGTATTTTTTTTGTTCTGTTTGAGTTTTTTTGTTTTTATTTTTGTTTGCCACGGCACTTCACTACACTGCACTGATTTGGTTGTTTTTTGTCATATACACATGTTTATGCATGCATGTATGTATATTTCTGTGTTGTAATTTGTATTTGTTTTGATTTTTTCACGGCACTTTTATGTTTATATTTCACCTTTATTGTCGCACTTCGATTGATTTCTGCTACCACAATTTTTGTTTATGTTGATTTCTCTGTTGAAATCCGAAGGTGCCTTTCGTTAAGGCTCGAAGGACCATGATTAATTTTGTAACCACTATAACTTAAAGTTTATCCTCTTAAGATTATTAATATCTGTATCTTTCTTAATTAATTTATAACATAGAAGATGCTCTCTATCAACATTAGCATGTTTAACAACAAAAGATATAATATCTTCCTCAGTAACTGAGTTCTTAAATGCAGATAAGTGAATCCATTTCTTGGGTATGACGACATCAAGATCACAATTGGCATTAACACCAACGACAGTTGAAGTGGCTGGGGATTTTTTGTTCCTAGTACTCACTTTTACCTTCAAATTTCTATTAGCAGCAACTGAAGTAGAAGAGTTCAGGTTAACAGAATCATCGACGGCGACAGATTGAGCAGCATTGACAGCGACAGGGTTGCGAGCTGGTTTAGCAGCAACTATTGAATTGTTATTGGCTTTCAAATGAGTGTTGATATTACCAGCAACAGCGTCAGCATATGTATTGGCGTTTTTATTGTCAGCAGCAATAGAGAGAGTGAAGCCAGCAGCAGACGGAGCGGCAGAGATTGCTTTCGTAGTAGCGGGAGCGAGATAATCCATACTCACGCTATCAGTGGGAGCCGAAACAACAACGTTAGGTGACGGAGCATTTGTACCCACAATAGTCGTAGAAGTAAGGATAGAGTTAGCAATAGCTGAAGCTGCAGAGAGTTCCTTCGGTGTAGCGGGAGCGAGATAATTCCCACACTCGTTATCAGCAGAGACAGCGGCAATAGACGGAGCAGCGATTGTAGAGTCACTTGTACCAACAGTAGTCGCAGCAGTGAGAGAGACGTTAGCAGCAGAGATAACATTCGAAGCTGGCGTAGTGATCTTGCCATTATCGGACAATTTCTTATGCACAATGCCGATCTCTGATTTAAGTTCATTTAACTTAGCGATTAACGAATTACGATCATCACATAATTGTTGTATTAACGCGAGCGCCTTCGCTTGTTCACTTCTCAGTGAACTTACTTCCAATACCAGAGAATTAAGCACTGAATTTACATTATTAAGATTATTATGCTCCAACAAAGGTTCAGTAATTACACTGTTCGAGTGTTCATCATTTTGTTGTTGCGAACTTGGAGTTTGATTGCACTGAGCATTGCGCAATGATGGCGACGCAGGCGGCGACCGAATGGAATTTCTCCGAACCACCGCGCACACTTTACAATAAAAAGAATTTTTTGATTTCTGCAAAAAATCCACGTCAGCCTGCGACAAATTTACACACGTCAAGTGGAAAAATTGATTGCATTTATTGCAATTTATCTTGGGCTGAGCACGGTCAACCCTATGCCCGCAAACACACGGCATTAAAAAAGATAAAAAAAAATAAAGCGCGGAGCAGAAAAAAATACGTCAGTACAGGGTGACGACTGCTTACAGAACTGAAGTCGAATTATAAATTAAATGTTTTAAAATTGTAATATTCCACTGTGTGGGACGAACTGTGTGTAACGAAGTGTTTTAATGTCCAATGGATCGCTGCAAATCGGCGCGGGCGGAACTCTGTCGATCGGAACCCAAAGTGATGTGGACGCGACGCAGTATCGAATCGAATTGAATGTGACGAACGTTGATGCGTTGATGGGCGAACTGCCGCTGACGAATTGTGTTGAACGGTGTCGAACGAAAGTTGATGTGCGAAACTTGGTAGCGAATAGAGACTCCTTTCCTGTTGTCTATCCTTTTTGTTTAGTGGATAAGAGCACAGGTGTGGTGAGTTGCATTGAAGTGTCATCAGCTGGGGTGAATTGCGCTGTTGCATTAGGATGCGCCAGTTTTACCGGGTAGAAGGGGTGGATGCTTAACTCATTTAAACAGCTGTCATTTTACATAAAGACTTATTACGTCGTTAAATTGTGGAGGAAGGTAAATTTTAAATTAATTTTATAATTTCTATTTAAATTATAAAGATTTGTTACAATTTTTTTGTTAAAAATGTATGCAGAAGGTGCCCCAATTCACAATAGCCATGCACAATAGTCATTTACAATAAATTGACCGAATCAGCCGTTCATATATCACTAGATTCCGCAATGGGTGCTCTCATGCCCTTGTATATTTCGGTATAGGATTTTTGCAATCTGCAATCTTGCAAGATGCAATTTGATGACAATCTATTCTACGAAATACGAACCAACTGTAAAAACTGTTAAAAACACAAACACTGTCATTTCTGCAATTATTCGAGTTTATTTAATATTTGTAAGAAGCAAAAAAGAATATTTAAGAAAATAATTTCAAATGTATGTCTAGTTAACGTGATTAGAGGCACCAATATGACTTTTGACATAAATAATATTTCAATGCTTTCAAAACTGCTCAAATTTCCGAGACGTAATGTAAGTGAGGGTCGAAACGTATTATTGTACATTTACCATTATAATAAAACCTCTTACTGCTACGATTTATGTAAATTAATATTAATACCTTGAGACGCACTTAGTAATTTCAATAAAAAATCATACACGTATATCATGGACTTGAAAAAAAATTTCGTGTATATTTTAATGTTTAGTAAGTAGTGTCAGACTTATTAGAATATATATTTGCTTCAGTCTAGTATAATCAGCATCTACGCTGATTCGCTGGCAAAACTGACTGAAGTAATTTTCTGGAAAATATATCAATTATACTATGTTCAGACCGACATTGTGTGCACAATATATAAAGTAGATAACCTTTTCGTGGTAGCTTTCTGAGGGGTGAATAGCGGCCATCTTGGATTTTCAGTAATAACAACGCAGTGCTGTATAAATTGAGGCAGTAAATACTTAGCAAATTTATTTTATTAAATAACAAAAACTATAAATATTGTTGCTTAATATAAAAGAAAATTATTTATTATGTTATATATTTACTAATAGGTGATTTAAATGCCATAGTGTGCAATATTTCGCCCATAAAAATATCATATACTGATATTCAGATATTCTTTTTGTAGTGAGTTCTTAATAATAAGATGCAGCCCTGTTTTTAGATTTCTCGGTGGTGAGTTTTCTTCTGAATGTATTTGTTTACATTTGACCGACAGAAAACATAAAAGTTGCAGCTTTCCATATTCGAACACTCAAATTAAATCAAAAAAAAATTTTTGTTTGTATAAAGTTACTAAATATTTTATTTAAAGTTTAATAATTGGAGTGAATATAGGTTTTACACAATAGAAAATGTCCGTCAAACCAGATATCGCCAAAGAAGCGGTACTTAAACAAAACACACGGAAAACACACCCATCGTGCGGGGCTACGATTGGAATCAAGGAATTGATTACTCAAAATTATTTGAGTCGTATGTTAATACGGGGGGGCAATAAGCGAAATCAATCTAATGGTAATGTAACCATTTTTTTATGGAAAGATTTATTTATTTTAAAATATTCTTAGCTTGATTTTAGGCAGCAGCCGTTGAAACCTGATGAAGTCGATTTGCATAAAACGGATGAATTCATTAGACGAAAACATAGCTGTACAATATTCCTTGGATTCACATCTAATCTAGTGTCGGCGGGATTACGGGAGACATTACGATTCCTCGTTGAACACCAAATGGTGGATTGTGTAGTAATGACGGCGGGTGGCGTGGAAGAAGACTTTATAAAATGCCTAGCACCCACGTACATGGGATCATTCGAATTATCTGGCCGAGATTTACGGGATCGTGGTATAAATCGTATAGATAATTTGCTTGTACCGAACGATAACAATTGCAAGTTCGTATTATACAACGACTTGGGGAAAGGATAAACGATACCAGCTCAATATACTACTGGGCTGCTAATCATAAAATACCTGTGTTTTGCCCTGCGCTTACAGATGGTAGCCTAGGTGACATGATGTATTTCCACTCTCCGTCACCCCGGATTAGTGGTAGATATTTTGTCCGATTTGCGACATCTAAACACTATGGTTGTGAAAGCCACCAAATCGGGAATGATTATAATCACATATGCAATTTATTAACACAGCTTCGGAATTCGATGACAGTGACAGTGGTGCTCGCCCAGATGAGGCTAATTCTTGGGGTAAAATAAAGAAAGAAGCTTCACCAGTTAAGGTGTATGAAGAAGCTAGTTTAGTAGTGCCATTGATTGTTGGTGAGACTTTTGTTAAAAGACATTTTAATGCAAAAAAGAATAACGAACCATGATAATAAATAATTGTAAAAATGCATATTTGTGGACTTTAATTTGTAATAGTAAACGAACTTTTTAATAAAGCTTAGTCAATAACGACTTACGATCTTCTTCACCAGAAGATATAAGTTAACACAATATTTTATGAACTTCTACGTAAATTCCATTCCCACATTATATGCTAGAAACATACAAACCGTTTGCATACTTTGGAGTCCTATTACAACCAAAAGTGCAACTGCGCTAAACGCGCATCCGCTAAATTCTTAAGTGAGCGAAACACGCGCAACCATGTCTTCTCCCCCAAAACCAAATAGCTGCAGGTGAGCGCTACACGCGCAAACCCTTTTAGCTGACCAAGCATCTTTGGTCACGTAGGCCGGCTCAAGCATAGGTTAGATTATAAACTTTAAAGTTAAGTGTAGTCAGTTTTATAATCGAAGAAGAAGTTGAACATCCTGTAGATTTTAGCATTAACGTGGACGCATCCGAAAGAGTTCCGGATGTGGTAAAATGTTTAAGAGAATTTTCGGGTAAAAACGGAGAATTCAGTTCATGGCGGAAATCGGTAGATAGAATATTATTAATGTACGGACAGAATAAGAATACCCCAAAATATTTTGCTATCCTGCATACAATAAGACACAAGATAGTTGGCGAAGCTGACACGGCCCTTGAGTCTTACCGCACCCCATTAAATTGGGGTAAGATAAAAAAATGTCTGATGTTACATTACTCAGACAAGAGAGACGTTAGCACGTTGGAATATCAAATGACAACACTTGCACAACGGGGTAGCACTGTTGAAGAATTTTATCAACAAGTCTATCAATATCTCTCGCTTATCCTAGACAAAATCGATTGCCTGGAGTTAGGTGAAGAAGCTTTGTATGCCATGACAACGACATATAGAGAAAAGGCCCTCGACACATTTATAAGAGGTCTGAACGGTAACTTACCCAGTCTGTTAAGTGTAAAGGAACCAACCAGTTTACCACAGGCTCTCAATATGTGTCTCAAATTAGGCAACATGAATTACAGGACGAACCATACAAATAGTATCAGTCGCTTGCCGAACAATACCAAACCTATTAGCCACAATCAACCCATTAGCCACAATCAACCAAGGTCATACTCATTCAAACCCCAAGTAAGACCCTTTTACCCAGAACTTACAAATGTTCACAACCAATCCCTTAGACCAAATTCGTATCAACAGTACGGACAAAACCGACACTACGTCACAGTGCAACCAAACTTTAGACCACCTTTTCCTCCAAAACCTCCTACACCAATGGAAGTTGATCGCTCTGTTCAAACGAAGCAAATAAATTATCAGAATAGGCCTCAGTATCAACAAAATCAAACATTTTATAATAGGCAGCAAACATTCAGTAACAAACCACAAGCATTTAGTAATGGACCAGCGCAGGCTAATAATAATCAAGCTAGTAAGAGATCACCATCACAGATAATACAGACTCCTAATAAAATGCAACGGATCTACAATACTGAAGTTACAGAAACTGACCCAATAGAATACAATAATGAAATATTAGAATATCCTGAAGGGTACTACGAGTCTTCACAGGACTACCAACCCGAATACAACGAAGAACAAGAAGAGATCGAAGCAACCCCTAGTGACAATATCAATTTTTTAGACTAAACTCCTCATTGCCATACTATCGTTTCAAAATGAAAAATGGCAATGAACTAAAATTTCTATTATATACCGGATCGAACAAAAATTATATTAGTCCAACTTATATTAGGAACCCCATTCCGAACAAACCCTTCATTGCAAATTCTGTTGGTGGACCCGTCAAAATTACTCATCATGCTAATATCAGTGTTTTCGGTGATGAAATAGGTAAATTAAAATTTCACATTTTGCCCAAGTTAAGAACCTTTGATGCCATAATAGGTAACGATACAATGAAAAGTTTAAACGCAGTAATTTTTACTAAGGAGAACTATTTTACATTACTCAATAAATATGAATACCCCATCCACCAGTTAGCAATTAACTCTATTGCACACACTACATTAAGGCTAAATCATTTGAGTCCCGAAGATAACGAAAGATTAAAACAACTCTTTAACTCTTGCCCAACATTACTTGCTGAACCAGATAAAAAATTAACATACGTCACGAACGTTAAAGCCGAAATTAGGACTAAAAGCGATAGACCAATATATTCCAAAACTTACCCCTATCCAATGCCTTTAAAAAAAGAAATAGACAAACAAATTGAGGAATTACTTAAAGATGGCATTATTCGACCATCGAAATCTCCCTACAATTCTCCGGTATGGGTCGTACCGAAGAAAGAAGACGCCTCAGGATTAAAAAAATTTCGTATGGTTATCGACTATCGTAAATTGAACGAGGATACCATACCAGATAAATATCCCATTCCAGATATTACCACTATTCTAACTAATCTAGGATCAAATAAGTATTTTTCTACAATTGACCTTAAGAGTGGATTCCATCAGATTGCTCTCAACGAAGCAGATATTGAGAAGACCGCCTTCTCTATTGCCAATGGGAAATTCGAATTTACTCGACTTCCATTCGGCTTAAGAAATGCGCCTGCCATTTTCCAACGCACTTTGGATGATGTGCTACGGAAACACATCGGCGTTCGGTGCTACGTTTATGTTGACGACATAATTATCTTTAGCAAAAGCAAAGAAGACCATTTTAGAGATCTTGCAATTATATTTGACACTCTCGAAAAAGCACATTTAAAGGTACAGTTCGATAAATGTGAATTTATCAAAAAGGAAATCGAGTTCCTCGGTATAATAGTTGACCAAAATGGAATTCGCACTACACAAAAAAAGATAGAAGCTATAATAAATTTTCCACGGCCCAAAACTGTCCATGATTTACGCTCCTTTTTAGGAATGACCGGACATTATCGCAGATTTATAAAGGCGTACGCACAAATTGCAAAACCCCTGACTGAAATACTGAGAGGAGAGCTTGGAAGAGTTTCCAAGAATCAGTCTAAAAGGACACTTTTAAATCTAACAGCACAACAAGTAGAAGCTTTTAAAGACCTGAAAAATTGCTTGACGTCAGACGATGTTATACTTCACTATCCAGATTTCGAAAAAGCTTTTGAGCTTACCACGGATGCCTCAAATTACGCTCTAGGAGCCGTACTCTCCCAAGACGGTAGGCCAATATCCTTTCTGTCAAGAACTCTAAGCAGAGCAGAGGAAACTTTTGCCGTCAATGAAAAAGAAATGTTGGCAATAATTTGGGCACTACAGTCCCTGAAATGCTTCCTATACGGATCAAAAAAGGTTAAGATTTACACTGATCACCAACCATTGACCTTTGCTCTCAGCAACAAAAATACTAATGCAAAAATGAAGAGATGGAAGGCACAATTGGAAGAATATAACCACAAAATCATTTATAAACCAGGCAACACAAACATCGTCGCAGACCTACTCTCACGACCACCAATCGCTAACTTAAATCCAATGACTGTCCACAGTAGTGACAGCTCTTCCGAAAATTTAATTTCTTCAGTAGAAATACCCATTAACGTTTTCAAAAACCAAATTTTCATATCAGAAGATACCAAAAATTCATACAAATTCGAAATAGTTTTCCCTACGTACCATAGGCACTTAATAACTGAGACAACCTACAATGAAGAATCGCTAAAATCGCTTTTAAAGAAATATCTTAATCCATCGGTAATCAATGGTATAAAAACCACAGAGCCCATTATGCTAAAAATCCAATCAATCTACCCTCTACATTTCGCAAATTACAAAATTCGTTTCACACAAATAGTAGTTGAAGATATTACTCAGACCGAGGCCCAAGATAAAATAATAATCGAGGAACATAATCGTGCTCCCAGAAACGAAAAAGAAAATAAGCTACAGATTTTGGAAAAATATTATTTCCCCGCTATGTCGAAAAAAATAAAAAAAATAACAAAATTATGCAAAGTTTGTAAAGAAAATAAATATGATCGTCACCCAAACAATGTAAAATTAGGAGCTACACCCTTACCAGAATATTCAGGTCATACTATTCACATAGACATTTTCTCAACAGACAAACATAAAGTACTGACTTCTATTGACAAGTTTTCCAAATTAGCCATTATAAAGAAAATAGACGGGAAAAGTATAGACAGTATAAAAAAACCCTTAAGAGAGATAATATTTTATTTTGGAATTCCGAAGGCTATAGTTTTCGATAACGAAAGGACATTTAATTCTCAACCAATAAAATTCATGTTAGAAAACGAATTCAATATAAAAATATTCACTGCACCACCCTATAAAAGCGAGGTGAATGGACAAATAGAACGGTTCCATTCAACAATATCAGAAATTATGAGATGCTTAAAACAGGAACACTCTGATAAAAATTTCGACGAATTAATGGAATGGTCTGTAAACGAATACAACCATTCTGTTCATTCTGTTACAGGAAAAAACCCGTTGACATATTCTTCGGTAGACCTACCTCAAATGCCACTAACAGAGAAGAAACTATGAAAAAGGTTCTAGAAAAATTAAAAGAGAAACAGGAAAAGGACCTGCAATATCATAACAAATATAGAAAGGAAACTATTGACTATAGAACAGGAGACAAAATTTTTGTTAAACAGAATAAAAGATTAGGAACAAAACTTTCAAAAAGGTACAAGGAGGAAATAGTTAAGGAAAACAGACATTCCACGGTAAAAACAGAATCAGGCAAAATAGTTCACAAGGACCGCATACGAAACTAACTCAGAACATTTTTATTATTTTTAGATCTCTCTTTTTCCTGAACTTTATTTTAAGCGATGGTTCGGTTGAGGTGTTAGATTACACTCAGTCAGAAATCGTAATGATGGAGGAAGGAATTGGCAAAATTCAAACAGGAACATACCGGATTATCCACATGACAAACATAACAGAATACTCTACAATATTACGGGAACTGAACAGAAACTTCATACGAAACATTCCAGCTAACAACCCTCTTTACCCATTTATAACAGACGAAATCAGTAATATCAACATAACAATTAATAACATTTTACCTAAATACAAAAATAAAAGATCACTAGACTACATAGGATCAGCCTGGAAATGGATAGCTGGCAACCCTGACCATGACGATTTAATAGCCATCAACAGCAAATTTAAAGAAGTAATCGAGAATAACAACCAACAATTAATAATCAACAAAACATTTTAGAAAGAATAAACAATATAACAGAAATTAGCAACTCAATAATAAAGTCTCTAGGAAGTAGTAACGAATTTCAAACCGCCCTAATACTTCAATATAAATTTAAAATTGACATAATCAAAGATGAGTTAGAAAATATTAAAAGAGCAATTCATTTAACTAAAGCGAACATTATTAACTCAGTTATTATTAACAATAAAGAAGCTCATAGAATAAATAAAATTTTTGTCGAAGAGAATCTGCAATTTGGTTCGTTAGAAGAATCTCTGAATTTTGCAGATGTTCAAATTGCTGTAAAACAAAACTTACTAATTTATATGATAAAAATACCGGAAACCGGTAAAGAAATTTGCAAATCTATTATAATTAAGCCTTTAAGTAAAAACGAAACTATTTTAAAGATAAATTTTGAAAAAATACTGAAATGTAATGAAGAATATTATGGTATAGAAAAAGATTGTAAAATAATAAATGAAATACAAATTTGCAAACAAACCCAAATTGTTAATTTGGAAAACGAAAATTGTATAAAAAATTTAATAAGGAATAAACCATATAAGTGCACTGTAACAAATACGGAACATGTTAAAAATATTGTAGAAATAAATAATGGATTAATACTTTTAAATAATTTCGAAGGAAATATTACTACAAATAATAATACTAGAAAATTAAGAGGATCATATTTGATAAGAATCTTTAATGAAACTATAAGAATAAATAACATGAATTTTACAACTTTAGAACAACATAGCTTGAGACCACTGCCTGCTTTAATCCAACATTCAAACTCAAATTCAGAGTTCGAGGAAGTTCTATCCTTAAAACTTATGAAAGAGCTTAATATAAAAAACATTAAAAAAATAAGTTCTCTGAATCTTTTAGTGAAATCCAGATTATTCACTCATTTTGGACTATTAGCCCTAGTACTTACCATAATTGCAATTTTCAGATGCAAAAAGCGCGTAAAGCCTGAAATAATTATTAGCAAACCGGAATCATTTCAAATGCCAGTAATTAAAAGGACGCAGCATAGAAGTCTTAACGACATCCCATTTTTTTAATTAATCAAGCGGGGACGCTTGATATTTCGGAGGGAGGAGTTAACACAATATTTTATGAACTTCTACATAAATTCCATTCCCACATTATATGCTAGAAACATACAAACCGTTTGCATACTTTGGAGTCCTATTACAACCAAAAGTGCAACTGCGCTAAACGCGCATCCGCTAAATTCTTAAGTGAGCGAAACACGCGCAACCATGTCTTCTCCCCCAAAACCAAATAGCTGCAGGTGAGCGCCACACGCCCAAACCCTTTTAGCTGACCAAGCATCTTTGGTCACGTAGACCGGCTCAAGCATAGGTTAGATTATAAACTTTAAAGTTAAGTGTAGTCAGTTTTATAATAAAGCTCAAGAGAAGCACATAGTGCTGATTAATAAACGCATTGTTTTATTTTTTATGTTATATATTTATATTCGATTAAGGACTGTTAACACGTTTCAGATTATTTAATATATTGGCATGTGTATTTCTCATATACTCTTTATTCCAACGAAATCAAGCAAATTTTATTAACATTATAAATATTTTTAATAATTTATTTTTGAGTCTTTTAGTTTTGCATTTTCCACACCACCCCTGAGGTTTGCAATAAGTTGCGTTACCGACTTTTTTTAGATGTTCGGTTCCCCGGTGGGCCTATTTTCACCTTTACTACTTAAAATAAACATAATTAAAAATTTAAATAAAAATATTGCACAAAATAATTTAATAAGATTTCTAAGCTCCCACAATAGATGTATCCAAAATCCTATAACTCTATTAAATATATTAAAATACCGAAACTAACTTTTAAAAGGGGGTGGTAGTTACCTATGTGAAATGCACAAAAATTTGATGTGCCGAAAATGAGGGTTGGCTGCCTGCCTATTAAAAATTCTTAAAGAAAAATATGTTCTAATTCTTATAAAAAGGTATTTTAGAACGTCGGGTTGTGAATTTTCGCAGCAATAAAAAGGCCCTACATCTCCCATCATACTATGTAATTTTTTTGAAAATCCTATAAGATGACAACAAAAATCAAAATTGTTATTTAATATTGCATCAAGTTTTTTCAAAAAATCCATGAAGGGTTCAGTAGCTTTTACCAGATTTGACGAATCGTACACTTTTTCTTTTGTAAAAGTGAATGCGTCTTCAGGGATCTGATCTTTTTCAAAAAGTGGCAAAGGTTGGGAACAATTATGCAATTTAAAATATTCATAATACATATAGCCACAAAAATATGCAAATGAATTTCGCTGTAGGAAATCGCTTTCAATTACATCGATTTCGATACAATTCCCAACATTATAGGGGCTGTCTAGGAACGGTCTTGGCAAACCTTGAAATTATTGACAAGAACTATCCTGAATCTAAGGGTCATTACATACTCTTTCAAGGGTATTGAACGAAAACAGTTCTAAATCTCTACCCTGCAGAGATTCACAATTGCCACGTGTCACGAATTTGACATGTCTAAGGCCCCAAGATTGGCGGAAAAGGTCAGAAAACATAGACGGAGTTGTTCTTGTGTTCAATCCTCCCCCTTTCCTAATCTGTCCGAAGTAGTGTTCTAGTTCGTCTTGGCAAAGTCTTCTTTTCTTGATATATTCAAATCCCTCCCGGGACAATATGCGCCACAATCGTCTTAAACTGCAAATGTTAAGAAGCCAACCTCTAATAAACGAAAATGTATTTGTGATATCTCGACCAAACATATCACAAACAGTGATAGAGTTAAGTGCTAAAAAATTCATTTGATCTAAGATGCCCGAAAAGGGTTCACCATATTTTTTTAATGCTCCGAGGCATTCACTATTAAAAATATTGAATAGTTGGTCGAAAAATAATACAAACTCCTCGATATTTAAAAAGGTTTGGAACTGAGATGTATTTAAGTGACCCGTTGTATACATGGCTAACATTGCTCTAGCAACTGTATTGCTAAAGACTTGGGCAGCTAAACGTACATTCATTTTTTGAAAAGTACTGGGCTTTAAATGTGCGGAAGTCAATTTTGGCGCACATCGAATATCACGTTGTGAATCCTGTTCATGGAAATGAACTATATCTTTCCAATCTACAGAACGCCCACGAAATTGTATATGGTTTTTGAAGTTTTCAATACAATTTCTCGTACTCTTTAACAGGTGAGGAGAATCATAAAAGAATACGATTTCTTCACCATTTACTTCAAAATAGGGCCTATCATCTGTAATACCCACTACTCTGGCAAAATTAAAAAAATTGGATCCTTGATCACAGACTAATTGACAGGTACGGAGACCTATTCCCTGGAGTTTCTCAATCACTTCAAAAACATACTTCCGCACCACATCCCCTTTACAAGAATTATGGACGAAAAAGTATGCAACTGCTTGAGACCAGGAGTTGCCTCCAATGCCTTGAGCCATTACTGTAAAAACACTGTTGGCTATCCTGGAAGTGCGATTTTCATCCCCATAGTCCTCCAATCCTACTATAAAATCCCTATACCCATCATAGTTCAAATGAGTTTTCAATGACATTTCATCACAACACAATGAAATGTATTTCTCCTCATTACTAAAGCCTCGGCTACGCAACTCCAGGGACTTAATGCTGCAAAATGAGCATCCAGGATTTCTTGGCCAACCCTTTATAAATTTGGAAAGAGTGGTTGTAGAAGGCCAATGAAAAAGGGGTCGCAAATATCTATAGGCCAAAGGAGATGTGAATTTTACTCCAAGGGCTATAATCTTTATATTTTTACTATATCTGCGACCTGAAGGGCTGCGAGAAGTATTTTTTACACTATTTCTGACACATAATGCGAGATGTGCTGTTAATTTGCCACAAATCTCATCAATTTGGAGATGAATATGGTTTTGGTTAATTAAATTATCTGTTTGGGCTTTTAGCTCTAATATCTCTTGTTCTTTTTCTTTTAGTGATTTCATTAATAATGAAATTTGATTCATCGCATTGTCAAGTTGTTCTTGGCAATTTTGATGACTGAAGGATCCATCGCAGAAATATGATTCGGTTTGGGTCCCCTGACATCGAACCCCAAAAGGAATTACTTCTGCCCTAGCATTTTCTGTTTCCCTAAAATAATCCAAACCCTCTTCCTGAGCAGCAAAATCCTCAGGCCCTAATCGAATTACCCCGTCATTTGCGTCCGTCTGTTCGACAAAACTACCTATTCCAAACACTAAATTATTTTTTGGAATTACATCCACTGTGGGTGCGTACAAATTACTATCGGGGACTGCCCCTTTACTTAACCTTAATTTGTTCCTCATCCGGATCGAGAAATGGCGCTGGCAGGCGAATAGCTCCATTGTTGGGGTGTCTGTTACCCCTAAAAGTTCCATCCATTTTCCTCGCCTATGAAAATTTTAATAAATTTAAAGAAAGAATATGCAAGCAAAATGGTTAGTATAAAAAAAAACAAATATTGATTAGTTTTTTTAAATGATAAGTTATGGGAAAAAATTAAAATGGTGAAAAAAAAATTAAAACGCATGAAAAGCATTAAATTAATGCATGAAGTAAACCAAGCCTTAGAGACATCATTTAAAACGTCGCCGAAATTTTTTATAAACTATTTGTAAGTTTATTTTCATACAAAAAAACTTATCTTTTATCTTTTAAAATCTATCATATTATCTATGACTAACTTTTAAAGTTTAACAAAATGAATTACCTTAAGTAATTAATACTATATGTGGTATTGATAATTTAAAAGTAGGACGCAGTCATATTTTGTATAACTACACTCTTATAAGTTAATGTGATAATTACTTAATGAATTATATTTATAATTAAACACTTTCGTAACAAAAATTTTTTAAGCCATTTGTTGTTTAACCTAATTAAAACTAATGTAGTTTTCATTATACTTAAAAAAAAGAGAGGAATTTTCTGAAATGAATTCATTTTCCAGGAAGACAATGCAGCGATACATCGTACCAAGAAAACAGTTGATTTCGTGCTGGCTCGGAATATTAAATTTCTCGATTGGCCTGCAATTAGTCCCGACCTAAACCCTATTGAAAACCTTTGGTCCGTGTTATCAGCCAAGCTTTTCGAAAGGGGACGGCAATTTGATAACGTAAAATGTCTAAGAAATGCCATCGTTGAAAATAGGGAAGCAATTGATCAAACCGTTATCCATTCTTTAATTAAATAATTCTATCATACATCTTATTAAACATTTCATTTTTCTCTTAAATACTAAAAAGGTAATGAATAATCAAAGTGGCTTTAGAATTATTTCGTTTGGATTATTAGAACTTTGAGTCAACAGTAGCCATAGCCAAGATGTAGCAAATTTATAGCGAATTTATGGTAGAGCTGGTTAATTGGAGTCTGCAATTTGACAGATATTCATCTTGCAATAGCCAGAAAAAATATAAATTTTTTTGTACTATCTTATATATAACAAGTAAGGAAGGGCTAAGTTCGGGTGCCAACGAACATTTTATACTCTCGCATGATAAAGTGATAATCGAGATTTCGTTATCCGTCATTTAAATATTTTTTTATTTTGCTGTAAAATTAATTAGATTAGATCAATTTGTGTACTTTGAGTATTGAATTGTATTTTCATTTATTTTAACTGTATTGAAGACTATGTAAGAAAACAAAAACAATCGTTTTTCAAAGTTAATGCACATTTTATTTCTTACATGAATAAGATTATACAGGTTTGACTTAGAAGCAATAAGAATTATATATTTTAATAACTAAATGTTATATTTTTCAATTCTAAAGATATGTTTTTACAAATAGCAAAACGTATCCTACGAGAGTATAAAAAAGATGCCCTCTGAATTAAATGAAAATATCTGAGAGATTTACCGATATTTTCGGTTAGGTTAGGTTAGGCACTGAGTTCTTCGTGTTCGATATTAGGGACCTTGAAAAGTTATAGTCCGATCACAACAATTTTTCCACAAGGGATGCCTCAGCTCAAATACCGCATTTGTGTAAAGTTTTATTCCGCTATCATCATTGGTTTCTAATGTATAGGGTGATTTTTTAAGAGCTTGATAACTTTTTTAAAAAAAAAAACGCATAAAATTTGCAAAATCTCATCGGTTCTTTATTTGAAACGTTAGATTGGTTCATGACATTTACTTTTTGAAGATAATTTCATTTAAATGTTGACCGCGGCTGCGTCTTAGGTGGTCCATTCGGAAAGTCCAATTTTGGGCAACTTTTTCGAGCATTTCGGCCGGAATAGCCCGAATTTCTTCGGAAATGTTGTCTTCCAAAGCTGGAATAGTTGCTGGCTTATTTCTGTAGACTTTAGACTTGACGTAGCCCCAAAAAAAATAGTCTAAAGGCGTTAAATCGCATGATCTTGGTGGCCAACTTACGGGTCCATTTCTTGAGATGAATTGTTGTCCGAAGTTTTCCCTCAAAATGGCCATAGAATCGCGAGCTGTGTGGCATGTAGCGCCATCTTGTTGAAACCACATGTCAACCAAGTTCAGTTCTTCCATTTTTGGCAACAAAAAGTTTGTTAGCATCGAACGATAGCGATCGCCATTCACCGTAACGTTGCGTCCAACAGCATCTTTGAAAAAATACGGTCCAATGATTCCACCAGCGTACAAACCACACCAAACAGTGCATTTTTCGGGATGCATGGGCAGTTCTTGAACGGCTTCTGGTTGCTCTTCACCCCAAATGCGGCAATTTTGCTTATTTACGTAGCCATTCAACCAGAAATGAGCCTCATCGCTCATCGGACACGGACGCGAAACACATTTCGAACCGAACACTGATTTTGGTAATAAAATTCAATGATTTGCAAGCGTTGCTCGTTAGTAAGTCTATTCATGATGAAATGTCAAAGCATACTGAGCATCTTTCTCTTTGACACCATGTCTGACATCCCACGTGATCTGTCAAATACTACTGCATGAAAATCCTAACCTCAAAAAAATCACCCGTTATATATTATACAGAGAAGGCATCAGATGGAATTCAAAATAGCGTTATATTGGAAGAAGGCGTGGTTGTGAACCGATTTCACCCATATTTCGTACATGTCATCAAGGTGTTAAGAAAATATTATATTCCGAATTTTATTGAAATCTGTCGAGTAGTTCCTGAGATATGGTTTTTGGTCCATAAGTGGGCGACGCCACGCCCATTTTCAATTTTTAAAAAAAGCCTGGATGCAGCTTCCTTCTGCCATTTCTTCCGTAAAATTTTGTGTTTCTGACGTTTTTTGTTAGTCGGTTGACGCACTTTTAGTGATTTTCAACATAACCTTTGTATGGGAGGTGGGTGTGGTTATTATCCGATTTCTTCCATTTTTGAACTGTATATGTAAATGCCTGAAGGAAACGTTTCTGTAGAGTTTGGTTGACATAGCTGTAGTAGTTTCCGAGATATGTACAAAAAACTTTTAGGGGGCGGGGCCACGCCCACTTTTCCAAAAAAATTACCTCAAAATATGCCCCTTCCTAATGCAATCCTTTGTACCAAATTTCACTTTAATATCTTTATTTATGGCTTAGTTATGACACTTTATAGGTTTTCGGTTTCCGCCATTTTGTGGGCGTGGCAGTGGGCCGATTTTGCCCATCTTCGAACTTAACCTTCTTATGGAGCCAAGAAATACGTGTTCCAAGTTTCATCATGATATCTCAATTTTTACTCAAGTTACAGCTTGCACGGACGGACGGACAGACAGACATCCGGATTTCAACTCTACTCGTCACCCTGATCACTTTGGTATATATAACCCTATATCTGACTCATTTAGTTTTAGGACTTACAAACAACCGTTATGTGAACAAAACTATAATACTCTCTTTAGCAACTTTGTTGCGAGAGTATAAAAATGAATCGGAAAATGTGTTGCTATGCACATAACTCAACAACGGCTGGATCAATTTGTCCAATTCTTTTTTTAGTGTTCGTTGAGGTTCAAAGATGGTTTTTACGGTCGAATAATTGCCGGAAACCCCCTGAACACAGCCCTTTTCTTTTTCCCCATATAAACGAATGAATGTTTGTTTGTTAGTAACGCTAATACTCTAGAACGGCTCAACCAATATTGATGAAATTTGTAGAGCTTGTTCGCTGTAGATCGGGGAAGGTTTACAAAACAAAAAAAAACAGTATGCTTTTCTTGATTAAGGCGGGTATTGTCACTTGCGAAGCGAATGAAAATTTTGGCGAGTTTCGCCGTGGCGAATTGTAAGTTGCGAATCTCTAACGAATTCGCCAGAAAATGGCGAACGTGTGACGAAAATGAATTTCTGGTATTGCCGCTGGCGAAAAAACGGCATTCGCTTCGCCATTACTGTCAAAACTTAACGAATGTATTTTTTATTCGCTATTTGAAATGGAAAGAACGTAAGTAAATTTTGATCTTTATTTGAGCAATTGTAATTAGTTAATTATATTTAACAAAACGATACTTCTAGAACAAAACGTACAACAACGCAGCAATTCCAAAAATTGGTTGTGTTAATGGAAAATAATCCGGACGTCGCCAGAGGAATGGGGAATTTTGGATCGACAAAGAAGAGCAGGGCAGAGCAATGGGACCTGTTCGCTGCCAAACTCAATGCCATTGGTCCACCATTGCGAAACGGACGCGAGTGGAATAAGGTAAAAATTTAATTAATTTGTTTGGCTGAAGTTACTTATGTGTAGCATTCAGGTTTGGTTAGATTATAAACTGAAACTAAAAAAAAATAGCGACAAACCGACGCGAAACTGTTGCCACAGGAGGAGGACCTTATGCTCAACAAAGTTTATCTCCATTAGAGCAAAGTGTGGATGAGCTTCTTCACCTTCAGGCGGCTGTAAATCCTGTAGGCTTAGCATATGGCTCTAATGAAGTAGCAACTGCGGTAAATAGTAGTGAAATTTAGCCAGAAGAGCGCACGACTAGAATGACAGTAGAGCAACGTGAAGTCATTCGGATGAAAGCGTTGGAAAAGCAAGCCGAAGTTCAGGACATCCTTTGCAACAAAATTGCAAAAATGGAAAGAAAAATGGATGAAATTGCAAGGTATGCAAGAAAAACATATGAACTGAAACAGGAAGAAATTAAATTAATGAAAATGAAAGAAGAAAGGAAGAAGGAAGAAAATTTAGAGAAAAAAAAGACATAAAGAAAAGATGGAAATAAAACTACAAATTTTAAAATTAAAAATGCAAAAAAAATAGGGTAAATAGGGTGCTTGTAAATAGATTGAATTTAGTTTATAGTTTATTTCATAAGAATGTGATGAATTTTTTTTTATTTCATATTTTAATCGAACTTGAAATTGTGATTTTTTTAAGAAAACATGTGATGAATTTATTTTTACTTTATTATTGTAAGTGACGGAATTGAATCTGTGATTTTTTTAATTTAATTTAAAAGCGTGTAGTTTTTGTAATTTTTATATATTTATTATCTATGTAATATTGAATTTCAAAGTATTGAATAAAATAAAAGAATACAATATATTATTCACTGAAGTCGGTATAGTTTCATTTACATCAAAGCATCAGCAATTTGTCTTCTGCGGCGCTCTCCTGGTGAACCATTTCCATTTTCATTAATTGGTTCCAATGGTACAACGGCATCAAAGAAGGTTTCAGTCACCTCCGGATCACCGATTCTAAATTTTTTACAAATGTTGTGCAAGGCGCAGCATATATTAATAACGGATGTTACTTTAGCACGATCGTAGCGCATTTTTCTATCACTCAGAAGACATCTGAAACGGCATTTCAAAACTCCAATCGTACGTTCAACAACATTTCTCGCTTTCGCGTGCTTCTTATTAAAAATTTACTCCCTAGTTCCAGATTCTGCATGACGGAAAGGTGTTAATAAATAAGGGCTTAGTGGGTATCCGGAGTCACCTGCAAATGTATTATCGTTTTCAATATTCATATGTCAAGATTAAACTCGCGCAGTGGTCAAATATTGCGAATACCTAAATAAATAGAGTTCTGATCTCCGTTTTGATGCGCTGCCTCTAAACATGCCTTTAGAGAACTATTGTTCCATACGAACGAATCGTGTGTAGAACCAGCATATCTAGCATCCACAAAACGGATATTCATATCATGATCACAAGCCTGTAATAAAAATAAAATCAAATTTTTATACCAATTTTACTGTATTAAATTCATAAAAACTCACAATTATTGGATTTATGCTAAAAAATCCTTTTCTGTTTAGATAGAGGTGTTTGTTTGTGGTAGGAGCATAAATCGCAATATGGGTTCCATCAAAGCAGCCTATTACATTTGGTATTCCCGATCTTGAATAAAATTTGCTCCTTGCCTGCTGCTTTTCTTCTTCACTCATATCTACGCTTATATGGGTACGACAAATTTCATTTTCCAAAATGGGTATGATCTCTTTTAAAATAAGGGAAACTGTTGGCTGAGCAAGTCCCAACTGAAATTCATTCCCTATAGCTTGTTGGTAACTGCCATGTGCAAAAAATCTGAGCGCGGCACACAATTTTAACATCGGCGTTATGGAAGACGACATCCGACAATGAAATTTGTCTTTGATTTTATCCAGCACATACATAAATGCGTCCTTGTTTAAGCGGAAATTCGCAACGAGTCTACAAATACGTGTACATTGAACAAAAACTTCTTATTATTCGTTATAATTGAACTGGATACATACACCGTGTTAGGTAGCTCTGTAGGATTAGAATTATCTCTAATAAAACGGCGCTGTCGAAGAAGATTAGTTCGCGTTTCCACATCGTAATTTTCCTCAAAACACAGATCCGCGCTATTAAACATATTTTCGAATTTCAGTTGATGTAAAAAAAATATTATTAAGTATAAATGACACAAATGTCAAATTCGGATGAACACGCTACTTTTTTCATGAATGGCAACGACATATTTTAGCGAATACGTTCATTCGCCATTCACAATGCAAATTTGGGGTATGTTCGCCAAAGCGTTCGCTTCGTCAAATAAATTCGCTTCGCAAGTGACAATACCCGCCTTTATTTTGTATTTTTCTTGCTTATATACAAATTTTAAAACTATCATAAATAACTCAATATATGTGTATGTGGGTATGTTTGTATGTATTGCAGCATATTGTTTATTGCTGCTTGACATGGGGTTGTTTTCAAGTGTACAATTTAATACATGTGTGTGTGTGTGTTAATGTTATCTCTTCTGTAAATTTATGACTTGTGACCCCATGCATTTTTATTGTTATTAGATGTGCATTGCATGTAAATACATTATGTACATATGTATATATTATGTGTATGTATATTAATATATAAATAGATATTTATGGAATTTATATAATAAAAGTTTTATACAAACTCCAGGAACACACCAGCCCGATTTGCCAAAATAGTAAAAAACACTTCAATTGTCGTTTCAGTTAATTTTTATTTAACACAACCGCACGCTCTCGTTGTCTGCAAGTAAGTAAGTAGGGCACGTATGTGCATACAAAAAGGAAAAAAACGGTCTTAGGCAGAGAGGGAGAGAACAAAGAGAAGAGAGAGCTTTGTCTCTCTCTGAGATCTTCATTGTTCATCCCCTTTTCGCACACACATAATGTGTATGTGTACAAGTGCGACTTTTGGTATTCTATTCGTTTATATAAACAGCAATGGTTAGACTAGAAATTATTTTAGTTTGATTATTGTTAAATATATATATATATATATATGCCAAGAGATCCAGTTTGTCTTGGTTTTAAGGTGAATTATCAATAAACAAAAAAACCATATAAAGGTTTAGGCTGAAGGTCCGGTTAGCCCCAGTTGGTCTCGCAGTGCAGTGAATCTAGCTGTTGGTAGAGACAACTTTTGAGACTTGAGACGACTTTGCTATTCTGTAAGTGACAGTCTCAAAATCTATTACATTTCATTATTCAGAGATGTTTTTACACTTGAATGAAAATAAACATACAACATAACAACAAAATAGTCAAAAACTAAAATTATCCATAAAAATAAAAATTTATGTTGACTTTGTTTCATAATATTTAAGAAATTTATGCAAAATTGATTTATTTTTAACCTTTTCGTGTTTGAGTTGCTTACAAAATATAAAAAAATTACAATCGATTAATATCTATTATGATCTCTATTCAGTATATTCAAAATGGCAGCAAGAGGTCTTTTCAGTTTGTGACCTGCTAACTATCTGGTCTCAAGTTTGAGTCAATATTTTGAAACTACCGCTAGAGACTGGTTAGTGAATAGTAACAGTCACAAATTGAGACTTTACCTCAAAATGTCTCAAATAGAGACTAGAGACTGGTTACAGAATCCCGCTATTAGACATACTTTCGGAATTACTGGTGGCAATTACCACATCGTCAACATATAATAGTATATATATATTTTTACTTATATCTCCTTTCAAAAACCTCAAACCAGCATCGTGCAGCTTGCTTAAGGCCATAAATAGCTTTATTTAGTTTACATACTTTATTTCCATCATACTGGTTTAAACCTTTTGGAACCTTCATATAAATTTCATCCTTTAAAGTTCCATATAAAAATGCTGTTTTTACGTCCATATGATGGATCAGTAAATTATATTGATTAGAAAATTCTAAAAGAAATCTGAAACTAGAAATTCGTGCAACAGGTGCAAAGGTCTCATCATAATCCATTATTTATTCTTGGGTGAAGTACCTTGCTACCAGTCTTGCCTTATATTTTAATAAATTACAATTTTCGTCTTGCCTTAAACTAAAAACCCACTTGCAATCTACTATGTTTTTATCCATAGGCCTTTGCACTAAGCACCATGTATTATTTACAAAATGAGAATTTAGTTCATCTTGAATGGCTTCCTCCCACAAGGTTCTGTCATCGCGAAATTTAATTTCCTCATATGTATTGGGAATATCACTTAAACATAATTGGGTATTCATAAGACATTTTTCTAAAAATCTATATGATAATTTTGGTTTATCCTTATTTCTCTCACTGCGTCTGACTTGTTGATTTTCATTTTCTTGTATATTATCACCAGTTTCAACTACTGGATCGGTATTCTCGAGACAAGTGGAATTTTCATTTGGGTTTTCACCAGACTTTGAATCCATTGATTCATTCATTTCCTGTGATGGAAAATTTAACTCTTCATTCTCTTCGATTGGAGAATCATGACTTCTGCTAACATCATTATGTTTTACCACAGAGTCATTTTCATTTAAGGTCATAGATTTTATGTTTTTTTCGTCCACCAGTACATCTCTAGCTATCATAAATTTTCTCGATTCCTCATTCCACAATTTATAGCCATTTGACTCATACTCAACGAGTATATTCTTGTTAGATTTCTCATCAAATTTTCGCTTACGGACTTTATTTAATGCGTATACAGTTGATCCAAAAACTTTCAAATATTTTAGTATTGGCTTCTTTTTATGCCACATCTCATATGGTATTTTTTCTTATATTTTCCAAAGCTCTACTTGGGGACCTATTAACTAAATAAGTTTCTGTAAAAACAGCTTCACCCTAAAAACTTTTATTAAGTTTAGTACAGTTAATCATAGAGCGAGATTTTTCGGTGATTGTTCTAATCATCCGCTCTGCAACACCATTCAATTGTGGGGTCTGAGGAACCGTTAAATGATAGCTGACAAAATTGACGCATTTCATTAGAGAGGTATTCCCTGCCATTATCAATATGTAGATTTACCATTTTTAAGTTGAAATGAGCCTCACTTTTCGCCACAAAGTCTTTGAATACAAAAACACGTATGATTTATAAGTTATTAAATATGTCACACAGTAATGTGTGAACTGATCAATAAATACTACATAGTAGTTTTTATTATCAATAGTTGAGGGCGTAATCGGACCACACACGTCAGAATGATCTACGAACAATGGGCGGTCAATATTTTCTTTGTTTTTAGATTTTTCAAATTTTAGCCTAGATTGCTTTCCGTTAATACGCGCCTCATATATTTCATTTCTATTTAGCTGTACGTTTTTTATAAGTTCAACATCTTCAAGCAAGCTTTTCCGTTTAATTTCTAGGAATTTTCCTACACTAATATGGCCTAACCTTTCATGTCACAAGCGATATTCTGCATCATTTAAAATTTTGGATGTATATACTTTGCTATTTAAATAAAATTTCACAATCGGTACATTATACATACTTACATATCCCTTCAAATGCCAAGTTACCATTTTTGATTACTTTTATACCATCCGGATTAAATTCGACGGACATTCCAGCATCTAGCATCTTCTTCACGGATAGTAAATTGTGCGGGATTTCCTTGCAACACAGCACATTTTGTAATGCAATGTTTTTCCCAGAACTGTTAAGACTAACTAGTCCTTTCGCAGTAGCATACACAAATTCTCCACGCTTTCCAATCCTAATCGCCACACTTGGATTTATATTCTCTTACTCGGAAAATAAAGTTATGTCATTTACTATATGATCTGACGCCCCTGAATCTAATATAAAATCTACGCCATCTGTCTTTTCACTGGAATAAGCTAATTTCATCATAAATGCCAAAGCACAGTCCAGCTGCGTTGCTGCCATCTGAGTCTGTCTCTCTCTAACCGCTACGTTCATCATAAATGCAAACGAGCGTTCTGGCTGCGTTGCTGTTGCCATCTGAGCCTGTCTCTCTCTCTAACATTACTCTGGACATGAACATTCTGGTTGCCACCTGCCTGCCTTTTTAAGAAGAAACAGTCTTTTTTCATATGGCCTAATTTGCCGCAATGAAAACACCTCAGCTTAGGCTTTGACTTATTCTGAAATTGTTTCTTCACAAATTTTGTTTTTGTATGTGCTATCCCTAGGCTCTCGATTGCCTATAGCCTGCAACACTTTTGCACTTGTGTCCTTGCCAACTCCTTTTAGTTTAATTTCATGATCGAGAAGCCGAGTCTTTACAAAGCCTAATGTTAAATTGCTCTCAGAGAGAGTTTCTAGCGCTGTTACTACTCCATCATAGCTAGTTGGAAGTGTTAGAAGCAAATGAGACACTTTGTCCATTTCATCTATCTTGGCTCCCGCCGCAACTAACTCAGTAACCAAATCATCAAATAAACGAAAGTGGTTTACTAGCGGAGTATCACCCTTCAATTTAAAGACAATAGTTGTTTGCGTAATGAAAGTTGAGATGCCAGGCTTTTACGCTCGTAAATATTGTCCAAATTTTCAAAAATTTCCTTAGTCGAGTTCCCATTGTTGGCAAACACTAAAAAAGAATCACTCAAATATTCAACTACAAGACTCTTTGCATTACTTTCTGCTCGCTTCACTTCATCACTTTCCTTATCACTTGGTTCCTCATCATTTACTTTTAACAACTCGTTTTCCTCTAACAAAGCCCTGACTCTAAATTTCCATATGGAATACTTTTCCCCGTTAAAAGGCGTTATGTTTCTCTTTCCTTTTTCCATCTTCCGAGAATAACTGTTCTTCCTTTTGATTGTTATGCGCTTCTCAGAATTTTTGTTGCTAGTCTGCTCTAACACTCGCACAGAAATTGAAAAAATGTGCGCCAATTTGGTACGTTGTTATACAAATATGTATATGTACGTTGTTCACTTATAAGCAAAAATTTCAATAGTAATTATTTTGTTTAGACTTGATTTAAAATTTAATTGTTTCACTTGTTTTTCAATTTTATTATTCGTTAACAATCAAAGCATTTTACTATAGCACTTAGCTGCAAATTGTGACTGGGCCTTTAACCTATGGAATTTATATAATGAAAGTTTTATACAAACTCCAGGAACACACCAGCCCGATTTGCCAAAATAGTAAAAATTACTTCAATTGTCGTTTTAGTTAGTTTTTATTTTACACAACCGCACGCTCTCGTTGTCTGCAAGTAAGTAAGTAGGGCACGCATGTGCAAACAAAAAGGAAGCAAAAACGTTCTTAGGCAGAGAGGGAGAGAACAAGGAGAAGAGTGAGCTTTGCCTCTCTTTGAGATCTTCATTGTTCATCCCCTTTCCACACACACACACATTGTGTATGTGTACAAGTGTGACTTTTGGTATTCTCAACAATATTTATATAGTATTTAGTAGATATTTCGGCTTTGCTGATAAGTAAGGTGACTGGTAGTTGGCACCACATAATAGAAAATTCATTGGTTTTTTTATTTAGATCAATAGTAGGACCTTTGTAGATCATTGTAATATAATTAAAAAATTTTGTCGACCCTTCATTATTTTTTAATTAATTAAATAAAATAATGATGGGAAGTTAGCACCCCACCCCACTAATTTTCATTTGTAGACCGAAATAATATTAACCAATGGAAAGCAAATCGTTTGTAGATAATAAATACCTTGGTTTCATTCTTTTACATGTAATTATTCATTATATTTTAATTAATTTAAAAAAAGGTCTATGGTATTTCACTGTGTATTTCCATCGTACAATGTATACGTGATGCTCCCATACCGTAAAAGTTCAATATCGAAAAAGATATGTAAGTTCGCTCAAAACTGACCGACACTTGTCGATTATATCGATAAAGTAGATTGATTCACATCTGTTCATACCAAATGAACACATCCCTGCATTGTCCTCCTAACTCGTCTAAATACGAATTAGAGGACAATGCAAAAAACACCCAACAGCGCCAACATAACAGCGAAGTACCCAACAAAACGAAAAAACACAATAAAACCAATCACTAGAGCGGACGGACGCATATAGGCAAACAGCAGCAGCAATATTATCAGCAACAACAACCACAGCAGCATCAGCAGTATTAGCAGCAATAACAGCAGCAGAATCATCGTCTCAGCGCGGGAAAAATCAACCACATCAGGTTACAAATAAATAAATAATTAGATTAAGTATAATCGTGATTAGTTTTGTACACTAACATACAATTATACACATCCACACATAATCACCCAATTGCATTTATTAACCCATACACATATTTATATTACACGTACTCAAATATACAAAATTGAATTGTTACCCAAAATTCTAATAGTTTTTATTTTATTTGGCATACCGGCAAACACACGTCGATCACCCCGACATTTTGGTCCTTCGAGCCGGATTAAGCGCCTCATAAAATAAACCCACCCAATTCAACATCATTTTGAAAACCAGGATTTTGGATCATCAGGATTTGCACTTTTTCACCCACCCAATCAACTGTGTTTTGAATCAACAGGATTAATATTTACCCACCCAATCAACTAATCAACTACTTTATCATCAAACCCATACGTGGAAAAATTGTAAGTACCCAAACTCAAATTTATTTAAAATATTGTGATATACAAAAATTAGTGCAAATCGGAATAAAACGGCAAAGTGAAACAAAAACAAAATTAATATTCTATTCCAAAGTAAATCTTTTGCTTAACCGGTATTAAGCACAAAGTATTTGCTAACTCTGTTATTGCCATATTCCGCTTTGCACCTTACCCGTTGACATACATACATACGCATATAAATTTTGAGAGCCAAATAGCGTTGCTTTGGCACCCACCCGTACCTACGCGTACATATGTTTTATTGTTTTACCCGCTCAACTAACAACGAACTAACGTTGACTGCAAGTGCAGTGTGAGCAAGCAAAAAAACAAACCCAGTAGGAAAAATTTCAAAAGACCCATTAGGAAATTTTTCGTTCGTCGGAATTTCACTCATTATATTTTGCGGTTCAAAATATAAACAGCAAATAAAAAAATAAAGTCGTTGCTTATTAACTTATTCCAATTCAAACTTAAATAAAGAAATTGTTTTTCAAATTTATTATTTGTCTTATTTCAATTTAATTAATTATTACGACCCGGTTAAGTGAATTTTTAATAGCAATGGAAGAATTTAAATTTTGTATTTCCGATTTGTTCGAATACATTGAGGAACATTACGACACCCAACCCGAAGATGAGTCTATTTATACCCTAGAAATAAAAAGGGTTGAACTCAACGCGATATACGACAAGGCAAACAAGTCGTACGATGCCGTTCGTAGAACCCTACAAAAACCCGGTGAAACTATTGATTTTGCAAAAATCAAAGAAAATTTTAAAAAAGGTCATCAATTATATTTAAAGTGTTTAGGATCCATTAATAAAGCTATTGATGATCTCAAGACCCCAACCCCAATAAAGGAAAGAGTTTCAGAAGAATTTACATCGCGGGACATAGGACCCTCAATACATATACCCCCTTGTGATACGGACATATTTTATGGAGATTTCGCAACCTGGCCTTCATTCCGAGATATGTTTACGGCTATATACGTAAACAATCACAAAATCAGCAACGTGGAAAAACTGTTCCATTTGATTCAAAAAACCCGAGGAGAAGCAAGAGCAATTGTTAAAAATACACCCTTAACAAATGATGGTTTCCTGATGGCATGGAGAGACCTGGTATCCCAATACGAGAACAAACGAGTTCAGGTCAACGCTCAATTGAAGATTTTATTCAACTTACCCCAAGCAACCCAAGAAAGTGGAAGCGCGATCAAACACCTTCAGAGGACCATCAACAATTGCCTCACAAATCTACACAACGTGTACATAGACACTAGTAGTTGGGACCCCATCTTAATCTTCTTATGCGGATTGAAATTACCCAAAACCCTACTTCATCAATTCGAGGACACCCTAGAAGATAACTCGGAAATACCATCCTGGAAAACTTTCGACGCGTTTCTCACTCATCGATATAAATCTTTGGAAGCAGTCGGAAATCTAACTGACCCCGTTCCAGTGACCCAATCCGACAGTGGATCCTATAGGAAAGGAAAAGACAGGAAGTTCAACACATTTCACGCTAATGTTTCCGGAACTTCGACCCTGGATTTTTCACACGCTAGTGCACACCCAGTTCGAGGCAACAACCTTTCAAAAAAGCCTCAAGACATTGAAAGTTGTAAGCTTTGTAGAACACAACATTCAATTCGAGAATGTCCAAAGTTCTTACAAATGAATGTTGAGACCCGAATAACCACAATTAAAAATAATGGTTATTGCTTCAATTGCCTTGCATTATCTCACAGTTTCAGAGATTGCAAGAGCAAATATTCTTGTAGAATATGCAGAAAGAAACATAACACACTTCTGCATAGGGATACACCAACCCGTTCCCAATCCCCCCCACAAGGATCAAGAGCCTCAAACCCGCCTCTTGACCCAAGCACCAGTAGTACCTCCCAAACCCTTAATACCAATATAAATCCGCAAGCCTACACAACCCTCTTACAGTCCACTAAAACTCAAGACCCTCAAAACTTTAGTGGGAAGCAGATTTTGTTAGGCACTGCTGTAGTCCAAGTTTTATACAAAGGGCAAATATTCACAGCTCGCGCACTAGTCGACTCCGGGTCAGAAGCCACTTTTGTTTCAGAGAAATTCCAGAGAAAATTGGACATACCCACGTTCAGGAGAAATGCACAAGTGACTGGATTGAACAACACCGTTTCGGCGACACCCTCCAAAATTTGTGAACTCACCCTTAGTTCACCGACAAGAAAGGAGTTTAAGATAACAACACACGCGTTTATCTTAAAATCTTTAACCGATAATTTACCCACTCACTCACTTAGTAGGATCATCACTAATACAGATTTCGGTTTTAGTTTAGCTGACCCTCACTTTTATAAACCCAGACCAGTGGACATATTGATCGGAAGTGACCTGTACCCACAAATAATTCTCAGTGGTGTACGGAAAAATGTACTCGGGACCCTTCTAGCCCAAGAAACGGAATTCGGATGGATTTTATCCGGACCCACACCAGAAAAACCCTTATCACCCTCGATAATGTCATTTTTCAATAAGATGACCCCAGACAAGTTGCTCACACAATTTTGGGAAGTTGAAGAAGTTCCAAGGAAGCCTCTACCTTCAACTTCAGATATAGTTTGTGAGCAAATTTATAAAAATACGACCCACAGAAACTCAGATGGGCGCTATGTGGTAACATTACCCTTTAAAACTCCAGAAAACATAGAATTGGGCAACTCAAGACACATAGCTCTAGCTCAATTTCTTAGAAATGAGAAGTCATTGTCGAGAAAACCCGAAATAAAAGCGGAATACGACAAGGCCATCAACGAGTATTTGGAACTCGGTCATATGACCAAAGTTGAATACGACCCTGCGGATAATATGAAAACGTATTATCTGCCACATCACGCAGTCATTAAACCGGATCGCATAACGACTCAACTGCGAGTGGTATTCAACGCTTCATGCCCCACCTCGAACAGGAACAGCCTCAACGATGTACTACATACTGGACCCACTCTACAAGCAGACCTCGTAATCCTAGTAGTAAAATGGCGAATGTTTCAAATCGTATTTAACGCAGATATCCAAAAAATGTATCGTCAAATACTCGTTGAAAGCAGACACACTCCGTTTCAAAGAATCTTATTTAGAAAATCCTCTAACGACCCTATAGAAGACTTTGAATTACAAACTGTTACGTTTGGTATTAACTGTGCTCCATTTCTAGCTATCCGTACCCTCCTTAAATTAGCGGATGATGTACAAGGAACCCACCCACTGGCAGCAGAGATACTTCGAAACGGAATGTATGTTGATGATGTACTTGCAGGAGCACATGACGTACCAACAGCGATATTGGCACGAGATGAACTCACTTCATCCTTGAAGTCCGCAGGATTTGCTCTACGCAAATGGACCTCAAATGACCCAAAAGTTTTATCTGGAATCCCACAGGAACATCTATTGGATACCAACTCACTCAGTTTACCAGAATCCAATAACACAAAAACACTAGGAATCAGATGGAATGCAAAAAAAGATGCGTTCTTTTTTCTCATCAACCCTATTCAGGATAAAACGTCATATACTAAAAGAGAAGTACTATCGATTATAGCTAAATTGTTCGACCCAGCTGGTTGGCTCAGCCCCGTTGTAGTCACAGCTAAAATAATAATGCAACAGATATGGCTGGATAAATCCGATTGGGATGAAAGTCTAAAACCCTTAACCCTCCATCGATGGAAAATATTCATAAAGGACTACGATTCCTTAAATCTTATTGAAATTCCTCGATGGACCCACTTTTCGACATCCGCGATCATCAATTTTCATGGATTCTCTGACGCATCTGAAAAAGCCTACGCAGCAGCCCTATATATCAGTGTTTCTACAAACGCAAATACCTGGACAACCCTTTTGGTATCCAAGACTCGTGTGGCCCCAATAAAAACCATATCATTACCAAGGCTAGAACTTTGTGGAGCTGTTCTTCTGGCGAATCTAGTGGATGCGACCCTACCCCAACTAAGTATAACCCAATACCGTACTCACCTTTGGACGGATTCCACAATTGTTCTTTCATGGCTTAGCAAACCCCCATGCACATGGACAACCTTTGTATCCCACCGAATTGCCACAATCGCAGAAAAGGTTGGAACCGAAAATTGGACTCACGTCGAAAGTCAAGACAACCCGGCAGATCTAGCTACCCGCGGACGCACACCTCTGGAAATGGTTAACAATGACCTCTGGTGGCACGGACCCCAATGGCTAACACTCGACCCGAAACACTGGCCAGTTACCAAAATATCAAGCGATACAACACTGGAACTCCGGCCAATCAGAACCTTCGTGAACACAACACAAGAGGATATCCTGGATAGATTCTCATCCTTACCCAAAGCCATTCGAGTTGTAGCATATTTGTTCAACACTACCCGCACGAAGCTAATTATTTTATCCCAAATCACTAGAGCGGACGGACGCATATAGGCAAACAGCAGCAGCAATATTATCAGCAACAACAACCACAGCAGCATCAGCAGTATTAGCAGCAATAACAGCAGCAGAATCATCGTCTCAGCGCGGGAAAAATCAACCACATCAGGTTACAAATAAATAAATAATTAGATTAAGTATAATCGTGATTAGTTTTGTACACTAACATACAATTATACACATCCACACATAATCACCCAATTGCATTTATTAACCCATACACATATTTATATTACACGTACTCAAATATACAAAATTGAATTGTTACCCAAAATTCTAATAGTTTTTATTTTATTTGGCATACCGGCAAACACACGTCGATCACCCCGACATTTTGGTCCTTCGAGCCGGATTAAGCGCCTCATAAAATAAACCCACCCAATTCAACATCATTTTGAAAACCAGGATTTTGGATCATCAGGATTTGCACTTTTTCACCCACCCAATCAACTGTGTTTTGAATCAACAGGATTAATATTTACCCACCCAATCAACTAATCAACTACTTTATCATCAAACCCATACGTGGAAAAATTGTAAGTACCCAAACTCAAATTTATTTAAAATATTGTGATATACAAAAATTAGTGCAAATCGGAATAAAACGGCAAAGTGAAACAAAAACAAAATTAATATTCTATTCCAAAGTAAATCTTTTGCTTAACCGGTATTAAGCACAAAGTATTTGCTAACTCTGTTATTGCCATATTCCGCTTTGCACCTTACCCGTTGACATACATACATACGCATATAAATTTTGAGAGCCAAATAGCGTTGCTTTGGCACCCACCCGTACCTACGCGTACATATGTTTTATTGTTTTACCCGCTCAACTAACAACGAACTAACGTTGACTGCAAGTGCAGTGTGAGCAAGCAAAAAAAACAAACCCAGTAGGAAAAATTTCAAAAGACCCATTAGGAAATTTTTCGTTCGTCGGAATTTCACTCATTATATTTTGCGGTTCAAAATATAAACAGCAAATAAAAACATAAAGTCGTTGCTTATTAACTTATTCCAATTCAAACTTAAATAAAGAAATTGTTTTTCAAATTTATTATTTGTCTTATTTCAATTTAATTAATTATTACGACCCGGTTAAGTGAATTTTTAATAGCAATGGAAGAATTTAAATTTTGTATTTCCGATTTGTTCGAATACATTGAGGAACATTACGACACCCAACCCGAAGATGAGTCTATTTATACCCTAGAAATAAAAAGGGTTGAACTCAACGCGATATAC
The DNA here is from genome assembly GCA_037783105.1 of Bactrocera zonata. Classification (NCBI taxonomy): domain Eukaryota; kingdom Metazoa; phylum Arthropoda; class Insecta; order Diptera; family Tephritidae; genus Bactrocera; species Bactrocera zonata. Next base: position 4,955,398 of record JBAWJQ010006688.1, read on the forward strand.
GACAAGGCAAACAAGTCGTACGATGCCGTTCGTAGAACCCTACAAAAACCCGGTGAAACTATTGATTTTGCAAAAATCAAAGAAAATTTTAAAAAAGGTCATCAATTATATTTAAAGTGTTTAGGATCCATTAATAAAGCTATTGATGATCTCAAGACCCCAACCCCAATAAAGGAAAGAGTTTCAGAAGAATTTACATCGCGGGACATAGGACCCTCAATACATATACCCCCTTGTGATACGGACATATTTTATGGAGATTTCGCAACCTGGCCTTCATTCCGAGATATGTTTACGGCTATATACGTAAACAATCACAAAATCAGCAACGTGGAAAAACTGTTCCATTTGATTCAAAAAACCCGAGGAGAAGCAAGAGCAATTGTTAAAAATACACCCTTAACAAATGATGGTTTCCTGATGGCATGGAGAGACCTGGTATCCCAATACGAGAACAAACGAGTTCAGGTCAACGCTCAATTGAAGATTTTATTCAACTTACCCCAAGCAACCCAAGAAAGTGGAAGCGCGATCAAACACCTTCAGAGGACCATCAACAATTGCCTCACAAATCTACACAACGTGTACATAGACACTAGTAGTTGGGACCCCATCTTAATCTTCTTATGCGGATTGAAATTACCCAAAACCCTACTTCATCAATTCGAGGACACCCTAGAAGATAACTCGGAAATACCATCCTGGAAAACTTTCGACGCGTTTCTCACTCATCGATATAAATCTTTGGAAGCAGTCGGAAATCTAACTGACCCCGTTCCAGTGACCCAATCCGACAGTGGATCCTATAGGAAAGGAAAAGACAGGAAGTTCAACACATTTCACGCTAATGTTTCCGGAACTTCGACCCTGGATTTTTCACACGCTAGTGCACACCCAGTTCGAGGCAACAACCTTTCAAAAAAGCCTCAAGACATTGAAAGTTGTAAGCTTTGTAGAACACAACATTCAATTCGAGAATGTCCAAAGTTCTTACAAATGAATGTTGAGACCCGAATAACCACAATTAAAAATAATGGTTATTGCTTCAATTGCCTTGCATTATCTCACAGTTTCAGAGATTGCAAGAGCAAATATTCTTGTAGAATATGCAGAAAGAAACATAACACACTTCTGCATAGGGATACACCAACCCGTTCCCAATCCCCCCCGCAAGGATCAAGAGCCTCAAACCCGCCTCTTGACCCAAGCACCAGTAGTACCTCCCAAACCCTTAATACCAATATAAATCCGCAAGCCTACACAACCCTCTTACAGTCCACTAAAACTCAAGACCCTCAAAACTTTAGTGGGAAGCAGATTTTGTTAGGCACTGCTGTAGTCCAAGTTTTATACAAAGGGCAAATATTCACAGCTCGCGCACTAGTCGACTCCGGGTCAGAAGCCACTTTTGTTTCAGAGAAATTCCAGAGAAAATTGGACATACCCACGTTCAGGAGAAATGCACAAGTGACTGGATTGAACAACACCGTTTCGGCGACACCCTCCAAAATTTGTGAACTCACCCTTAGTTCACCGACAAGAAAGGAGTTTAAGATAACAACACACGCGTTTATCTTAAAATCTTTAACCGATAATTTACCCACTCACTCACTTAGTAGGATCATCACTAATACAGATTTCGGTTTTAGTTTAGCTGACCCTCACTTTTATAAACCCAGACCAGTGGACATATTGATCGGAAGTGACCTGTACCCACAAATAATTCTCAGTGGTGTACGGAAAAATGTACTCGGGACCCTTCTAGCCCAAGAAACGGAATTCGGATGGATTTTATCCGGACCCACACCAGAAAAACCCTTATCACCCTCGATAATGTCATTTTTCAATAAGATGACCCCAGACAAGTTGCTCACACAATTTTGGGAAGTTGAAGAAGTTCCAAGGAAGCCTCTACCTTCAACTTCAGATATAGTTTGTGAGCAAATTTATAAAAATACGACCCACAGAAACTCAGATGGGCGCTATGTGGTAACATTACCCTTTAAAACTCCAGAAAACATAGAATTGGGCAACTCAAGACACATAGCTCTAGCTCAATTTCTTAGAAATGAGAAGTCATTGTCGAGAAAACCCGAAATAAAAGCGGAATACGACAAGGCCATCAACGAGTATTTGGAACTCGGTCATATGACCAAAGTTGAATACGACCCTGCGGATAATATGAAAACGTATTATCTGCCACATCACGCAGTCATTAAACCGGATCGCATAACGACTCAACTGCGAGTGGTATTCAACGCTTCATGCCCCACCTCGAACAGGAACAGCCTCAACGATGTACTACATACTGGACCCACTCTACAAGCAGACCTCGTAATCCTAGTAGTAAAATGGCGAATGTTTCAAATCGTATTCAACGCAGATATCCAAAAAATGTATCGTCAAATACTCGTTGAAAGCAGACACACTCCGTTTCAAAGAATCTTATTTAGAAAATCCTCTAACGACCCTATAGAAGACTTTGAATTACAAACTGTTACGTTTGGTATTAACTGTGCTCCATTTCTAGCTATCCGTACCCTCCTTAAATTAGCGGATGATGTACAAGGAACCCACCCACTGGCAGCAGAGATACTTCGAAACGGAATGTATGTTGATGATGTACTTGCAGGAGCACATGACGTACCAACAGCGATATTGGCACGAGATGAACTCACTTCATCCTTGAAGTCCGCAGGATTTGCTCTACGCAAATGGACCTCAAATGACCCAAAAGTTTTATCTGGAATCCCACAGGAACATCTATTGGATACCAACTCACTCAGTTTACCAGAATCCAATAACACAAAAACACTAGGAATCAGATGGAATGCAAAAAAAGATGCGTTCTTTTTTCTCATCAACCCTATTCAGGATAAAACGTCATATACTAAAAGAGAAGTACTATCGATTATAGCTAAATTGTTCGACCCAGCTGGTTGGCTCAGCCCCGTTGTAGTCACAGCTAAAATAATAATGCAACAGATATGGCTGGATAAATCCGATTGGGATGAAAGTCTAAAACCCTTAACCCTCCATCGATGGAAAATATTCATAAAGGACTACGATTCCTTAAATCTTATTGAAATTCCTCGATGGACCCACTTTTCGACATCCGCGATCATCAATTTTCATGGATTCTCTGACGCATCTGAAAAAGCCTACGCAGCAGCCCTATATATCAGTGTTTCTACAAACGCAAATACCTGGACAACCCTTTTGGTATCCAAGACTCGTGTGGCCCCAATAAAAACCATATCATTACCAAGGCTAGAACTTTGTGGAGCTGTTCTTCTGGCGAATCTAGTGGATGCGACCCTACCCCAACTAAGTATAACCCAATACCGTACTCACCTTTGGACGGATTCCACAATTGTTCTTTCATGGCTTAGCAAACCCCCATGCACATGGACAACCTTTGTATCCCACCGAATTGCCACAATCGCAGAAAAGGTTGGAACCGAAAATTGGACTCACGTCGAAAGTCAAGACAACCCGGCAGATCTAGCTACCCGCGGACGCACACCTCTGGAAATGGTTAACAATGACCTCTGGTGGCACGGACCCCAATGGCTAACACTCGACCCGAAACACTGGCCAGTTACCAAAATATCAAGCGATACAACACTGGAACTCCGGCCAATCAGAACCTTCGTGAACACAACACAAGAGGATATCCTGGATAGATTCTCATCCTTACCCAAAGCCATTCGAGTTGTAGCATATTTGTTCAGATTCTGTTCGAATGCGTCACCCAATAAATCACAGCAGTCATACACAACGTTTGAAATAACACCAGAAGAGTTCAACACTACCCGCACGAAGCTAATTATTTTATCCCAAAAGAAGTATTTCCAGGAAGAGTATGAAGCCTTAACCCAAAAAATCAGCATACCCAAAAAAAGTACAATTTTAACACTAAACCCTTTAATCGATCCCAAAGGAATAATGCGAGTTAATGGTCGGTTGAGCAATTCAGCGGCATTATCATACAACGAGCGTTATCCGATTATACTACCCTATAGCAGTCGATTAGCCAAACTACTCACCCAATTTACACATTTAATAACCCTTCATGGCGGCAACCAACTAGTATTACGACTTATGCGTTCGGAATTTTGGATACCGAAGCTGAAAACCCTCATCAAGTCTACCATTCATCAGTGCAAAACTTGTGTTTTGCACAAAAAGCGTAACACTACTCAGATAATGGCAGCATTACCCGCAGAACGTACCACCTTAACCCGTCCATTCGCAGCAACAGGAATCGATTTCGCCGGTCCTTATGACATAAAAAATTACACCGGCAGAGCATGTTTGATCACAAAAGGCTATGTATGCGTATTTGTTTGTTTTGCAACCAAAGCCATACATTTAGAGCCAGTAAGTGATCTCACCACTAACGCATTCATGGCCGCATTCGCACGTTTCTTTTCCAGGCGCGGATGTCCCGCCGATCTCTATTCGGACAATGGTACTAATTTTGCTGGAGCGTCTAAACTTTTAGTTAAAGATCGGCGAGAATTCATGAAGTCATTGAAAACTCAACTAACAACTAGCGAAGCACACCAAAACATCAACTGGCACTTTAACCCTCCAGGAGCTCCACACATGGGTGGACTCTGGGAAGCAGGAGTGAAAAGTTTAAAGAGTCACTTGAAAAAGGTGTCTCAGAACCAGAAATTCACTTTCGAAGAACTAGCTACCCTTTTAACCCGAATCGAAAGTTGCTTGAATTCTCGCCCTTTAAGCCCATTAAGTGAAGACCCAACAAATTTAGAACCTTTAACTCCAGGCCATTTCTTAATAGGTACCCCTTTATTAATCCCAGCAGAACCCAACTTAGAAGATGCACATCTAAGCACCGCACAAAGATGGCAAAAACTGAAGATACTCCATCAACACTTCTGCAAACGATGGAAAGAAGAATATTTGAAAGAACTCCACAAAAGATATAAGTGGAAATACCCTCAACGCAACATAGACGTTAACGATATGGTAGTTATACGTCAAGAAACTCTACCCCCAAATGAGTGGAGACTTGGTCGCATCGAAAAAACATATCTCGGTGCCGACAATAAAGCAAGAGTAGTTGATATACGTACCTCTCAGGGAACAATTACCCGCCCAATAACCAAAATAGTCACTTTACCAAATAATTAATCTTATTTCCTTATAGTGACATGGCCCCTCAAAGCAGTACGAAGTCAATTTGCAGCCGCCAAAGCAGCCCCACATTCACTGTGCGATCACTTAGCGTAACCCGTAGTATCAGCCCACTCTCCGACGAAGGAACCCTGGCAAGACGCCTGCATCGCTTTAAAGCGACCCTTTCCCCCATTCGAGAGGAGCGTGGAAATACGCATCGCACGGCCCGACGTACCATCAGCCTTTCCCCTATTCGTGAAGAACGGGGAAGTACTCATCGCACGGCTCGGCGTGCTATCAGCCGTTCATCAAAGCGAATTCACAAACACGTCGCCTGTGGATTTTGTAAAAAAGACCATAGACTGGTAACTTGTTCAAAATTCACCAAAATGAACATCAATGAAAAGTTTGACGCAGTTAACAAACACAAGTACTGCGTCAATTGCTTGGCCAGATCGCATTCCACCCAAAAGTGCACAAGTAAAAAACGATGTGCCACGTGTAATGGGGAACACCATTCAACCCTACATGGACACCCCAGGCTGTTCTGCAAAGAGCAAAAGAAAACAGCAAAAGGCGAAGAACAATTACATAGACAAGAGGATCTACCCACGTTACTGGCCAAGCCGACCCTCACACCAACAGTCATGGTCAAAATTAAACACGATGGCAAATGGAACAAAATACGAGCCATAGTCAACCCGACCCGAAAAGTGACTGTAATTGCATCAGAACTGGTGCAGAGATTGCGGTTACCAAAAACGTACCTCGACTCACATCGTATATGTAAAGTCGTCATAGGATCGTTAACTGACTCCGACTGGCATGTCGAAGTTAACTGCCTATTGACGTACGATTTACCGACCCGACCCTATAATCGTGACTTAAGTGGCGAAATCATTAAGAAGTTCGACCACTTAGTCCTAGCCGACCCTACATTCTGGAAAGACGATAAAATCATGTTGGAACTGGGAGCTGACATCTACCCAAGATTGATGAAACCCGGACTATTCAACCCCGATAACAGCACCGTGATCGCACAAAACACCGCACTCGGTTGGACTCTAACCGGTGCTTGTGCGATTTAAACCCAAAAACACTGCAAGGCGGCCGGGATGTTCATACCAAATGAACACATCCCTGCATTGTCCTCCTAACTCGTCTAAATACGAATTAGAGGACAATGCAAAAAACACCCAACAGCGCCAACATAACAGCGAAGTACCCAACAAAACGAAAAAACACAATAAAACCAATCACTAGAGCGGACGGACGCATATAGGCAAACAGCAGCAGCAATA